>CP092882.1:54922472-55578550 GCA_030710605.1 Cordylochernes scorpioides
GATCAGTGAGCTCTCGCCAAATTCTTGGAATAGGTAACTTCTTTGCTCTCTTTTCCATTCTGTACCATATTTCCAGTGTTTTAGTGAAATACTACAACTAAGTGAGGTACCCAAGGTTTGTCTTGGCCGAATTTGTAGACTTCACAAACATTAGTGCCGTCTTGATTAGAAGTCTAATCCAGCTGCATCTGTAGAACGCCGCACCCCACGACAACGCGGCATTATGGCTTGGGGAAGCCATCGCCTATGATAGCAGATTACCTCTGATATATATTGAGAGCATATAACGGCTCAAGGATACGTGAATAACGTGCTGCGGCCGGTAACACTGGCCTTCCTTCAGGGGGTAGAAAATGTCATTTCCCAGAAGAAAAACGCCCGACCTCATACAGCACGCATCAGCCAACATGTCCTGTATGAAACCTCGGTGCTTCCATGGCCACCAGTCTCATCTGATCTCTCGATCGAGTCTGAGACCTAATTGGACGTCGCTTTCATGCTCTTCCACAGCCGCGTTCAGAAGATGCACTGTGGCGTAAATCACCATAGAGGTAACTCGGGTTCCTGGAGCATAAATCACCATAGAGGTAACCCGGGTTCCTGGAATGTAAATCACCATAGAAGTAACCCGGGTTCCTGGAACGTAAATCATCATAGAGGTAACCCGGGTTCCTGGAACGTAAATCATCATAGAGGTAACCCGGGTTGCTGGAACGTAAATCACCATAGAGGTAACCCGGGTTCCTGGAGCATAAATCACCATAGAGGTAACCCGGGTTCCTGGAACGTAAATCATCATAGAGGTAACCCAGGTTCCTGGAACGTAAATCATCATAGAGGTAACCCGGGTTCCTGGAACGTAAATCACCATAGAGGTAACCCGGGTTCCTGGAACGTAAATCACCATAGAGGTAACCCGGATTCCTGGAGCATAAATCACCATAGAGGTAACCCGGGTTCCTGGAATGTAAATCACCATAGAAGTAACCCGGGTTCCTGGAACGTAAATCACCATAGAGGTAACCCGGGTTCCTGGAACGTAAATCACCATAGAGGTAACCCGGGTTCCTGGAACGTAAATCATCATAGAGGTAACCCGGGTTCCTGGAACGTAAATCATCATAGAGGTAACCCGGGTTCCTGGAACGTAAATCACCATAGAGGTAACCCGGATTCCTGGAGCATAAATCACCATAGAGGCAATCGGGGTTCTTGGAGCATAAATCACCATAGAGGTAACCCGGGTTTCTGGAGCGTAAATCACCATAGATGTAACCCGGGTTCCTGGAACGTAAATCATCATAGATGCAACCCGGGTTCCTGGAGTGTAAATCACCATAGAGGTAACCCGGATTCCTGGGGCATAAATCACCATAGAGGCAACCGGGGTTCCTGGAGCATAAATCAGCATAGAGGTAACCCGGGTTTCTGGAGCGTAAATCACCATAAAGGTAACCCGGGTTCCTGGAACGTAAATCATCATAGAGGTAACCCGGGTTCCTGAAACGTAAATCATCATAGAGGTAACCCGGGTTCCTGGAGTGTAAATCACCATAGAGGTAACCGGGGTTCCTGGAGCGTAAATCACCATAGAAGTAACCCGGGTTCCTGGAGCGTAAATCGCCATAGAGGTAACCCAGGTACCTGGAGCATAAATCACCATAGAGGTAACCCGGGTACCTGGAGTGTAAATCACCATAGAGGTAACCCGTATTCCTGGAGCATAAATCACCATAGAAGTAACCCGGGTTCCTGGAGCGTAAATCGCCATAGAGGTAACCCAGGTACCTGGAGCATAAATCACCATAGAGGTAACCCGGGTACCTGGAGCATAAATCACCATAGAGGTAACCCTGGTACCTGGAGCATAAATCACCATAGAGGTAACCCGGGTACCTGGAGCGTAAATCACCATAGAGGTAACCCGGGTTGTTGGAGAGTAATTCACCATAGAGGTAACCCGAGTTCCTGGAGCGTAAATCACCATAGAGGTAACCCGGGTTCCTGGAGCGTAAATCACCATAGAGGTAACCCGGGTTCCTGGAGTGTAAATCACCATAAAGGTAACCGGGGTTTCTGGAGTGTAAATCACCATAGAGGTAACCGGGGTTCCTGGAGTGTAAATCACCATAAAGGTAACCGGGGTTTCTGGAGTGTAAATCACCATAGAGGTAACCCGGGTTCCTGGAGCGTAAATCACCATAGAGGTAACCCGGGTTCCTGGAGTGTAAATCACCATAAAGGTAACCGGGGTTCCTGGAGCGTAAATCACCATAGAGGTAACCGGGGTTCCTGGAGTGTAAATCACCATAAAGGTAACCGGGGTTTCTGGAGTGTAAATCACCATAGAGGTAACCCGGGTACCTGGAGTGTAAATCACCATAGAGGTAACCGGGGTTTCTGGAGTGTAAATCACCATAGAGGTAACCCGGGTACCTGGAGCGTAAATCACCATAAAGGTAACCGGGGTTTCTGGAGTGTAAATCACCATAAAGGTAACCGGGGTTCCTGGAGCGTAAATCACCATAAAGATAACCGGGGTTTCTGGAGTGTAAATCACCATAGAGGTAACCGGGGTTCCTGAGCATAAATCACCATAGAGGTAACCCGGGTTCCTGGAGCGTAAATCACCATAGAGGTAACCCGGGTTCCTGGAGCGTAAATCGCCATAGAGGTAACCCGGGTACCTGGAGCATAAATCACCATAGAGGTAACCCTGGTACCTGGAGCATAAATCACCATAGAGGTAACCCGGGTACCTGGAGCGTAAATCACCATAGAGGTAACCGGGGTTCCTGGAGCGTAAATCGCCATAGAGGTAACCGGGGTTCCTGGAGCGTAAATCACCATAGAGGTAACCGGGGTTCCTGGAGCGTAAATCACCATAGAGGTAACCCGGGTACCTGGAGCGTAAATCACCATAGAGGTAACCGGGGTTCCTGGAGCGTAAATCACCATAGAGGTAACCGGGGTTCCTGGAGCGTAAATCACCATAGAGGTAACCGGGGTTCCTGGAGCGTAAATCACCATAGAGGTAACCGGGGTTCCTGGAGCGTAAATCGCCATAGAGGTAACCCGGGTACCTGGAGCGTAAATCGCCATAGAGGTAACCCTGGTACCTGGAGCATAAATCACCATAGAGGTAACCCGGGTACCTGGAGCGTAAATCACCATAGAGGTAACCGGGGTTCCTGGAGCGTAAATCGCCATAGAGGTAACCGGGGTACCTGGAGCGTAAATCACCATAGAGGTAACCCGGGTACCTGGAGCATAAATCACCATAGAGGTAACCCGGGTTCCTGGAGTGTAAATTACCAACTACCCGGGCTGTGCAGCTACAGTCTAGAAGTCTAGTCATAGAGGGGGCAGATTGCGGTGAACCAGGTAGTTCCAGGCCGGCAGGGAGTCAGGAAGTAGAGGCAGGGCTAAAGTCTTGTACTCCAAGCATTCTGTGTAGCATAAAATCTGGACAGGAGAAGAGGAGGTGATCCACATTCTGTTACTCTTCCTGGCAGTGAGGACATGTTGGATCTAGATCTCTATGCCAGACCGATAGATCTTCGAGAACGTGACCGTGAACAATAATGATGGTAGTGGTGGCCATTCCAGAGCGATTCTTGGACAGGAATGACCTAAGGCGGATATGAGTGGATGTAAATCTTTTTAAATTTCTGTTTGTATATTCTCTGGAGTAGACTAAGGTCCAAGCTTCCATTGCAGATGAGTTGGCATGGCAGCGGGCTAGGCTTTGGTGAAGGATACAGAAGGACGGAAGCATGTCAGAGACTGATGCAGTCTTTGCAGCCTGGTTATCCAATTCAAGCGCGTCGATATTTTAAATACATTGAACTGTAAAATCAAAAATAAAACCTACAAAAATGTTTTTCTGATATTATCTTGTCTTCAAATATAATTCTGTTGTTGCCAGCTCCATCTACTTCGCCAGTAACTGCGGAAGAAAGAGACTCCGTCATCCAGGTGAGCACTAGCATTGTGTAGACAACTTCAAACTAGATAATTGTCACATTATTGCTCTCCACCATACACAATTCTTTCAAGGCAGGTTCTTCAACCTCATCCAGCTCACAAGACTTAGTTCTAAATTTACCAAATGAGGCACCTCACCCTTTCAATAGTTCTTAAAAACGATGTCACTATGCATCATCCCGATAAAAAAACTTTTACAGTGATGATATAGAATGAGCGACAACACCAGTTTTGACAAATCCAGACAAAAACCCATTCTGTATTTCATGGCTTTGGACAATTGCCCTCATCAGTACAGGTGAGGTTTCGATTTCATAGCATTCATAAGATCAGTGTTTGAATATTTCCTGTACTCTCAGAACTACCTTTTTATGGCTGGGATTTTGATGGTATCGTAGGGTCTTTTCCCGAAATTTTCCAAGGATTCCATTATCAGCCTTTCTCAACATTCCTTCCAGTTCAATAAAATAATAAAATATTCCTTCCAGTAATACTATTCTCGGCCGTTTGGCTAAGATAAAAATGTATCCAGCAATATTATTAACCACAATAAATGTGGGACGAGATGTCTAAACATGTTTACAATAGTCCATATCTCTTCTTGATCATTTTAAAAGACATTTTCATTATACCCAGTCTATGATGTCCACCATACACGATTCTTTCAATGCAGGATCTTCAACCTCATCCTGCTTACAACCCAGACATAGTTCTAAGTATACCAAAAGAAGCACACCTCACCTTTTCAATTGTTCATAAGAACGATGGCACTATGCATCACCCTAGTAAAAAACGCTAATGCACATCATATTGTAGTTGTTCTAAAAGAATATTCTGCATGATGTTCACGTAGAGCAATTGCTGGAAACATATTATATATTTATAATTATATGTATTTCTACTGCCCTCAAAGCTTATGTCCCCATAGTTAATTTAAAATACCATTTCTAAGAGGTCAGTTTTAGTATCGGAATAAAAAGAAAACAGAAAAATACAATATTACAGCGGTATGGTGATTAAAACCGCTGGGACGGTTTATCACTATTAAGCAAGGCCCTCTAATTAATTCATGATTGCAGTAAGGGCAGTAGAAAATTTTTTAATATAAAAAAGAATGATACACGTCAAAATTAGTTTCAATTTTTTATTACTCAGTTTGTCAGGCCATGGTGTTCTCATCATTTAGCACCACATCTTCTCTAGCCATGTGTCATTTCTGTCAGAGTTCTCTATACACTCTCTCATCAAATTAAGTTTTTATAATAAAATTAATTTTGGTTTCTCAAGTGGCATATTTTATGATAAAATATTTTTATATGTTGACCTTTTAACCTTAGGCTTTGCTTGCTTTTATGTTTCCTTTAAACTCCGCCTTTGTTGGTCTCAAGCCCGAATGAATAGGGAGGAGGGGGAGCAGTAACAAGCTCACTAAAAAATTTGGGTTCAGCTGGCCCGGCTGATAGTACCCTGTAAGGACTCCTAATCCAGGGATAGAGGATGAGCAGCCCTTGTACTCCAGCGTCTGTTCCTCGTGTCAGAGGCGGTCATTTCTTTTGGAGCTAAGTCGGCTTGCCACTGAGTAGTGCTCCCAGTCTTAATGACAAAGGCAGACGCATTTTACTTCACCCAATCATGATGGTTGTCGAATCTCCCCACTATGCTGCATCGGCCGTCCTGCGGAATAATCAGGGCCGCGTTTGGAGTTTAGGCAGAGGGCTTCATTCTAAAAATTCCCTACAGTCAGATAAGAAAGAAGAAGAAGATGTTTCCTTTAATTTCCATCTGCGGTTATTAAGCGCTGCAAAGGTATGTAAATCATGTATTTCAGGTTTTCATCCTCAAAGAAAATGTCTTATACCTACCTCTTTCAATACCTTTTGTAGATATATTTTAAATTATATAGCAACAAATATATTTTATAAAGCAACACTTAAAGTTTCACCGCATAAGTTTCTTTTTTTTTTTTTTTATGCGGTGAAACTTTAAGTGTTGCTTTATAATCATACGCCGCAGTCCTTTATAATGTAAAATATCTTTTAGGAAACTATAATTTATATTATGCTGATTGTACATATTGCCAGACACTTCTTTCTTTTGTACATAGTTCTATTTTCTCGTTTTTATTTTCCTCTCTCTCTCTCATTGTTAACATCATATGACTATTCTATTCACGGCCTAGAATTATTGTATATATATGTATAGACAAATGTAAAGGCATACATGTATGACAGCGCAAGTGTCCCTAGGGGGACATAGCGCTTTAAATTAAAATAAAATTGAAATAAAATAAAATTCTTTAGGGCACTCTAATTATTTTGGTTTTATTGATTTTCATGCAGCATGTTTCCTTTAGTGATCTATTCAGTCTTTCGGAGATTTTTTCTAATTATGAAATTTTGTAATATGCGAGATATTTACCCTTCTTGATTCTTTTTGTATCCAACAATTACGGTTTATGGAGAAGAATTGTTTGAGCTATTTATTCTTGCGCAGACTCTTATATAGCTATATTTATTTGAGAGTTGTGACAGATTTAATCCAAGTGCAGTTTCTTGTGTGAATCCCACAGCTATCCACCTTAAAGAAATGTTTGATTTTAGCACCATCAGTAACACTTCTTTTTTATGATATCCATTTTTATAAACATATGATGGCAATATTCTGAATTTCTCTGCTCATATTTTCTAACAAACTTATTAATGAAGATAGTAAATGATATTCATTTATAAAATAACGTTTAATATTCTGGTCATATTCAATATCCAAAAACCAGATTTCTTACTAATTATACAAGCCCACACACTTCACTGCCAAATTCCTACCTCTAAAACTATGTTTCAGGAGCGATGTCTTGAACTTAAAGACAAGATAAGAGACAGCGAGTTGTTCATCGCCGCTTTAAAGGAGCATGTAAGTGTCTCAGATCATCATTGTTAGCAACAGGTGTTAACATGGTTCTGTTACAGCTCGCATATGCCAACAATCTTCTTGACAAACTGGTGAGAAGGACATTTTTTTTCTTTTTAATTAACTTTCTCTTTCATATACTGCAGTATTTTATTAATAGGCTAAATTATTATAAGGCAATAACTATATATAGGAAATACAACAACAACAAAAATATTAATTAAGACCTTTTAGTCTAATACAGATTCTCCAAGCAGAAATGTAGGATACATGCAGGAAAAACAGTGATTGTACCTTAATGGTAATATGATATTTATATACAGGAAAAATTATATAAAGATAACCATGTTAATAAATAGATTATTCTGGGTAAATTGGAGGAAAAGAATTTTATTAGACATGGATTTACCACGGATTCACCGCAAATGAAGATAAAAAAATCAAAGGCTAATCACAATCAATATTGAGATAATGAAATTTATACATTATAATTAAGACAATTGAGCTCATAAACAGATATACAATATGTATATAGGAAATACAAACTTTAAGGCACGGATGTTTCATTTGAACATAAAATGAACTTATACTGTCCTTACTGTACGAAATAAAAATATTGGGATGGCTTGGTTCATCAGTGGTGAATCCTCCCAGCTGTTTCATCAATTTAATCCACCAGACCGCTTCTCAGAGCTCTAATACTGTATTCGGACCATTCTGCTTATATATGCTACACTGAAGGGTGGAATCTTAGAAATGGTTTCAAACAAACTATGGAACTATGGACAGTAGAAGTTTTTTTATGTTCAAAAGAAACATCCATTCCTTAATTCTTGTATATTTCTTATAGACAAAATTATAAATGTATAGTTTTTACACATCGTAAATTTCTAATAACTAGATAATTAAAACAAAGGGGGGAAGTGAAGTCCGACCACACCAGTCCCCCTCGGACCCTTGGAATATTCCACCAAATTCTGGTTCAAGGTGACTAAAGTGATAACGGCCCCCATTACCAATATAGTGGACATTGCGACTGCTGTATTAGAGATGCATGGAGACATCTGAGCTCTTTATTGGAAACGACAACAACAACATATGCATGTTATAGAAATTGGCATGGACCCAGAGCAGCAGCTTTACACATCTAAGATAGAGGACATTGCTGCTGCTGTGATAAAGATGCATGGAGACATCTGAGGCTCTTTATTGGACACGACAACAACAACAATAACATTAGAAACAAATAAGTGCAATTTTCATCATATTTCTCAGGTTTTCATTTATTTTAAACATTTCTATTTACTATTTCTCTCAGGAAATGATTTATATGAGTCATACATATGGTGGGTTTTAAACATTAAAATAACATATTGTGTGGCATAAAATTTATATTAATTATTTATATACAAATATTATATATTACCGAATATTATATATTAGGTTTTTAGCTATTTTTGCACATGTTTTCATAAAATATATATTTGTACAATGCACATGATATTAGGGTTTTGGGATGTACTATTATATTGTATCAAAAAAATCTATATTTGATCTCTCTCTTGCTTTGAATTTGACTTTATAAATGATCATATATATTGAATGATCATATCTTGACTTTTGCAGGCATCTCATAAGGCGTTAGGAACGGCTATGAAAAATGCTTCATCAAGTACTCAAACTAGAGATGAAGAAACCTAAATAATTTCGGCGCCTAAAGTTAAAAATGCTCCTAACACTCGAAATGCCAAGAAGTTCAGAGATTTTTTCAACTCGGCTAGAAATGGCGTTCAGAGAATCTTTCAAATAAAAAAATAAGAAGCAAGTGAAAGCAAGAGTGAGGCAAATGCATATCATAGTTTCATATCAAATATCATATTCAGTTTATCCTATTTACTTCCAAACAAAAGACTGAACCATAATCAATATCCATAATCTAAAATCTTATTTAATAATCACATTTCCAAACAACATAATTGGTGCAATTTTGAGCAATCTCAAGACCTGAATCCGTTTCTTTCTTAATTTTGAAAACCAAATACCTACTGATTTCTAACTTAATTATATTGCTAAATACCGGGAACTGCAAATTTAACACTTCATGATACAACCAAATATCAGAAACCTTCAAACTTTTACCTCAAGATACAGCTCAAAAATACCAGAAATCTGCTATTGTATCACCTCTAGAAATATCCCATTACCAAGAATCAGCTTCTTTTTCTGTTCAAGATACAGCCAAACACCAAAAGAAATATTAATCAAGTAAGCCATTTCAATTTATGATATTAGTTTATCTACAAATATATATTATTGAGAAATATAAGAAAAAAATTAAAAATCTTATAAAATCCTCTACACTAAAATTGAACACCTCAATAATTCAGGAATTGCTATGATTCTTCAGACTTCTATATTTTCTCATTAAAAAAGTCCACGCCAACTAAATCAGCTGAAAATTAATGAGCAGGAATTTATAATTGGTAATTTTCATATCTTAATTTTTAAAAAAAATGAATCTTAAAATATTCTCTCATAAAAACTTGATCGAATATCCTAACTTAAAAGCAAGTTCACGACTGTTCCAAATAAAGTCAAATGACAATAACTATCATCATCAAAGCCATTCTGAGAAGCATACTATATGATAAATATGTGTTCCTTAGAAACATCTTTGTTCAAAAGGCCATTAGACCATTGTATTTCCTATTGAATCGAAGCAATATTTTTAACCTTTCAAAAAACTTGTCCATCCTGAAAGGAAAGGTGCAGATGAACATTAAGAGCATTTACAAATCAGTATTTCAAATCTCAAATGCAATTTTGATACTCGTTCATTAATAACAACTTCTTGTGTAATATTGTGTTCATATAGAATGCAATATATTCATTAACATATTTAATAACAGAGTAGCGCTGCCTTTCAAACTTAGCCAATCGATCTTCCGAGGATCTAATCTTGAATATTGACAGAAAAAAATGCTTACAATCAAATATTAATATCTTGAATTTAGAAAAAGGCGTGACAAACATATCTGTGCAATACTAAATTATTTTCATATAAAATCTAAATGAAGAACAGAAATATATAAATTAATATAAATTCAAATAACTTTCAAGAAAATATATCTATCTCATTTAATGTTAAAGAAAAAATAAGGTATTTTTTTTTCAAGTAAAGTCAGAAATGTGCGTTTAATAAATTTGTTTAGAAGCGATGGGTTTCCCCGAAATTTTACGGGAAAAATTGACCTATATCCTTATGTTTTAAGAATCATATTGCGAGCTATGGATTTGATAGCTCTGTGACTTTATTGAGTTTATTCTGCTAGAGCTAGTTACAGCAATAATCAAATTCTTTTGAAATTAAATGGATAAACTTCAACCAAACATAGAATAATATCATTTTTGATAAAACCACAAAGCTAATTTGAAAAAAAATTAACTTACAGCACGATTAACATAACTAGAAGATGATTTAAGGACTTGAAGAAGCTGCTAATAGGCGCGAGGCCAAGAACATCTAAAATTCTGACATAATTATTATTTTTGTCATCGCTTATAGGTAAATAAATATCAATATATCGAAAAAAACATATATAAATAACAATGAAATTAGTATATGCTTTTCTAGGCATACATATAGTCTTTCTTTCAACTAAATATGTGTTTGCATTTAAAATCTCAAGGGTAAAAGGGAAAACGATAAAGTTCAATTTTTATCTGATTAAAAAGCGATATTTTTCTTTAATAAATGAATCTTCTTAGAGCTGCGCTGAAAATGAGCTAATTAAAAAGATGGTAAATAACTTAAGATAAATTGTTTTTACCAAAAAATTCAAATTAAAAATGATTATATTTGACTTGATAAGGCTTTGAGGATTAGGACTGGCTTTTTTTCTGAATGGTTCTTAGGTATAAATTCACTTTTAATGAAAGGCTTAGATACGTGTTCACCCAATTATTTAGCTAATTTGCCATTTTATAAGTGGTTCTTCAAGAGAGATTCCAGTTTTTAATTCAAATAAGACAAGTTTCGAGAGAATACCATTTAACAAGACTGCTGTCCCACATTCCCTATCTATTCTGGTTCAAGACAAAATCAGTTGAGAACTCGTGTGCAGATATCTCTGGTGATGATAAAAATAATGTACAGCTTGTGATGACCTGGTAGGTTTTGGGGATATCAATTGGAATCTCAGATCTAGGTGCTGATTAACTCCTGAATCCGACCGCAGACTCTAAAATTCTCTATCTCTATAATTTTACTTTTGTTTTAAAGTTTAATATGGTTTCTCTTATTGAATATATTTAATCTTAAAAATTGAAATACTAAATAACTTTATAGAACGTCGTGATAGACCAGTTCAACTCGCTTGTAGTTTGCTATCCATTTTCTTTCTTCCCCATTGATCAACAATTTGTCCGAAATCAACCCAACTCAGGACTCTTTTGAGTTTTAGAAAAGATGATAGTTTTAAAAAATTTTATGGGATTCTAGAAGTTTGGGGATGGTAAGATACTCAATACCGATTTTTTTTTTTGTCTTTTTGTCTTTCATGATATGATAATCATTACTAAATTCCTGATCTTGCACACAAAGTTATTTTTATTCAACCACAAAGACCTTTGTTACCAGAGAGAATACTGAACTATGGCTGTAGGAATCAGACTCCTTGAGAATCAGTATTCAGGGTTACCTTTCCTTTCATACAACCTCAATGGCCCTTTCCTATCAGATCTTTTATTATAAAATTTCAACATTGCAAGTGAATGACTTCCAGCAATTAGAGATATTAAGCATAATACGACTTGATAATCTGACCATAGATAGCTCCAATTAACCTACAATTCTATCGAGTCCCCACTATATCTGATAAGTTTTGACAGCTGAAAGGCTGTGCATAGTTCTAATCTTTGAATAGTACAGGATTTTTGCAAAGTTCCCCTCCTTGTTTTAACAATAAAAAGCGAAAACTGAAACTGTCCTTTAGTTGATTCTGAAGTTAAAAAAAAAAACAAACCGATTAATAGTTCATACCCGAGGAATTGTAGAAAATGTGGAATTGACTATTTCGGCTACTTCAATCTGCTAGTATACATATTGGGTTCTTCAACCAGGTCAGCCATCTAATATAATTTCAGAATGAAACCTTTTTTATTCCCAATTTTGTTTTCATGCGTGTGTGTGAGTTTACCTCAATTCAGTATTTCTTTATACAGTTCTTGCATCGTAATTTTAAGAGTCATCACTACAGATGAAAGAAAAGGATCTTCATTTCTGGAAATATATTAGTCAAGTTTTCATTTTGCTATTCCTTCAGAAAGATGCTTCATAAGGATTGCGTAGACGTTGAATATCCAAGAGAATTTCCGAAATTTTCGATGTCGACTTCATTTCCATCTTTATCTCGTTATTTCACTTTTGTTTCAGCCAGATAAGAAAATTCTCTTGACAATTTGAATTTCACTCCCCTATTGTAAAGCCTTTACTTACCAGACCTCTTATTTATTAGTGCTTCGCCTTCCTTGATCGAAGCCGCTTCCCTATTTATTGATCGTCTAGGTAGAAATCAGTCAGCACGTTTTTAAACGCTCCTTCACATGAGGTTCATTCTTGTCCAGATCTTGTACTGTTCTAATGGTCAAAAATTGAGCTAACATAGTACCCCATATGTCATTGTCAGCAACCTATATCCTTTCCCGGCTGATCTGGCATTCTCTTTAGATTTCATTGGTAATCTAAAATTGGAATTGAATCTAGGAAATTATAGAAATAATTCGTCCGCATGTGAATGAATTTTTGTCATGTTGGGTCAACCATTTTAATATGCACGTTTGTACATTAGTTATTGTTAATCTGCATCTTTGGGTAGATTCTTACCTGCCAAAGCATTTTCTCTATATTGGCCGTAAAAATGATTAGATTTGTTCTGGTCTCAGGACTTCCATAACTATTGCATTGGTGGTTAACTCCTCAGAACTGTGCATGGAGCAAGATTTCAGCTGAAGTTGAATTACATAATATCCCAACAGCCACAATAGATTAATCTAAAGTTTTTGGTGCAGTCCCAGTTTTTCACAGCAGTCCAAAGACATTAAACTAACATTTGACCCACTCTCCAAGAACACTCTACAGGTTCAAAGTTCTCAATTTGTAATATTTACATGTATGAGAGCCCATGTCAGCAACACTTGGTTATTTAGGTCATTACTAAATTGCATATTAGTTTTGATGACGATCCTATCTTATGTTAAACGGTACGACAATCTACCTGGGTCTGTAGGTTGACTTTCTCATTCTAAGAGAACTGAAGAATGGTAGGGTGTCTTCTAATGAATATTCAAGGGTAGATAGTATGTAGTTTTTTAAGCGCTATATGGCTATTATGCAAATTATTATAACAAAGATTCTTAGCGAATTGGTTTAATTAACCGTGTGATTATTGACTAAACGATACAAAGATTGTGATAAACTCAAAATTTCAAAAACAAATACTCAAACTTTTTTACCTAACACACTTTATTATTTTGTCATCGCTCATTAACGAATAAAAAATATTTATATATTCATAATAGTAAGAAAAATTAACAATTATATTATAACGTGTGACTTTCTAGACTTAAAAAAAATTAATAGGTAAATAGATTGATTAGAAATGTTGTGCGCGAATAAAAAATATCAAGTAATATTTTATTTATTTAATAATTCTCTTTGAAGGATTTGACCAATTGCAACATGTCATTCAAATATTATATATATCAGACCATTCCAACAGTTTCTTACCAAAATTATACAGCCGCAAAATTGAGAAAACATTAATAATGGGAGATTTAAAATATATTTTTCTCTGATTCTGGTCAAAATTCCTGTTTTGGAATATTTATAAGAAAAAATGGATCAATAATCAAAGTCAAATATGGATATACATATCATGGTATAAAATTCAAAATTTCAAATGCATTCAAAGCCATTCTTCATTGCTTAATCCAAGTATAGGCATGCCGTTACCCTATCCTTACAATTTCCTCAAAATTCATTCATGAAAACCGTTAGATCAATATTTACTTTAAGTCTTCACACTCTTTACATCCTTGAACCATTAATAATTCCCCAGAGACCATAGATCTTAAGGTTCATCTGCACCATTCCTAATCTTCTATACCTGCTCTCATTGCATCAAAGTTCAGCCCCAGATACCCTGCTCAAACGTCAACCTCCATCAATCAAATGCCATCAATAACTTCTACCTATCCCGTCATCTTCTCATTAACTTCAATGTTTGCTTTCCGTCAAGAAAATGTCTTGAGCAACTTCATCGCAGCCTCTCCTGAGCTCTCTACACCCGAAAATACCGTGAAAACCTCACAGAAGAATATCAGCTGGTCTGTGATCACTCTGGAAATCTGGGGTCTTCTTATTTCTTTTGGATAAAATGGTGCATATTCATTGAATAAAAATATATAATCCCAATGAATTAATTGTGCGTTTTTGAAATATATACATTTTCAAAACAAATTACAAACCACAAGTATGCTTTATTCATATAATGCATTGTTATTAAGTGTATTATTGTTAATAGTGTATAAGAATGCACACACACATAAGCCTTTTTATTGGGGCATCCAGTCCTATACATGATTCCCCTCTACGGGATTTAGGAAAGGAATATATTTCAAAAGTAAAAACTAGAATACAAGAAGTAATAAGGAAAGAGAGAAGAAAGAAAAACCAAACAAAAAGAAATATAACCATATATACAAAAAAAAAATAAACATACAGAGCAAAAGGAACCGTACATGATTAAATATTTGAATTAAAGTACCAATGTTTAGAATATGTCAAGGTTAAGATATCATTGAGAGGGCTAATGTGGAATCAGCCGCATTCAATCTTCGCTTTCCTCCTCCGAGCAAACCACGACATTCGGCGAATCCATTATTCTCCAACGGACATTGACTGCGGCCTTGTAGAATCTATATAGTGTATAAGAATACACTAAAGCGAAATTTTATCGAAAAACAACGAAAACAAAGTCTTTATTAGAGACACTTGTCCCATATAGGATTCTCTCAGATTGGTAAACAGAAGCAACATGATATTTTCCTACAGAAAGTGGAGAATAACATCTTCTGTGTTACGCTTTAAATTGTGTTATCGTCCAGAATTTGTGAAAAGTTAATACGTTGGTCCTTCTAATCGAAAAACATCGAAAGTATTTTACTAGAATGATTAAATTTATTTGATTGAATATTTCTATTACATTTAGCCTTTAAGATTTATACGTAGCATTATGTTAAATTTGTTCAGCTACACTGTCTCAGAGATATATTATAGCCTATTCATTAGTCTAAAGAGAATTGTAGGCGCTGGTGCAACTTCTTCTTTCTTATCTCCACTCAATCATATTAGGGTATCAAGGTGTGACCCTTGATGGTGTCTGTTTGACAACCATCATGACTGGGTGAAGTAGTATGCTTCTGCCTTTGTCATTAAGACTGGGAACACTATTCAATGGCAGGCCGACTTAGCTCCAAAAGAAATGGCCGCCTCTGACATAAGGAACAGATGTCATGTGCTGCCACTCCTAACATGGAGTACAAATGCTGCTCATCCTGTATCCCTGGATCAGGAGCCCTTACAGGGTACTATCAGCCAGGCCAGCTGAGCCCTGGGTTTTTACTGAGCTTGTTACTGCTCCCCCTCCTCCTTTTTCATCTGGGCTTGGAACCGACCAGCAAAGTCGGAGTTGCTGGTGCAACTTATTATAGGATGTGTCATCTAGTAGAATGGTGTATTTCACGATAAATCCATGTATAGGACTATGTCTTAATAAAGGATTTTGTGTGTGTGAATGATATTCCATGACTAGTGTATCTGGAATGTCAAATAAACAATCCTGCCTACCTTATTTGATTATTATACCTGACCCTAGGTCCAATATGGCTAATTCATGTTCTGCTGTTTAGGAATCAGTATATCTTGTAGGGAAACATATTTTATAGTATACTAGCCGAATTACCCGGGCCCGGGTTTTACCCGATTAAATGTTTTTATTCAAATACTATTCGTTACAATTATAAATTGGCGCCGTGGATGTCATTCTTGTGAAACGTCCCGCTCCAAACTTTGTTTCTGGGAAGCGATATTTTTATAGAGAGATGATCTGGATTTGTGTATTCTGCTCGAATGAATGTTTTTCTGTTAGAATTTTGTTCCTGCATTCTAAAAATGAACTGACTTCACCCGTGGTCTCTGCTTTTTTTAATTTTTCCCGATTTAATTTTGTATCTGATAATCAAACATGATACAGCAATATTGTCATCATTTTCTGACTAAAAAAAAAAACAACTATTTTTGCCCAGAACCTTTCAATTTCAAATTTTCTTGGCTAAGAATCAGATAAATATCTCTTCCAGATTTTTCTTAATGTCCTGTTAGAACACGTTTTACATGTACATTAGGTCAGCTGATATTACCTCTCATCTTCACCGCTAGAGGCGCTGCTTGCGAGCGAAAGGACGAAATTGCAACGCAATTTGCAAATAACTCGAAGAATATTCGGGATAGAGACCTGGAATTTTCACTATAAGTTTTTTCAGATTCTACTCTATATACTGTTAAAATTTCAGTCAGATTAGTTACGTATTGTGGACGTGTATAGCCGACATAGGAACAAACACACATACATACATACATACTAAAAATAAAGAAGGCATCTCCTGACCACGAGCACATGTGCTTTTTAGATGGCAGAGCGCCATCTTTATTCTTTATTTTTAATATCAACACCTGACCCACTTATCTTTTATTTTTTTCTATTGTTTTTTCAAGTGTAAAGCGTCTTTACGCAAATTTGGCCTTAAATACCCATATCTTGATTTTTCGGGAAGCCATTGGGACCAAAAATATTTTTGGTCGCAGTGGTTACAGCCTTCTCCACGCTGACGAGCGCCAACAACGCGAAACGCGTTCGTGGATGGTTTTTCTTGATTTATCAAGAAATTGGGTTGGCCAAATATCACGGAGCAACCTAAATAAACGTTTAGTTTATTTTTGCTCCACTAGATGACGCTCTGCCATCTAAAAAGCACATGTGCTCGTGGTCAGGAGATGCCTTCTTTATTTTTAATATCAACACCTGACCCACTTATCTTTTATTTTTTCTATTGTTTTTTCATACATACATACATACACCGACTTTTATATATATAGCGATTGGTTTATGCATGCGCTGTAAGAGGACGAGAGCGCGTTATCTTTTTGCTACAAGAAAATTAAAAAAAGACAAACATCACAGAATGACACGACAAATAATTTGATGGCAAAAAAAAATTAAATTTATTATTATTTATTTAGTGAACCCAGGTTCCTGGAGTGTACAGAAGTCGTGTTGTATATATATTTTAATTGATTAATTACAGTGGACCCTCGGTTTACGAGCATAATCCGTTCCAGAGCCATGCTCGTACTCCAAAACGCTCGAAGTGCGAAACTAATTTCTTATTTTTAATAATTGAAACTCGGGCAATTCTTCTTGCTACGAACAATTGCACAGTTTCCCACATTTTACATATTTCCCGAATCTGATCTGAAGGGAGGGATCCCAGTGAATTTTCATCCATCACGATTACGGGCAACCATCACGAGTTGCTCGTAATGCGAAATTTCACTCGTAATCCGAGGTAAAATTTTTCAAAAAATTTTGCTCGTACTGCGAAAAGCTCGTACTCCAAGGTGCTCGTAAACCGAGGGTCCACTGTATACTCACAGAGTATGTGTGTAAGATCACAGGTAAATAGGCGCTAACCATAAGAAAAAAAAATCCTTTGTTTAATATTAGTTTCTCTTTAAAATTTTGTTCTCTCTCTTGTAAATCAATAAACATAATGTTTTATTATAATTATTGGAATAAATTTCTTTAAAAATTCTAAGCAAAGTCAACATGTCGCCAACTACCAGGGATTTCCTTATGATCTAAGTATTCTTGATTTTATTTACAATGCCAGAGTGAAAATGGAAGTTTATTATTATTGATGTAGTTAACCCAGGTTCCTGTAACGTACAGAAGATGCCAAATACCAGGGCTGTCCTTCTGACATAGATACCTATTTACAATACCATTGTTAAGTACACGTATGATTAATATATCATATTTGTAAGGGAAGCTCCTTGATCTATCTCTGTATCACCTTTTCAATAAATCGAGTTCCCCACCTACCACCTTCATATATTCCAAACAGCCATCCTCCTAGGAATAAGCATATTTACTCCTGAAGACCTACAGAACATTCCCAAGTACAGTACATCTAATAAACTGGATGTCCACCATTAGACGTGTCAACCCAGATATTTAGTGACTTTAGTACGTGGTGGCTCCAGGAATCCGGGTTACATCAAGAGAGAGAGAGAAAACGAGTTCAAAATGAGTCAGAAGTTTATTTGTAAATACAAAACTCAAACTGCTTTTCTCATTTGCAGACGTGTAGCGCACTTACAGTAAAAGAAGTTGCCAAATTTACCCACCATGATTATCATGGCCTGTATCACGTGTAATAGGGATAATATTTTTTAGAAATTCTTCTTCATATATTTTTCTTTTTCTCCAAATTCTTTCTTTAGACACTCATATAGGAGAGAGAATTTAGCTCTAGAAGCCTAAGCCAAAAATGGATTCCCTGCAGTTTCTATCAATTGATAATTTTATCTGATACTCAACCAAATATACAATTCAATGGCAAGTGAGAATACAAATTGTTTATACTCATAGGAAGCTATGTGGACTCACCAAAATAGTGTGCTATAGACAGGTCACTTTTAATGTAAATCGCATCGTACTACGTATTTAAAATGGGGTGCTATAGACAGGAAGGCGCTATTTAGAGGGGTCGCTATAGACAGGTTTAACTTTATATCGGTATTCATACAATAACTCTGAAAAATATTTGATACACAGTGACTTTCATTGAAGACACACAAGATAAACAAATGTGAACAAAATTTCCACTGTCTCCTTCAAGGGAAAAAAAACTGACTAAATCAAAATATGAAACTTCCTTAAGTTTTGTTCATGCATGTATATGTTGCTGCCAGAGCACGTAAACAGCAACTTTTGTAAGTGCAAAAGTCAAACTGCTTTTCACGTTTGCAGACATGTAGTGCACTTACAGTAAAAGTAGTCGCCAAATTCACCCACCAAGATTATCAGGGCCTTTACCAGGTGTAATAGGGCTAATACAGTTAAACCTGTCTATAGCACCCCCTCTAAATAGCGCCTTCCTCTCTATAGCGCCCCATTTTGAATACGTAGTACGATGCAATTTACATTAAAAGTGACTTGTCTATAGCACCCCCCCTCTATAGCACCCTATTTTGGTGAGTCCCAAGAGGGGACGCTATAGACAGGTTTAACTGTATATATTTTTTTTTCTCCCATTCTTTCTTTAGACACTCGTATATAATAAAGAAACTTAGCCTTGGATTGCTTATGGATTTTATTAAATATTTTTATATACTTACATTGTCTTCTGGTAAATTAATTATTTTAGAAAGGCACACAATTTAGACTGAAGTGATAAGCCACAATTTGGATTATAATTACATGAAAATAAGACCAAATCCAAATAAGTTAATTGTAAATAACTTTTCAGTAACCAGCGTTGTTACAACTGTTTCCAAAACGTCACACTTAATTTGGTATTTAATTTGGTCTTATTGTCTTGTAAATTAGACTGGAGATATCATGGGACAGCAGTGTTAATAGGCCTTATAGTAAGAAAATAAAAAAGGCATCTTCTTATCAGGTAACTGAAAGTTACTGATGGCTTTCACCATCTATCGGAATAAATATCAAATATTCGTTGTTTTTATCAGTTGCCCGATGATAAGAAGATGCCTTTTTTTTTCTTTATTTCTGAACCTTATCCCAGTACACTATCTCATTCGCGGTCTTGCAATTCTGGCCTTAACTACCCGTTTAATGATTTTTCAGGATGCCTGAATAACCAGTTTTTTGGTCGTTGAGGTACAGCTTGCACAACACTGACGAGGGCCAACAGCCCGAAATGCGTACGTGGTTAGCTTTTCTTGATTAATCAAAAATGGGTATTTGCCCAATTCTGGAATAATAAAAAATCAACTAGAATAGTTGAAATTTATTCCGATAGATGGCGCAAGCCATCAGCAACTTTCAGTTGCCTGATAAGGAGATACCTTTTTTTCCCCTAATGTATGAACCTTTTCCCAGTACAATATCACTAAGTGTACTATTTTTTCACCTAATATTATCTGGGCTCAGCTGGCCCGGCTGATAGTACCCTGTAAGGGCTCCTGATCCAGGTATACAGGATGAGCAGCATCTGTACTCCATGTTAGGAGCGGCTACACATGATGTCTGTTCCTCATGTCAGAGGCGACCATTTCTTTTGGAGCTAAGTCAGCCTGCCACTGAGTAGTGCTCCTAGTCTTAATGACAAAGGCATACACATTCTACTTCACCCAGTTTGGAGATAAAAAAGAAGAAGACCTTATATTATGAATTAAAAGATACAGGTTTGAATCCTAGCAGACTTCCTTTTTAAATTGTTGTTGGTTGTAACTCATAATGACATTTTGCCAGCTAGTCATCTCAAGAGTATGTACCATGCTGAAATTTATTTGTTTACTTCAGTACATGGCTCCAGGTTACATCAAGAGAGATATAGATTCAATTTGGGGGAGTGTGATTTAACCCTTGAGCAGAGATCTGCAACCTTTTGAGTCTGAAGAGTCAAAAATTACAATTTACAAAATTTCAAAGTTTTTAAAATGTCACAAAATTTTTCCTTGCCAACAATAAATAGTATAAATAAAAACATATTTATGTGAGTACTACACACAGCTTCACATCCAAAGAGCTGCATGTGGCTCTTGTACTGCAGGTTGCCAATCCTTTCCCTAGAGAAAAATAAGCCCAGACAAAGTGTTAACTATACAGTAGAACCTCCATGAAAGGACACTCACGCTAGAAGACACCTCTCTACAAAGGACAGTTTTCATTTGCAAAATAACCATTTTTACTACACAGTCTAGCCATAAATTCTGTTACAATTTTATAAATTAAATGATTAAGAACAAAAACTAATGGAATATAAATACATATTTTATTAGCCAATAGGACATAGATTTTAAATATATACAATCATTCAAAATGTCCTCCCTTATTTTTGACACAGGATCTCAAACGTTCGGGCCACTGATCTATGGTGGCACGCACCTTTTCTAAGGGTATTTCTTTCATTGCTCTCACCAATGCTGATTTCAATTGATCCAAATTATGATATCTTTTAGAGCACACCTTCTCCTCTAAATATGCCCACAAACTGTAATCAAGGGGGTTTAAATCAGGGCTTCCAGAGGGCCATTCATCGGCCTTTATGAACTCCGGAACATTGTCTCCAACCATTGTTGAGTTGACTTAGCTTGGTGAGCAGGAGCTGAATCTTGTTGAAATATCCAATGTTCTCCATTAAACATTTTTGTATTAAGAGGCTTTACTATTTGTTACAAAATGTCTTATTTATAGTTTTTTGCTGTATTTTTTACCCCTTTGGCACAGAAGTAGAGATCTGTTACACCTTGGTAGCTAACTCCCCACCAAACCATGACAGAAGAAGGATGGTGACTTTTTCAAGTCTTCTGACTTTCAAAGAAGCTTCTAGAGAGCTACGAGCATATATCCTATCATTCTGACGATTAATCTTTTCCTCGACAGTGAAAAATTTCTCGTCTGTGAAAAGGATTCTCTCATGCCACCGACCATCATGCTGCACCAACAACATTTTTTATCTAACCCTTCTAATATCTCTAAGAGCAGGGGTTATCAAATGACCTGTGCGTCGTTTGAAAGCTCTCAGTCCAATGTCTTCGTTGATTATCCTTGAAACTATCTTGGAGCTAAATTTATCTGCTTTGCTAAGATCTTTTGTTTGCAGTGTGGATTTTGACGAATTCTTTCGTGAATGGCTTTTATAGCTGCTTGCGTTCGTTGCATGCGAGGTCGACCAAATCTTTCAAGGTCATCAATAGTGCAAGCCTTGTTGAACCTTTCAATGATTCGATAAACAAATTGACGCTTAATATTCAAATTTTGTAAAAGTTTAAAAAGGGTGAAAGATTTTGGCCTACCTTGTGTAAGGCTATTACAACTATAGGGTTTTCTTTAATACCCAAACCCATTATCAAAAAACAAATATATTCAGATTTTTTTTCTAAACATGTGTACACGAGATATTCAAATAACAACAATTGTATTTTGAATACTTAACGTGGTCAAATTAATTTTTTATCACTGATTTGGTTTTGTAACAATATTTATGGCTAGACTAAGTATTTAGCAACTCTCTAGTAAGAGGAAACCTCTCTCTAAAGAACAATTTAGCTCTGTAATTAGATGTTGTCCTTTACAGGGAGGTAATTCTACTGTATATATAAATGATCAATACAAAAATGAAACAAAGTACAAGACACAAGTATGTAAATAAAACCATTGATTTTATTTGCATTATCCCAACAGGTGTGTGTTACAAAGAAAAAAAACATATAGAAGAAAAATGTCATAGAAAAATATATTTTATCGTATACAAAATTCATTTAAAAAAAAACTTCAAAGTTAACAAGGTAAATGGGAAGACTAAGAAAAATGTCAAAAAATAAATTGTGAAGGGGAAAAAAAAGTTCAACAAATGGAAAGATTTTTATTTACAAGATGTAAAAAAAATATATATAGGAATAGATATGTATCAAAACAAAAAAAAAAAACTATGATGTATAAAATATATATCTATATAAATATATAACGATATATAAAAATAATGGGCTCCTGTCAAAATTGACACTAAAACACAATCGATATCTATGATAAGGTACAATATGGATTATAGATTAGAACTACAAGAAAATAAGACTAAATCCAAATGAATAAATAGTGTGTGACATTTCAGTAACAGCATTGTTACCATTATCAGACATATGAATAAAATCTCTAACTCTGCCTTTGCCGGTCCTAAGTCCGGATGAAAAAGGAGGAGGGGGAGCAGTAACAAGCTCACTAAAAAACCTAGGCTCAGCTGGCCCGGCTGATAGTACCCTGTAAGGGCTCCTAATTCAGGGATACAGGATGAGCAGTGTTTGTACTCCATGTTAGGAGCGGCTGCACATGGCGTCTGTTCCTCATGTCAGAGGCGGCCATTTTTTTTAAGCTAAGTAGGCTTGCCACTGAGTAGTGCTCCCAGTCTTAATGACAAAGTCAGACACATTCTACTTCACCAGTCATGGTGGTTGTCAAACAGACACCATCAAGGGTCACAACTTGATACCTTAATATAATTGAGTGGAGATAAGAAAGAAGAATAAAATCTTTATAATATGATGCACTAGCGCGCCATCTGTTATCAAAATTCAAAACTATTTTAAAGGCGTAAGATTCTTTTCGATATTAAACAATTTCTACTGCCCTTACTGCAATGGGCCCTCTCATTAATTTTTCCATTGCAGTAAGGGCAGTAGAAATTGTTTAATATCAAAAAGAATATTACGCCTTTAAAATAGTTTTGAATTTTGAATAAAATCTTTATTTGCTGTTACCGAAACGTCACACATTATTAATTTATTTGAGATTTGATCTTATTACCTTATAGTAGTGTATCATCTACTTACTATATGGTAAAAATGGGATTATAAGAAATACATCAATAAATATAAATAAGTGGACTATATAAATAGTGACTGGTTTTACTGTAAGTCCGCCACATTATTTACTTACTATGAAAAATAATAGAAAAAAATAAAAAGGTCAGGTGTTGATATTAAAAATAATGAAGGCATATCCTGACCAGGAGCACATATGCTTTTTAGATGGCAGAGCGCCATCTAGTTCCTGGGATTTTAGCAAGTAACAACAGTTTTTTCTCTAGTGCTTTACATATTCCAAGTACACATTGTACAGACCATGATAATCATGGTGGAAAGATAGTGACTGGTTTTACTGTAAGTCCGCCACATTATTTACTTACTATGAAAAATAATAGAAAAAAATAAAAAGGTCATGTGTTGATATTAAAAATAATGAAGGCATATCCTGACCAGGAGCACATATGCTTTTTAGATGGCAGAGCGCCATCTAGTGGATGTTCTAGAGACTGTATTTGTAAACAATAGAAATATTTTCTATATGCAAATATATAATAAAATTGGCATTTTTTATGTATGTAAATATGATAATATAAAAATATGTGATATATATATATAAAATATCTGATACAAAAAGAATTAAAAATGTCAAAATTCGTTGTTATGTAAATAAAAATATGGCACGTGACATTAAGCTAGCTAAATATTTTTTCATTTCATTAGTGGGGGTGTTGCTTTTGGGACAATTGCTTGGAGATATCCCCACATTTCCCCCAATTGTTTTATATAAAATTATATTATAGGAACATTCTTCAATTAAGTAATTATTGCATTTAAACCCATGGAAAAATCTTAAGGAAGTGGAAAGTTTTTTATGTCACCAGTAGTCTACTTTTTTTAAGGAGACAGAGGCAATTTTGTTAACACTTGGTTATCTCGTGTGTCTTCAATAAAAGTTATCAAATATCTTTCAGAGTTATTGTTTGAATCAAGATATACATGTTAAATGGTACGACCTCCTCAAGTTTTTTCTATGAGTGTATATCAAAAAATAAGGTACAGTTAATTTGCATTTTGCTAAAATATATATGAGTATATATGAAATGACCAAATCCATAAATAAAAGAAAAAAAAAGAGTCGGTGGACCAGTGGGTAACACCCTCGATTCCCGACAGCCATGAACCGGGATTGAATCCCGAGTTAACATTTTGTTTAATATGTGAATAACTTTCACATATTATTCATTGTTGCACTGGATATATTGATGAAAATTTAAGTGTGCCTATCATGAGAAAATAATAAGAAAGAACTCAAAAATCTAGAACAAGAAGATTAGAACAAGGAGACATCAACCTATTAAGAACTTTAGTTGACAACCAAACAGTAAATAGAATAAAAAATAAAGAACTTAGAATTTAACAAAGAAGTTTTCAACAAGACAAGAAAAAAATAATTCAACTAAACAAGCACTCTGGTATCATCTAAAATTGCATCAAAAGAAAAATAGACTTCCTAACACAATATGGAAATATACCTGACAAATTATCTATAAATTAATAATTGTTTGTATATATATTTCATTCCATTATAATATTTAATATTTTGGCTGTAAACAGCTTGATGCACGCCCACACATGCCAATAACACTTTTTTTTTCAATTATTTCTGTATAAAGTTCATCTTGATATTGTACATAGAAGTATTTGCCCGTTGAAGAGCAGAAAATTTGCTTGAAAGCTTGCAAAAAAAAAAGAAATCCTTTACCTGAATTTTTTTGTTTCTTTTTTTCAAATTATTTCTGGCAACTATTGCTCACTTATATCTTTAATTCAACATCTCCAGTGAGAAGATTTGATTGGAGATATTTAGTTTTTTATTTCTGTTTAATTTAGTTAGAATATTTATGTTTATATAAAGGTTTAATATAATTTTTCTATGATTGTGTAAATATTCATTGAATTTATCATCATCACTTTTTTTGTTTACAAAAATGTTATATGAAAAATAAAGTAATATAATTGAACGAAATGGTTGCCCTCATGTTTACTGATCCAATGTTTTAATAATCTAAGGTTTATGTTGTAAGAAAATTATACATTGAGAAGAATTATACAATTTCCTTGTGTGTTTAATGGCACACATGTCATTTTGAAGTGTGTCACAGATGGTTGCGACTGCTCTATTAAACAGCTGCCTACATGGAAATGACACAATAAAAAATTTGATAAAATTATGGAGAAAAAAATATTTTGTCATTTGTACTTAGAATGATTATTTGATTCACAAAGTGGGTGAGGTTAATGAGAGATAAAAGTGCTATGTTATATGACACTGATGGTGTATATGGCACTTGCGTAAGGTAAGAGTTTTGTTAAAAATTTGTAAAAGATGCCTTTTTTTGTGAAAATATATAGTATGACACATACAAAAATAAATTTAAGTATAAAAATATAAAGGAATGATTTTTGATACAGTAGAACCTCTCTGTAAAGGATACCTAATTGTATAGACAATGTGTCCTCTTACCAGAGAGTTGCTAAATAGTAAAAATGGTAATTTGGCGATGAAATCTGTCCTTTGTAGAGAGGTATCTTCTAGTACGTGTGTCCTCTCATGGAGGTTCTACTGTATCCTTTTAAGAAAGTTAAGTCACACAAATGTATATAAATGGCACATAGCTTCTTGAAAAGAAAAGAACTTATTGTATAGAACTGACCATTTGTCGAGGTTTATTGCACTACAGGGGAACCTAACCATCTTAAATTATATTCTTTTAAAAGTCAGTAAGTTTCCATCTAAAAATAAGAGTTACATCCTGAGTAGATAACAACTGGAATCAAAGGTGGTGGAAAAAGTTCCAAAAATTATAAAGAGTATGCCCAAATAATTTATAAATAAATAAATTCTAAATCATTTGCAAAGAGTTTCTTTAATTAAGTAATAAGCAAGCTTTCGATCTGACAATCTTTGACAGACCACTTTATAATAAAAGTAACCTCCATGAGAGTACACACAGTCCCATTAGAAGACAGTTTTCATTGTCAAAATTGTCATTTAGCTGTTCTTTCTTTAGTAAGAGAGCATTCCATGAGATCAAGCTCAAGAAGCATGGACTCATGGAATTTGTGTAATCTTTGCAGAAGAACAACAAGAGGGTATTTCTTTCTAAAGAATCCTTTGGCTCTGAACAAGGTGTCATTTAGAAAGAAGTTATAAAATATATAATAATGATGTATAACAATAAAAAGATATTGAGCAATAAGATTAAGAGAGACTGTATAAAATACTTTAGAAACACAAAGTAATAAGACCAAATCCAAATAAATAAATAGTGTGTGACGTTTCGGTAACAGCGTTGTTACCTAAACGTCACACACTATTTATTTATTTGGATTTGGTCTTTTACCTTGTGTTAATAATCTATAATCCTGGAATTTATGTAATCTTTGCACAAAGGGATAACAAACAATGACAACAAGAGGGCATTTCTTTCTAAAGAACCCTTTGGCTCTGCACTAGGTGTAATTTAGAAAGAAGTTATTAAATTATATAATAATTACAAATAATAATAAAAGAATAATGAGTTATAAGATTGAGAGAGGGACTGTATAAAATACTTTAGAAAAAAAAAACTCTTTGCAAATGTTTTTAGATTTCAAAAAAACAAATTTATATTAGATTTTCAAAACTGTGTACAATGGAATGTAAAATTCAATCATTAGTAGTTAAGACACATAGGAATATATAAAAATGTTGAGTTGTAGAGATTGTGGTGATTCTGTGTGTGTAGTTCTAGCAGACTTCATTGGAGACTGCTATATCCTTCTATTACTTTTCCCTTTATTGAGGAGTAAAGAACGCCCATCAAATTTTCATATTCAGTAAAAAATCACCCTTTTCAAGGCAATTCCTTGCTATTAAAGACAAACTTTGATCCCATAGACTGTGTTTTATTGTTTCTAGCAACCTACGACACAACCAAATATCTATTTTATCTCCATTGCAGAGTAACTTTCAACAACTGGGCAAGAGAACATTGGAGTTTTCTTGACAAGAGATTGTTAAGATAACAAACTTTGATCCCATAAACTGTTTTAATGTTTCTAACAAGCTACGACACAACCAAATATCTGTTTTATCTCCATAGCAGAGTGACTTTCAACAACTGGGCAAGAAAACATTGGAGTTTTCTTGTCTAAGATATTATTAATATAGCAAACTTTGATCCCATAGAATGTATTTTAATGTCTCTAACAACCTATGACACAGACAAATGTTTGTTTTATCTCTATTGCACGGTGATTTTTCAACAACTTTGACAAGATCATTTAGCAGACCCATATCTAAATGTCATATAAACAACCAAATCCATAGCATAATTGTGTAGATGGACAAACTGATTTAAGGCTCTTTCATGATATACCCTGTATAATGAATATAAGTAAGATATAAAAGCACGAATGTTTCTCTACACAGAGAATCTTCAACATCAAAACATTAAAAATTCTTCTACTGTCCTTACTACAATGGAAAATATATTGGGAAGGCTTTTTCATCACTGTAAGGACAGTTGAAGTTTGTTTTATATGTAAAAGTACCATTCATGTTTTAATGTTTTCTTTTCTTTTATATTATAGATGGTGCGTTATTGCTATTGAATAATGGATATAAGTACAGTTATATTCAAGTTTGGCACTTAACCATACTATAAATGTTTCAGCCACCCAACAATATAAAAAAGACTGTACAATAATAAAGAATATGTTAAGAAATAAATACGAAGTTCAACCATTATGTACAACAGTACAATGTTAGCATAACAATAAATAGGGATAAAATAAAAAAAAGGCACATTTTTGTCATCAAAGGCTTCTTGCACTGTTAGTTGCAACACTTGCGCCTGGGCGGCGGCGTATGTGTTCCGCCGTTGGGGAGAAAGATGGTGTCTGGGTTGATCTCTTCCTCCGCGACCATCGCCTGATTGGCCAAGATCTGAAAGCACAATCAATGATTATCATAAAGTTCATGGAGGGGTCGGTGGAAGGATGGTCTAAACCTCAACTGCCACGACCCGGTTTCAATTACCGCATTGGGCACTTTTTTTCTCATATAAAAAAAATTGCTCCAATGGCCCCCGATTCTTGTAAAAGTCCATCCCCACCAGCGAGTGTAAGTAACCAAACAGAGCTCTGGAACATATGTAAGTGCAAAAGTTGAACTGCTTTTCACATATGTAGACATGTGGTGCACTTACAGTAAAAGCAGTCGCTAACTTCTACCCACCATGATTATCATGGCCTGTACCACGTGTACTAGGGATAAGCGAAAATAAAGTTCATACATACATCTTATAGCACACAAAACTGAAAATTAAATACACTCATGGACAAAACTAAAGGAAATTATACCTTTTAGATTCTGGCAAATATTTGATACACAGTGACCTTTATTGAAGACATACGAGATAACCAAGTGTGAACAAAATTGCCTCTGTCTCCTTGAAAAAACTAATAATAATAGTTAACTGGTGACTTCACCATTTATTTGGTCTTATTACCTTATGTTTTTTAATCTATAATCCAAATTGTGCATTATCAAAACATTAATTAAAAAAAAAAAACTAAGGACAATATACAGGGTGTACCAGGTAAATTGGGAATTTCAACAATGATATTTTAACTGAAATTTTTTGCAAGTAAAAATTAAAATATCCGAATGAAATT
Source organism: Cordylochernes scorpioides (assembly GCA_030710605.1). NCBI lineage: Eukaryota > Metazoa > Arthropoda > Arachnida > Pseudoscorpiones > Chernetidae > Cordylochernes > Cordylochernes scorpioides. Next base: position 54,951,760 of record CP092882.1, read on the forward strand.
TGACACAGTAGTAGATAAAAGGATATAGTTTTTATTTATTCAATGAAGTTCCTATTATTAGCTACAACAGTCTCGAGGCGAGTGCGGAATGAAGCACAGGCCTTGGCGACGATGACCTTGTCCATTTGGGTCATCACCGTGTGAATTGCTTTCTTGACAGACTGGATGGTGGTATGAGGAGCTTTGTTGACATCTCTCTCAACAACGCCCCATACATAGTAGTCGAGGGGATTGCAATCTGGAGAGTTAGGGGGCCAAATATCAGGACCCCAGTGACTAGGGACGTTAAGTGTCAGCCACGATTGTGTCTTTTTTGCCTTATGGGCTGGAGCTGAGTCCTGTTGGAAGACATACTTCCTTCCTGCGGCCACCATGCCCATCCAAGGCTTCACAACGGTCTCCAGAACATTGATGTAGGTGTCAGCGTTCATCCTAAGGCCCTTCTCAAAGAAATGGGGAGGCATGACATCACCTTCACTGCTGATAACGCCAAGGACCATTACGGAGGCAGGAAATTTCGTGTGCATCACGACAGGTATCTCTGAGGGGTCTTTACAGATCCAGCGATCATTCCTGGGATTTACCTTTTGGTCCACGTCAAAGTTCTTTTCGTCAGAGAAGAACCTTAGCATGCCAAAAGAGTCGTGTTTCAGGTTGTTGAGGAGGGCAGCAGCCTTTCCTTTTCTGTTATTCTTCATATTCTCAGTCAACAACTGACCTTTCCGAAGGGCATAAGACTTGAGACCAAGGTCCTCATGGATAGTTCTGACAATTGTCATAGAGCCAACGTCCATTTCCTTGGCTATGGCCCTCATGCTCTTCCCAGGGTTTCCATCAATCTTCTCCTTGACATTTTTGATAAATTATTCGCTTCTTACCCTGTCCGATCGACGCGAGTGCTTTTTCCTTGTAACTATCCCCTCTTTGTTACTGTCGGCCTCATCAAACTGCTTCTTGACACGATAAATAGTGGTTTTGGGCAACTTAAGAAAATCCACTATCTCTTTGGGGCTCCTTCCGGCGCGCAGAGCAACGATGATGGCAGCTCGATTTTCAAATTCTCGGTTACTGTTCATCACTACACTGCGCACACATGTACTGTTGCATTTTACATGAATATTGTTATGTAATGAAAAAAAAACAAGTTTTTAATCTCAAGTAGTTTTTGTTTTATGGACTGTCAAAGTTATTCCCAATTTACCTGGTACACCCTGTACATTTTCATGATAAGGCACAATTTTGGATATATTATAGATTATAAACACAAGGTAATATTTTATGTAAGCAACAGTTACCTAGAAATTATTTGAAAAATAAAGAATAGACAATATTAAGGTGAAGGGTTTCTTTTAATTTTGATTTTCGCAAGTTTTCGAGCAAAATTTCTGTTCTTCAACGGGCATATACTTCTATATACAATATCAAGATGAACTTTGTACAGTAATAATTGTGTTATTGGCATGTGTGGGCGTGCATCAAACTGTTTACAGCTTAAATATTAGATATTATAATAGGAATAGCTCATAAGTTAGGTAAATATGGCATAGTCACTTATTTTAGCACCCATGCCAATCTCGGTTCTTTGCTGAGAAACCCAATTACCAAAAATATAACATCCAATTCCCTATCTAAGTCAAATGCAATATATTCTGTCAAATGTAACCAATGCAATGCCACATATGTAAGAGAAACCAGTAGGACAATAGAGACCAGACTAACAGAACATGAGAGAAACATAAGATACAAAGACAATAGATCCATCAACACACCACTGGACACACATTCAATCTCAAACAAGCAATAGCCCATTATCACGACATAAAAGCAAACAACAACGATTATTCCTGGAAGCACTGGTATGATCAAAAATAAATAAAATTAATAGAAAATAGACCTCCCAACCCAATATGCAATATCCCTGGCAAATTATCTATAAATTAATATATATTTCATCCCCCATTATAATATCTAATATTTTAGCTGTAATCAGTTTGATGCACGGCCACACATGCCAATAACACATTTTCAATTATTACTGTACAAAGTTTATCTTGATATTGTACATAGAAGTATATGCCCGTTGAAGAGCAGAAATTTTGCTCGAAAGCTTGCGAAAATCAAAATTAAAAGAAACCCTTTACCTTAATATTATTTATTCTTTCTTTTTCGAATAAGATTATTTATTTATTTAGATTTGGTCTTATATTACCTTGTGAATATAGTTTCAATAAATCAGTGGCCATGTGAACATTCCTGTATAACCTCACAGTATAAATACCTCGCACAAAGCATGGATGGCCTCTCCTGGAGGTGTTCTCTCATAGGAGATTTTGTGAGGCCATTCTACTAAGGTGGTTACTAATCAGATGGGCCTCTCAATGGAGGTTTTACTGCTAAAATTACAGACATGTGAAGTACAGATTGGTGACAACAAACATGGCTGTTCTTGATTCAAGAGAAGGGGATATATGGGGGATTCAATAGATGGGGATTCAATAGAAGGGGATAGATGGGGATTTAACAGAAGGGGATAGATGGGGATTCAACAGAAGGGGATAGATGGGGATTCAGAAGGGGATAGATGGGGATTCAGCAGAAGGGGATAGATGGGGATTCAACAGAAGGGGATAGATGGGGATTCAATAGAAGGGGATATATGGGGGATTCAATAGAAGGGGATAGATGGGGATTTAACAGAAGGGGATAGATGGGGATTCAACAGAAGGGGATAGATGGGGATTCAACAGAAGGGAATATATGGGGATTCAACAGAAGGGTATAGATGGGGATTCAACAGAAGGGGATAGATGGGGATTCAACAGGAGGGGATAGATGGGGATTCAGCAGAAGGGGATAGATGGGGATTCAACAGAAGGGGATAGATGGGGATTCAATAGAAGGGGATAGATGGGGGATTCAATAGAAGGGGATAGATGGGGATTCAACAGAAGGGTATAGATGGGGATTCAACAGAAGGGGATAGATGTGGGATTCAACAGGAGGGGATAGATGGGGATTCAACAGAAGGGGATAGATGTGGGATTCAACAGAAGGGGATAGATGTGGGATTCAACAGAAGGGGATAGATGGGGATTCAACAGAAGGGAATATATGGGGATTCAACAGAAGGGTATAGATGGGGATTCAACAGAAGGGGATAGATGGGGATTCAACAGGAGGGGATAGATGTGGGATTCAACAGGAGGGGATAGATGGGGATTCAATAGAAGGGGATAGATGGGGATTCAACAGAAGGGGATAGATGGGGATTCAACAGAAGGGAATATATGGGGATTCAACAGAAGGGTATAGATGGGGATTCAACAGAAGGGGATAGATGGGGATTCAACAGGAGGGGATAGATGGGGATTCAGCAGAAGGGGATAGATGGGGATTCAACAGAAGGGGATAGATGGGGATTCAATAGAAGGGGATAGATGGGGATTCAACAGAAGGGAATATATGGGGATTCAACAGAAGGGTATAGATGGGGATTCAACAGAAGGGGATAGATGTGGGATTCAACAGAAGGGGATAGATGGGGATTCAACAGGAGGGGATAGATGGGGATTCAACAGAAGGGGATAGATGTGGGATTCAACAGACGGGGATAGATGGGGATTCAACAGGAGGGGATAGATGTGGGATTCAACAGGAGGGGATAGATGGGGATTCAATAGAAGGGGATAGATGGGGATTCAACAGAAGGGGATAGATGGGGATTCAACAGAAGGGAATATATGGGGATTCAACAGAAGGGTATAGATGGGGATTCAACAGAAGGGGATAGATGGGGATTCAACAGGAGGGGATAGATGGGGATTCAGCAGAAGGGGATAGATGGGGATTCAACAGAAGGGGATAGATGGGGATTCAATAGAAGGGGATAGATGGGGATTCAACAGAAGGGAATATATGGGGATTCAACAGAAGGGTATAGATGGGGATTCAACAGAAGGGGATAGATGTGGGATTCAACAGAAGGGGATAGATGGGGATTCAACAGGAGGGGATAGATGGGGATTCAACAGAAGGGGATAGATGTGGGATTCAACAGACGGGGATAGATGTGGGATTCAACAGAAGGGGATAGGTGTCTCACCTTGCCCACCAAGAAGTTGGCTGCATCATCAATATGGATGTTTTCCTTGCAGGAGGTGAGGAACCAACTGGAGAACCCGTGCTCCTCACAGAACTGGTTGAGTGTGGCGGCGTTCACCATCTCCCTCCCCATGTCACACTGTGGGAACACATGTGCTCAGTTATCATCACACATATCTATCTTAATCAATAGTTTATTTAACTCCCCATGTCACACTGTGGGAACACATGTGCTGAGTTATCATCACACACATCTATCTTAATCAATAGTTTATTTAACTCCCCATGTCACACTGTGGGAACACATGTGCTGAGTTATCATCACACACATCTATCTTAATCAATAGTTTATTTAACTCCCCATGTCACACTGTGGGAACACATGTGCTGAGTCATCATCACACATATCTATCTTAATCAATAGTTTATTTAACTCCCCATGTCACACTGTGGGAACACATGTGCCGAGTTATCATCACACACATCTATCTTAATCACTAGTTTATTTAACTCCCCATGTCACACTGTGGGAACACATGTGCTGAGTTATCATCACACACATCTATCTTAATCACTAGTTTATTTAACTCCCCATGTCACACTGTGGGAACACATGTGCCGAGTTATCATCACACACATCTATCTTAATCACTAGTTTATTTAACTCCCCATGTCACACTGTGGGAACACATGTGCTGAGTTATCATCACACACATCTATCTTAATCACTAGTTTATTTAACTCCCCATGTCACACTGTGGGAACACATGTGCTGAGTCATCATCACACATATCTATCTTAATCAATAGTTTATTTAACTCCCCATGTCACACTGTGGGAACACATGTGCTGAGTCATCATCACACATAACTATCTTAATCAATAGTTTATTTAACTCCCCATGTCACACTGTGGGAACACATGTGCTGAGTCATCATCACACATAACTATCTTAATCAATAGTTTATTTAACTCCCCATGTCACACTGTGGGAACACATGTGCTGAGTTACCATCACACATATCTATCTTAATCACTAGTTTATTTAACTCCCCATGTCACACTGTGGGAACACATGTGCTGAGTTATCATCACACATATCTATCTTAATCAATAGTTTATTTAACTCCCCATGTCACACTGTGGGAACACATGTGCCGAGTTATCATCACACATATCTATCTTAATCACTAGTTTATTTAACTCCCCATGTCACACTGTGGGAACACATGTGCTGAGTTATCATCACACACATCTATCTTAATCACTAGTTTATTTAACTCCCCATGTCACACTGTGGGAACACATGTGCTGAGTTATCATCACACATATCTATCTTAATCAATAGTTTATTTAACTCCCAATGTCACACTGTGGGAACACATGTGCTGAGTCATCATCACACATAACTATCTTAATCAATAGTTTATTTAACTCCCCATGTCACACTGTGGGAACACATGTGCTGAGTTATCATCACACATATCTATCTTAATCAATAGTTTATTTAACTCCCCATGTCACACTGTGGGAACACATGTGCTGAGTTATCATCACACATACCTATCTTAATCACTAGTTTATTTAACTCCCCATGTCACACTGTGGGAACACATGTGCTGAGTTATCATCACACATATCTTCTTAATCAATAGTTTATTTAACTCCCCATGTCACACTGTGGGAACACATGTGCCGAGTTATCATCACACATATCTATCTTAATCAATAGTTTATTTAACTCCCCATGTCACACTGTGGGAACACATGTGCCGAGTTATCATCACACATATCTATCTTAATCAATAGTTTATTTAACTCCCCATGTCACACTGTGGGAACACATGTGCCGAGTTATCATCACACATATCTATCTTAATCAATAGTTTATTTAACTCCCCATGTCACACTGTGGGAACACATGTGCTGAGGTATCATCACACATATCTATCTTAATCAATAGTTTATTTAACTCAAATGTTTCAGTGACATGCTGTCAATCTCCTCAAGGGAATCAGTCTAAAGTCAGGAGTTAAATAAATTATTGGTTGATGTGGCTATATATTTTTCAAAAAATACTCCAATGGCCCCCGATTCTTGCAAAAGTCTAACCTCATCAGCGAGTGCAAGTAACCAAACGGGACTCTGGCACATTTGTAAGTGCAAAGTCGAACTGCTTTTAACATGTATAGACATGTGATGCACTCACAGAAAAAGCAGTCGCCAACTTTACCCACCATGATTATCATGGCCTGTACCACATGTACTAGGGATAAGAAAAAAATATATATATTTTCCGAATCAACCTCCAACCAACAAATGGTCTTCAGAACATCTATCTTATATGCAAATGAATCTCATGATCTAGTTAAGAGAGAGAGAGAGAAAGAAACAGTCTAGATTAACACACCTATATTTAAATACTCTCACAATTCTCTGCAAGAAACACAAATGGTCAATTTTACTTTCCCACATCTAGTCTCAATTTAACATCATAAAATACAGTAGAACCTCCCTGTAAAGGACATCTAATTGCAGAGCCAAAGTATCCTTTAGGGAAAGGTGTTCTCTTACCAGAGAGTTGCTAAATTGTAAAAATGGTAATATTGCAAATTAAATCCAAAAGACAAAAACCTCTCGCAATCAGTATCTTTTATTATTACAAATAACAGACGCTAGCTTTCGAACAATTAGTTCTTCAACGGGCGTTCTTACAAAACGAAATCAGATTCTTATTAATATATAGAGGTAATAGAAAAAATAAATACAAATATTCGCTCAAAGATATGCTAAAAGGTAAATTAGAGAATTGAAAAATAATCAGATATGCAAAAATTTCTTTAAAACTAAATTAAGTTTAAAACTAAGTGGGGAAGGGGGGACATAGCAGAATTTGTTCTTCAAACTCTTTTAAAAAAGGCAGCGGAACTGTTCCGGGACATCTATTCTTCTGTTTATGCTGTCTTTACAACCAGAAACCAAGGATTCCAAAATTAATCTTTCCCCTTTGTATCTGATGTTGTTGTAATGGCAGATGGGGTTATCCAAATCAAAACTATGTCCTGTGTTTAACGTGTGTTGGTACAGAAGGGATCTGGGGTCTTTTGAGCTGATATTGTATTTGTGTTCTTTGATTCGGTTTTCGATTTTTCTGCCTGTTTCTCCTACATAAACGGATTCACAATCGTTGCAGGCAACCGAATAGATCGCGTTGCTTTTATGTTGAACATCATGTTTAACTCCTGGTTTGGTAATGGGGTTCCTCAGTATATGTCCTGTTGTGCTTGTGCTGCGATAGGTGAACTGGATTCCATATTTCCTCAAATCATGGGCTATTCGCTGATTGGTAGGGGAGAAATCTATAAAACCCCTGGTTCTATTGACTGTGAGGGTAATCTTTTTGAACGGGATGAATGTATGTTTTCTTATAAAGTCTGGTGGGTATACAAATGTTCGTAGATTATTGTAAATATTCTCTTTTTCTTTTAAAGCTCGAAGGGAACAATGGGTATGGAGTCTCTTAGTTAGGGTTTTGACAACTGATATTTTGTAAGAGACTGGACTGTAGGAGTTAAACGGGATATATGATGGTTTGGCGGTGTCTTTGTAATAGACAGTTGTTTGAAAACTATTCCTATTTCTAAAAATATTGCAAATGAAAACTGTCCTTTGTGGAGAGGTGTCACTAGCGGGGTGTCTGCTAAAGGGAGGTTCTACTGTATATAATTTGATTCATTTGCAAGTCTCTAGAGCTGAACTGTCATCTAGGACTCTATGTTCTAACACTGAGAACTATTTAGCTTCAAGTGTGAAAAAGAGAAAATATAACGGCAGAATCATGGAACAATAATACAGTAGAAGGTAAAGGACATCTAGTTGCAGGACTAGTGTCCTTTAAGGAGAAGTGCTTTCTAGCGGGAGGGTCCTCTTATGGAGGTTCTACTGTGCCTTCAACCTAGCTAGTCAAGTCCATACTGGCTTCTCATCAGTAGAGTTCAAGGCTCTTTTGTTAAAACACATAAATGTTATACTTAGTTGTTACACAATTGATAAATCACAATTTGGATTATAGATTATCGATACAAGATAATAAGACCTAATTCAAATAAATTAATAGTGTGTGGCGTTTCGGTAAAGGCGTTGTTACCATCAGACAAAAGAATAAATGAGAAAAATATCACAGCATGTTCTTAAATAGTACTGTTATCTTGTTTAAACACTTGATAACAGTACTATTTAAGAACATGCTGTGATATTTTTTCTCATTTATTCTTTTGACTGATGATGGTAACAATGCTATTACCGAAATGCCACACACTATTAAATTATTTGGATTTGGTATTTTTTTCTGCCAGAGTAGTGGAAACAATCTTCAGTGTCAACATGTGCCTTACACAGACAGCTGTTTAACATTTCAAAGAAACCAACCTTCAATTCCTGCACCCACCATGGATTAACCCATGAATTTCTGAGCACTCCTGGTGTAGAAGACATGGTGTGAGAGGGGAGTATCAGTGTAAACTTATATTTGACCAATTTAATTTTTAATTTAGCCATTGTATTGTCAGATAAAATAAATATTCATAACCTCTTTAAATAATAACAATATGACTTTAATTTTTTTTAATGTGAAAAAATAGTACAAAAGTGAAATTGTACTGGGACCAAGTGAATAAATTAATAAAAAGGCATCTCCTGATTGTACAACTAGAAGTTGCTGATGGCTTGTGCCATCTATCAGAATAAATATCAACTGTTCATTGATATTTAATTATTCCAGAATTGGCCAAATAACCATTAATGATTAATCAAGAAAAGCTAACAACCTATTTGTTTCAGGCTGTTGGCCCTCATCAACGTGGTGCAAGCTGTACCTCAACAACCAGAGAAATTGGTCATTCAGGCATCCTGAAGAATCATGAAATGGGTAGTTAAGGCCAGAATTGTATGAGAATACATTCTGACTGATGGCAGCAACTTTTAGCTGAATGATCAGAAGATGCATTTTTGTAACCTACCAAGAATGTGAATATAATCCATGAATTCAGTCTCCACGACCTTGTATAATTATATAATGAGATGATAAAGAACAAATTTGGATTATAGATACAAGAAAATAAGACCTAATCCAAATAAATTAATAGTGTGTGACATTTGGGTAACAGCGTTGCTACCGAAACGTCACACACTTAATTTATTTGGATTAGGTCTTATTTTCTTGTATAACTATACAATGGGATGAGGTAATAAGACCAAATTCAAATAAATAAATAGTGTGCGACGTTTTGGTAACAGCAATCTTCAGACAAAAGTGCTGAATGAGAAAAATATCACAGCATTTTTGATTGAGTACTTTTGTCTGATGATGGTAACAATGTTGTTATCGAAACGTCACACACTATTTATTTGTATTTGGTCTTATTATCTTATGTTTATAATCTAAATTGTGCTTTAATATACAATAGGATAAAAGACACTGAAGTTGGGATATACAGTACTGACCTTGTTCCCCAACAAAACTGTGGGCACTGGGGAGCCATCAGCCAGATGGACCTTGCTGTCTAAGTCCAGCTTCCACTTGAGAGCTGCCTCGAAGGTCTGGGGTCGGGTGACGTCAAACACAATGAAGGCTCCTACAGCCTCCTTGTAGTATACTCGGGTCATGTTGCCAAACCTCTCCTGGCCTGCATCACCACATCACCATCTTTTCTTACAAAACTGTCACCACCTTATGTCATTTTATAAATAAAAGGTAATAAGACCTAATCTAAACACAAGGTAATAAGACCAAACCCAAATAAATAGTGTGTGACGTTTCGGTAACAGCATTGTTACCATCTTAAGACAAAAGTACTGAACTACTGAAGATGATAACAACGCTGTTACCGAAAGTCACACTATTTATTTATTTGGGTTTGGTCTTATTACCTTGTTTTTATAATCTATTATTCAAATTGTGCCTTATCAAGACCTAATCCAAATAAATTAATAGTGTGTGATGTTTCTGTAGCAGTGTTGTCATCAAACCAAAGTCACACACTATTAATTTATTTGGATAAGATCTTATTTTCTTGTAGCTATAATCTATAATCTAAATTGTGCTTTATCATAAATAGAAGGTAATAAGAGCTAATCTCTAAATTGATAAATAGTGTGTGATGTATCAGTAACAATGTTTTTACCATCATCACCCAAAAGACTGTAACTATTTATAAAAAAGATAAGAGAGACACACAATTTGGATTATAGATTATAAACAAAATTATTATCACACCACTGCTAGCTTGGACAGTAGAACCTCCATTACAGGACACCTCTCTACCAAAGGGCAGTTTGTCCATTATTTAACTGCCCTCCAGTAAGAGGAAATCTCTCCTTAAAGAACACTTTGGCTTTTGGAACTAGGTGTTATCCTTTACAGGGAGGTTGGCTACTGTATTAAGAGAAATTCTGTCAGAAGCCATGAAACAATGGGTGGCTGACTGAAAAAACAACAAGCTTGGGAGAAAGGGCTGAAGCTATTAGTTAGTTATTTCCTTTATTTTTAGTTTAATTTTTTTTTTTTTTCAATTTTGTAAATATAAATAGAATAAATACAGTATTAATACAGTATAACCTCCCTGTAAAGGGCACCTAGTTACAGAGCAAAATTTGCTTTAAAGAGAGGTGTCCTCTTACTGGAGAGTTGCTAAATTGTAAAAAATAGTAATTTTTCAATGAAAACTGTCCTTTATAGAAAGGTGTCCTCTAGCGCGTGTGTCCTTTCATTGAAGTTCATACTTATATTTTTTTAAAACAAAATTATTGATTTTTAGAAAACACACACGATATATATTATTGAGAATAAACACAATTTAAATGATAGTTTAAAAACACAGAAACTAAGGTGGAGAAGATCAAAACTCCAAAAATATTTGATGATACAATCAAAGTGTAATGTTAAAATCACATCCTTGTATCACAGAGGGGAGTATAAACATTCTGACCTGCAATGTCCCAGAGCTGCAGACGTATGTGGGTCTTGTCGTCCCATGTGATGGGCTTTAGGGCAAAGTCCACTCCAATCTGGGCATCCTGGCTAAGGAGAAATCACTGGCAGGCTACATTGCTTCACACGTACAGTACTGGGGATAGAGTGTAATGAATGTCATCAACACTACTCCCCTATATGGGGGGGTTGGTGGAAGGATGGTCTAAACTGTTGGTTTTCCACCGCTACAATCCGGGTTCGATTGCCACATTGGGCACTTTTTTTCTGATTTAAAAAATGCTCCAATGACCCCCCCGATTCTTGCAAAAGTCCAACCCCACCAGCGAGTGCAAGTAACCAAAAAGGGCTCTGGCACATTTGTAAGTTCAAAAGTCAAACTGCTTTTCACATGTGTAGACATGTGGTGCACTTACATTAAAGCAGTTGCCAACTTCTACCCACCATGATTATCATTGCCTGTACCATGTGTACTAGGGATAAGCAAAAAAAAAAAAACTATATATATATATTGTGGCGAAGAAATATTTTATTATTTAATTTAATATTATTCAATGAAAATATATTCAACAGATTATAAAAATATATATTAATCTGTATTTGTGAAATCATCTTTAAAATATTTCTTTGCTTGCTTGCTTAAGATTCTCTAGCGGTAAATAGTTTGGCTGACCTGTTAATAATTGTCGACTCGTCGCTGTGACGTTATCAATAAATACTTTTACATCTTAGGATATTTCAAGGCTTGATTTCTACGCTAGAATATATATATATATATTTTTTTTTTGCTTATCCCTAGTACACATGGTACAGGCCATGATAATCATGGTGGGTAGAAATAGGCGATGGCTTTTTTACTGTAAGTGCCCCACATGTCTACACATGTGAAAAGCAGTTCAACTTTGCACTTACAAAAAAGCCAGAGCCCTGTTTGGTTACTTGCACCCGCTGGTGGAGCTGGACTTTTGTAAAAATCAGAAGCCATTGGAGTATTTTTTTTAATCAGAAAAAAGTTCCCAATGCGGGAATCGATCCCAGTTCGTAGCGGTCGAAAACCAATGGTTTAGACCTTCTTTCCACCGACTCCCTCCTCTATAAATTCTGTTACAAACAATTTTATAAATTAAATGAGTAAGAACAAAAACTAATGGGATATAAATACATATTAGCCAATAGGACATAGATTTTAAATATATACAATCATTCAAAATATCCTCCCTTATTTTTGACACAGGATTTCAAACGTTTGGGCCACTGATCTATGGCGGCACGCACCTTTTCTAAGGGTATTTCTTTCATTGCGCGCTCTCACCCATGCTGATTTCAATTGATCCAAATTATGATATATTTTAGAGCACACCTTCTCCTCTAAATATGACCAAATCTTGATAAATAAATAATGAATGACATTTTGGTTGTAGCATTGTTACCATCATCAGACAAAAGTACTGAATGATGTAACAAAGCTGTTACCGAAACGTCACACCATCCTCCCGCAATTTTATATTGCATATATTCACACAGCTTATACAAAACCATATCCACAAGGTAAAAAGACAAACCCAGATAAATAGTGTATGACATTTTTGTAACAGCGTTGTTACCATAATCTAACAAAAGTACTGAGTGAGGTAACAACGCTGTTAGTGAAATGTCACACTATTTATTTATCTGGATTTGGTCTTATTATTTTGTAGTTTTAATCTATAATCCAAATTGCGCCTTATCAAAAATATATCATTTTATAAGATGGGTTTCAATCTTGCACTTATTCCATTACTACTAGGGTACATCCAATACTGATTTTGTCAATGTTGATAAAGCACAATTTGGATTATAGATTATAGATACAAGAAAATAAAACTTAATCCAAATAATTTAATATTATTTGGATTGAGTCTTATTCTCTTGTATCTGATGTCCTGATGCAGCACATAATCTCTGGTTGACAAGGAAGGATACAGTCGCCCGGTAGTTCTGTGAGAAGAAGCGATGAACATAACGCTTGATGAAGCTGGTCTTCCCCGTCCCCAGTTCACCAATCACCAGCACCTTGAAGAGGTATTCTCTCATGGCGGGGGGAGAGTCTTCTGGCTGAACAACACCACATCATGATAATCATGGGAGGTAGGTAGCTACTGTATACATATGTTTACTACATAAGCAACTTCACAAGGTACCAAAGTCCCATTTTGTTATTTGCCCTCAGTGCTGGAGTTTGTATTTGTAAAATTCATAGCAATTCTATTATTTTTTTTTAATAAAAAAACTTCTCAATGTGGGATTCCATCCCAAGTTCTGTTTTCTCAGTAATCGACAAATCTATTTAGTGCAGCACCCTGTATACAATAGTTTAAACTATCACACACTATTTATTTATTTGGATTTGGTCTTATTACCTTGTGTTTCATACAGTTGAGCTTGTTCATATTGAGAGAGGCTTGTGAACATCAGTCCTGGACCCAGGCTTAGTAGGCCCAAGTTCTCTTCAATGATGATTCAAGATTCAGTCATTGATAATTAGAAGATATAAGTTATAATGGCGATGTAGGTATAACGAGGCATAATGGATATAAGGCGCCAAGTTTCTTCACTGAAAAGCTTGGCGAGTTTACAGACAATAATATCCTTCAAATATTACAGCCTGTTGAAGGTCATTATTGTCCAGAAGCTCTCACCATGCTTATACCTTTTCAGTAAAAAACTTGTCACTGTTAGCATTTATTTCTTCAAGTATTACAGCCTGTTGAAGGTCGTTATTATCTGAAAGCTCCCCAAGCTTGTATCTTTTTAATAAAGATACTCATCGCGGTAGGTTTTATTTCTTCAAGTATAACAGTTTGTTGAATAATGTGAAAGCTGAAGCTCTTGCAAAGTTTATACTTTTTCAATGAATAAACTCATCACTATTAGCATTTATTTCTTCAAGTATTACAGCCTGTTGATGGACATTATTGTGCGAAAGCTCTCATCAAGCTTATACCTTTTCAATAAACTTATTGCCGTTAGCATTTATTTCTTCAAGTATTACAGCCTGTTAAAGGACATTAATGTCTGAAAGCTCTCACTGTTAGTTTTTAACTCTTCTTAGAAACTATATCTGGCAATTCATTCTATTGTAACATTGATTCTTGATGAGACAAACTGCAGAGAACCTGTTTCTATCCTATTACCATCAGAGAATGAGATTGTTTTGGTGAAAGTCTCATATTCTCGGTTGGCTTACTTTAGATCTGGAAAACCTGTACCTATCTACAAAGCCTACCCATATAGATACAAGAAAACAAGACCTAATCCAAATAATTTAATAGTGTGAGACGTTTCGGTAACAGTATTGTTACCATCATCAAACAAAAGAATAATCTTTTGTCTGTTACCGAAACGTCACACACTATTAAATTATTTGGATTAGGTCTTATTTTCTTGTATCTATAATCCAAATTGTGCTTTATCACGCCTACCCATATAGATTAGCCATTAAAATTGCCAAATTTATTAATTAATATTGACATCACTGCTGAGTTTTTAAAGGTTGCCAGGAATTTTGAAGTGTTTACTGAAAAAAAAATTATCGGTTTAATTTGGAGCTCTGGAATGTAGAACAGTTTCAGCAACAATGGAAATAAAAGAAAAGATAAATAAATTTAATACAAAGCAATAATGTGCCACCTATATACGTTATATATAGATGGCACATTATTGCTATGTATTAATTTATGCCTAACTTGTCCTTATTGTTTGTGGAAGAGCATTACTTGATGCAAATATTTAAATGTAATTCTGCTGTCTTAAAAGCTTATGTTCATAGTTTACTTAAATAACATTTCTAAGATTCCACCTTTCAGTGTAGCATATAAAAGCAGAATGATCCAATACAGTATTGGAGTTCTAAAAAAGCAGTCTGGTAGATTAAATTGGCGAAACCGCTGGGAGGGTTCACTACTGATGAGCCAAGCCCTTCCAATATATTTTTCATTGCAGTAAGGATAGTAGAAGTTTGTTTTATTTGTGAAAGGAAACATTTGTGTCTTAAATGTTTTCATTCGATAAATAAATTTGTAATATCATGCACTAGCGCGCCATCAGCGGTATGGTAGATTAAACTGGCGAAACCGCTGAGAGGGTTCACCACTGATGAGCCAGGCCCTCTCATTAATTTTTCCATTGCAGTAAGGGAAGTAGAAATTGTTTAATATCAAAAAGAATCTTACGCCTTTAAAATAGTTTTGAATTTTAAATAAATTTGTAAAAAGTCTCTCAAAGTAACTTATAAATATAAACCTGCAATGTGATGACAAGGCATATTTAACAAAAGATAACATTTATCAGATCAGAGCTGATAATCTTTCTAACTTCTGCACTAATGATAATCTGATAGTGTGACAATGTCATTATGTCATCAACAAATATTGGTAGAGTTTCCACAACTACTATTTAGATGGGGTACACATGTGTCTTACATCCTCAATAGTGCAGTGTTCAATTCTTTTCATTATTTAATTATTTGTTCTATATAATAGAACATACAGTTGAACCTCTCTATAGCACCCCCTCTTGGGACTCACCAAAATAGGGTGCTATAGACAGGTCACTTTTATTGTAAATCACATCGTACTATGTATTTAAAATCGGGCGCTATAGAGATGAAGGCACTATTTTGAGGGGGCACTATAGACAGGTTTAACTGTACATTCAAGCTAAGTTTAATGATAATTCACCAGTTCTTTTTGAGGTTTTTTTTTTATTAATATCCCTAGTACACTTGGTACAGGCCATTATAATCATGGTGGGTAGTTAGAGACTCTTTTTACTGTAAGTGCACCACATGTCTATACATTGAAAAGCAGTTCGACTTTGCAATTACAAATATGCCAGAGCCCTGTTTGGTTAATTGTATTTGCTGGTGGGGTTGGACTCTAGCAAGAATCAGGGGTCATTGGAGCATTTTTTTTAATCAGTAAAAAGTGCCCAATGTGGAATTCAATTCGGGTCATAGCGGTCAAAAACCAACGGTTTAGACCACCCTTCCACCAACCCCTGTATATACAGTAGAATTACCTCCCTGTAAAGGCCAACACCTAATTGCAGAGCCAAAGTGTTCTTTAGGGAGAGGTGTCCTCTTACCAGAGAGATGCAAAATAGTAAAAATGGTAATTTTGCAAATGTAAACTGTCCTTTATAGAGAGGTGTCCTCTTACCGGGGAGTTGCTAAATGGTAAAAATGGTAATTTTGAAAATGAAAACTATCCTTTGTAGAGAGGTGTCCGCTAAAGGGAGATTTTACTGTATATATATGTAATTTATGAATATTATGTAATTACTTTATGTATCTTAATGGAATGTACAAACAACACATATGGCCCAGAACAATCCTAGAAGTGACACAATTCCATCCAGAAAGACAACTGAGAATGTCAAAAACAACTGTCAACAGAAATGTTTCTTAGGAAGACAAGGCAGGTTTTAAAAATAAGACAAAACCATTTATCAAAATATTTACTTTAAGTTATCGATACGCCCTTGCATCAAGTAAACACTGACTTGTTCTCATGATACTCTGGTGGTTTGGTTACACATTCTTAAAACTATATATAGGGGGGGTCGGTGAAAGGATGGTCTAAACCATTGGTTTTCGACTGCTACGACCCGGGATCAAATCCCACATTGGGCACTTTTTTCTAATTAGAAAATTGCTCCAATGGCCCTCAATTCTTGTAAAAGTCCAACCCCACCAGCGAGTGCAAGTAAACAAACAGAGCTCTGGCACATTTGTAAGTGCAAAGTCGAACTGCTTTACGGTAAAAGTAGTCGTTAACTACCCACCATGATTGATAAGGCACAATTTGGATTATAGATTATAAACACAAGGTAATAAGACCAAATCCAAATAAATGAATAATTATAAATATTTATTTATTTGGATTTGGTCTTATTACCTTGTGTTTACCCACCATGATTATCATGGCCTGTATCACATGTAGTAGGGATAATAATTTTTGAAAAACTATATATTTACCTATTACAAGATAATAATTTAATTGATGTGTGGGTCTCAAGATTTTTAATCATTATCCAAATTACCATATCATCATTATATTTTATTTGCAATTAGACAAGAAAACACCAATGGTTTGTCCAATCTACTCTATCCCTTTCTCCCTTTCATACAGTTTGCTTATATTGAAGCTATAAGCCCTGGAAAAAAGGTTCAGTGGGTCCATGTTCTCTTCCTTGATGATTCAAGATTCAGTCTTGACATAGATTCTTAGAAGAAATAAAAGCTAACGGCGACAAATTTCTTGAATAAATATAAGCTTGGCAAGCTTTCAAACAATAATCTCCTTCAAGTATTCAGCATGTTGAAGGACATTTGAGCTTGAATGTAAAGTCATGTTAAAACACCTGCAGCTATAGACGTATGTAATATATATGACGTATACTTAAACAGTTCTCATTCTAACACAAAACCTTTGTCTAATATATTTTGGAGCATGACTTACAAATATCTAAACTATAATAAATGTCATTCATAAAATATCTATACAGTAGAATCTCCCTGTAAAGGACAACACCTAATTGCAGAGCCAAAATGTCCTTTAGAGAGAGGTGTCCTCTTACCGGAGAGTTGCTAAATAGTAAAAATTGTAATTTTGCAAATGTAAACTGTCCTTTGTAGAGAGGTGTCCTCTAGTGTGAGTGTCCTCACATAAAGGTTCTACTTTATTATAAAACATACTTTTTAAAAAAACTTTTTGAACATACAAGTGTGCTTAGGTGGTTTTTATCCATTGGGTAAGGTATCAGATATTACTTGTGTTTGAAAGGCTTGGATGTAGTTATTTAAGTGTAGCTATTGTCGAAAAATAATACAGTAGAACCTCCCTGTAAAGGACACCTAATTACAGAGCCAAAGTGTCCTTTAGTGAGAAGTGTCTTCTTACCAGAGAGTTGCTAAATTGTAAAAATGATAATAAAAGAAAATAAGACCTAATCCAAATAATTTATTAGTGTGTGACGTTTCGGCAACAACATTGTCACCATCATCAGACAAAAGAATACAAATTTTCATTTTTATTAGCTTTATTTTTATTCTTTTGTCTGATGATGGTGACAATGTTGTTGCCGAAACGTCAAAAACTAATAAATTATTTGGATTAGGTCTTATTTTCTTTTATTATAATCTATAATCCAAATTGTGCTTTATCATGTAAAAATGGTAATTTTGCAAATGAAAACTGTCCCTTGTAGAGAGGTATCCTCTAGTGTGACTGTCCTCTCATGGAGGTTCTACTGGATATTTGTGGGTAAACAACTTATTTTATTGGAAAAAAAAAAGATAAAAATATTTGCAGAGTTTCTTTTATTTAAAAAAATGGGAAGTAAGCTTTCACGCGGTCGCATTTCATCAGGCAACTGGCTCCACAAAGGCATGCAACACATATAATAGAGATTCACAGAAATAAATTTAAAACTAAATTATATGTGGGTTGCATGCCTTTGTGGAGCTAGTGGACTGATGAATGAACACAACCATGTAAAAACTTGCCACCCATTGTCTCCCAAATACACTCTGCAAATATATTCTTAGCTTTATTTTTATTCAATTATGATAAGGCACAATTTGGATTATAGATTATAAACACAAGGTAATATAATATAATAATACACACTTGATAAAAGTAACTATTTAAAACATGCTGTGGTAAAATTTCTCATTCAGTGCTTTTGTCTGAAGATGGTAACAAGGCTGTTACCGAAACGTCACACACTATTCATTTATTTGGATTTGGTCTTATTACCTTGTGTTTATTCAATTATAAGTACAATAGAGCCTCCCTGTAAAGGACAACACCTAATTACAGAGCCAAAGTATCGTTTAGGGAGAGGTGTCTCTTACCAGAGAGTTGTTAAATTGTAAAAAAAAAATGGTAATTTTGCGAATGAAAACTGTCCTTTATAGAGAGGTGTCCTCTAGCAGGAGTGTCCTCTCATGGAAGTTCTACTGTATCTATAGTCTCAATTTACCTGTGAATTTTATAATAATATGAAAATATCTTATTTTACTACATTGTTTTACAAGGTAATAAGACCTAATCCAAATAAATAAGTTGTGAGTGATGTTTCAAGCTGTTACCCAAACGTCACACACTATTTATTTATTGGTCTTAATACCTTTATAATCTACTAGCCGAATGACCCGGGCAACGCCCGTGTTTTACCCGATTGAATGTTTTGATTCAAATACTATTTGTTACAATTATAAATTGGCGCCTTAAATAAATGCATATGTTAGTTAATAACTATAGCCTATGTGCTTTATCTGTCTATGTACTGTTGGCTTCCGTAGGCATCTCTTACTGGGAAAAAGAAAGAGAGGATTCCATTTAGTTATTAACTAATATATGCATTTATTTAAGGAGCGACCCGCTCCAACACAATAGTTACAAAAACGAAAAAGCGAGTGGGGGGGGGGCAAAGGTGGCGTGATCGTAGCCAACCAATAGGAGGGCGCCATTCCAAAAAAAAAGCAAACGGTGACAGAGACGAAAACTGATTAAGAGATGAAGAATGATGCTCGTAACTGTATATAGAATAATCCAAATTGTGTGCCTTATCATAATTCTTTGTAATAACTCTGAAAAGAGAACTCTTTAAAAATTCTGAATCAAGAACCTTTTTGGTTTTAATCAAACTCTTAAATTAACATAAAGCAATAACATATCATCTAAATATAGCAAAACATTTAGCTATATATATAAAAATGAATGTATGTGTGTGTGTCTGTTTGTCCTTTATGCCTGACCAAACCACTCATTGGAACGCCATGAAACTTTGGGAAGTTATTTAGTATAGTACTGGGAAGGTTTCTAGCAAATAAAATTTTTGAAATAACTTTTCGCTTTAAAATAATCAAGATAAATATTCTAATTTATCTGTTATAATTCAACAATCTGCTCTAAATATTATCATGATGATACGATGATTTTGTAATGTAGAAAATTAGGGAAGACAAAATTCAGGATGACACGGCAATTTATTTGAGACAAAGATAATGATACAATTCCAAGGCAAGATACTATTCCTTTAACTTCCAATTACCGAGGGAACCAATTAATATTGATTTTATTCAACTTATCGAGTATTTTTCAAGGGACCGGGAAAAAATGTTCACTTTATCGAAAGATTCGTTAGACAAACCTTTACTCGGGTAAAACCCGGGCGAAGCCGGGTACGTCCGCTAGTACATGAATGTTTCTTTTATACATATATCAGTGTAGCATATAGAACCAGAATGATCCAATACAGTATTAGAGATCTAAAGAAGTGTTCTGGTAGATTAAATTGGCGAAACTGCTGGGAGGGTTCACCATTGATGAGCCAAGTACTTTCGATATTTTTTTCATCGTAGTAAGGACAGTAGAAATTTGATATATGTATAAAAGAAACATTCACATATTAATGTTTTCATTTCCTATACAACTCTTAAAACTGAATAAACTTAATAAAAATCAAAATATACAAGTATCAGAGTCATCAATTCTGTCATCGTTTGCTTTTGTGAATGGAATGCTTTTACGTAATATATGTAAAATACGTAACTAATATGACTGAAATTTTAGCAGTATGTATAGTAGAATGTTGAATTTAAGATATATCACGGAATATTTTATCAATAGATTTTTATAAATATAGTTATCATCATCAATGGTTGTTATTCTTCTTCTTATTTTGGTTTTACATATGTATGTTTGTATCTAAATGATAAATAAAGTTTTATTAAATTAAAACGTATTTGTTATGCATTGATTGAATATAATAAAAAACCAATAATTGGTAGCAGACCGTGGTTGATAAAAGTAAGTAAATAAAATATTTTCCTGAAATCTAAAGCGGTACGTAATTAAAATAAGAACATTCAAAATGGCGGAAAATATAAGAATTCCTGAATTTAATGGAGAAAATTTCCATAGCTGGAAATTCAGAATAGAAGCCTTCCTTGAAGGAAAGGGATTAAAAAGGTATTTATATGAAGACCCGCCACAATTAGATGATAAGACAGATTGGAGTATCAAGGATGCCCAAGCAAAAGGAATAATGACTAGTGCAATGAATGATAGTCAAGTAAGTTTAATTTTGAATTGCAAAACTACAAAAGACATTTGGAACTCAATTCATAGAAGATATGAAGGAGATATAAAAAAACAAAAAATTGAGGCTAAAAATAACCTCTTCAGAATGCAGATGAAAAAGGATGAAAATTTAAATCAGTTCTTACTTAGATCAGAAAAATTACTAGAAACTGCAAGGATATTGGGAAACAGTATTGAAGAAGAGGAATTTGTAGATGCATTTATAAAGGCTTTACCAACAAAATACAATATCATAGTGATGCAATTGAGCAGCATTAGTGATCCAGGAATTCTAGACATAAGAAGAATTGTACAACTTTATCTAGAGAGATACAAATTTCAGGAAAAAGAAGAAAATCCTAATGCATATAAAATGTTCACTAAAGAAAATGTGCACTTTAATAGGAATACAACATTTGAAAATACAAGACCTAAAAGGAAGATTCAATGCTTCATATGCAGTAAATATGGACATAAAGCAAATGATTGTTGGTACAACCCAAAAAACAAAGGAGAAAATTCCACAAGAAAGAACAATGGACCACAATCAAACACACATTCTTGGAAAACAAGACAAAATGTGCCCAGAGCTACAGCTGCTAAAGTAAAAGAAGAACAGACATTTACCACAATCAGTAAAGAAGAGGAGATAAAGGAAGATAAATATCAAGGTTGGATTCTAGACAGTGGAGCAACTTGTCATATGACATCCTCTCTTGAGCAAATGAAAGACATTCAACCTGATGAAAGAAAAATTGTTCTAGCTGATGGGAGCTACACCAAATCAAATTACATAGGAAATGTGAAACTAAATGGTGTGAATCATTTTTTAATACTAAATAATGTTTTACATGTCCCTAGTTTAACTGATAATTTGATTTCCGTAAACAAACTTGTACAAGAAAATAACAAAGTGATTTTTGATCAAAAAGGAGGACATATTATTGATCAAGCTGGATATACTATAATTACAGCAAACAAAGTAGGAGACCTATATTTTATAAAAGGAAATAATAATAAAATAGATATCACTTTCAAAGTAACTAATATCCCATGGGAGGTGTGGCACAAAAGACTTGGACATATAAATGATCAATACATGGAAATAATGAAAAAGAATCAATTAGTTTATAAATTTGACTACAATGAACAGAAATCAATGGAAAATTGCATCAGCTGTATAAAAGGAAAGTATTCAAGAAAACCCTTTAAGACAGTTACTGAAAATCAATCAAACCAGCCACTTGAGCTACTACATTTGGATTTGATAGGTCCAATCAAACAACTCTCAATTGGATCTGCAAAATATGTTTTAACTATAGTAGATGATTTTTCAAGAAAAATATTTGTTAAATTTTTACATTCAAAATCTGATACTTTAGAAATATTCAAAGAATTTTTAGAAAGTACTGAAAACCTATTGAATAAAAGAGCTAAATGCATAAGAAGTGATAATGGGCTTGAATTTGTAAATCAAGAATTTGAGAATTATCTGAAAAATAAAGGCATTATACACCAAAAAACAACTATTTACACTCCACCGCAAAATGGCATAGCAGAAAGGGCTAATAGAAGCATCATAAATGGAACAAGAACACTACTTGTAGAATCAGAGCTTCCCACCAAATTTTGGGCAGAAGCCATGCATAACTTTGTTTATACTAAAAATAGAACACCAAACAAACATAATTTGAAAATAACACCTGAAGAACTCTTTACAGGTAAAAAGCCTACAGTGGCACATCTAAGAACATTTGGTTGTATTGCTGAATTTTGGATACCAAAAGAAAAAAGAGCAAAATTTGACATGATTACACATTCAGGTATATTCATGGGCTACTCATCAAACAGAAAGGCATATAGAATTTTTAACCCAAACACTTATTCAATAGTTGAATCAAGAGATGTAAAATTTATAGAAAATAAAAAAGGAGTATCATTACTAAAGAGTGATCAAAATGAAGTACAGGACTATTGCATCTTTAAGTTTCCAGAAGAAAATTTTGATTATGATTCAGAAAATAAACCATCAGAAGAGTCCAACATTCAAGAACTTGAAGAAGCTACACAACAACAACAAAATAATGTTGTTCCCTACCTCAGGCCAAGTGCAAGAAATAAATATTATTGTGAGCTTTCTTCAGATGAAGAAGAATTATCAGATGATTCAAGACTTGATCCAACATTTGATCCTACAGAACACAACCTTTTTGCCTTGGATGAAATTCCTATACCCAACTCATATGAAGAGGCCATTAATAGCAAAAATCCAGAATATTGGATTGAGGCCATGCAAAGGGAAATGAATTCTCTACAAGAACATCAAGTTTGGGACCATGTTTATCTACCTAAAGGGGTAAAACCCATAAAATCTAAATGGGTATATTCATCAAAGGTTGATCCATCAACAGGACAAACTATCTTCAAAGCAAGACTTGTGGCTCTTGGATGCTGCCAAAAGGATGGAACCTACTTCCAGAATATCTGCTCACCTGTGATGAAAAGTGACAGCTTTAGAACACTTTTAGCATATTGTGTGTTACAGGGTTGGAGCTTAATACACTGTGATGTACAGACTGCATTCCTATATGGAAAATTAGATGAGGACATTTACCTACTTCCACCTCAAGGATATCAGCCTACTGATGAAAATCTTGTCTGTAAGTTAAACCAGGCATTGTATGGGCTGAAACAGTCAAGTAAGGTATGGTACAATACTTTTTCTGATCATTTGGTTAAAATAGGGTTTACTAGATTTAATTCTGATAAATGTTTATTTGAATTTAAAATTGGAAATTCTAATCTTATTTTAGGCCTATATGTTGATGACATGATAATAATTTACTCAGATATCAATATATTAAATGTGGCCATAGGCAAAATTGAATCAAAGTTTAAATTAAAAAGAAATGCTGATAATTTTACCATTTTAGGATTTGAGATTACTCAGCATGAAAATAAAATAACTCTAAAACAAGAGGGCTATATTAACAAATTATTACAAAAATACCATATGCAAGATTGCAAAGGTGTTTCTACACCAATGGATGTTAACACAGATTTTGGAAATTTCCACAGTTCTAAAAGGATAGATCAGCATAAATACCAAGAACTTATTGGTAGTTTGCTTTATTTGGCATGTAAATCTAGGGCAGATATAGCATTTTCTGTTACTGTTTTAAGTAAATACAATACAGATCCTAGAGAAATTCACTGGAATGCTGCCAAAAGAGTATTAAGATATTTACAATTCACAAAAAAATTAGGTTTAGTTTATACTGTGGGTGACACCAAGCTAGAAGGCTTTACAGATGCAAGTTGGAATTCAAAGAATTTTAAATGTTCATTTGGAGGTATAGCCTTTAAATTTGGAAATAATCTTATTTCTTGGTCATGTAAAAGCTTGCCAAATGTTTGTCTCTCAACTACAGATTCTGAACTTTATGCTTTTACACTGGGTGTAAAGACAAGTATTTACATACGATATCTGATTGAAGAATTAACTGGCAAAAATTGTAAGCCAACAATATTTTGTGATAATCAATCAGGAATTACTTTGATAAAATCTGGACAAACTAGCAATAAATCTAACCACTTGATTAGAACCATCAATTTTTTAAATACCAACTTATGTGTATATAATAGCTTTGATATTATGTATATAAATACTGATCAAAATGTTGCTGACATCTTAACAAAACCCTTAAGTAAAGGGAAATTTCATTATTTTTTAAATTGTTGCAATATTATCTCATAACTTTAACTACTGAACTTTAATAAAATTTGAAAATATTAGCCTATAACTAAAGGTTATTGTAACTTGAATAATATATGGCATATTTTACTATATTCATATGAAGTGTTAACAGATTGTTGACTTCATTTAATCATATGTTTCAAATTAAATTGTAATATTATTAGTTTAAATACTTGATTTTATATCTTTTGTCAAATATTGCTTTATTCAAATATTTAGGCTTAACAATACCTAAAAGTTGTAAACAAATAAATGGGGATGTCGCCGCCATCTAGATGACGTCATTGTTATGACGCAATGCTCGGCCATTCCAACTACTACCTTAGTTACCTGTCTATACTTATAAATTTTAAAACCATGATAAAATATTCAGCTAAATCTTACGGGGGCATTTGTTGAATTTAAGATATATCACGGAATATTTTATCAATAGATTTTTATAAATATAGTTATCATCATCAATGGTTGTTATTCTTCTTCTTATTTTGGTTTTACATATGTATGTTTGTATCTAAATGATAAATAAAGTTTTATTAAATTAAAACGTATTTGTTATGCATTGATTGAATATAATAAAAAACCAATATAGAATCTGGAAAAACTTATATTGAATATTTCAGGTCTCTATCCCGAATATTCTTAAGAGTTATTTGCAAATTTGAGTTGCAAATTTGCTCTTTCGCTCGCAAGCAGTGCCTCTAGCGGTGAAGATGGGAGGTAATATCAGCTGACCTAATGTACATGTAAAACGTGTTTTAACAGGACATAGAAAAAATATGGAAGAGATATTTGTCGCATTTTTAGCCAAGAAAATTTGAAATTGACAGGTTCTGGGCAAAAATAGTTGTTTTTTTTTTTTAGTCAGAAATTGATTATGACAATATTGCTGTATCATATTTGATTATCATATACAAAATTATATCCGGAAAAATTCCAAAAAGCAGAGACCACGGGTGAAGCCAGTTCATTTTTAGTATGCAGGAACAAAATTCTAACAGAAAAACATTCATTCGAGCAGAAGACACAAAGCCAGATCATCTCTTTATAAAAATATCGCTTCTCAGACACAAAGTTTGGAGCGGGATGTTTCACAAGAATGATATCCACGGCGCCAATTTATAATTGTAACGAATAGTATTTGAATAAAAACATTTAATCGGGTAAAACCCGGGCTTTGCCCGGGTCATTCGGCTAGTATATTTATAAATACAAGTGTGTGACGTTTCAGTAACAGAGCGTTGTTACCATCTTCAGACAAAAGTACTGAATATGAATCAAATGTCTGAAGATGGTAACAACGCTGTTAACAAAACATCACACACTATTTATTTATTTGGATTTGATCTTATTACCTTATGTTTATAATCTATAATCCAAATTGTGTTCTTATCAAAAATCTAATTAAAATTACAATTCAAAAGTACAACCTCCATTAGAGGACACTTTCTCTAGGGGATACCTCTCTACAAATATTTTTTAATTAGTTTTAATATGCAGTAGAACACCTCCATTAGAGGACACTTTCTCTAAGGGATACCTCTCTACAAATATTTTTAAATTAGTTTTAATATGCAGTAGAACACCTCCATTAGAGGACACTTTCTCTAAGGGATACCTCTCTACAAATATTTTTTAATTAGTTTTAATATACAGTAGAACACTTCCATTAGAGGACACTTTCTCTAGGGGATACCTCTCTACAAATATTTTTTAATTAGTTTTAATATGCAGTAGAACACCTCCATTAGAGGACACTTTCTCTAGGGGATACCTCTCTACAAATATTTTTTAATTAGTTTTAATATACAGTAGAACACCTCCATTAGAGGACACTTTCTCTGGGGGATACCTCTCTACAAATATTTTTTAATTAGTTTTAATATACAGTAGAACACCTCCATTAGAGGACACTTTCTCTGGGGGATACCTCTCTACAAATATTTTTTAATTAGTTTTAATATACAGTAGAACACCTCCATTAGAGGACACTTTCTCTGGGGGATACCTCTCTACAAATATTTTTTAATTAGTTTTAATATACAGTAGAACACCTCCATTAGAGGACACTTTCTCTGGGGGATACCTCTCTACAAATATTTTTTAATTAGTTTTAATATACAGTAGAACACCTCCATTAGAGGACACTTTCTCTGGGGGATACCTCTCTACAAATATTTTTTAATTAGTTTTAATATACAGTAGAACACCTCCATTAGAGGACACTTTCTCTGGGGGATACCTCTCTACAAATATTTTTTAATTAGTTTTAATATACAGTAGAACACCTCCATTAGAGGACACTTTCTCTGGGGGATACCTCTCTACAAATATTTTTTAATTAGTTTTAATATACAGTAGAACACCTCCATTAGAGGACACTTTCTCTGGGGGATACCTCTCTACAAATATTTTTTAATTAGTTTTAATATACAGTAGAACACCTCCATTAGAGGACACTTTCTCTGGGGGATACCTCTCTACAAAGATCAGTTTTTTATCTCCAAAATGATCATTTTGACCAATTAGCTGCTTTCCAAATTAAGGACACCCCTATCTCTCTCTAGAGGACACTTTGTCTCTACAACTACATTTTCTTTAGAGAGAGGTTCTACTGTACATTGCCTGCCACAATTCTAAACCCACCAGTTGCAATATCAAACTTTTCTAAGTACAGTAGAACCTCTCTTTATAGACACCTAATTACAGAGCCAAAGTGTCCTTTAGGAAGAAGTGTCCTCTTACCAGAGAGTTGATAAATAGTAAAAATGGTAATTTTGGAGATGGAAACTGTCTTTTATAGAGAGGTGACCTCTAGCAAGAGTGTCCTCTCATTGCTTCTTTATATTATTTATTGGCCAATGAAGCCACAGCACATACCATCTCCATTTATAAGGACACTTAGGTTAATGGACTTATCCCCCTACAGTATGACAAGATGGAGCTTGTCCCACTTCCTCACTCTGATAGCAGCCACCATTTCTAAAGATTGCTCTAATCTTCTTCTTTTTTTTTCCTTCCAAACCCAAGAGTCAACACTGAGATAAGTTGTCTCTTCTTATCTGTGTCCAAACTTTAACAATTAATATCCTCTTCTAAGATAAGAGAGAGTTTTTTTACATCAGTTCTTGTTTTAAGAGGATGACAAGTTTTCTGAACCTTCGCTCTTTCTTTGAAACAACCACATTGAACATGTCTTGGGAGGTTGGAGCATGAATTATTGAGCCAAATATGAAACTGTACTAACTCTACTACACTATTGATATACAGTTGTTGTTATGTCCAATGAAGAGCCTCAGATATCTCCATACATCTCTATCACAGCAGTCGCAATGTCCTCTATCTTGGTTAATATACAGTACAACCTCCATTAGAGGACACTTTCTCTAGGGGATACCTCTCTACAAATATCAGTTTTTTTTTTATCAGTTTTAATATATATAGTACAACCTCCATTAAAGGACACTTTCTCTAGAGGATACTTCTCTACAAAAATCATTTTTTATTAGTTTTAATATACAGTAGAACACCTCCATTAGAGGACACTTTCTCTAGAGCAGTGATTCTCAACCACTGTGCCGCGGTAATTTTGTGTGCCGCGAAATTCTAAAAATGTGCCGCCGAATTTTAGTCATATGATTATGTTCACGTTTGTATTGGTTTTTCTTTTTTTCTTTTTCATTTTTTTACTTTTTAAAATAACGAAATTAGCAAATTGAATGTTAGAGATGTATATTACTTATATTTTGCATAGAAATATTGATACATAATTTGAATTTTCTTGCATTCAAGTTAGCAAAAGTGTGCCGCGAAATTCTAAAATTGTGCCGCCAAATTTTCAAATCTTTAAAATAGTGCCGCAACAAAAAAAAGGTTGAGAATCACTGTTCTAGAGGATACTTCTCAACAAAGATCAGTTTTTTATCTATAAAATGATCATTTTGACCAATTAGCTGCTCTACAGTAAGAGGACACCTCTCTCTCTCTCTTGGCTCTACAACTACATGTGTTTTAATTAAAAAGGCATATATTGGATCAAAATATCATTTATTTTACTTTTATTTTTTTTTTTTTAATATTTCAGTTGGCTGAACGCCAACCTTTATCAAGGTGTTATAACATTTTAAAGTCTTTAAAATGTTATAACACCTTGATAAAGGTTGGCGTTCAGCCAACTGAAATATATTTTTTTTTAATTTAAAGGTAAAATAAATGATATTTTGATCCAATATATGCCTTTTTAATTAAAGATTTATCTATGGATTTCAAAACTACAGGTGTTTTAGAGAGATGTTCTACCTGTACATTGCCTGCTACAATTCCATCACAATTCAAGACCCACCAGTTGCAATTTCAAACATTTCTAATTAATATAAAATTTAAAAAATGAAGTTCAATGGCTCTATTCCTTAGATTTTTGTCACATTACCCAAGTTTGGCTACTGTTTCCTCATTATACAACCAATTTTACTATTGAAAAATAACCTTTTATATATTAGAAAATAGGTATGTTAGCTATATGGTAGGCTAAACTTAGCTTAAGTCCATGTTTATATAGATAGTGGTCTCAATATTACATACTGTTAGATCCTATTATTTATTAATTTCTAAATTCAATCTTTATATTCATACAAAATAATCCTATAAATATATCTGAATTATTGTACAGTAAAACCTGTCTATAGCGCCCCCTCTAAATAGCGCCTTCCTCTCTATAGCGCCTAATTTTAAATACATAGTATGATGCGATTTACATTAAAAGTGACCTGTCTATAGCACCCCCTCTATTTTGGTGAGTCCCAAGAGGGGGCGCTATAGACAGGTTTAACTGTTATATGAAATATATTTCAAGACACCTATATTCAATTTACCTTTGAAAATAATTCTATCTATAATAAAATATCCTTATTTTACTACGTAGATTATCTTACAAGGTAATAAGAACAAATCTAAATAAATAAGTTGTGTGTGATGTTTCGGTAACAACGCTGTTACCCAAAGATCACACACTATTTATTTATTTGAATTTGGTCTTATTACCTTGTGTTTATAATCTATTATCCAAATTGTGTGTGCCTTATATCATAATTCTTTGTAATAACTCTAAAAAGAATTCTTAAAAATGTTGATTTAAGAACCTTTTTGGTTACAATGACAAAACTTAAGGAAGTTGTACATTTTAGCATGTTTATCTGGATTCAGACAATAACTCTGAAAGATATTACAGTGACGTTTATTGAAGTCACACGAGATAACCAAGTGTGAACAAAATTGCCTCTCTCTGCTTAAAAAAAAATAGACAATCAGCACCATCAGACACTTTCCACTTCCTTAAGTTTTGTCCATGAGTGTAATTTGAGAGTTGCCATTATCACTAAATAAGAAAAAAAGATGAGAAAGGAGTGTTGTCAGCAACAATGTAACAAACAACAATTATCTTTCCCTGTGTCATCACTGAAGATGTTTTTCAACACTAAACTGTACTGGTTCTCCCCTGCATTTACATTTTCACAAAATCAATAAGGAATCTAGGGCCAAGTTTCTTTTTACATTTTTTTTATTTATCGAGCTTTCAGGCTAACATGCTCTTCAACACAGAGACCTAGAAGTATTTTTTCTAGCCAAATATAACACACCGAATTTTAAATACAAGTTTAGATATATATATGCTAAAATCTATTTTAAATATTTTTTAAAAAGTATATATAATATAATTCAATTACTGTGAAATTTGAATATTTAGCTATTTTATGAACTTATGCTATGATTAGTTTTTAACTATATGCAAAACCAGCAGACCAAAACCCCAGTACCTTCTCCTACTATGAATCTTTACATTAATATAACATGTATATATGTACCTACTGTACGTAGGTGGACATGTGATGACATTACCATTTTAAAAATTGAGATTAGAAAGGGGTTCAAGTTTTTTATTGGAGTTTGTTTCTGTCAACACCACGAGTTGGTTTATTTTATCATTGCAGTAAGAGCAGTAGAAAATTATTATTACTTTTTTATGTACACATTAAAAATTATTTCAATTTTTTAAAACAGATGGCCTGCTTTTCACATGTGTAGACATGTGGTGCACTTACAGTAAAAGCAGTCGTCAACTTCTATCCACCATGATTCATGGTTGACTTAAATAAAATAAAAATTAAATATAATTTTTCTAGGAGTAAATTGATATATAAAAATGTTATTAAAGTGAAGAAAGTTATTAAAATGAAGAATAATTTTAGGATTTTATTCTTTTGTCTGATGATGGTAACAATGCTGTTACTGAAGCATCACACACTATTAATTTATTTGGATTAGGTCTTATTTTCTTGTAGCTATAATTTAAAATCCAAATTGTGTTTTATCATTTTTGATAGACTTCAATGAACCTAAGAAGTTAAAATGAAGAATGTTGTCATTAAATGTGCTAGGCCTTAACTACCCGTTTCATGATTTTTCAAGATGCCTGAATGACCAGTTTTTGGTCATTGAGGTACAGCTTGCACCACGCTGATGAGGGCCAACAGTTTGAAATGTGTATGTTTGTTAGCTTTTCTTAATTAATCAAGAATGGGTATTTGGTCA
This sequence comes from Cordylochernes scorpioides, assembly GCA_030710605.1. Classification (NCBI taxonomy): domain Eukaryota; kingdom Metazoa; phylum Arthropoda; class Arachnida; order Pseudoscorpiones; family Chernetidae; genus Cordylochernes; species Cordylochernes scorpioides. The sequence continues at coordinate 54,983,321 of CP092882.1, forward strand.
ATTCTGGAATAATTAAAAATCAATGAGAATAGTTTATATTTATTCTGATAGATGGCGCAAGCCATTAGCAACCTTCAGTTGCACGATAAGGAGATGCCTCTTTCATATACAGTAAAACCCCTCTATAGTGAACCCCAATGGGACAGAGCTTTTGGTTCACTATAGCCACGGTTCACTATAGCCACGGTTTGGCTATTTTTTTTTACGTTTCAAAAATTTTAGACTGTATAATTAAAAAACAGCCATACACACAAGTAGAGGCTGCCTCTTAATAGTGGTCACTTTATTTTAATTCCCTTAATTGACTAATTTCCTTATATTAATACTGAATAATAATAGAAATCATTAGATAATAGGTTCTTCTTATGATTAACATACATGTACCTCTATGTCTAACTTAAAAATCAAGACAAATCCTAGGCAAAGTTTTATTAAATATATATTCAAAGATATGAAATGATTTTAAAACATCATTATCACATTATATAATACAATTTTTACTTGAAAAAATGGCTCTAATACCTTGTTGTTTCAAAGCATTCTCCCAAGCATTGCACCATTAAAATAAAGTTAGTGTTTTTCTTCCATTTCATGTTTCCCCATATTCTTCTAGGTCTAGATTTCGTTTTTTTTTTTTTAACCTGCCATGCAAAACATTGCTGACTTTAAAATCACCATAGTTAATGGCATAAAAATAATTTTTGTTTCATCACGGGACCGTTTATTTGGACTTTTTTTTTTTTTTAGCCCTAAAACGTACGATCGCGATCGCGGCAAAAGTTGAAGTTGATTCCTCTTTGTAACAATTTTTAATAACTTTATATTTTATCTTTTATAATAGAAGAGTTATATTCTCTTATTTTAATATGTTCTTAACATTTTGCCTGTGTTGTTTCACTTTGAAAAGTTCTGAAAATGGCCTTTTTTTTTAAAGAAATAATGCTTTTGTTTTTAAAATGCCTTTGTTTTCTTCATTTTGGAAGCCATTTGCATTTTTTATATTTCAAATTTAATGGATGCAAAGATATTCTAATTAATAAAAAGTATAATGTGTAAAAATTTATACAACATACAGCAAAAATAAAGTGCAAAAATCAAACAAACAATGCCGCTAAATTTATTGTTTTGAAATCGCGATCCGCGAGCTTTAAACATGCTCAAAATTTTGTTTTTTAATTTTTTTTTTAAATTACAATTCTAAGTTCGTTATAAGCATAGTATTTTTAATAGATTTTATCATTTTGGGACCCGAAATAGGTTCGTTATAGAGGTAGTTCGTTATTCTAAAAATCGCAAAGTTCGTTATAACGATGGTATTTTCAATGGAATGGAATTGGGAATCGGCGTGGGTTCGTTATAAGGGAAGGTTCGTTATATCCAGGGTTCGTTATAGCGGGGTTTTACTGTATATTTGTGACAAGAGGTTCTGCTACTAAGAGTTCCTGGAGTGGGCCAGGGTCCTACGGGTGATTCTACAAGAGAACCAAGAAGGATGAGGTAGCTAGATGGTTCTTGATTAACAACAGATAAATAAATGTCACAAGATGGATCAATAGGCAATGTTCAGTTGCAACATCAGCCATAGTTACCAAATGTTGCAATAGTGTAGGACAGTTCCTGGGATTTCAAATCAGAAAACTAGAGTTCCATTGTCCCTGATTATTAGGACATCAAGTGTAGGACATCAAGCCATGGTCTGACTAGCTAGGCTGGTGTAGAGTTGCTTACGAAAGAATACTGTAATTTAGAAAATTTACAAGTTTTCAAATAGTGTAATAGAGAGATGAATATATGGTACCTTTTATAACCCTCTATTTTCTAGAAGTTCTTCCTCCATCCCAGGGATGTTAACATGGAATAATATGTCAACATGATATTTAAGGTTTTCTCAACTTGCATGAAGGCCATGATAAAGCCATGCTCTGACTATCTAGGCTGGTGTAGAGCTGCTTTACTACTTTATGCTTTATTATTAGAATTTAGAGAGTCTAAAAAGTTTTGTAATATAGTTGTAGAGAGATGAATATGATAACTTATAAACCTAAATTTCTGGAATTCCTTCCTCCATTCCAGGGATGTTAACATGGGGAAATGTCATATTGTGATGATATTTAAAGTTTTCTTTACTTGCATGAAAGCCATAAAGCCATGCTGTGACTAGCTAGGCTGGTGTAGAGCTGCCTCGGAACAATTTCTGAAATTTAGAAAATCCAAAAGTTTTGAAATATAGTGGATGTTAACATGGGATAATATGTAAACAAGATGATAATTAAAGTTTACTTGCGTGAGGTGTGGCTATGTACAGTTAGGAAGGGAAGTCAACCTCCTGATGTTTATTAAACTAAGTTCTGCTGTGATGTGTGCTAATAAACAATCTTCTTTTGTCTAGCTTGGATTCTAAGAGAGATGTATTATTCCCAATGGCTACTGTCACATGAAAAAGTTGAAATCTTTATACACAGTTAAACCCATCTATAGCGCCTCCTCTAAATAGCACATCCCTCTCTATAGCGCCCAATTTTAAATACGTTGTACGATGCGATTTACATTAAAAGTGACCCGTCTATAGCGCCTCCTCTAAATAGCGCCTCCCTCTCTATAGCGCCCAATTTTAAATATGTTGTACGATGCGATTTACATTAAAAGTGACCTGTCTATAGCACCCTATTTTGGCGAGCCCCAAGAGGGGGCGTTATAGGCAGGTTTAGCTGTATTAATTTTTATTTAAACTTGAATATATAGTGATATAAAATGAGAACAAAAATTGTTATTTATACCTGAAAACAATACTTATATGCTTATAATTATACTTGAATAAACTTGAATATAGATATATTATTTAGACATCATCACTAAAGAGTAGATTTTTGGGTGCAGTATCATTTCTTCTACACCAATATATGAAACTGCATGCTACAAATGGTCTAAAAATTAAAAATGTCTTTGTTTGAATAATTTTGTACCTTTTTTGGAGGGCCTGCCTCTTTTCAACTATTTTCACTTTTGATAAAGCACAATTTGGATTATAGATTATAATACAAGAAAATAAGACCTAATCCAAATAATTTAATAGTGTGTGACGTTTCGGCAACAGCATTGTCACCATCATCAGACAAAAGAATAAAAATATATATTATTCTTTTGTCTGATAATGGTAACAATGCTATTGCCTAAATGTCACGCACTATTAAATTATTTGGATTAGGTCTTATTTTCTTGTATTATTTTCATTTTAAAAAAAAAAAAATTTAATTTTTCACTTTTCTATTTAGTAAATTAAATCTAATTGCCATCTATCGTTAAAATTTTACACAAATAAATTTACTGGCAATGTGTTACTTTTAAATATCATCAAATATTTTCTCTACAGACCTTACTGCAATGATATGAGTTATTGAATGAGAGGGCTTGGCTCATCAGTAGTGAACCCTCTCAGCGGTTTCAAGCCCTCTCATTCAATAACTCATATCATTGCATTAAGGTCTATAGAAATAATAATTGATGATATTTAAAAGAAACGCATTGCCAGTAAATTTATTTATGTAAAATTTTCACTTTTCTATTCAATTGGTTCAAAATGTCACTTCTAAACAAAGATCTTCTATACAATTATCATACAATGTTTATAAAGATCAATTAATATACACTCATGGACAAAACTTAAGGAAGAGGAAGGCTTTGAATGTCCCTAGTTTTTATCTTTTTTTTAAGGAAACAGAGGCAATTTTGTTCACACTTGGTTATCTTGTGTGCCTTCAAAATAGGTCACTGTGTATCAAATATCTTTCAGAGCTATTTTCTCAGTCACATATATACATACTAAAAGGTACAACTTCCTTAAGTTTTGTCCATGAGTGTACATCCTTGAAAAAAAAAAACATGTAAATACATATTTTAATGAAATCATCTTCGCTTGACAATAAACATACAGTTAAACCTGTCTATAGCGCCCCCTCTAAATAGCGCCTCCCTCTCTATAGTGCTCGATTTTAAATACGTAGTACGATGCGATTTACATTAAAAGTGACCTGTATATAACACCCCCTCTCTATAGCACCCTATTTTGGTGAGTCCCAAGAGGGGGCGCTATAGACAGGTTTAACTGTACTTTTAACTAGAGCATTAAAAATAAATAGTTTGACTATAAGCAAAAAAAAAACATGAAAATCTCTCATGAGAATGTCAAAGAAATTTTCCAGGTATGCAAATAAGTGTATCGTTTCTTGGCCTTTTGGCTAAGATCAAAGTATCACAAGTGAGAATTTATTATAGTGATTTTTTAAATAATTTAATACAGTAGAACCTCCATGGGAGGACACTCGCGCTAGAGGACCCCTCTCTACAAAGTACAGTTTTTATTTGCAAAATTACCATTTTTACTATTTAGTAACTTTCCGGTAAGAGGACACCTCTCTCTAAAGGACACTTTGGCTCTGCTATTAGGTGTCCTTTACAGGAGGTTCTACTGTACTGCCATAACTTGGCATTTAAGTCATATCTCCACTCAATTATATTAGGATGTCAAGCTTGTTGATGGTGTCTGCTGGGGATGAGTAGAGCTCATCAATGGATGAGTCAATACAGTCAATAATGTGTTTTGGGGCGGCATTTAAGTTTAAAATATTAATAGCTTACCAATAAATATAGAAAAAATATATATAGAGGAATATATCACTAGAACAAACCGGGGATATAGCAAACCTTTGTTATAACAAAGCTGAAATAATCCCCATTTTATAATACTGAGAGAACTATGGTTATAATGAACACTGACTATAATTAACCACATGTTCACGGGGCTCTGGCACATTTGTAAGTGCAAAGTTGAACTGCTTTTCACATCTCTAGACATGTGGTGCACTTACAGTAAAAGCAGTCGCCTACTTCTACATACCATGATTATCATGGCCTGTACTACGTGTACTAGGGATAAGCAAATAAATATATATATATGTTCAGCTCCATTGGAGTTCGCTATAGAGGGGTTATACACATTCGCACCAACCATCTTGGAGACTTTCTTAACCTGCTGGATATCCCAACTTTATTGTCGCGTAATCTTTCCTCAAGAGATTTAATAACATCTACCTATGATAATACTCTAGTAGACTTTCTTGATGAAATTTTCTTCACTATTTTAAATGGAAAATCTCTTAGTGATGAAAAATGGAAATTTTACTTTTATTTCTAGCGTGGGCTCTTAGGTCGTTGATCGAAATAGTGCAGACTGTGCACTTTTCCCTATATTTTGACGGGATGTCAATAAAACTGTGTTATTTGTCATTTGTCTTCAGTCGATGATTTATGTATAGCTTCCAGCAAGCCCTTTCTCTCCCCCTTGACACATTGTAAATAACATTGCTGATTATTGTAACTATTGTATATACCCTCTTCTACTTGGAGAAGTTGTATAAGACCAAAGGGTCATAACAGGGACTTTTGTTGTTGTTATTACTGTTATTCTTGTATGTACCCTACATTTCTGTGCTTGGAGAATCCGTATAAGACTAAAATGTCTTAATAAAGCTTTTTGTTGTTGTTGTTATAGAGGGGTTATACAGTATTTTAGAAAAGATAGAAAGGCAAAAGTATAATAAATAAATGAAGGTATAAAACCTGATGGACTTATCGGCACTTGTATTCTATCATGTGAGTCATTAGATTGATGGACAACTTCAAAAAATAAGAACTGTTGCAGCCATACTTTGTTGTACAACTGGCCAGATGTTTTCAAATAAATCTTTCACAAAAAGAACAAATATAACTTCTGGAAATAAAATGATTTTATATTTTGGATTTAGTTTCTATTTTTATTAAATGAGAGATAACTGTGTAAAAAAATTAAACAATTTCCATGCTAAGTCGGCCTGCCACTGAGTAGTGCTCCCAGTCTTAATGACAAAGGCAGACACATTATACTTCACCCAGTCAGGATGGTTGTCAAACAGACACCATCAAGGGTCACAACTTGATACCCTAATATGATTGAGTGGAGATAAGAAAGAAGAAGAAGATTAAATGATTCCACTTTAAAGAATATCTTTTAGAAATATTTTAAAAGGCTTATACCCCAGAAGATAGCTGTCGACAATTCTCAAAATAAAAGAAATTGCATGAATGATGTCTCTCTTTTATAAGACATCCTTGCTATTGCATTAATATAGGTGGACATTGATGCCTCACCCAGCTTACAGTCCTGACCTAGCTCGTTCCGACTTCTACCTGTTTGGTAAATTAAAGAATTCTCTAACTCTGCCATTGCCGGTCCCAAGCCCGGATGTAAAAGGAGGAAGGGGAGCAGTAACAAGCTTGTTAAAAAACGAGGTTTCAGTTGGCCCGACTGATAGCACCCTGTAAGGGCTCCTATTCTTGGGTTACAGGATAATCAGCAGCGTCTGTTCTCCATGTTAGGAGCGGCTGCACAAGGTTCCTCATGTTAGAGGCGGCCATTTAATACCAGGTCAAAGTCCAAGTTACACCTCTCTATGTGACCTCGGGGAAATGCTGGATATAAACAGCGCTTTAACGTAACTGGCATATAACCTATATGGAGTCGTGCACAAGAGTTCTTGAGCTTCTTTATGAGCATGACCTCCAAGATCTTGTCTAATTTAGACTAAAAGGATAAGTAAAAAAAAAAAAAAGGAATTCTCTACGTGGTAGAACATTTGAAAATGATGAAATGTTACTCCATGAGGTTAGAGGGTGGTTCAGAAAGCAAGATGTAGCATTTTACCAAAGTGCTTTTGTAAGTTGGAAAGAACGCTGGACCAAATGTGTACAGAGGGAAGGTAGATATATTGAATGATGCTGATATATAGCTAATAGTTAGGTATTCATATATACAAAGTTTTATCTTTATGGTTTGTGAATAAACAAATAATTGATGATTGTGCATTACTTATTGACCCAACCTTGTAGTCATCTTCAGGATCCAATGTTTGAAGCTCTATATGCTTGATCTCAATAAAATAGACATTTAATTATAACTACATTAATTAATGGAATGAAATAAAGTAAGATTGATGGCCAAGCTTTGTATATGGCCAACATATTTTCTAATTTGAAAGGAATGTATGCAAATTTAATTCAAAAGACATGTATACAGGGTGGAACAGCTATTTGAGAGCACACAATATAGGTGCCACACTTTCCTGTGTGTTATAGTAACAAAGTTTTTTTCTGTTGCAGATAGATAAGGCAGAACCTACTCTTACACAAGAAATGAAGAGGCATGCAGTTATTGTCTCCTTGGCTGCAGGACACATCGATTCAGAAACTGCTGCATTCTTGAAAGTGGCTCAATCATTTGTTTTTTCAAAGTTATGAGAGAATTGGGAGCTGTGTGCAATGTGGCAGAAGTTTCTCAAAGGAAACGACATTGTTGACGTTCTGACAGTATCAGGACTCCAGACTTTATAAGCCGTGTCCAAGCTGCCATCGATGAGGACCCTGGGAAGTCGATGAGGGCACTCGTCAGAGAGCTGCAGGTTGATGAGGCTACCATCCAACATGTGGTTCATGAAGACCTCCGTTACATATCATACGTGATGCGGAGAGAACAGTTCATGTCCGAAAGAACCAAGGTGAACCGCTTTGACCATAGCAAAGCACCTTCTAAACAAGATCAAACATCCAGAGGAGCCAGGAATGATCTGGGTTTTCTAGTATGAGAAGAACTTGTTCAGGACCAGGAGATGAACCGCAAAAATAATCAGTGGCTGTGTAAAAACCCTGATAAGGTACCTATAATCACGCATACCAAATTTCCAGCATCTTTGATGGTTCTTGATGTTGTTAGTAGTGAAGGTGATGTGATGCCTTCACAATATTTACTCCAGGTGCCAGAGTCAATGCTGTTGCTTACACCGAGATGTTGACCACAGTTGTCAAGCCTTGGATCACAACTGTAGCACATGGGAGGCCGTATGTTTTCAACAAGACTCAGTACCATCTCATACAGCCAGGACAACCCAAGAATGGATGGCTGAGAATACTCACGACCATGTCACACCTAACGTTTGGCCCCAGCTCACCAGATGTCAATCAACTGGACTATTACATGTGGGGCGTAGTTGAGAGGGACTCCAATAATCATTCCCACAACACAGAGTTGCTATAGTGGATGCAATGGCAAACATCCCCAAGACCCATCTCATTACTGCCTGCAGTCGACAGCGTATAGAAACTGTTATTGCCGCTGATGGCAGTTTCATTGAATGCTGTCGTCCTTTAGGTGTATGTGTTCATCTATATAAAACTTTAATATGTAATAAATGCTCTATTTTCTTTGTCTATTCATTTTTCCCATGGACATCATTTTGGTCTCAAATATCTGTCACACCCTGTATATACATGCCCCAGAGTTTGTGAAACAATTCATATGTATCGTTTGGTGCCAATATGCTTATTTCTAATTTTAAGAAAATTTTGAATTACACTCATGGACAAAGGAAGTTGTTACCTTAGAGCATGTATATCGGGTTATTCAGACACTGCCAGTCCCAAGCCCGGATGAAAAAGGAGGGGAAACAGCAACAAGCTCACTAAAAAACCTGGGCTCAGCTGGCTAGCTGATAGTACCTTGTAAGGGCTCCTGATTCAGGGATACAGGGAGAAGCATCTGTTTTCCATGTGTCATAGGTGGCCATTTCATATTAGAGCTAAGTCAGTGGCCTGCTACTGAGTGTAGTTCTCCCAGTCTTAATGGCAAAGTAGTCATTTTGAGATAAGAAAGAAGAAGACTCTGAAAGATATTTGATACACAATGACCTTTATTGAAGACTCAAGAAATAACAAAGTGTGAACAAAATTGCCTCTGTCTCCTTCAAAAAAAAAAAATAGATGACCAGCGGCATCAAAGAACAAAAGTCCATCCTTTAATCACAGTATATAAACAGGGGGTGATTGAATATTGTAGATCCTCCCATGAGAGACCACCCAAAACAGTGGGTAATTGTATATTGCAGAATCTCCTGTGTAGGACCACCCAAAAGTCCGTCCTTTGATCATTACAGAGTGTATAAATAGTGAAAGACTGCCAGAAAACATGTCTCTCCTGGATATCCATCAGAAAGTTGGATCAGGACAAGTCATTTTTGATTTTATAAAGTGGTTGCTCAGGAAGGTCATCGAAGGTTTTACTGTGTGTATGGCTTATGGTCTTCATAACTTTAAAATAAAAAGCCAAGAAAATAAGTACTGATATATTTATACAGTGTAACCTCTTTAATAAGAACCTCTTCAATCAAGAGACTATAATTCAAGGCTTATTCAACCATTTCTCACCAATCCCATCAAAGTATTTAACTGCCTTAAAGCTACAAGAAAATAAGACCTAATCCAAATAAATTAATAGTGTGTGATGTTTCTGTAACTGTGTTGTCAACAGACAGAAGTCACACACTTATAATTTATTTGGATTAGGTCTCATTTTCTTGTTGCTATGATCTATAATCCAAATTGTGCTTTATCATATTTAACTGCCTATAATTCAACTGGAACCTGCCCTTGAATTAAAGAGGTTAGACTGAATATACAGTAGAACCTCCCTTTAGCGGACACCCCGCTAGCAGACACCCTTCCACAAAGGACAGTTTTCATTTGCAAAATTACCATTTTTACAATTTAGCAACTCTCCGGGAAGAGGACACCTCTCCCTAAAGGACACTTTGGCTCTGCAATTAGGTGTTGTCCTTTACAGGGAGGTTCTACTGTATATGTATTTTGGAAAAGGTATTTTATTCTAATTTTTTTTTTTTTTGCTTCTCCCTAGTACACATGGTACAGGCCATGATAATCATGGTGGGTAGAAGGCGACTGCTTTTACTGTAAGTGCACCACATGTCTACACATGTGAGAGGCAGTTTGACTTTGTACTTACAAATGTGCCAGAGCCCCGTTTGGTTACTTGCACTCACTGGTGGGGTTGGACTTTTGCAAGAATTGGGGGCCATTGAAGCATTTTTTTTTTATCAGAAAAAAGTGCCCAATACGGGAATCGAACCCGGTTCGTAGTGGTCGAAAACCAACGGTTTAGACCATCCTTCCACCGACCCCCCTTATTCTAATATAATTGTTCTATATGCCAGATGGGGTGTATAGGTTTGGCTTTCTCTTGCATTCAAATGTGGCACCATTGCTGGTTTCCTGTTGACCCCCAATACAGGTAATTTACATCATTTTGTTTATCTTAATACTATATCTTAGAGTGATGGAAAACTCTACACTCCAGGAAGAGATAAGGTGGACAAAGCTTCTAAGCTACTAGAAGAGGCCATCAGCACTCTCATGACCAACCCATGTAACTACCTCACTGAGTATAGAATGCTTCATGATTTTGTATGTCATCCTTGTGCAGAGGCCATGCTAATCTTCTCTGTATCCTTTCTATTGTAGTTGTACTGCCGAACAAATGTGTACTAAGTATAAATAGGCCTGGTCTTAAATATATCACTTCCAGTACCTTCTTGTCATTTGAAATCTTCAATCTCAAGATTAATAAATTATATAAATATGAAGAGTTAAATTCAATTTTCCTATTCTTGAAAATTATTTGGTTCATGGCTTCATCAAAGAAACCTAATATAGGATATACAGTAAAAACTCCCTTTAGCGGACACCTCTCTACAAAGGACAGTTTTCATTTGCAAAATTACCATTTTTACTATTTAGCAATTCTCCGGTAAGAGGACACTTCTCCCTAAAGGATACTTTGGCTCTGTAATTAGGTGTCCTTTACAGGGAGATTCTACTATAGTATAATTTGGATTATAGAATTAGAAATAAAAGGTAATAAGACCAAATTCAGATAAATAAATAAGTGTATGTGATGTTTTGGTAACAGTGTTGTTATCATCATCATCAGATAAAGTACTAAATGAGGAAAAAATATTACAGCATGTTCTTAAATAGTCAGTACTATTATCAAGTGTACTCTTCTTTCTTCATTCAGTGCACTTTTGTCTGATGATGGTAACAACACTGTTACCAAAACATCACACACACTTTATTTATTTGGATTTGATCTTATTACCTCTTATAAAACTCCGCCTTTGCCGGTCCCAAGCCCGGATAAAAAAGGAGGAGGGGGAGCAGTAACAAGCTCACTAAAAAACCTGGGCTCAGCTGGCCTGGCTGATAGTACCCTGTAAGGGCTCCTAATCCAGGGATACAGGATGAGCAGCATTTGTACTCCATGTTAGAAGCGGCTGCACATGGCATCTGTTCTTCATGTCAGAGGCGGCCATTTCTTTTGGAGCTAAGTCAGCCTGCCACTGAGTAGTACTCCCAGTCTTAATGACAAAGGCAGATGCATTCTACTTCACCCAATGTGGAGATAAGAAAGAAGGCCTCTTATAAGAAACCCAATATAGGATTGTAAAAAAAGAAAAGAACAGTCTGTATATGTATATATATGTTATATTATTTTATTTCTTTATATATTTCATATATTAAACTATTCTGTTAAGTCTACCACCAGTTGTCACAACTTTCCCTCTATAAAACCTATTGTTGTTGTTTCCTGTTGGCCGGCTCAAATCTTTCTGTAGATATGTAAATAAGTCTTTTGTTTTCTTTATTCTATTCACCTTAAAACACAGGCAGTACTTTTTATCAAATTATGTATTTTTCATTAGCACAATTAAATCAAATTGTGATGCAACCTTTATTAATATTCTGTTCTATGACTGTGTACCAATACCACAATACTTATTTGTACCACAATATCAAACCAATTTATCATTATAATATATATGTATAGAGAATGATGTAGAGAGGAGCCTACCTTGTGTCTGTACTGAGGAGCCATAGCCACAGAGGACAACTTCTTATCTAACACAAGATAGCTCTTATCTAGCGGCCAGTAGGACCAGGTGCACTATCAGTACCTTCTCTGAATATTCACCATTCTACTCTGTGTATATAGTGTGTGCTTGGACCAAGAGAGTTCATATCCATTCAACCCAGATAGAATAAATGATTTTCTATGAATAGTTATGCTGACACTTTTTTCTCTCTTTTAAACACAAGGTTAAAAATAATTCAATTTGTGCCTTATCATTTTCTCTCTTTTGTTTACCCACACAAGTATAAAGTCCTTTTATTAAAGTATTCAGTGGGAGACACACTTGATAATGGGGTAATTTTGGAACGTGAAGAAGTTTTTTTATAATACAATAGAACCTCCTTTCAGCAGACATCTGGTGTTTGGACCAAAAGAGTTCATATCCATTCAACCCAGATAGAATAAATTCTTTGAATAGTAATAATACTGACACCTCTCTTGATTTTTCCTCTCTTTTTGTTTGTTTACCCACACAAGTATAAAGTCCTTTTATTAAAGTCTTCAGTGGGAGACACTTAATAATGAGGTAATTTTGGAATGTGAAGAATTTTTTTTTTATACAGTAGAACCTCCCTTTAGCAGACACCTCACTAGAGGACACCTCTCTACAAAGGACAGTTTTCATTTGCAAAATTACCATTTTTACTATTTAGTAGCTCTCCGGTTAGAGGACACCTCTCCCTAAAGGACACTTTGGTTTTTCAATTAGGTGTTGTCCTTTACAGGGAGGTTTTACTGTATATAAAAAATTAATAGGACCAACAATCTTGGCTGTAATAAAGGAAATAAACCTAAGCTGAGGGGTATTACTGTATCTATATCAGAAGCTCCTTTTTTGTTAACCTGAGTCATTTTCAATGTTTCCCTTGATGGATGAACAAATCTAACTCTAGTATATATCCAATGTCAAGTTTCCCAAGACTAACTATGGAAGAGTCTCTCTATTCAATCTATCACCAGCCTTTATCATGATAGCATGGGGAGGTCGGTTAACACGACCCAGGGATTGAATCCCACATTGGCTACTTTTTTTCCAATTAAAAAAAAAAATCTCCAATGGCCCCTGATTCTTGTAAAAGTCTCCATGATGAGAACTCCACCAGTGGACACTTATAGAGAGAATCAGTTCTCTAAATCCCCTTGTGAAGGAACAGTAGAAGCCACCTCAAAAGTGCTGGGAGGGAGGGCTCACCACTGGTAGGATGTTGTTTGATTTTAAAAATCTATTTTATTTCTTGTATGATGTACTAATACCTTAATTAATGACTAAATGGCTTGGTTTGCGGAAGAGTGTAAGGCTCTATTTAAGTATCAACTATAATATACGCCTTAATGTTTATATGTACAGTAAAATCTCCATGGGAGGACACCTCTCTACAAAGGACGGTTTTTACTGTCAAAATTACCATTTTTATCATTTAACAACTCTCCGGTAAGAGGACACCTCTCCCTAAAAGACACTTTGGCTCTGCAATTAGATGTACTTTACAGGGAGGTTCTACTGTATATATATGGTATGTTTTATTCATACTCTGATTGGCCAATTAAGGTCATGTGACAGTAAACTGATTAGCATTAAGTTCATTGGCCAATCAGAGTGTACATTATTTCTCTACCTTAGAAGCATCAATATCATCAACATTCTAATGTAAATATTTAAGAATGCAAGTGGGGGGTCAGTGGAAGGATGGTCTAAACCGTTGGATTTTGACTGCTACGACCCGGGTTCGAATCCCGCATTTGGTACTTTATTTATGATTTAATAAAAAATTTAAAAAAGAGGCTCCAATGGCTCCCGATTCTTGCAAAAGTCCAACCCCACCAGTGAGTGCAAGTAACCAAACAGGGCTCTGGCACATTTGTAAGTGCAAAGTCGAACTGCTTTTCACATATGTAGACATTTGGTGCACTTACAGTAAAAGCAATCGCCTACTTCTACACACCATGATTATCATGGCCTGTACTATGTGTACTAACGTGGATAAGCAAAAAAATAAAGAATGCAGGTTCCATTCTAGGAAGCTCAATTTTTTTTTATGGTAATACAGTAGAAACTCCCTGTAAATGACAACACCTAATTGCAGAGCCAAAGTGTCCTTTAGTGAGAGGTGTCCTCTTACAGAAAAGTTGCAAAATAGTAATTTTGAAAATAAAAACTGTCCATTGTAGAGAGGTGTCCTCTAGCGGGGTGTCTGTTAAAGGGAGGTTATCTTGTATTAAAAATATTTTTATTTTTGGTGCTTCTATCTGTATTTTTACATACAAACATTTGTTTCAGAGTTGTGAATTCTATTTTGATATTGGGGATATGTATTCTTTGTACTGTGGGGATCTGACCAATCTCCTTATTCTGTAAGGATAAATTTTATCAGGGTGAGAATAGTTTAATTTTATTATTGGGAGTACAAATAAGTTTTGAGGGATTTGCAAAAGAAGCCACAACAAATATTATATAAATAGCATCGGACCTTGTGTATGGTTTCATGTTAAGGCTTCATTTCCCCAAAAAAATCAGAAGTCTTTTCACTCAAGTGTAAGGAACTTTTTTTTGGTGCTCTAACCATGTCAACCTTTTTGCCAACAAAACACAATTTGCGGGAAGCGCTGCTTTTTTGTTTTAATTTGAAGAAAAGTGCAACTGATGGGCATCGATTGCTGTGTGAGGCATATGGTAAACATGCTCTATCAATAAAATCATGTGAATACTGGTTTCGGCGTTTCAAAAGTGGCGATTTTGACACCACAGACAAAGAACGCGGAGGGAGGCCAATAAAGTTCGAAGACGCTGAGTTGGAGGCTTTATTGGACGAAGATTCAAGCCAAACTCAAGAGGAGCTCGCTGAAACCTTGGGAGTGACTCAACAAGCGATTTCGAACCGTCTCAAGGTCATGGGTATGGTGCAAAAACAAGGAAATTGGGTTCCATATGAACTCAAGCCAGGAAACATCGAGCGCCGTATTTGCACGTGCGAACTACTGCTCAAAAGACAAAATCGGAAGGGTTTTTCGCATCGAATCGTGACGGAGGACGAAAAGTGGATTCACTACGACAACCCAAAGCGCAGAAAATCGTGGGTTAAGCCCGGTCATGCATCAACTTCAACGGCCAAACCGAATATTCATGGCAAGAAGCTAATGCTGTGCATCTGGTGGGATCAGCTCGGAGTGATCTACTATGAGCTACTTCAGCCTAACGAAACCATCACTGGAGAACGTTACCAACAACAATTGATGCGATTAAGCTGAGCATTGAAGATTAAACGCCCACTATATGCCAAAAGACATGACAAGGTGATCTATCAGCACGACAACGCTCGGCCACATGTTGCAAAAGTTGTCAAGGAGACTTTGGAGGCGCTTCAATGGGATGTCCTACCCCTCCCGCTGTATTCACCAGACATTGCTTCTTCAGACTACCACATGTTCCGTTCGATGACACATGGCCTGGCCGAGCAGCACTTCACTTCTTACGAAGAGGCGAAAAATTGGGTCAATGTTTGGATCGCCTCAAAAGACGAGGAATTTTTTCGACACGGAATCCGTATGCTGACTGAAAGATGGGAAAAAGTCGTAGCTAAAGATGGACAATACTTTGAATGAAATATATTGTACTGATTTCTCTGAATAAAGCTTCGAATTTATAAAAAAATCCCTCAAAACTTATTTGTACTCCTAATAACATATTTTTGGGTTTTAATTATTCTTGACATTTTCCATGGCATGTGGGTTATTTGCTCTATATGTTTAGCTCAGGGTAAACTTTAATAGGGCTTAGAACTTGGCTGTTGTTCTAGACCTATTAATGGAAAAGGTCAATCTACTAGTTTATAAGCCCTGGGCGACCCCTCCATCGTCCGCCCCACGCGCTCCGTCCTCGCTGACGATGCGACCCTCACCGCCTTCTGCCGGAACATCATGGCGGAGAACCTCCAGGGGAGCTACAAGGAGTCCAGCCTGGCCGTTGTCCTACGCGGGACAACAAGGGCCCTAACCAAGATCACCACCCGCTCGGCCCGCCGCGCCCTGGAACACCCCCACCTGGCAGCCTTGCCGATCGCCCGGCTCATCGCGAGGTGGCAGCCATAGTCGACGTGCCTGCAAGAGTGAGCTGGACCTTGCTGCGGTGCGGAGCCTTCTCGGGGCATAATGCCGACATCGGCCAGCGATTGGCCCTCCATGCCCTGCCTCACCCAGACCATCCAGCTTCTGCCGGTCCTTTCTGCCCTGCCTGCAGCTCCCCCGATGGCTCCCTGGGCCATCGGTACTGGAGCTGCCCTCACATCAGGCCTCTCGTCTGGGAGGCATTCAACATCATAGGAAGGCCCCCTGACCTCCAGTCCTGTATCTTCGGGACAGGCCTGATAGAAGACAATCTGGCCATCCTCGCATCGGCGAAATCAAGAATCAACCGATACTTCGTCCAAGTCGGACTAGGCCAGACCATCGAGGTCATCGCCTGGACACTATCGCGGTGGGTCCTGGCTGTATATAGTAGTTCTCTTGATCTTTTCCATGTAAATATTGACTAAGAAGTCAAGTGTTCTAATTGTCTACTAGTTTATAAGTAGCTCTCCTTAAAGCTCCAAAAGACAATCCAAATACAGTAGAACTTGGATAATTCAAATGTCTTTAATTCAAATATTTATCTTGGTCCCTAGAATTTCCTATAAATTGAATTTCCATTTTTAATTCAATTTTTTTTTGGTCCTTTGAGTTTGAATTATCCAAGTTCGGCTGTATTTAAATAAAATTTAACATTTAGGTAACAAAGCTGTTACTAAAATGTTATGGATTGAGTCAATAATCCAAATTGTTCCTCATATAATTCAGTAGTCTGAGGATGGCCTCTCTCACATAGAAATTACATATTGTACCTTAAGCTTCCTATCTATAATTTCCAACTGCTTGATCACTTATTTATGTCCCATGTGAATTTGATATGTGAACAAGATTTTAAATATCTTCATATCTGACACTTAAGGAATAAATCATTTGCCTTTTTAGTTGGTTTATTGAATAATAGGAGCTTTATCCATGATTCAATGGCCCCCGATTCTTGAAAAAGTCAAACCCCACCAGTGAGTGCAAGTAACCAAACGGGGCTCTGGCACATTTGTAAGTGCAAAGTCAAACTGCTTTTTACATGTGTAGACATGTGATGCACTCACAGAAAAAGCAGTCGCCAACTTTACCCACCATGATTATCCTGGGTTGTACCACGTGTTTTTGGGGTATTTAAAAAAAAAAAGCCAAAACCTTTCCGAATTGCACCAAATGTCAGGATTCTCCAGCGAGCCCAGAACACATCATGCAATGCATCGGGCATTGCCGAACAGACATCTACACCGACCCAGCTGTGGTCATTGAGGTGATAAAGAGGCCTTCAGGATCTGGTCTAGACTTGAAGTCCATACCTGGGACAAGGGAAATTTTTTTTTTTTTAAAGAGTTTTATCCTATGTGACACGTGAGATTATACCCCTTCTTCTCTCTTCTTATCTCCACTCAACAATCATATTAGGGTATTGAGCCTGTAGAGGGTGTCTGCTGGGGATGAGTAGAGCTCATCAATGAATGAGCCAATACAGTCAATGATGTGGTTTGGGGTTGCAGGTTGAGAATTTTACTTTGTACATAGGGGGTCGGTGGAAGGCTGGGTAAACCGTTTGGGTTTCGACCACTAGGACCCGGGTTCGATTCCCGCATTGGGCACTTTTTTCTGTTTAAAAAAAATGCTCCAATGGCCCCCGATTCTTGCAAAAGTCCAACCCCACCAGCGAGTGCAAGTAACCAAACGGGGCTCTGGCATTTGTAAGTGCAAAGTCGAACTGCTTTTCACATGTGTAGACATGTGGTGCGCTTACAGTAAAAGCAGTCGCTAACTACCCACCATGATTATCATGGCCTGTACCACATGTACTAGGGATAAGCAAAAAAAAAAAAACTTTGTACATAATGCAAAAACCTTGCAACCACTCTGAGAAGTCTGTAGATGACCAGAAATAAGTTGTATGCTGCTATTCTCTCCAGTACTGGTAATGCAAGACATGTCTACCAACACCATATAATCCGTTCCCAATTGTAATCTTGGAAAAATAATAATAAAAAGTGTTTTAAATTGTGTTTATCTTCTTCCTTATTGTATAACCAAAAATAAAAATCGACACAATCAACTCTTCAAAATTTAGATACTTAAACAAAATAAACAAGACAGAAGAGGAGCTTCTTAAAATTTAATAATCGCGAGCTTTCGGACCGTGACGTCCTTCAACTGGCTATAGAATGAAAGTGTGAACGACTATATATAGAGCTAAGAAATACTAATTTACATATTGGAATTTAAAAGTATACAACTAAATTAACATACTGCAGAGATCAACCAAGATTGCATATTTACATGTGAATTAAAATATGATGGCGTATACTATTGTGATTATGAGGGATAAGTAAGAAAGAAAGTAACTATGTATTTGATGTTGAAGGCTTGATGACGGGAGGATTTGGATAAGGTACTATTTCAACAGAATATGGTATGAGTCAGGTATATCGATATGTCTGTTGATACTATTGCATTGTAATGATATCATGGCCTCCAGGATCAATCTTTGATAATTGCTATTGATGTTCTTATAATGGATGGTTGGATTGGATAAATCAAACGAATGACCTGTATTTGAGATATGGGTATATATTTGGGATGTTATGTTCTTATTGGTTATGTTCCTATTGGTTATGTTCCTGCTGTGTTCATTCATTCTGATGGCCGCAGATCTACCCGTTTCTCCCACGTAAATGGCGGAGCATTGACGACATGGGACGGCATAGACCGCGCCTTCAGAATTACTATTGTTGGTGGGTTTGTTAGATCGGGTTATAGGGTTTCTGGTTATGGATGCGATGTTAGGGTTATTGTAGTAGAATGTATTGATGCCGTATGGTTTCAGTATTGAAGCTATAGCGACTGACTGTGGACTGTAGGGGAGAGTGCAGTGACCTTTGTTTATTTGTGCCGGTTTTGTATAATTTACCCAATTTGGCCAATTACCCAATCTCATTCATCAACAGACACTTTTACAACCCAAATTATACAAAACCGGCACAAATAAACAAAGGTCACTGCACTCTCCCCTACAGTCCACAGTCAGTCGCTATAGCTTCAATACTGAAACCATACGGCATCAATACATTCTACTACAATAACCCTAACATCGCATCCATAACCAGAAACCCTATAACCCGATCTAACAAACCCACCAACAATAGTAATTCTGAAGGCGCGGTCTATGCCGTCCCATGTCGTCAATCCTCCGCCATTTACGTGGGAGAAACGGGTAGATCTGCGGCCATCAGAATGAATGAACACAGCAGGAACATAACCAATAAGAACATAACATCCCAAATATATACCCATATCTCAAATACAGGTCATTCGTTTGATTTATCCAATCCAACCATCCATTATAAGAACATCAATAGCAAATATCAAAGATTGATCCTGGAGGCCATGATATCATTACAATGCAATAGTATCAACAGACATATCGATATACCTGACTCATACCATATTCTGTTGAAATAGTACCTTATCCAAATCCTCCCGTCATCAAGCCTTCAACATCAAATACATAGTTACTTTCTTTCTTACTTATCCCTCATAATCACAATAGTATACGCCGTCATATTTTAATTCACATGTAAATATGCAATCTTGGTTGATCTCTGCAGTATGTTAATTTAGTTGTATACTTTTAAATTCCAATATGTAAATTAGTATTTCTTAGCTCTATATATAGTTGTTCACACTTTCATTCTATAGCCAGTTGAAGGACGTCACGGTCCGAAAGCTCGCGATTATTAAATTTTAAGAAGCTCCTCTTCTGTCTTGTTTATTTTGTTTAAGTATCAAAAATAAAAATGCCCAATATATAATTTCTTCAGTTAACAGAACACTCTTTAATTGGATTAAAGAGTGAGGTATAAATATGTAATACACATCAACAGTGACAAAACTAAGGTGAGAAAAAGAGATGATCTTCCCTTAAATAAAAGAATGTTGAAATAGCAAGCTGTGGTCTAATGGGCAAACGTTTTATTCTATTTTTTTACAAATTTACAAGAAAAAGATTTTAAAAATATAGCATGAATTTCATTTTTTGCTACCCAGATTGCAGGCCGGGTTTATTGTAAAAAAAGAAAGCCGCGGCTGAGTTCAAGAGCCAGGTGTGGGGAAGATGAGGAACTGGTCAAGTTTGGGTCCAAACCTCCCCAGGGGGTCAGGGGCGGGCATGAAGTGGTCCTGCACCATGCAGTAGCCCAGCACCTGCCCTGTCACCACCTGCTGCAGCTGGGGACGGTCCCTGGTGGCCTCCTCATATTCCTTGTTGGACACCACCACCCCGCCATTCCTGCTGGCCAGCTCCAGGATGAAGGAGTCCTGGCAGCACTGCACCAGGGTGCCGTCTACCAGCCTGGAGGGCACGTATTGCACCAGGTTGTTCTTCTCCAGCTCTCTCAGCACCGGCACATCCAGCATGGGCAGCCAGAACCTGTTCCTCATCACAGAGTGGGGGAGGAACACCACTATGTCCGTGTGGCCTCTTGCACGAAAGAAGTTGACACAGAGAACAATGCCCCGTGGGGAGAAGGCTTTCTTTGGATGAGCGTGGTTGGTTGCCACATCAATGCCATCAATGACAATTGGCCTCAGCTTATGAAGGGGAAGGAAACCTGATGGTTCACCAGGCATCAATCCCGAAGACATGTGGTTTGTGGAGGAAGAAGGGATAGTGAGGGGAAAGGTACCATCGAACACAGGCACGCAATCAGGATCTTCGCTACCAGTCAAAGGCATGTTGGGTAATGGTATCACAGAATTTCCTGTGTCCTGCGGAGGAGCAGCCATATTTTCCTGAGTCATGGTGCGAGGAAAGGATGTTGCTTTCATCTTCAACCTCTGCAGTAATTCACCAGGTTTTTTCTTTCTCATACTCTTCCTGGCTCTGTGTTTCTTTTTGGGAGGATTTTTCTCAGGTAGGGGAATGAAAATTGGAAGAGGCTTAGGATCTGAAGAATTCTGTGGTTGTTCGGTTGCCAATTTTTGAGGCAGTGCAATATTTTTGAGGGCAAATAGCTTTTTATTAATCCACTTCTTTTGGTTCAAGACGCTCCTTTTAATTGTGTTGAAATGGGAGACCTTTTGGGCCAAGTTGTTCTGACTGGAGATCTGTTCTGCAACTTGGGCAGAGGAATTGTGTGGCCAATTGAAATGTGTTGAGGAGGAGGAGGCGGCAGTGGACTGTGGAGTTGTAACAGTGAGCCATCCCGATTGTTCCCTTGAGAGAGGCGAGGTGTCCAGGGGGGGCTTGCCATCAAGTGGTGGCGGAGTACAGCAAGGTTTATCATCATCCTCCTCAGTCAGATCTATCACCTCTATCACTGAGGAGGAAAGGCCAGCATTGATTCCCTTCATGGTCCCTACAAAACATTCTCTTGAAGTCTAAGTCAATTTTATAGAGGATCAACTTTCAAACTGTAATATAGTGGGGGGGGAGATGGTGGTATAGACAACAAGATTAAACTAAAAAAATGAATGTTTTGAACTGGGTCATGTAACTTTTAAAAATGATAGAAAGTCGGTTACACTACAATTTGAGCACTAAATGTGTTTATACATCAACAGTGAAAAAGCAATTCAACATAAAATGGAACCTTGCAGCCTCTTTTATAACACCAATTAATATCATGATTCTAAAGTCCTCAAATTTCAAGTCCAAACCATCAACATAAAAGCTTGGTGTCAAGTGATGTTGTAACAAGGTTTGAATGTATACAAGACTTAAAAATCAAAATTAAACCCTTTTTAAATTGCATACATTTTTTAGTATTCCTAAGAACAACAAAAGAATTATTATTTGTAAAGAAGCTGTTAGGCAACCCAAAGAAAGAAATTCAATATCTACATATCAAACTGTGGTCGACCATACAGCAGGAAGGGTTAAGCTAGGATAAAGCAGGAATAGATTTTTAAAAATCATACTTAATATGCTAAAAATAGTCTGAGAAAGGAATATGATTAACTACTAATTAAGAGATGGAAACACAAGGTAATAAGACCAAATAGCGTGTTTCTGTAATAACATTGTTACAGAATCTATTTGGTATTATTACCTTGTGTTTTAAATCTATAATCCAAATGGTACTTTAATCAGATGACAAAATGTTTATTGCTAGATATTTTTTAAATCCCTCTGACAAATTATTTGATAAGTAAAACAAATTGTGCTGAAAATAATTCCATGGATGGTGTGTTTCCAATTAGAGAGAGATAGAGGAATGTGGTCTGATGATCACACCCTCTAGAAAAACACATTGAGGAAATACATCTGTCACAATATAAGTTTCCTTTTATGAAAGGTTCTGGGTAGTTAATGTCCTTGATATTTTGTGAGAATTTATCCTCAAGTGTGACAGCATTCAAATATTAACTAGATTAGGGCATACAAGGTAATAAAACCAAATAAATTAATAGTGTGTGACGTTTCAATAACAGCATTACCATCATCAGACAAAAGAATAATTTTATAATATCTCTATATATATAGGTAAAAGAATACGGGGAAGACGATAGGCTATTTTAAAAAATATATAAATCAATTATTAAAACTATATATTTTTAGTCAGAAAATGATGATGACGATATTGCTGTATCATGTTTGATTATCAGATACAAAATTATATCGGGAAAAATTCCAAAAAGCAGAGACCACGGGTGAAACCAGTTCATTATTTTGTATGCAGGAACAAAATTCTAACAGAAAAACATTCATTCGAGCAGAAAACAAAAGCCAGATCATCTTTCTATAAAAATATCGCTTCTCAGACAGAAAGTTTGGAGCGGGACGTTTCACAAGAGTGACATCCACGGCGCCAATTTATAATTGTAACGAATAGTATTTGAATAGGGTACATTTAATAGGGTAAAACCCGGGCGTTGCCCGGGTCATTCGGCTAGTATTTAATATAATAAGGCACAATTTGGATTATAGATTATAAACACACAAGGTAATAAGACCTAATACAAATAAAATAAATAAACTGTTACAGTAACTATTTAAACCATGCTGTGGTGAAATTTCTCATTCATCACTTTTGTCTGAAGATGGTAACAATGCTGTTACTGAAATGCCACACACTATTAATTTATTTGGATTAGGTCTTATTTTCTTGTAGCTATAATCCTAATTGTGCTTTATCATAGATGAGGGCATTTAAAAAGTCTAAATACAAAATGACAACATGACTAAATAAGTAATTTTGAGTTTGTTCCTTGAAATGTTCAAATTATACCTATGGGCTAAACTAGAATAAATCAAACTTTTTTTTCTGAAAAAAAAAAAAAAGACCCTCACCCCCTAAATTGATAAAGAGACTAAAACATGGGAAAAAAACTATGATAAGGTACAATATGGATTATAAACATAAGGTAATAAGATCAAATCCAAATAAATAAACACATTATTTGGATTTGGTATTATTACCGTGTGTTTAAGAAAAAAACTAATAACACGCTAATATTACATGCAGTTGAGATCTTAATAGAGGGTGAATTTTATCGTAATTTATACATTAAACACAACAAACTGTTGCTGGAATATTTTTCAATAGCAAATAAAATCCGGGATATCGCGTTTTGTGTGTTGAAATAAATGAAATTAAATAAAAAGGCAGAAAAATCTTTATGCTAGTTCATCAAAACACAGAGGGCAAAAAATCACCAATAATTGAAAGCTTAATGCAATGTTGTTAGGTTAGATTAAAAAATATAGGTGAAATTTTAGGTCAGATAGAGCTAATTAGGTTAATTTGTTTTACACATAAAAAATATGAGAAAACAATAGAAAAATAAAAAGGTCAGGTGTTGAGATATTAAAAATATATGTGAAAAAACAATATAAAAAATAAAAATATATATACAGTTAAACCTGTCTATAGCGCCCCCTCAAAATAGCACCTTCCTCTCTATAGCGCCTAATTTTAAATACATAGTACGATGCGATTTACATTAAAAGTGACTTGTCTATAGCACCCTATTCTGGTGAGTCCCAAGAGGGAGGATAATAGACAGGTTTAACTGTATTATTGAAATTTAAAATATTTTTGTTTGATTACATAATGTAGAGTTGTGGGAAATTATACACCATGATGCTACCAAGATAATAAGACCAAATACAAATAAATTGTGTGATGTTTCGGTAACAGCATTGTTACCATCATCAGACAGAAGTTCTGAATGAGAAAAAAATATCAGCATGTTTTTGTAAAAAAATGCACAGCTTTTACAAAAACACATGCTGTGATATTTTTTCTCATTCAGAAGTTTTGTCTGATGATGTTAACAACATTGTTACCAAAATGTCACACACTATTTATTTGCAGTTCTAATCTATAATTGTACCATATCACACCATGATGCTGTTTACTTTTGCCTCAAACTCACTCTCTCCCCAGTCAGTTAGAACAACAATATAGGGAAGTTTCCTCATTGAAAAGTCATCTTGCGAAGAAACCTTTATCCAAATAACACACAAAGTTCTTACATAAAAACATTGGCCCCCCCATGTGACAGAAATACACTCACATGGACAAAACTTAAGGAAGTTGTACCTTTTAGCATGTATACCAGGATTCAGACAATAACTCTGAAAGATACACTCATGGACAAAACTTAAGGAAGTTGTACCTTTTAGCATGTATACCAGGATTCAGGCAATAACTCTGTAAGATACACTCACATGGACAAAACTTAAGGAAGTTGTACCTTTTATCATGCATACCAGGATTCAGACAATAACTCTGAAAGATATACTCATGGATAAAACTTAAGGAAGTTGTACCTTTTAGCATGTATATCGGGACAATAACTCTGAAAGATACACTCATGGATAAAACTTAAGGAAGTTATACCTTTTAGCATGCATACCAGGATTCAGACAATAACTCTGAAAGATACACTCATGGACAAAACTTAAGGAAGTTGTACCTTTTAGCATGCATACCAGGATTCAGACAATAACTCTGAAAGATACACTCATGGACAAAACTTAAGGAAGTTGTACCTTTTATCATGCATACCAGGATTCAGACAATAACTCTGAAAGATACACTCATGGACAAAACTTAAGGAAGTTGTACCTTTTAGCATGCATACCAGGATTCAGACAATAACTCTGAAAGATACACTCATGGACAAAACTTAAGGAAGTTGTACCTTTTAGCATGCATACCAGGATTCAGGCAATAAATCTGAAAGATACACTCATGGACAAAACTTAAGGAAGTTGTACCTTTTAGCATGCATACCAGGATTCAGGCAATAAATCTGAAAGATACACTCATGGACAAAACTTAAGGAAGTTGTACCTTTCAGCATGTATACCAGGATTCAGACAATAACTCTGAAAGATACACTCATGGACAAAACTTAAGGAAGTTGTACCTTTTAGCATGTATACCAGGATTCAGACAATAACTCTGAAAGATACACTCATGGATAAAACTTAAGGAAGTTGTACCTTTTAGCATGTATACCAGGATTCAGACAATAACTCTGAAAGATATACTCATGGATAAAACTTAAGGAAGTTGTACCTTTTAGCATGTATATCGGGATTCAGACAATAATTCTGAAAGATACACTCATGGATAAAACTTAAGGAAGTTGTACCTTTTAGCATGTATATCGGGATTCAGGCAATAAATCTGAAAGATACACTCATGGATAAAACTTAAGGAAGTTATACATTTTAGCATGTATATCGGGATTCAGACAATAACTATGAAAAATATTACAGTAACCTTTATTGAAGACACACAAGTGTGAACAAAAAACAGATCTCCTTAAAATAAACATATGACCAGTAACATAAAAGACTTTCCACTTCCTTAAGTTTTGTCCATGAGTGGATATTTAAACTGAAGAGAGCTTCAATATCTCCTATATATTAAAGGGAGAGATAGAAGAAAATTTTCAATGAATCTTACCAAAAGCTACACACATTCCTATAAAAGAAAATAAGACCTAATCCAAATAATTTATTAGTGTGTGACGTTTCGGCAACAACATTGTCACCATCATGAACTCTGCGATTCAACAAATAATCTTTTATTTCCGATAATTCAATGGGCTAAACGGCCATCTTTTTCAAAGATCTCATCCCCTCACGCGGCAAGCCTCGTATTACACTCGAGACACAGGCGTCTCTCAAATGTTTATATAGATTAGATTTGAAAACTTTAGTAGCGAATATAATTTGTCCTGTCGAAGGGCGGTTGAGCCCGAAAGCTTGAAATAAATGTAATTAAAAGAGACTCATCCCTCAAGCTTATTTATTCGAACATAATATTATGGGATTACCTATTAATTATTAATTGTCACCATTATCAGACAAAAGAATAAATGAGAAAAAATATTACAGCAAGTTCTTATATAGTACTGTTATCAAGTGTTTAAACAAGATATATAATAAAAGAAAATAAGACCTAATCCAAATAATTATATGGTGACAATGTTGTTGCCGAAACGTCACACACTAATAAATTATTTGGATTAGGTCTTATTTTCTTTTATTATAATCTATAATTCAAATTGTGCTTTATCAATCACATTCCTGTTTCCCAAACAAAGATTGTCTGGCGTAATAATGTTCTTTGACCATTGTACCAATGCTGATTTAACTGTGATTGCCTCAAACTGCTTTATAAATTTAATTAGAATTCAGTCTCCATGACCATGTATACAATAGGATAATAATATAATAAAAACGTTCTCATATTCATGATTTAATATCAAAATTGTGAAAAATGTCCAAAAACTACAAATTTATTTCTCACAATAAGTTTCTTTTAGGGAACAAGCTAAATCAATGTTTAGTTTATTTCTGTTCCACCAGATGGCACTCTGCCTTCTGAAAAGCACATGTGCTCTTGGTCAGGATATGCCTTTTTTATTTTAAAGTTTCTTTGTAAGCACTTTTTATAAAAAATGGTCAACGTTTTTAATTAAGCCTGTTGAATGATTTTTGCTTGGAAGGTATAAGGAAGTTTATATTAAAAATAAATTAATTATAAGAAATATTAGTAGTTTCTTAATACTTTCTCAAATATCAAGGGTAGATAGACATTATAAAATGCTAAAAATGAAGAGAAAAAGTTTTCTTTATTAAAATATATAGGTTACTAGCTTTCGGGCACCAAGCCCTTCTACAGGTACAACGTATTGTGAAAAACTAAAGCTATATATAGAATCGATATATGAAGAATCTGCATATTTTAACTATGTATGAGGCAAAGATATCAAAATAAGATATGGAAAGAAGGCTTTTTTAGAAATATTTAACAAAATATAGGATATGATAATTGACAAAATTATGTGATAGGTTTAGCATACTACTAATAGAACTATTGCGAAATAATAACGCGTGATCATCTCTGGATGCCAAACAACTGAAAAATACCATACACACCGTAACGCTAAAAAGTATAAACAGAGAGGAAAATAGGTTTGACCCGCCATCAGCGTAATCCTCGGATTATGAAAAATAGGGGTCGGGGGGGGGTTATAGCAAGATCAGGGGAATGAAGTGGCCGGCCTAAAGATTATTACATATATCTAGGTACTGTATTGGTATATCAATGTGTCTGTTAATACTGTTGTTACTGATGGATAATACTGCTTCGATAATTAACCTTTGATATTTGCTGTTGATATTAGAGTATAGGGTGGTAGGGGAGGATAGATTGAATGAGTGGCCAGTGGTGTCAATATGGTTGAATATAAGGGATCTATTGTCTTTGTTGGTGATGCATCTACCGTGCTCAGTCATCCTGATGGCTACGGACCTACCAGTCTCGCCTATGTAAGACGCGCTGCAATCGTTACATGAGACTGAGTAGACCGAGCCACCAGAGGACTGAGCAACGGTAGATCTGGGTAGTCTGGTGATAGGATGTCTGAGGATGGCGCCAATACTATTGCTATTAGAAAAATAGGTGTTGATCCCGTGTGTTCTGAGGATGCGGGAGATGGCGACTGATTGGGCGGAGAAGGGCAATAGACAACTGTTTCTGCTGACTGTAGCAGGCCTAACGGAAAGAGGGTTATATCTATACTTATGTATAAAATGGGGAGGGTATTGGGATAGGGCCAGCTGTTTAATGATTAGAGAAAATTCAATAGTTCTGAATAGGGGAAGGGAGCAGTGGGTAACCAATCTCTTGGTAAGCGTTCGAACAGTGTTTATTTTATGTGATAGGGGGCATGAAGAATTGAAGTCTGTGTAGAATGTGGGATTATTGATCTTGTGGTATACGGTAGTGTGATAATGGGAGGTGGTACGTATAACAAGTATATCTAGGAACGGCAATATAGATCTGTCCTCCAATTCTAAACTGAATGAAATTTCTGGATGATAGGAGTTAAGACAATCTAAAATACTTATTTCCTGTCCGGTATCACATATGCAGAAGATATCATCAATATATCTCCGCCACATGTGAATACCCGGTGTGATTTGCTGTTGGATCCAGTGGTCAATGGTGGCCATGATCTGTATTGCTGTTCCTGGATATACTTGTTATACGTACTACCTCCCATTATCACACTACCGTATACCACAAGATCAATAATCCCACATTCTACACAGACTTCAATTCTTCATGTCCCCTATCACATAAAATAAATACTGTTCGAACGCTTACCAAGAGATTGGTCACCCACTGCTCCCTTCCCCTATTCAGAACTATTGAATTTTCTCTAATCATAAAACAGCTGGCCCTATCCCAATACCCTCCCCATTTTATACATAAGTATAGATATAACCCTCTTTCCGTTAGGCCTGCTACAGTCAGCAGAAACAGTTGTCTATTGCCCTTCTCCGCCCAATCAGTCGCCATCTCCCGCATCCTCAGATCACACGGGATCAACACTTATTTCACTAATAGCAATAGTATTGGCGCTATCCTCAGACATCCTATCACCAGACTACCTAGATCTACCGTTGCTCAGTCCTCGGGTGGCTCAGTCTACTCAGTCTCATGTAACGATTGCAGCGCGTCTTACATAGGCGAGACTGGTAGGTCCGTAGCCATCAGGATGACTGAGCACGGTAGATGCATCACCAACAAAGACAATAGATCCCTTATATTCAACCATATTGACACCACTGGCCACTCATTCAATCTATCCTCCCCTACCACCCTATACTCTAATATCAACAGCAAATATCAAAGGTTAATTATCGAAGCAGTATTATCCATCAGTAACAACAGTATTAACAGACACATTGATATACCAATACAGTACCTAGATATATGTAATAATCTTTAGGCCGGCCACTTCATTCCCCTGATCTTGCTATAACCCCCCCCCGACCCCTATTTTTCATAATCCGAGGATTACGCTGATGGCGGGTCAAACCTATTTTCCTCTCTGTTTATACTTTTTAGCGTTACGGTGTGTATGGTATTTTTCAGTTGTTTGGCATCCAGAGATGATCACGCGTTATTTTATTTCGCAATAGTTCTATTAGTAGTATGCTAAACCTATCATAATTTTGTCAATTATCATATCCTATATTTTGTTAAATATTTCTAAAAAAGCCTTCTTTCCATATCTTATTTTGATATCTTTGCCTCATACATAGTTAAAATATGCAGATTCTTCACATATCGATTCTATATATAGCTTTAGTTTTTCACAATACGTTGTACCTGTAGAAGGGCTTGGTGCCCGAAAGCTAGTAACCTATATATTTTAATAAAGGAAACTTTTTCTCTTCATTTTTAGCATTTTATAAGCCATTAAAGAGAAATTTCGTGATTTTCGTTTTAGATAGACATTATAATTACTACAAGGGGCTCTGGCACATTTGTAAGTGCAAAGTCGGACTGCTTTTCACATGTGTAGACATGTGGTGCACTTACAGTAAAAGCAATCGCCAATTTCTACCCACCATGATTATCATGGCCTGTACTACATGTACTATGGATAATTAAAAAAATAGTAATAATAATAATTACTGTGAAACACCTAACCAGCTGATAATACATTTTGTTTCTACCTCATTATTTACAACATGCAAGCTACACTAAAGCTACATATAGGTCTCTAGATGTATATGTGCAATGTATGCATAATATTTCATTTATATTTGATAGGGTGATTTTCATTACTGCATGAATGTTGATGACATTGCATTTTTAGGTTTAGTAAAAATGTATGCAGACGACTATGTGAATCACAAACCCAACCTAATTAAAATATATAGATCCCTTTCTGCCAATACATTGTAAATGTGACCATTATTAATATATGAATATTTCAAGAATTAGAGTGAATGCACCACTATGATAAAAAAAAAAATAGCTATAATACCTCGATCTTCACATATCAATGGTGCTTTTGGTTATTTAAAAATTAATTTTATATTTTCACTCTCCTAGATATTTTAGAATGCTATATCTAAAAATGGGAGCATTGGCCTGCATGTTATTTATATTTTTGAAGTATTAATAAATTTTAAATGAATTAATATCAAATGTAATTATACTTAAGCTAATATATTGATTTTAAGATGAAATAATATAAATAGTAATTCGTCAAACATTTTTTGTCAATTAAATTTTTCGAAAAAAAATGTTTGTCGTGTTCTAATGTCAACATCAACCACTTCAAAATTCTCGTGTTTAATAAGAATATATTTTTTTCAAAAACCCGCACGGTTGGTAATTTTTGTTGAAAAAAAAAAAGAAAAATATTTACAATTGTGATACCTATAACAGTTTAAGGTGTAAACACTTATTTAAAAAAAGTGAAAAAAAAACGTACCACATGAGACATGTCGTATAGTTTTATAAATTCTACTATTTTTAGACCTATTTTTTTAAATTATCTGAATTAATATTTTATTAAACAATTAGACCACTCAAAATTTAAATTAATATCAAAAAAACTAAATTCTAAACAAATTAAACTGTTTTTATTCTACTCTGTTATTTTAAAAAAACTATAAATATTATGAAACTACTTTGATGATGATATAAAAGTCAATTTTTCAAAAAAAAAAAAGAATCAATTGGTGAATTTTTTTTATTTTAAAATTTCAGAGTATTCGAGAAAAAAAGGTACGCTCCAAGAATATAAGTTATTAAAAGGGAGAATAAAAAAGGAATAATATTCTTATGTTTTAAAAAATGTTTTTGAAAATAATTTAATTCTCTCTATAATAGGTAATTATCTAAATTTTTATTATAAAAAAAAAATCAAATATAATTTTTCTGAGAATATTTTAATCTTTTTTTTTTTTTACATTTTTAAAATTTTATTATTAAGTCGCCTAATAACCCTACAACGCTTTATTTTACCTTAGTTATTTAATATCTCGAAAATCGAAAGGTAGAGCTAAGATACTTAAACTCAAAATGTACAAAAATGGTAAATAAGGAATGGCCTCGAGGTGGAATTATTTCTCCATTTCTTTGGAATATATATTATTAAATGATTTCATTTCATATTTTAGTGAAAATTTCGCAAAAGTCATTGCTTTTGCCGATGATGTTTCATTTGTGGTTTGGGGCTCTAGCATCCAGGATCTTCAGTTCAAAATTATAAAAAGTCTGAATAAAATTAAAAATTGGTGTGAGAAGGTAAAACTCTCAATAAGTCCAAATAAAACAGGTATACTCTACCTACACAATTACCAAAAATTACCTATAAACTTTAACGCTATAAATATTCATACATCAGAAACTATAAAGTATTTGGGAGTTAATTATCGCAACCACAGACAAAGAAATAAAATTGATTTTGGACCACACGTTGACAATATAATTAACAGGGCTATGAAATTTAAGAATGCGCTATTTTCATTTTGTGCACGTACTTGGGGAATTGAATCAAGGCGCAGATTGATTTTATATAAGGCGGTGATACATCCTATGTTAAGTTATGCATCAAATATCTGTTTCTTTTTTTTTTTTATCAATACAGCAAATCTTTCAAAGTTGAATCCTATACAGTACCAAATTTTAATTAGGTGCATTCATGCTTACAAAAGTTCATCTTCTTACATTACTCATATTCTAGTGAAAACTCCTATGCTGACCGACTACCTTGAATTATCACTAATTAGATAAAATATGAAGAATTCTCTGACAGACCAAACACTAAATAATCCCCTTTCAAATGAGTTGAATAAATTATATACCAATACAAAATTTAGATTTTATCTTTCTCAAACTAATGCAACGTTCAAGAATTTTTTCTGAGAGAAGTACCAAGCTTCATTACTCCTGATAAACACACTACTTTTTTCTTCACAGGCAAAGGACCCTTTTTAAGTTTTCTCTTCGACTTGAGAGTTATAAATGATCCAATATGTGAATACTGTCTAGATGTTGAAACACCAGAGCATCTTTTGTTGGCTTGCCCTCTGTCTAACCAAATTGTACTTGCTTACTTTGACATAATGCTGATGGGTTCCCTGGTTTGAATAGTTGAAAAGGGAGGATACACGATGTGATTTATTAAAGTTTTCTTACTTAAGTATATATATATATAGCAATTTAGGCCAACAACCCCATGTATATAACCCGCAGCAAGACCTTAATGTTGTGTAATAGCAGCACAGCTGTCAGTGATGCACTATCGGCATATGTCTTTACATCATCACATGTAATGCAATTTGTGCAAACAGGATAAATAAAATGAATAAAAAAGAAAAGGGGGGGGAAAACTCTGTAATTGATTAAGAGTTGAGCTAAAGCAAGGATCGAGCATATAATATTGTCAGAACAATGGTCTAAAGATGGAAACAGCCGCGACACTATTATACAATTTCATCAGACAACCCATGAAATCGTTATTAAATTGGGCAATCTATAAAACACTGAAACACAGACACTCGCGGCAATGTATGTGGCCGGTAATTTATGGGAGACTTGATTATTAGTAACATTCCCTTCAAATAGGTAGGAAACATACAACATTTCATTTAAACAGTGGGAATAGCACCATAAGGCAAATTATGTATGAAATAGGTAACAGAGGAAACAAGAAAATTTCTCTAGATATTTATTTAAATATCTTAAAATTTGGGAACATGTCTATACTGACGAGATATGCTATTTACATAGTAAAATTTAGATAGAGGTGACCTGAAGTTACTTTATAGCCCTTTAGGGCCCATGCGAAATCTAGGTTGGCTACTACACAAAAAGGGGGGGGGGGGGGAAGGCGCTAAGTCATAATGACAAATGGCTTACCCTTTCTCGAAAGTGCCGGCAAAGGTCTGGTCTCCCGTCTGAAGACTGTCCTTTCACTGAGCGACTCAGATCGAATTCTCTCGCCTTTTGGCAAAGAACCTTCTTTTATTCATCTCTCTCTCCATTTTCATTCGCCGAAAGAAACACCAATCAAAATGGCCAACGGCTCCAGTATCAATTTCATAGACGCCCCAGGCCTCATCAAAATAGAACATATAGTATTTCCAAAACAAAAAATCTAAAAAGAGAAACAGCCACGGCACTAGTGTAAGATTTCAGACTCCAGGCCTCTTCCATCAGAATAGAACATATAGTATTACCAAAACAAAAAAATCTAAAGAGAGCAACAGCTATGGCGATAGTGTAAAATTTCAGACGCCAGGCCCCTTCCCTCCACATGGATTGAAATACCATCCTCCCTTTTTCTCGGGACGATATATATATATCGCCCCCACTCCGTCTTAGCTATAAATCGACACAGGCCCCTTTTCACTTGAACTGTAATATAACGCTTTCCTTTCTCGGGAAGGATATTTTATAAGGTTCAGTCCTTTAGAGATCTTCCTTCTCCATTTTTTTTTCTGGTCACCTTTACCTAAACTTTTGGTGAGGGGAATATATGTACATATGGAACAACAGCTTCCAGCGCGGATGTCCCTGGATGTCACTGGTGTTTCCTTCACCAGGCATCGGCATGGAAGTCTGGTGTCATCAATTGTCTGGGTTTCTGGGCAAAAAGATGGTCTGTAAGTCTATGTGGGAGGGAAGCCATGTATCCATTTGATTTGATTATACATACGCCTTCTGTTGGGGTATGGTTACAAAAAAAAAAACGTGCCCCAACAATCCTCCCCCTGCCAAGTAATGGACAAATGCGTTTGTGCTATTCATTATTCATCTGCCTTTCATCAGTTACTATGAAAGCAGGCCCATTTCTAGCAAAATGCATTTTCCATTACTAGGTGAAGCCAGGTGTACCGAAACCTATAGGGAAGATAAGGCTAATCAAAATGATGGTATGCTATTCTA
Source organism: Cordylochernes scorpioides (assembly GCA_030710605.1). Classification (NCBI taxonomy): domain Eukaryota; kingdom Metazoa; phylum Arthropoda; class Arachnida; order Pseudoscorpiones; family Chernetidae; genus Cordylochernes; species Cordylochernes scorpioides. Next base: position 55,017,515 of record CP092882.1, read on the forward strand.
GATGTTTATTATTCCGAACATTAGTGGGCATTGTGCATCCTGGCAAAGGGGTTTTTATGTGTTATTATTCTGTCAGCACACTGTTATCAACATAGGTCATGGGGGACAGTCATATCATATGTATGGAAGTAAGCAAGGTCATCTGTCTTACCATTCATGGGTATATATACCACCCTTCCACTTTCTTCTTTGGTCTTGAGGAGTAGGCCTTCCTTGTGGTAGGTCCTCTCAACCCCATCCTTGCCTCTGGTGTGCTGGTTTCATTGCTACCTTCTTTCTGCTAACAATACAGTTAGGACATTTCCCTATTACATATTATATATAAAAAATTGGGCGCCAAGAAGTCGTTTAGAAATAACTGACTAGTCCAACTCCTAAAACATGCCAGCATCTTTATTTTCGTACCAATCAAGACATTCGTGTGGTATAGTTATATATATATACAATCAAAGGAAAGGATAATTATAGTTAGCTGAAAGAAATATCTTGGTATATAATGATTAGCCTATGACATGATGACTTTTGCTAAATAAAAAAATTACAGAAAACAAATTATGTAAGTAATCATTAAATAAGGCACGAAATATGTAATGATAAAATGAATCCTTCCATGTTATATGATGAGTATAACATATATATTGAAGTAAAACATATCATGTAGATAGTGATTAAATATGTTAAGATATAAGTGATAAAAATCATCCCATGATAGATGACAAAAGAAAACTACTACAAGATTATATATGGTGACAAAATATATATAATTAAATATTTAATATAAATATTAATATCATGAATGTCAAAATAAAATTGTTGAAATGAATAGTATATGACTATAATATAATATATATGATATAAAAATAATAACATATTGAAAAAGAAAATGTAAACATAATATATATTTGTGCGCTGAAGGTTCAAGGTTTAGTATCTCAGTTAAGTTTCAATCTTATCCAGTCTGGAATCACGAGTTGGTCACTGGGTAATATTCGTCTATCCCGATCCTACTGGAGGGTGGGTTCTCTCTTGTGTGTTAGATTCCTCAAATTCCAATACTCTCTCAACCCAGATGGGAACGTCATTTAGAATCTTGGTCAAATGGAGCATAGCCCAGACCTCTATTAAACTACACAGTCCATTTAAATCTAGGGTGACAACCGTATGAAGAGAATTTTTTGCTTTGGCAGAGCGACTAATCAATTTCTACTATTTTGTTTGTGGCTCCGTTTACCTTGTCTCTGGGGTGTGTACAGTTCAGCTACCTCCCCCTTCCAAGAAATTCATATTACTTTCATCTACTAATATACCCTCTATTCATTGACCTGAATCCTACAAATCTACATCTTATAAATTTGAATTTTATCAATCTGAAATTTTGGTTCTTTTACAGATTCCTTCAGAATTCTACTCCCTGTATAACTGCTCTTAATTCTACTGTCCTCAATACAACACTTCTAAAACTTTGACTCATTGGCTCGTTCTGGCGTCTCGTTCGCGGTCCTTATAGTTAACTAATACTTTAAAATCTTATCCTATCATGAAACGAGTTTAAACTCGTTGAAGGTCCTAATAATTACTTATTCTGCCTCTCGAATCGGTCTTATACTCGAATTCATTCCAACAAAACGTATGGCAGGGCGAATCCTTTATTAGAAGAAACTTCCGCTAGCTATGGGGGATCAAACTGGTACCAAAAAAAAAAATTCAATAGACGGAAACTACTTCGTCTAGAATAACTGGGCAATCTCTGCCTACATGCTATTCTTACAGGACCTCCCGTCTGAAACACCCTTGCTCCAGCCACGCTAAAAGCGTCGAAACTACGGTGTCAGATCGGTTACCCAAGGTCGCGCCGTTATACCCCAGGCTATACGGCATGGCTAAAACAAATCCCCCATCCTGCATAAAATTCAATCTATACCTCTTCGTTTCCTCTAATGAGGAGAAGTTTTGTGGGTTTTCTGGTCTGATCATAACCTCCCACAACCTTCCAGTCTGAGAATCGAGATATGATCATTATCTACGACTCTTAAAATTCAAGTTGATATAAATAACAAAGAGTACTTTATTACCCTAGTAATAGAAATAAAAAAAAATTTATACTCCTCCAAAAGGAGACCTAACAAAAATGGAGCGAATATTTTCCTAACAATAGAGTTTTTACAGTCCTGTGAGGCTATCGTTCCTAACAAATAAAGAAATCAAATTTAAAAATCGAACCTATTAATTCCCTACACTATTCTAAAGTAATTTTGGTCTAACAATATAATAGTTTTTAACCTTCTTCTACATTTATTCCTCTTCACATTCACACAATTCAGTCACTGAGGGCATTCATCCTAAAGTTAGAAGCTGCTATAGACGCCAAAACACTCAATTATTTCTGTCAAATAGACCCTTACAATAATAAAATATTCTAGGACTAGACGTGAAATCAAATAAAGTTACCTAATTAAAACAAAGTGGGAACTAAAGCCCTAGGTTACTCAAAAGAAATGCCTCTGTACAAGCTCTATATATATTAATTCATTATACTCACTAAATGATTGTTAACAATAATTGTTGACAAGTCTAAATAATCTGGGAGCTAGCCTACCAAAAAAAAAAAAAACAGTGTAACTTCAAAAACTGCCCTTGCTTTGACACTAAGCGACTATTCACGACAATTCTATATAGACACACACAAAATATAGGGGCGAATAAAGAACCATTAAGCGTGACACCTCAATTAAAGCGGATTGAGTCTCTCCCCTAGCCACCGTGGGTGAAGTCACTTTCTTCTTACTTCCTCGTGCGTCTGCCCCCTTTGCAGTAGTCCGACCTCAGCACTCTATTGAAAGATGGATTTATAGGGTTTACGATTCACTACCCAACACTAACATTCTCAAGTGCTTTCCAAGGATCGACTACAGTCTGGGCCTACTTAACTTCTACCCCTGGCCTAGGGTCCCTATACCTCACAACTTCACTCTGAGAGATTGACCTTTCATGTCCTCATTAGAAACCTATTTCAAAGCTACTACCTGAAGGCCAGGGATTATAGGGTTTCTGAATTACCCAACACAAGCCATAGGATGCCTATTAGGTTCGTTGTTTTAGACATAGCCCCCCTCTAAGTTGTGATTTCCTACACCTTCCTTCACCTATTACTCCTGATAATAACTAAAATTTCAGATTTACACTAAATAGTTAATTCACAATGGTATACATTATTCTCATTGGTCTTTGAAACTCGGGTTTTAACAAGAAATAGTTTGTATAAAAAAAAAAGGAATCCTAATGAAGTTCTACTAAAAAAAAAAGGTTTTTAAATAAAAAAAAAAAGGTTGAAATCTCTAAACTTCTCATTCTATCGAGCTGATTCTCCGTACACACTCCAAAATCCTAGTTAGTGGCGACAGTCTAAGCAGAATTTACACTGTGTGGGCCTTTTCACCCTTGTAGACCTGCGTAAAGTTAAACTGTTCACACTAACTCTGTCAACTTACCCTCGTCTCATTACTTCTGAGTTCGCTCTGGTTCTATTGTTGGATAAAATTGTAACATAACAATAAAAAGAAACTAAAATTTTCCTAAATCATATCCTGACAGGTTGTACAAGCTCTTCAGAACGGTGTGTCATATTAAAACAAGGTTGTGAGACGACTCTTAATTATATACTATACTAAAAATGAGGCTGAGCCAATTCTACACTAGGAGAACACGAAAACCCAAGATGTCGTCCTTGTAGCGAGCATGGAGCCCTATCACAAACCCGAAGTGCAAGAACAGACTGCCTAAGGTCTTGTGACCGACTAGTAAGCAGCGGGATGACGTTCCTCGTGTTGAGGGAGCGATGTCAGGAGGACAGAGTTTCCTGGTATTCCCTCTTATCTGGCACGACCGGTCGGGGTGAACAGTCGCGTCACGTGAAAGGAGGAAATATCTGAGTTCCCCCCTCTTGCTCTAACTGTTGGGTCGATTTGGCTCATGTAAATAGTAACTCTTATACTATATCTAAAATCTCTCATATAACTTATTAAATAAGACGGTGTAAAAACGGTGTTCTATACAAGGATAAGGTTGTGACAATTTTCTCTAAATGACACACTAATATTAAAACAAATTGTGAAGATCTTTAAAGATGGCAACAAACACTACAGTAAGGTTGTGAGACGGTATTCTGCACAAAGACAAGGTTGAGACAAATAACACACAAACCCTGAAACATGGTGTTAAGGCTCCTTTCAACACTTAGCACTAGAACACATGTTTAAAAAAAAAAAAAAACTGCAAACTGTTTAAAGCTCACCATAACACTAAGACATATTTGCTATTTAATATATAACCTAATATTGTAATTAATAAAGACCTATCTATATTAAATAGTGTATACTGTTGCCGAAACTTATGTAAATCAGCTTACACAAACCCCCAGTGCATAATATGTCTTATTTTAAAAGAAATAGTTCTATCGAGGCGATATTGCGGTCGACAGCTACGCTTTATACATTAAATGTACTTTCTTCCATCAATCTTTATCTACTATTTACAAAACCCTTTATCCAACTTTTTTTTCAATTCTTTCTCTTTCAACATCTTTCTGCATCTTTCTATCTCTTCCTCATCAACATTCAACGCTTTCTCACTCTTTCATCATCCTTCATCATCCTCAACGCCTTTCAACTTACTTCCATCGCATCTCTCTTCAACGCCTTCAACACATTTCATCTCTTATTCATCACCTTATAACACAGTTCAACGCCTTTTTCATCATATTTCATCGCCCTTTCATCACTTTCAACACCTCTTTCATCCCTCTGAAGTCTCTTCGAAACCCGTCATCGGGATCTGGATCCCGATCTATTATCACTCTTAATTTTGAACTACTCTATTCCAACAGCCTATGACCTTTAAGCTTTATAACTCCATATACACTCGGCGGGGTAGTTACCTTGTTAAGAAAACCTATAATGTCATAGATCATTTAGAGAGAGAACATAACAAATTTGTGCGAATAGTTTGCTTCAACTATTGATTGTAAGCCTATTAAACTCGTTCTCTTTAGGTTGGCTCGCTCATTAGTCTTCGATTTTTTTATTCAATGGTCATATTGAGTCCACATGGGTGCTGAACGTAAACTGTATTAAAATGGTGTAGTTTTCTAGTTTTCGAATTATATGACAGTTAGAAAAAAAAATCCTGGAAATATCTCGCACTGGCTACTATTAAAAAAAATTGAATGGGGTACAACTCTGATCTTACAGGATACCTCATGGCTCATAGAATTGAATCGCTCATTTCTCACTAAAATATTCACACAGGGTATGGAGGTCTCCAGCGGTTCTATAGCTATTGGTCAACTAAATTAATTAATGGCAGGAATTGAAGCTAGTTTAAATGCTCATGTGCTGTTTTGTCATGCGTCTTTATGTCATCTGCAAAGGAAAGTGTCGCCTCAAAGGACCTAATTCTGGGACTAACATCCGCTGCACATTTCAGGAAGGAGTGGTCGTCCATACAATAGCAAGATATCATTTTGCTGCCAATGTACAATGTTGAGCATTTTCCATGTCGTCATTTTGTCGATCCCCAATCTTCTAGGGTGTTTCTTTAAGCATTTCTCGATGTCATTTAATGCTCCATGCGATCCCGCCCGGCATTCAATAAGTAAGTATTTGATCGTACCACCTCCAGGAGACCATCCCATTGCGGCCGAATCATTTCCACCCAACTTATAACGCCGTCCATATCGCGTAATTGAAATTAGTGTAAAACTCAAAGAATAAGACATTAATCTCTTAATTCTTTACTAATTTCAGTTGGCTCAACATAAATCTTCTCAATTATTAATTTAGTACAGTGGCGTGATATGTCACACTTCTTCTAGTTCTTTCGCAAGCTCGATTAATCCCAGTGAAAGCCAGTTCAGGCGTCAATCCCGTGCTAACCCGTCATGCATGACTTCAAATTTGGAAATTATTAGACCTGAATATTTGCAGTGGCATCTGCTTCCACTGAAAGTATTTAAGACACAAGGCTGCCTCTTTAAATCACTGTCTTTACTCCCACATGCCTGTGTAAACTTTAACCATGACCTTATCAATTCTCAAAATTCTGCCTATCGAGTATCCTGAGAATCAATGTTCTTCTTGTCTACGGCGGATTAACACAATAATTGTTCCCTAGAGTTATCTGCGTCGAGTGGTCAGTCTGTACTACTAATTCTCCACTCTAACTCCAGGATTCCTTTATCTACTCAGGCTGTTCAAAATTTTTCAAGACAGTTGTTCAAATCCCCAATGATAATCTGCTAAATTTCGATAATTATTGAAATTCTCATTAAACAGACTAACTACACCTTCCTGACACAGAAGTGTCCAGCATCAAGATATGGCGTACTGCCCATTTCTTCATTTGATGACTGTGTCAAATTACAGCTGAAGAAACATACTAAGCATATAACTGGTTTAAATTTCATGTAATCTCATCATGCCTTCTGCTGGCAAATATTTACTGTAAAATTCAATACTATCAAGATGGTTTTATTTGTCTTCATCCAAAAAAAAATGTTTCAGAAATAGAATCTTGGAAATCTCTACTAAAGACAAAAATTATACATTTGTCAATTCAGGATAACCTTCCCTTGTCAGAGTGTATACAGGATATTTAAGATCATATGCAGTTGGAGGCATCATGAGAAAAGGAAAAAAGTCGGTTGCCTGACGCGTCTTTTTATGGTGATCAAATTTCTCTCTTCACGGGTACGCTAACTGGATCTTCAATTCTATTTTCACTTTAAGGCTCATATATCTGGATGCACAGGCTAGTATGATTTGATAGAAAGCGCTATTAAAATGAAGTTAAGATATTTGTATCCAGCAATAATTATCAGAACTCACCTCTGCTGTGAGAAAATTATATCAGAGCTATGATGAAAAAAAATGCTAAGTCATTTCAGTAGACTACTGTAAAACACTGATCACCGTTCTAAATTTGAACCATGGGAAATCCAACCTCATTTCTCATACTGTATATAATAATTTGAGAAAGTAAAATAAAGAAATTGTAATCAATGGTGCTCGCAACAGAATTCAAAATGATTGAGACACAGAACATTATAAATAATGTCCAGCAAGCAGGATACCAACCCATCTTTATATTACAACATTTCCACAAAATATCTATAGGGCGATATGTTACATTCCATACTCACAAACATCTATAACAATAGCCAACTACTTAAGAAACTCTGGCATCCAAGCGTATTACTGTAATTCCCCTAACATAGGCTCCACCATAAAAGTCCGCTATCTAAAATAATCCTACTATCATAAAACCCACTAACCAAAACAGAGAATAAAAGGCAATATATTCCGTAGAGTGTAACAGCTGCCAAGTAATACGCAGGGGAGACAGGAAGGAGAGTCAGCAATAGAATATATGAACATAGACGCAACGTTATTAATCAAGACAATAGGTCTCTAATTTTCCAATACTGCAAAGGAACAGGTCACACTTTCGCATTAGGAGAACCTAGAATACATTACAATAACATAAACAGCAAATATCAAAGGCTTATAATTGATTTTCTATTATTCAGAAAACACAATAGCATTAATAGAAAATAGATTTGCCCGAAACATATAACACAATATATCCTGGTACCAGCTAATAATATCAACAATAATATAAGTAACTTATATGTAATAGCCAATAACTATTATAAAACTACTTAAATAATAGAATTTCTAACCTATAAGATAATTCATAGAATATAGCAAACAATAGTAGAATATGTGTAATACCTTAATCAAAAAATATGTCTTAAGAAAACAAATAATAAGCAAAACTTTCTAATGTATATATATATATGTACATAGAATCATAATAGTTTTAGCATCAGGCGACGTTATATTTTCTTGATATATTGTATATGTTTCTCCTGTAGAAGGGCGGACAAGCTCGAAAGCTCGAGAAGACCAGAATAAAAGATACTCATCCCCATAGACGTTTTACTTTGATATCAGAAATCAATGATAATATTAAGGTTTTGCCACAAACAATGTGAATCGTAAAAGACAGCGGCGAGAGATGCGGTATACACCGCCTCAACATAACTTTCATTGCCTGATAAAATGCCAGTGAAACGGAAAGCATAAATTAAAATTCACGATTTATAATAGACTGTTAATCTCAGGATGCGTGGACTACTTCACCAATACTTAAAAATAGTATGGCTTTTCATTAGGTATATATTTCTAAAGTATAGGGGAAGAAACATATACTAACTTCGAGCCCCGCGGCGGGCGACATTGATGGGTTCCCTGGTTTGAATAGTTGAAAAGGGAGGATACACGATGTGATTTATTAAAGTTTTCTTACTTAAGTATATATATATATAGCAATTTAGGCCAACAACCCCATGTATATAACCCGCAGCAAGACCTTAATGTTGTGTAATAGCAGCACAGCTGTCAGTGATGCACTATCGGCATATGTCTTTACATCATCACATGTAATGCAATTTGTGCAAACAGGATAAATAAAATAAATAAAAAAGAAAAGGGGGGGGGGGGAAACTCTGTAATTGATTAAGAGTTGAGCTAAAGCAAGGATCGAGCATATAATATTGTCAGAACAATGGTCTAAAGATGGAAACAGCCGCGACACTATTATACAATTTCATCAGACAACCCATGAAATCGTTATTAAATTGGGCAATCTATAAAACACTGAAACACAGACACTCGCGGCAATGTATGTGGCCGGTAATTTATGGGAGACTTGATTATTAGTAACATTCCCTTCAAATAGGTAGGAAACATACAACATTTCATTTAAACAGTGGGAATAGCACCATAAGGCAAATTATGTATGAAATAGGTAACAGAGGAAACAAGAAAATTTCTCTAGATATTTATTTAAATATCTTAAAATTTGGGAACATGTCTATACTGACGAGATATGCTATTTACATAGTAAAATTTAGATAGAGGTGACCTGAAGTTACTTTATAGCCCTTTAGGGCCCATGCGAAATCTAGGTTGGCTACTACACAAAAAGGGGGGGGGGGGGGGGGAAGGCGCTAAGTCATAATGACAAATGGCTTACCCTTTCTCGAAAGTGCCGGCAAAGGTCTGGTCTCCCGTCTGAAGACTGTCCTTTCACTGAGCGACTCAGATCGAATTCTCTCGCCTTTTGGCAAAGAACCTTCTTTTATTCATCTCTCTCTCCATTTTCATTCGCCGAAAGAAACACCAATCAAAATGGCCAACGGCTCCAGTATCAATTTCATAGACGCCCCAGGCCTCATCAAAATAGAACATATAGTATTTCCAAAACAAAAAATCTAAAAAGAGAAACAGCCACGGCACTAGTGTAAGATTTCAGACTCCAGGCCTCTTCCATCAGAATAGAACATATAGTATTACCAAAACAAAAAAAATCTAAAGAGAGCAACAGCTATGGCGATAGTGTAAAATTTCAGACGCCAGGCCCCTTCCCTCCACATGGATTGAAATACCATCCTCCCTTTTTCTCGGGACGATATATATATATCGCCCCCACTCCGTCTTAGCTATAAATCGACACAGGCCCCTTTTCACTTGAACTGTAATATAACGCTTTCCTTTCTCGGGAAGGATATTTTATAAGGTTCAGTCCTTTAGAGATCTTCCTTCTCCATTTTTTTTTTCTGGTCACTTTTACCTAAACTTTTGGTGAGGGGAATATATGTACATATGGAACAACAGCTTCCAGCGCGGATGTCCCTGGATGTCACTGGTGTTTCCTTCACCAGGCATCGGCATGGAAGTCTGGTGTCATCAATTGTCTGGGTTTCTGGGCAAAAAGATGGTCTGTAAGTCTATGTGGGAGGGAAGCCATGTATCCATTTGATTTGATTATACATACGCCTTCTGTTGGGGTATGGTTACAAAAAAAAAAACGTGCCCCAACAATGCCAAATCATCTTTCTGTATAAACTCAATTTTATGAAAACTTTGGCAAGTTTAGAGCTATTTATACACGGATTTATAATCCACTACTAATTCATCTTGTAAATAATTAAAGATATATATATATAAATAACTAGCGGATGCACCCGAGTAAAGGTTTGTCTAAGGAATCTATCTATAAAGTGAACATTTTTTCCCGGTCCCTTGAAAATACTCGATAAGTTGAATAAAATCAATATTAATTGGTTCCCTCGGTAATTGGAAGTTAAAGAAATAGTATCTTGCCTTGGAATTGTATCATTATTCTTGTCTCAAATAAATTGCCGTGTCATCCTGAATTTTGTCTTTCCTAATTTTCTACATTACAAAATCATCATATCATCATGATAATATTTAGAGCAGATTGTTGAATTATAACAGATAAATTAGAATATTTATCTTGATTATTTTTAGGCGAAAAGTTATTTCAAAAATTTTATTTGCTAGAAACCTTCCCAGTACTATCTACTTATATAATTGCCTTATTCTGTCTGTGTGAAGTTCACTGTGTGAAGTTCACAGATAGATTTTGGTCAGAATGGATAAAATAAAAAAAGTGTCAAGGGATGGGAATCGAACCCACGACCTTCCGCTTACCGGGCAGATGCCATGACCACTAGGCTACCCTGGACATATTTTTCCGTTCATAAAGTTAATATATGATGCCAATATATATAATAATTGTATAAACGAATGCAAGACAAAATCACCGCGAATGTTTCTTTTTTTTAAGGCAATTTCTTTTTAAGGCAATTATCGTTTTGCACAATTACTTAATCTTTTAAAATAAATAACAATACTTAAATGAAAATATGTTTCTTTAAATAAAATAAAATTTTAAATCGGTAACCTTTATGAGAACCTTTAAATATATATGTATAAGTAGCTTTAATCGATATTCTTTATAAGAATAAAATATGTAATTCATTAAATAGAAATTTAATTTTTAGTATTTCATTTATATTTTATTGTATTATATTATATATTATATTTTATATTATTATTTATATTGAATTAAAACGTTTTTTTTTTAAATATATACGCACTCGGGTAAAACCTGGGCGTTGCCTGGGCCATTCGGCTAGTACTAAATAACTTCCCAAAGTTTCATGGCGTTCCAATGAGTGGTTTGGTCAGGCATAAAGGACACACACACATACATTCATTTTTATATATATAGATTATAATATAGCACAATAAGTCTGATGGACTTCATGCTTCTGTAATAATAAAAATAAAATATTTATTTTTCAAAAAGGTTACAAGCTTTTCTCTAAAAAGTGAAGCGAATGGTCAGTCTATTTACATATTTTTATTTACAACTTCAATAAATGACAACAGTAAAAAGTAAACAAAGATATTTACATTTGCTATCTTGACTCCTGGTCAGTGCTGTGGCCCTTGCCGTTATGGTCCCCTGATGTCCTGCACCTCTCCAGCAGTCTTTCTATGGCCTCTCCTAGTGGCTCCTCGATAAGATGGTCCCCTGGCCTTGATCCATTCTTGTCTGTCAGGTCTCCTGTCATCTGCTCTAGGTCGTTCTGGATCTCTTCTATGGTCGTCGTATCCCTGTGCTCCATGTCGGTGTTCCACCTTCCTCGTCATCACATGCCAGCTCCCTACATCGTTCCAACAATCTATCCATGGCTTCCATTTCTTTATTTCTCTGTAACTTATCGCAAGGTTCATTCTTCTTTTCTGTTGAGATAATTTCCATCGTCCTTTTTAGCACCAGGGATTGAATATATGCAAAGTCCCTTTTTCTTATGTTTATTTCCTTCCTGTATTGTTTGTTATATTTGGTTACTATTCCATCCCATGTTAAGACTATCAGCACTACTTTTATGGGCATTTTTTCAGTTTGGGCCATTTCCCTCGCCAGTAGCTGGTATTTTCTTTTCTTTGTCAGTTCCGTAGTTTGTATATTATCTTGGGAGGTAACGCCTATCTCTATGATTGTTATGTCTCTTTTTATTTTGTCATATACTATTATATCAGGTTTGTTAGCTCTGATATTGATATTGCTTATCATTGGCAGGTCCGTTATTATCTTGGCGTATGAATTTCAATCTTAGTCGTTATTTTGTGGAGCTTTATCTTCTTGTTCTCTGTGAAATTATATTTTCTAGCCAAGTTGAAGTGGACACATCTCACCACTTCATTATGCCTCTCAGTGTAGTCGTAAGGAAGCAATCTTTCACAGTTTGTAGCAAGGTGGTCCACCGTCCTCTGTACCTTTTCACAGTGAGGGCATTTCAGGTTTTTATCCTTCGGGAACACGTTTCTATCTTGTATGAACATGTAGAACCCATCATTTTGTGGTATGTTGTTTCCCGTTTTGAGCCACTGTGAGGATTCTATCATGTCCAATAGCGGTTGGTCTTCATTTTTAAAGAATGTTCTGTGGATTATTTTCTGGCCAATAATTCCTCTTAGATTTTCAATCTGTTTTCTTTCAGAGTTTTCATTGTGATGTTTTGGGCTTCTATTTTGTACTTGTTTTCCATAATTAGTTGGATGTGTGCGAGCATTGTGTTTTCGCCCTGCTCACACGCTTTAATGGCTTCCTTTCTTTTTGTTGTCTCCTCCCCAAATATATACTTGTAGAGGCTTAGCAGAATTCTTTCGTTTTTTTGGACCAAGTTCACCAATCCTCTTCCCATTTCTTCGCGTTGAAGATATAATCTTTCTTTATTTGCTGGCTTAAGATGGATTTTAAATTTGCTCAGCGTTGTTCTCACCTTTTGGTCCAACATTTCTAGTTCTCGCTCACTAAACTCCACGATTCCAAACGTAGTAGTTTATGAGCGAGAGCGAAAATTCGTTGAAAGCAGCGAAGAGGTTTTTAGCGTTCAGCTTGGTTTCCGGCAAAGATTCCATTCTGGAATAAAAATAAATAAAAATAAAAAAACCTGAGTGTATTATCTCTCCAATTTTCGACAAAAATCCCTTAAAATTTCCATGGTTCGTTGTAAACTAGGTATTATAAAAATTGGAACGGAAAAATGTTGGAATTCCAAACGGAAAAAGCTTTGGAATGTTTCATTTGTTTTTAGAAATAATTCATCCATTTTTGCACTTAAAATGATCTAATTATACTTGGAGAATGCGGTCTATATATTCAAAGATTATAATATATTAAATGTCTTCTTTAAATATTAACATATCATAATCAAGATAATAAAAAAGGGCGTACCTGGATCTGTAAAGAAAAAAAAAACAATTTTTTTCTCAAAATATTTCGAGAGATTGCTCCCTCTTTATCAATTTATTCATTCATTCATTTCATCTCAATTTGCAGGTGTTACATTCGAGCACAGCTCGCGAGTCACCTTGTCCAGATTATTTACACATGGCGAGTTGTAATGCTGGAGTGGCCCCCCGAACCTTACAGGAGGGCAGTTGTTGGGTGTTTGGCTGTCAGCTAGCCATTGGGTCAGGTCGTCGGATTCGGTGGCTGAGGTCACCAACTGTAGGAATTATTCTTTTTTGAGTTTGATTCCGTTGCAATTCCAGAAAACGAATTTTAAAGGTAATTTGCCTTTGATTGTAAGAAAGTTTTGATAATTTCTAATAACTTTTCGCACAGTTCCCTGGTGTCAGAATGAGTAGTTTTCTTTTTTGAAGTTTCAGCGTAACTTGCCTTTTGTTTTTCAACAATTGCTTCTTCTGTTTTAGTGGAGCTTGCTTGAGGTATGGTGTTAGGGGAGTTTTGTCTGGGAGGCTTTAGCTGCTGTTGTTGTGGCTTCGGAAAATTTGGGCATCCGCGGTAATTGGCTGTGTGCGCCTCTCCACAGTTAGCGCACTTTGGTGGGAGCTGTTTCGACTTTCTTGGACAATCCTTCGAATGGTGTTCTTCAGCACACTTGACGCATTAGGGCTTCAAAAAGCAGTTTAGCTGGCCATGCCCAAAACCCTGGCAGTTAAAGTATTGGGTCACTCGTTTTGTAGTCCTGAATGATTCCACGATTATTTTTTGGTAAAGTACTTCGGTTATTCCATAGATTCGTTTATTTTGTTCATTTTTCGGTAGCTCTACTAGGACTATATTCATCGGCATTTTGGTCGATTGTCTATGGAGTCTTTTGACAATGACCTCAGTGAAGCCCATTGAGACCAGTTCAGTTACGACGTCTTCTTCTTTGAAGGCTGTTGATACCCCCTTCAATACCACTTTCAGTGGTTTTTCCTCCTGTAGTCTGTAGGAATATCCTCCATTATTTTTCTGTACATACTCCCTGATTTTTTTGAAGTCGCCTATGTTTTTCGATTTAATTATGTGCTTTTTGCCAGAAATCGTGACTTGGAATGGTTCCATGCACAAGTCTTTTAGTTCTTGGCAAAGAAGCTTCCAATCTGCTACATTTTCTGCAATAACAGGAGGAATTCTCGGTTTTTTCACGTTAGTGACTGTGGTCCACGGGCCATCGTTGTCGTTATTTTCTCCATCGTCTTGCGGTGGGTGAGCTGCGTTCATTTGTTGAGAAACTCCAGTGGCGGGACTTTGTTCGTCGATGTCCATTCTAGGCGTCTTCAGATTACGCTCGCTCCTAGTTGGCGATCTTGAGTCATCCGATTGGGAGCCGCGAGTTCTCTTCTTTGATTGAACCGTTTCCTCAAGTTTATACTCGATTCCACATTTGTCTAGGATCTTCGTTATTAAGGAGGCTTCGATTATGCATAGTTTCTCGCCGGTTGGTCCGATCGTCGATTTAATTACAATCGGTGGCATATTATTTTTTGCCAAAACTGTCCGAAGCCGGGTACTACGATTTAGAAAGTGTTGTTTATCAATTTATTGCACAGTGAATTAAATTTATAAATTATATCTACAAGAAAACAAATTTTTCATTGGTCAAAAACAATTATTGATAATAATACATGAAAAAATTATTATCTATATTAATAAAATGCAAATTTCATAAGTGTTGTTCGCTAAAAACTTTCGTTACAATGCATCAATTTCAACCAAATTTTCAACATTTATGTAAAACGAGATGGAGCAGGTTTTGCTTAACATCAAAATATTTTTCCTAACTTTAACATGCGTAACTTCGCTGTTATCGATTAAATACAAAAAAATCAACAGAGTTAATTTTATTTATATATAAATACAAAAAAAATTCAGCAATTCATTCAACTCAATCTAAAAAAATATTCAAAACAAGCAATTTTAAGATAACACCATATGTAAAACAGTCGGCCAAGAAAACAACAACGATATTACATCTTTCTCACATATTCACATACAATCTTGATTAATAATTAAAACTAATCTTTAACATTGTTTATTATACTTCATAATACAGGGTGATCCAAAAGTCCCGCACAACTTTAAAAATTAATAACTCCGCGAATATTTGCGCTAGAGCAATGCGGTAAACACCATTGTGTTCAGAATGCAATGGGATTTTTTATGGCAAATATTGAAAATTTCGAAATTGATTTTAGTTACAATTTCATTCCCTAGATGGCGCTGTACCAGAATCAGAAATTCAGCGGCCAAATTGTTTGATTAATTGAAAAATATAACTGATCGACACGTATTTTTCCTTTTTGTATACCAGGAAAGAATCCTAATAATATCAAATCGTTAATTAATAAAGCACCATTTTGCTAAAAGTTAGAAGAAATGGTTAACGATTTTTAAATACAATCTGAGATATGTAAAATAGGTATATGCAAATTAAAACATGTAGCAAAAAAATATTTATATTTTTGATAGAGTTTTGTTAAATATATAGAATGTTTGAAAAACATAGCTGAATTCAATACACGATTTTTTGAAAGGTTAATATAGTACCAAAAATTATGATGGTACTACTAATAGGATTTCTTGCTATAAGGAATGTGTAATTTCTTGAATAATTGGCGACACTCGACTATTTAACTGGAAATTTGTCATGATCCAACAAATGAAATATAGATGGGAGTGACAAAATACATTTGTCGTACTTTATTCCAAATATCCTATGGGCTTGTCAAATGTTATCATTGTTTATTATACTGTACACGATTTTTAAAAATGTATCCCCTCAAATAAATATAATTTTTAAATCAACCTTTTGCGTTGAAAAACGTGGTAGTAAAATCATTTTGTATTATTTTTTTTTGCCCAAAATTTCAAAGGTGGGGGGTTACAGAGAATATTCCTTATGCTATTTCTTTTAATGAGCGAAAAGCGATAAATTAAACATAAGGGGTAAAATTGTGTGTACAGTGTTATTCGAGAAGTTATAACACTTTGGCCTGCACGACATAATATAAGATGTGAGCAAATGACAAACAAACAAAAATTACTGTTCACAAATAAAAAAGAGACAAGATATGAGGACAGAATTTATTTACCCATAACCCAATACAAAGAGCTTCAAAATAATGGTAGATAATATAATACATGACAGCTTCTATAACACATGAGGTAACTTGTCTCTTGGAGGCCTTGTCTCTTGTATTAGATCACAATCCTTGTTCAATGTGGCGCCCTTCATTCTCAAACACCGCCTGCAGACGATAGATGACAGATTGGACAGCATTAAATAAAATATCTGTTGAAATTGATGAAACGTGCAGTCTGATAGAAGCCTTCAACATGGCCAATGTGGTAGGCTGGCATCGATAAACACGCGACTTAATGTACCCCCATAGCCAAAAATCGCAAGGCGTCAAGTCTGGTGATCTTGAAGGCCACTGGTGTATAAAGTGGCGACTTATCACACGATCTTCACCGAACGTATCCTTCAGCAATTGTTTGGCACCGCGGGAGATATGAGGAGGTCCTCCATCTTGCATGAATGTTATTTCGCTCAGTGCTTGTCTGTCCTGCAATATGGGGATAACCTTTTCTCTCAAAAGTTGAACATAACGTTCACCAGTTACAGAAACGGTTTTAAAAGTTATTCCATTTATTTCTTCAAAGAAAAATGGCCCAATAATAAAAGAAGAAGTGAACCCACACCAAACTGTAACTCTGGGCTGATGAAGTGGCATTTCTGTAAAAATCCTAGGGTTTTCTGTTGCCCAAATGCGGCTGTTTTGAGTGTTGACTTCTCCATTTAGAGAAAAGTGAGCTTCATCTGTCCACAGAACATTCGACAGCCAGTTTTCATCAATATCAATTTGCCGGAAAACCCATGCAGCAAATTCTTGACGCTTCTCAAAATCGCCGACTTTTAGCTCGTGAAATCTTTGAATTTTGTACGGGTATTTTTCAAGAAAAATTCTTAGAGCTCTCCAAACTGTTCCATACGAAATCCCCGTTTGTCGAGAAACTTGTCGAGCACTTACTTCTCCATACGTGGATAACGTTTCAATAGCTTCAACATTCTGCGAAACCGTAACAGCCACTGACCTGCGTGTCGATGGTCTTCCACTCCGAGGTTTTGCTTCCAGAGATCCAGTCTTCTCAAAATTTTTTATCATTCTCCTTAGAGAGTAGCAACTCATGGGTCCTTTACCTCTTCGAATACCTTTAAAGTTACGAAACGCTCGTAAAGCTTCAGTGGAAGATTCTGAATTGCAATAATAAAATTTCACCAAGAGTACTTTATCCTGTAGTGACGGCATCCCAGAGTAAAATAAATGATCAGGGATAGTTGAATTTTTCAAATGAATTAAAATAAACATAATCGATATATGGCTTCTGAAGCCAACTGTGCGGACGTGTTTGGCATCGCTTGTCTCGTACCGCGAATGGGATTTAACTCTGCATATCACAATATAGTATTAAAAGTAACTCCTAAAGTTTACCAAATTTTAAGAAAAATGGGTAATGAGATATACACCTATTTTGAGCGATGTTCTACACAAGACAGAATATTTGTAAGACAATGCCAAAATTGTTTTGAATTTAATCCGAACCATAAAACAAAAGAATGCCAAAACATTAAAATATGTAAAATATGCGGTGTACAGGGTAGCCACAACTGTACTGAAGCGCCAAATTGTCACAATTTCTCTAAGCACCCTAAATTTAAAAACCTTTCTACAAACCATAAATCAAATTCAAGTGAATGCCCGATTTACAAATCACAAATAAACAAAATTATCCAAAGGACACAATATTCACAAATATACGAGGGAAATGATGTAGCAAATACAATTTAAAGCTTAATATTAAATAGATTAATATCCTATATAATTGAAAATGTGAGATGTATTCAACAAAATGTAAGAAAAAGTTTTACTGCGATAAGTAAACTACAGGCCAACACTAGAGATGACCCACCTGACAAGGACGAGTGGGTAACACCCTCGTTTCCAGACAGTCATGAACCGGGATCGAATCCCGCGTTAACATTTTGTTTGATATGCGAATATCCTTCACCTGACATTCTTTTGATTCAATAACCATATGTTTTACATGAAAATGTTATTTATGATATGGACGCTCAAATTATATGTTCGAATAAAACTGGGAAAAAATATACGGCAACTATAATTTTAAATAAAAATATAAAGTTCAGCAAAGAGGAAAAATTCACAAATTCTTTTTGTACAACAATATCTATTTCTACAGTTAAAGCAAAATTAATTATTTCTAATTTCTACATTCATCCGAATACATTTAAACCTGTTCATCAAACATTCATTAGAGATCTGCTCAAAACGTATATAAATCAACCTGTAATCCTTTGCGGTGATTTTAATTTAAGACCTACTATATGGTTTGTTATAAACTCTAATGGATATAGATTACAACCTATTATAGACGCGAATGTAACCTCTTTATACATAACCTGAAAAAACACCCAAAAAAATGCGAATTGGGCAAATTTTTCTAATAACATATCATTACAAGATACAAAAAACTGGGAATTGATATAAGCAGAGTGAAAGATGAGGAAGACATTGATGGGATAGTGAACGCACTCATGAATTTATTGAGAGAAGCAGCATATAAATCTTCGAAGGTTAAATCCCCCATTAATAAACATGTTTCCAGAATTGACTGGTGGACTAATGGACAGGAAATAATAAAAATAATTTTCATTATATTAGAAACTAGTATTATCGTCATAAAACAATCAGTTACAATACATTTAAGTTGGCAAGAAACAAATACACTAATGCAATAAGAAAAGCTAAAAGAACTAACTGGCGAAACGTTATTGAAGAAAATTACACAGATAATCCATTTGGTAATGCTTATAAGTTCTTCAATAAATTAAGAACCTCAAATGTAAAGAATGGAATTCCCATAATTGACAATTCACCAGAATATCTAAAAGAGCAAACAATGACCAAATTAATGGACGATTTAATTCCTGAAGACGATCCTAATTTGGACAATTTTCAACAACAAATAATTAGAAATTTTAAGCCACGAATGAATAATCCAAGCATAATTATTATCGAAGTAGAAGAAATAATGAATATCATTTCTAATTCTGATGTTTAAAAAGCTCCAGGTTTAGACAACATAAGTAACAATATTGTAGCGTAGAAATCAAGCCTTGAAATATCCTAAGATATAAAATAATTTATTGATGACGTCACAACGACGAGTCGACAATTATTAACAAGTCAGCAAAACTATCTACAGCTAGGGAATCTTAAGCAAGCAAGCAAAGAAATATTTTAAAGATGATTTCACAAATACAGAGTAATATATATTTTTATAATCTGTTGAGTATTTTCATTGAATTATATTAAATTAAATAATAACATATTTCTTCGCCACAATATGATCAAATGTGCTTACCCAAAAATTAAGCATATGTTATGCAAACTATTTAATAAATGTATTCAAAAAGGGGTATTATCCGGAGAAAGGGAAAATAGCAGCTCTAAAGATAATTCCTAAACCACATAAATCTAATTTAGAATCAACAAAAAGTTATCGACCTATCTCATTGATTTCAAATCTTTCAAAAATTTTCGAAAAAATTTTGAAAAATCGAATTTATGAATTTTATGAAAGTAATAATATTTTGAGCTCCAGAGACAACATGGATTTGTCAAATAAAAATCAACGACAACGTGCTTGAATAAAATATTTATCGATCGAGGATCAACAGCGATACGACTTGGATATTCCAGATATAATTGAAAATTTGATTAAATATAAAATTACACTATTGAAGAAAAATACTAACCAAACATTTCAAAGTTTCTTTCCCGCTAATATTCCGAATTATTTTCGGGCAAATTTCCACAACTATCAATTTATTACAAATCACGGAAATTTTAGAAGCTTTTTAAAATTCATCAAAGCAGTGCAGGATTCAAGATGCTTCTGTGGATGTGAGGAACAAATTTCTATTCATCTGCTGCTAAATTGCCCCGTCTTCCAAGAGTATAGAGAGAGAAATAAGGATAACCCAGGCCCCTGGAGCGCAAGAAACGCCAACTGCCCGGGCTGTCCAGCTCACTAGTAGAAACCAGTTACTCTAGATTATATTTATATAGAGCCAATTGCAGAGCCAAACCAGCTGGTCAGGAAGTTCCATGCCTGCAGAGAACCCGGGAGTCCAGCCAACGAGACTGGGTCGAAGGAGGTCTTCCCAAGCAGCAGAGCTGTCTTTATTCTGTGTTGCATGAAAGCAGGGCATCTGAATAGAAGGTGGTCCACAGTCTGTTGTTCCTCCATACAATGTGGGCAAGATGGGTCTTCCCCAGGACGCCAGAGAACCAAGTCTGCCCGAACATGGCCATGTCCTGTAAGTGAGGTGGTGGTGACTTCTCCAGGACAGACCTTAGGGAGGAATTGGAGCAGCCGGTCTGGAGTATGGGCTATTCTCCTCAGGTGTCTGTTGTAGTGGTCCTGGCAATAAACCTCCGTCCATGCGTCTAGGGCTGCCGCGCGTGAGTGGTTACGGGCCAGGCTTCTAGGCAGAATGGAAAATGATGGCTCTAAGATCAAAACGGCCGCGTTCTTAGCAGCTCTGTCTGCTCTTTCCTTTCCGTCGATGCCGCAGTGTCCCGGCACCCAACACAGATTTACGTTTTGGTTGGTGTTCAGTGTGAGAATAATCTTAGCTACTAATGTCGATCGAACTGGACCTGACGTACATATGGCTGACAGAGCTGATCTGCAGTCCGACGCGATAGTGATCGCATTTCTTGAATAACCTTCCTTCACCAGACGGACCGCCCAGCGGATTGCCAGAAGTTCAGCCTGGAAGGCTGTGCAGTCGGGATGGAGCCGTAAGAGAACGGGCTGCTGATCTTCTGATGAGGGAACAATTGCAGCGCCCACCCCAGCCTAATTTTTTGATCCGTTTGTGAATATTATAGGTGTTGTTATCTCCTCGATGTTTAGACTGAAAGACAATTGACGTCTATCTGGAGGGTATGGCAAAGAAGCAGGGCCTGGTCTAGATTCAAAATTTCCTTCATTGATTTCCTTCAGGAACGCCGTACGAGACCTAACAATAATATCGAAAGGAGGGCTTCCGGTGATGGAGATGGCTGAGACTGTAGGTGTGTAAGGACCTCCTCTAAGTACACGTTTCGTAAAATTGCAGTGAAGGCTCCTAAGTTGCCTAATGCCTTCGCTGGAGAGAGCACAACCTTTCCATGCTGACGCTCCGTCCAGCTGAAAAGAAGATTCCAAATTTACCCTGTATGGTGTGGGTGAGTCGTGGGATTATTGATCTGCATCTACGTGTGATCTTGCGTAGGTGGGCGACAAATCCGCGGGTCTGGTAAAACTCCACTCCTAAGATTGTGACGGTCTTCTTGATGTTTAAAGGTTGACCAAGGACTCTAAGCCCTGTCTCGGAGTTGGGGTGGACATTACGCCATTGGAACAGGCAAGCTTGAGTCTTACTGGGGTTTATATTAAGACCATTTATCGTGCACCAAGATGTCAACCTCTCCAAGAAGGTGTTAGTGGCAGAGACCGGCAGGCGACTACGAACCTGAGTCATAAGGGTGAAGTCGTCCGCGTAAGCTATTAATCGGCTATCTATGATGGAGGGAAGGGTGAAGATGGTCCGAGCAACTATGTTCCACAGGAAAGGACTTAGCGCTGAACCCAGGGGAGTGCCGAGTTGGGAGGACGTACATTCTGTTGCTGTCCAAGCTGAGTAAGAAACCGTCCGGTCTTCCAAAAAGCTTTTTACTAAACAGGTAATAGACTCTGAATAATTTAGACGTTCAAGATTTTGTATGATTGCCGGCCTCCAAACAGTGTCGAAGGCCTTACTGATGTCCGAGCTGATGACAAGAGTTTTCCTCCAGTGAGCTTGTCTTTCTTCAATTAATTGAGTGATACTCGCCAGTGCATCTTCCGCTGAACGACCATTTACGGTACCCAATACGGTTTTGTATTGATCTTCAAAGAACCATCCATGACGATCCGCGAGCCTCTGAAGTCGGGCCAGGATACATCTCTCAAATACTTTGGCCAACAGTGTTCAATAAAGTAATAGGTCTGTATTTCTCCAGCTGACTGGTGGCTGAATTGGAGGATTTAGGCAGAAGTATGAGGCGGCCTTCTTTCCATTGACGGGGGAAGTGGCCCATGCGAAGGCATTTGGTGAACAATTCGGCCAGCAGGAATTGCAAGGAAGGGCCGTCCAGGTCTTGGCATTCTAAACCAAGACCGTCAGGGCCCGGGGCTTTCCTTTTTCCACAGCGATGAATGGCTCGCAAAACTTCCCAGGGCTTGAATTCAGGTTCGTCTGAGTGAGCAGAAATTGCATTCCTTTGCGGGTGAGGTCTGGTGTCAGGTAGGAAAAAGTGATTTAACAGGGTCTGGCAAGTATCATGAGGATTGTAAAGAGAGCCGTTATCATGTTTGAGAAGTGGCGGACCTCGGGGGGAACCGCGGCCCCGGGCGATAAATCGATGTATGTCACTCCAGTATGCGGATGAAACCTCCTTGCAGAGATTAAACCAGGATTTACTTTTAGCTTTCCGTATAGCCGCCTTCAGTCGATTATGGCACGCTCGGTATAAACCGCGGAAGAAATTCCTAATAGAACACCGGACTTTCTGACTGCAACGGCGGAGGGAGATAACCAACCTTCTGATCCGACTCAGTTCGGGGGTCCACCACGGCTTCGACGGTCTTGTAGTATTGGAGCGTCCCCCCATGGAAGAGTCACAAGCTGATTGCAGGATGGAAGTCAGAAGGAGGACCACCCTGTCAATATCTTCTGGGCTAGAGGCCTCGTTTAATAAGGTAGTTACACCATCAAATTATAGGGGCATTGCCCTTATAAGCAACTTGTCAAAACATTTTACATCCATATTAAAAAATAGACTAAGTAATTGGATTGAAAATAGAAAACTCATAGCGGAAAACCAGGCAGGATTCAGAAAGGGCTACTCGTGCAAAGACCATATCTTCACGCTTACGTCACTAATTCAAATGACATTAAACCGCAAAAGGAGGAAACTTTACACATTCTTTGTTGATCTTAAAAAGCGTTTGATACAGTTCCACATCTACTATTATGGAGAAAGCTTGCGCTTGTTGGTTTAAGTGGGCGATTTATCAAACTTATACAGAACTACTATGCTCAAATGATGGCAGCGGTCAGATGGAGCGGCTCTTTTACAGAATTTATCAAAATACAATCAGGTGTTCTTCAGGGTGAACCTCTTTCACCGTATTTATTTATTATTTTCAATAACGATCTGGTTGCTACGCTGGATGATTCTGACCTGCCAGGTATATACTTACCGGGCAATGGAACTATACACCTGCTCCTGTTCGCGGATGATATAGTCTTCCGTGGTGAATACAAGATAAATATCCAAATAAAGATTAATTTAATAAAAAATATTTTGAGGAAAATAGTTTAACTCTGAACCAATTCCAGTCTAAAATCGCAGCGTTTCGAAATGGAGGCCGCTTGGCTAGATCTGACGTTTGGTTTTGGGGCCAACAACCTTTGACAGTTACCTCAAAATATACGTATCTTGGCTACCCCTTAACAATCAAGAATCCAACTGCTTACGTGGCGCAGCACTTTAAAAGCAAAGCATTGATTGCTACAAACACAGTATGGAGAATACTATCGAAGTCAAGAACCATATCGTTCGGAGCAGTGATGAAATTACTTGACTCCATAGTTTTATCCACGTTATTATACTCGGCCCCACTGTGGGCGACGAATCAGATAGGAGTTGTAAACCAGATCCAGGATATTTTTCTTACGGCGATTTCTTGACCTTCGCAAATTTACACTCCGGGCTATATCTTACGAACAGAAACCGAAAGGATGTCCCTTGAATTAAGCATTACGAAATTGATTCTAAAGTTCTAGATACGGATTTTAAAAATGGACAGGACAATATTACCTTATGTTTGCTTGTTCCAGGTCTAGGAAGTTTCAATTTTGGGAAAAGCGGGAAACAACTTTATTTATAACCTGAATAACATCATTGACTCTTGGGGTTTTTCTTTTCTTAAGAACTGTGAAGATTATATGGTTTTGCGAGGAGAAATGCCTAGAATAGTTCAAACCACAGTGGACCAGCTACTCCAATTTGACCGAGCTAAGATACAAAACTCAACTCATTTTATTCACTATCAATCTCTAAGTAGCTCCTTTATGACGGAGGACTACTTACTATCAAACCTCTCTTTGAAAATAGCCCGTCAAAGGATTCTATGGCTATTTTCCCCCGAGGATATCACGGGATTTTGGAACAGCGACCCTTTAAATTTCTACTTCTGCAATGCTGGCATCCAAAAAATTTGGTTAATTATCTATTCCATTGTCCATTCCTACAGGAAAAGAGACTGGAAATTCGCGAAATTTCGGGGCTAACTCACTATAATGAACAACATGTATATACAATTTTTACTACTCTCCAGCTGGATAAAACATTTGTTTATAAATATTTAAAATTTTTCAAGGCGATTGACAAAATGAGGGAAGAAGTGCTCAACTCCCCAGACAACGGCTGATTGCTCCACCTCCCCTCTAAATTGCTTTTCCTCCTCACTCATGTACATATATAACCTCTTAGGGGAATCCCCTTGTAAGACAATAGTGTCTTAATGAAGGTTTTTGTTGTTGTTGTTGTAATAGGGTAGTTACCTGGTGGAGAGAAGAGTTGAGGAAGGATTTAAAGGTCTGTTCTTTACATGAGGATTCAACCCAGGAGGATTTTGTCTCGTTATTGACCATGTCTAGGAATGTATTCCAGATAGGTATATGGTCAGTGAAGGCCATCTCATCTAATAAACCTCTAGTGACATGGATAGCCAGTGAGCTGGATGCCAGAGTTACATCTATAGAAGAAGATAAAGGCCCATTTGACCAGGTCGAGTCCACAGGAGGTCCCAAGAAATGAAGATCATTGAAGCTGGCGAACTCTTCAAGATTAGCACCCCGGAAGTCCAACCTCGCACCGATG
Organism: Cordylochernes scorpioides; assembly: GCA_030710605.1. NCBI lineage: Eukaryota > Metazoa > Arthropoda > Arachnida > Pseudoscorpiones > Chernetidae > Cordylochernes > Cordylochernes scorpioides. The sequence goes on from CP092882.1 coordinate 55,042,813, forward strand.
CCCCAGGTAGGAGAGTGGGCGTTAGTGTCCATACCCAGGATCACTGGAAGAGAGGCCCGTCTTATCGTATCTTCCAGAAGAGGGATGAAATCATCGGCAGCTCTAAGGCCGTGCCAGTAGGCCGAGTGCACCACGATGATGCTCTGCTCTAGACATATGGCTATGGAGGTTATGGCGGTGTCTGGGGAGGTTAGAGGGATGGGATGAAGGTTGCTACGTGCCACAATTCCCGAGGGGATGTAGGCGCCTGGGACAAAAAAAAATGCCTGAAACCCACGTGTGGGCCAGAAGAAGTTAGTTGAGAGTTCTTGCAGGAGCACATGTCGGCCTGTGTCGAATTTGCCAAATTTGCAATTTCAAGAATGACAGTTGGTGATTTTTTAGCGTTCACCTGCAGGACACGCAATGGCCTAGACATTGTTACTTGTTCGGGGTATTCTCTCTTTTACAAAGGGACAGGTAGATGAGGTGGCAAAGTGGTTGATGGGAGCTCCAGATTTTTTTTCTGCAGCGGCAGCAGCGGCTTTGGCTTGGCTCGACCGAGCATCGGATGCCCTCATGCTCTGCAGAGCCGCAGCGATAGCAGATTGGACGGGTAGCTGGACAGGCAGAAGCGCGGTGGCCGAAGCCACAGCAACGGAAGCATTGCTTTAAAGTATGACTGCGCTCATACCTGTGCACTAGACCCGCCACAGGAATACGTCCATGTTGACCGAGGATTTCGGCGACTTGGTTGTCCACTTCGATGAACACTGTACTAGTGCTGTGTGCCGCATTATTCGATCGATGGACTACCCTGATTTCACGCTTTTCCAGGAGTGACTGCACGGAGTGGTTGGAGCGGAAGCTCTCGCATATCTCATCGTCCCGCACCTCCCCGTCCACTCTGAAGAGGCAGTATCTTGGTAGGATAACCGGGCACTCGGGGCAGCTTAGGCCCGTTGGCAGGGAGGTCAGCCCAGTGGCCAGCTACTTTGCCATTTGGGTTGTTTTGGGGTGGAAAACCACCTCGCCGCTGGTGTTGATGGACGCCACCACGTGTTTTGATGACGCTAGGGAAGGATGAATCTTTTTAATTTCCCTCAAAAATTCCCTTGGGTTGCTTTGGGGTTAGCCGACCTGACGACGACATGCGATTCGAAGGAAGGAGCCAGATTCACAAATGTGAATTTCGCTTTGGGTTTCGGAGGTGCAGGCTTTACCGGCTTATCTTTCTCTGCCACTACCGAGGCGAAAGAGGTGGAGGGAATCGGGACGTTGGCTGTGGGATTGGGTCTTCCTAGACTGGCTCCCTTGAAGGCGTCCTTAAGAAGAAGTTCTGCCTCTTGGACGAGAGTCAGTATCAGTCCTTTGGTGGCCATCTGTATTTTTTCGGGGAAGTCCAGGCTGGTGTCGGCAATGATCGCTTCGAAGGTTTGGCACTCAAAGTTGAACAAGTTCGCCGTGCTGTTGAATTTAAATTGGTGATGGGAAGACGGGAGGAGGTCTTCGTCCTCAGAACGCGGCCGCTTGTTGGCCTGCTGACTTCCTCCGCCACCGCCATCATACTGGTTCAGCTCCATAAATAAAAACTATCAAAAAGCAAATCTACTCCAAAGAGAGTAAAAAAAGGCAGACCAGATAAAGAACATTATTCCGTTAACGAGATGAGGTGTGTATGGTTATTGGTTCGGCCAACAACAAATATCCAATTTATATACATGTAATGAGATGAGAATTCCAGTAGCTTTTGTAGAGATCCTGTCGATTAATGAAATAATGTTGAAGTCCTGGTAGCTCTTGTTGTACTGTGTTGACCAAGAGGAACAGTTAGGATGTAGAGTTTTCCAGTACCTCTCTGCACCTTGGAAGACCTTTAAAAGTTCTCACAAAATACAGGCAGTCGTGGTCGAGGCAGAGTGGAAAAGCTTGGGGATATCCATACACAAAAAACGAAGACATAGTTGCACTAAGAAAGTTCCGTTAATAGATAAAGGTTGAGCTAGGAGCGAAAAGATGGAGGTAGAAGTTTTCTTACTAACTACATGTTGGATGAGATCGACATAACATACGACCGACGCGGCTTGCCCTAAGGGTGAACTAAACTGAACTGAACTGTACTGTACTGAACTCTCAAGTCCCTGTAAAAGTGATGTATTTATAGCTTAAAAGACGGGGGGGACCTTATGTGACAGGGGCGTTTGAGAAAGGGCGCCTTTACCTGTCCAGGTGTGAGAGGGGTCTCTGCATTCCACCACATGTGACAGTGTGGGTGGCCTTGTTTGTGGGAATTGTAAATCGACCTGATTTATGACTTCCATCTTTAGACTTTGTTGTTTTGGCAATACTATGCTCGATCTCTGCTTTAGCTCAACTCTTAAATCTATTACAGATTTTATTTATTTATCCACTTTGTACAAATTACATTACATATGGCGATGCAATGACACAGATTAATCATGCGCATAATTATTTATAGATGTGTCTCTATATACAACATGACAATCTTATTATAAGTTATATACACAGTATGGGGTTGTTGGTTTAAATTACCATATACACATATATTTTTACATAATGAGGTTTGGAAAAATGCAAATAATCTTCATCTATTTACATGCACAACAATTTATTTTACCATCACTACAGCATAAATCACTCTTGGTGAAATTTTTTTATTTCAAATTCAGAATCTGCCACTGAAGCTTTACAAGCGTTTCGTACCTTTAAAGGTATTCGAAGCGGTAAAGGACCCATGAATTGCTACTCTCTAAGGCGAATGATAAAAACTTTAAAGAAGACTGGATCTCTGGAAGCAAAATCTCGGAGTGGAAGACCATCGACATGCAAGTCAGGGGTTGCTACGGTTTCGCAGAATGTTGAAGCTATTGAAACGTTATCCACGTATGGAGAAGTAAGTGCTCGACAAACGGGGATTTGGTATGAAACAGTTTGGAGAGCACTAAGAATTTGTCTTAAAAATACCCGTAAAAAAATTCAAAGACTTCACGAGCTAAAAGTTGGCGATTTTGAGAAGCGTCAAGAATTCGCTTCATGGGTTTTCCGGCAAATTGATATTGATGAAAACTGGCTGTTGAATGTTCTGTGGACAGATGAAGCTCAATTTTCTCTGAACGGAGAAGTTAACACTCAAAACAGCCGCATTTGGGCAACAGAAAACCCTAGGATTTTTACAGAAATGCCACTTCATCAGCCCAGAGTTATAGTTTGGTGTGGGTTCACTTCTTCTTTTATTATTGGGCCATTTTTCTCTGAAGAAATAAATGGAAGAACATTTAAAACCGTTTCTGTAACTGGTGAACGTTATGTTCAACTTTTGAGAGAAAAGGTTATCCCCATATTGCAGGACAGACAAGCACTGAGCGAAATAACATTCATGCAAGATGGAGGACCTCCTCATATCTCCCGCGGTGCCAAACAATTGCTGAAGGATACGTTCGGTGAAGATCGTGTGATAAGTCGCCACTTTATACACCAGTGGCCTTCAAGATCACCAGACTTGACGCCTTGCGATTTTTAGATATGGGGGTACATTAAGTCGCGTGTTTATCGATGCCGGCCTACCACATTGGTCATGTTGAAGGCTTCTATCAGACGGCACGTTTCATCAATTTCATCAGATATTTTATTTAATGCTGTCCATTCTGTCATCTATCGTCTGCAGGCGGTGTTTGAGAATGAAGGTCGCCACATTGAACAAGGATTCTGACCTAATACAAGAGAGAAGGCAGTTACCTCATGTGTTATAAAAGCTTCCATGTATTATATTATCTACCAATGTTTTGCAGCTCTTTGTGTTGGGTTATGGGTAAATACAAGGTATGTCCCATAAGTTACCGGACTGGGTCCATAAAAAAAAGGTAAGATTTTTTTAAAAATTTTTTATTAAAACTTTTCAAAGTAATCCCCCCTTGCTTCAACGCACCAGCGCCATCGTTTCACCCAATTGTCGAAACAGTTTTTATAGGCCTCTTTTGGAATGCTCTTCAATGCCAGCAGCGAATTTTCTATTATGTCTTCCCTGGTGTCAAAATGTCTTCCTTTTAGAACTGCTTTGAGTTTGGGGAACAGGAAAAAGTCATTTGGTGCGATGTCTGGGGAATAGGGTGGTTGAGGTAGGATTTCTGTCCCGTTTTTCGCCAAAAAACTCGTCACCAAGTGCGCTGTGTGAGGGCGGGCATTGTCATGGTGTAGGATCCAGTCACCCTTAGTCCATTTTTCTGGCCTTTTTTTTCGAATCGCTTCCTTTAGACGGCGAAGAAGGCTCAAATACATTTCCTTAATAACTGTTTGGCCTGCAGGAAGGTACTCGTGATGAACAATGCCCTTGTTATCCAAAAAAGCGACCAGCAACACCTTGTTTCTGGATTTCAATATCCTGGATTTTTTTGGTCTAGGCTCACCCTGACCTCTCCACTCGGCAGATTGACGCTTGGTTTCAGGGTCATAGCCATAGACCCATGTCTCGTCGCCTGTGATTATCTTGTCTTTTCATTCCGGATCCGTTCTTGTCATTTCCAGCATGTCCTCACAGGTTGCAAGCCGACACAGTTTTTGCTCATTAGTGAGGAATCTTGGGATGAATTTTGCAGGAGTCTTTTTGAGCCTCAAATCTTCGGTTACGATCCTTCCAATCGTTGTTTTAGAGATGCCTGTGTCTTGCTCTAGCTCCAGCAAAGTGGTTCGAGGATTTTTTTTTATCAAATCGGTGATTTTTTGCACATTTTCATCAGTCCTTTGAAATGTTGGGCGTCCTTGACGAGGATCATCTTCAATGGAAATTCTGCTAGCTTTAAATCTAGAATGCCATTCAAAAACAGTTGTTCTCTTTGGGGCGTTATTGGGGAATGCTTTATTAAGCATTTCAAAAGTGTCGGTTGCTGATATTTGAAGTTTAACACAAAATTCTATGCAAATCCTCTGCTTCAATTTTTGTTCCATCGTAAAATCGCTGCAGCGTAAGGTGTAACCTTTAAATAAATTAGAATAACTTGGCGCGCGTGCACGTACCGCCTCGATATTGGTACCACCGTGTTGCCAGATATTTTTTCTATAGTAAACTGTCAAATTTATTTACATTTTTCATTTATTTATTTTTTCATGGACCCAGTCCGGAAACTTATGGGACATACCTTGTAAATTATGTTCTCATATCTTGTCTCTTTTTTATTTGTGAAAAGTAATTTTTGTTTGTTTGTCATTTGCTCACATCTTATATTATGTCGTGCAGGCCAAAGTGTTATAACTTCTCGAATAACACTGTACACACAATTTTACCCCTTATGTTTAATTTATCGCTTTTCGCTCATTAAAAGAAATAGCATAAGGAATATTCTCTGTAACCCCCCACCTTTAGAAATTTTGGGCAAAAAAAAATAATACAAAATGATTTTACTACCACGTTTTTCAACGCAAAAGGTTGATTTAAAAATTATATTTATTTGAGGGGATACATTTTTAAAAATCGTGTACAGTATAATAAACAATGATAACATTTGACAAGCCCATAGGATATTTGGAATAAAGTACGACAAATGTATTTTGTCACTCCCATCTATATTTCATTTGTTGGATCATGACAAATTTCCAGTTAAATAGTCGAGTGTCGCCAATTATTCAAGAAATTACACATTCCTTATAGCAAGAAATCCTATTAGTAGTACCATCATAATTTTTGGTACTATATTATCATTTCAAAAAATCGTGTATTGAATTCAGCTATGTTTTTCAAACATTCAATATATTTGACAAAACTCTATCAAAAATATAAATATTTTTTGCTACATGTTTTAATTTGCATATACCTATTTTACATATCTCAGATTGTATTTAAAAATCGTTAACCATTTCTTCTAACTTTTGGCGAAATGGTGCTTTATTAATTAACGATTTGATATTATTAGGATTCTTTCCTGGTATACAAAAAGGAAAAATACGTGTCGATCAGTTATATTTTTCAATTTATCAAACAATTTGGCCGCTGAATTTCTGATTCTGGTACAGCGCCATCTAGGGAATGAAATTGTAACTAAAATCAATTTCGAAATTTTCAATATTTGCCATAAAAAATCCCATTGCATTCTGAACACAATGGTGTTTACCGCATTGCTCTAGCGCAAATATTCGCGGAGTTATTAATTTTTAAAGTTGTGCGGGACTTTTGGATCACCCTGTATATAATATTCGTTAGGCAAACTTTCACTCGGATAATTAATAATAATACAATAAAATATTATGAAAATTAAAGGCTTTTTAGAATGCAGTATTTTATAAAATGTTTTTGAAACAAAAAATATAAGGAAACAAAAATAAGAAACAAATGAAGTTGACTGCGATTATTATAAAAAAAAATTAAGTTAAAATAGACACATAAGGTTCGGGGATCTCTTCATATCTGTTTACATTAGCAGGGTCCTTCATTGATGCTATGGCCTCCAGGAACTTCCTCTGGTGTGAGTTCTGGATGCCCCTGTAAATAGTGGAAGTATTTTCCCAATCTGGCTGATGTCCCGATCGGAGACCATGCTCCACCATGGCAAACCTTTCCTTTTCATACTTCCAAGAAGATTTGTGTTCTTGGAGTCTGGTCCCAAGGAAACGGCCTGTCTCTCCAATGTAGGATACATTGCAGCTTTCACATGGGATCCTATACACAACGTCCTTTGTGTTCCCTATCTCCACTTTCTGCTTTGTAATTGTATTTCGGACTATAGTCTTTAAAGATGGTGCATTTTTGAAAACAGTGGTTATTCCGGAATTTTTTAAAATATGAGCTATTTTCTCAGCTCCTGCTCCATATGGCATTATACATTTATTTTTCAAATCTTTCTTACATCATTCTTTCTGAAAATTGGGTACAAACTTCTAAATTTTAGAATTTCAAATTGCCATACTTAAATTAGTAAGCTGAATAAAATTAAAGAAAACAACTCAAACCAATTATCCAATAATTTTAGCTCTGATATATTTGATTCTATAAATGAAAAACTCAAGGAAATAAGTGATAAGGAAACAAATTCAATCAAAAGTAGACATAAAAAAAAAAGAAAATCTTTCGGGTTAAAAAATATGGTTTCCCAAGCCCTATTATTAAAAAACAAATCATATTCATAACCTATCCCATAGAGTTTTAACAGAAAAAGAAACAGAGATACTATCACATCGATTAAAATACATTCCATACCACCCAATTGATGTGCCAAAAACATTAGCAGCAGTTGAAACTTCCTTGCAACATCTAAATGAGACTGAAAAAATTAATCTACGCAATAAAATTATTCCATTAATAAACAAATCTAAGAATAATTTATCAAACAATCTCAGTCATGCAGACAAAAATATTCTAAAATCACTAAGAACAGATAGCAGTATTGTTATCACAACAGCTGATAAGGGAAGCGCCACTGTTATCTTGAACAAACAAGATTACACACAAAAAATGGAGAAACTCTTAGAAGATAAAAATTCTTATCGAAAAGTAAAATATATCTGCATTAATGATCTAGTGAAAAAGTTCAACAAAAAATTAACAGAAGGAAAAAAGAAAAGTTTACTCTAACAGAAGAAATAATTAAAAAACATAAAATGATCAAAGCCTCCATGCCTATCATCTATGGATTACCAAAAATACACAAAGAAAAAATTTCATTAAGACCAATCATTGCATCCTGTAATTCGGTTACATATAATCGTTCCAAATATCTAGTTAAAATACTCAACCCTATTCGTACAAAATTCAAATATGTCGTCAAGAATCCCGAAGAAATACTCCAAAAAACGAAAAACATATTTAATATAAAAAATCACTCATTAGTATCGTTTGATGTTTGCAACTTATTCACCTGCCTAGATCACAAATTAGTACTCTTTGACAACTCTAGAAAAAATCTTAACAGATTTCAATCTAGAATTACCTTCAAATACAATCTTATATTTAATTGATATCTCTTTAGAATTTTCCTATTTCTGTTCAATAACAACATATACCAGCAAGTCAATGGTATTCCAATGGGAAGTCCCCTCTCTCCATTCTTACCTGATCTCGTCTTAAACTGTCTTGACACCCTGGTAAATGAAAGATTCAAAACCACCATTAAGTACTGGGCAAGATATGTTGATGACGTGATAGCTATAGTGGATACAGACCATATTGAGAAAACCTTGGCATTTTTAAATAGCTTTCACCCCCTCTTAAAATTCACAACTGAAAATGAGTCAAATGGATTCCTACCCTTTTTAGATATACTTTTCGAAAATAAATTAAATTATATTCAAACAAGTGTTTTTAGAAAACCTAGCCACTCACCAGTATACCTCCATGCCAGCTCCTTTAGTCCTATCTGCCATAAAATTTCCCTTGTAAAAACTCTCACCAAACGTGCCTTCACATATTGCTCCACTGATGAACTTAAATATATAGAATTGAACACTATCCAGGAAGAATTAATATTAAATGGATATACGAAGGAATTTATTAATAAACATTCATAGAAAATTAATAGCATTCATAGTAAGAAAGATTTGAAAAATAAATGTATAATGCCATATAGAGCAGGAGCTGAGAAAATAGCTCATATTTTAAAAAATTCCGGAATAGCCACTGTTTTCAAAAATGCACCATCTTTAAAGACTATAGTCCGAAATACAATTACAAAGCAGAAAGTGGAGATAGGGAACACAAAGGACGTTGTGTATAGGATCCCATGTATACTCTATAACAAAAAAATCGACGCACCAAGAAGCAGTTGTCCGATTTATATGGAAATACGTATACAAAGAGGTTTCGACCAAACATGCAAATGATTGAAATTTGGTGGCCGATTTATGCAAAGCAAGAGCTCCAGCGCATCTGAACTGCGCATCCAGCACGAGCATTCTAGACTCAATATTCGGCGCGGCACGAGCTGATTTTCAGAATTTCCGTTTAATATTTTAGCAGTACGCCTATTTCTACTGTATCAATGCCTCGCCGAAAGATTCGTGCTCATTACGAACATATGTAAGAGTTTGAAACTAGTCGTGCCATTGGATTGAAAGAGGCTGGTTGGTCTAATCGACTAATCGCGCGACATCTGTGTCGAAGTGATGCGGCTATTAGGCGATGTTGGCAAAAGTGGGTCAACAACGGAAGTATGCAACGTCAGGACGGCAGCGGTCGACCAAGGGCAACAACAGAACGGGAGGACAGAGCAATTGTCAGAATGGCTGTCGCAGCACCGGAATCCACGTTATATACCATCCAACGTGTGACCGGCTTACAAGTGTCCAAAATGACCGTCAACAGGCGACTGAGAGAGCGGAATCTAAGAGCTCGCCGACCGTTACGATGCCTACCCCTCACACCCGTGCACCGACAAGTCCGACTACAGTGGTGTCGGGAGCGATCAACTTGGAACTGCGCTGACTGGGGACGTATAGTCTTTAGTGACGAGTCCCGTTTCTTACTGTGTCCTGACGACCGTCGCACACGTGTCTGGAGACGTCCTGGGCAGCGTGTGGATCCTGGCCTTACTGTCGAACACCACACAGGTCCACAACAGGGCGTTATGGTCTGGGGTGCCATTTCATTTGATAGCAGGTCCCCATTGGTAGTCATTCCTGGCACCCTGACAGCACAACGGTACGTAGATGACATTCTACGGCCTGTTTTGTTGCCGTTCCTCTCACATCACCCCAGGCTTACTTTTCAACAAGATAATGCCCGACCACACACGGCATGTGTTACTATGGATTGTCTTCAATCTTGCCGACCTCTTCCGTGGCCAGCAAGGTCGCCTGATCTCTCGCCCATAGATCACATCTGGGTCGTGATGGAAAGGCGATTGCAACCATCCCGTAATGTTGACTATTTAGCCCGACGGTTAGAGACAATTTGGCAAGAAATCCCGCAGCACACCATCCGGAATCTTTATCAGTCCATGACACGCCGGGTGGGAGCCTGCATCCAGGCCAGTGGGGGTCCAACGACATATTGACATTCTCAATTTGTGACGATCAAACTCTGGAATGAAACAATTAATTTTTCTGAAATTTTAATCGTTTTTCCCCTATACATGCTCTTTACATACACCAATTTTTGTCCTAATCTGACAACTCCTTCTTGGTGCGTCGATTATTTTGTTATACAGTGTAAAAGCTGCAATGTATCCTACATTGGAGAGACAGGCCGTTTCCTTGGGACCAGACTTCAAGAACACAAATCTTTTTGGAAGTATGCAACGGAAAGGTTTGCCATGGTGGAGCATGGTCTCCGATCGGGACATCAGCCAGATTGGGAAAATACTTCCACTATTTACAGGGGCATCCAGAACTCACACCAGAGGAAGTTCCTGGAGGCCATAGCATCAATGAAGGACCCTGCTAGTGTAAACAGATATGAAGAGATCCCCGAACCTTATGTGTCTATTTTAACTTAATTTTTTTTATAATAATCGCAGTCAACTTCATTTGTTTCTTATTTTTGTTTCCTTATATTTTGTTTCAAAAACATTTTGCTGGACGGTTGGCTTGGTAACCCTGGCGCTTCTTCAGTCTCATAATCTTTGTTGTATTCCAATTGATTACACACAGCGCTCAACGTTAATTATTATTTAATTAACTACAAGGTAAAGGGAATATATATATAGATTAAATGGTAAACATGGTGAAAGAGTCAGCGTGGCGACGCCGCAGGTTACATCAACAGGAAGTGACAAAACTTTTTTTGTCGCGGGAGGGTAAGGCGTTTGCAAAAATTTGCCTCGGGATTAATGATGAACAACAATTGCATGTTCAACATTTGAATACTCCGAAAGAGGTCTGGGAGGAACTGGAAAAATTATACGCACCAAAGGATAGTAGATATCGAGCCGTGCAACTAAGAAGGCAGTTATATGGCGAAAGGTTGACTCAGCACAGCAATATGGAAGGGTATATGGGGAAGATAAACTACATTGTAAACGAACTGGCCCAAATTGGCGACAAAATTGATGATGGCGATTTGGCTATGGTTCTTTTGGGTGGATTACCAGAGGATTGGGACACCGTTGTCTCAACCATATGTAACTTGCCTGATTCAGACTTCACGACCGCCACAGTTAAAAGACGGCTGTTGGCAGAAGCAGAAAGGCGTACGTCAAATCTACCAAAAGATGTGGGTGCCATGGTCGTTAATGCCTCTTCGAAGCCCATTGAAACAGAAAAACAATTTAAAGCAAAGGTTGTTTGTTTCAAATGTGGAGGTAAATGCCATTATGCAAGGGAATGCAGGAAGAAAGGAAAGAATGAACAAAGACCAAAGAGGTTTGACCAAAACAAAGGCGTAAATATGTCGGCAATGTGCAACACTTTGTTTGGAGCTACCGCCGAGACCTGGATCATAGATTCTGGAGCGACGCACCATATGACTCCCAAGAGATATTACTTCACATGTCTGAAAGAGTGCACAAGCAATATGAGTTCCATCACTATTGCGAATGGCTTTTCTATAGAAGCATGTGGTATCGGTACTGTCAGTGCCAATATTGTTGGACACAAGTGAGATGCCAGCAATATGGTTGCCCAGAACACCTTGTACGTTCCAGATATGCGTCACAGTGTTCTGTCTGTACTCCAAATGATAGAAAACGGTAGAAAAGTTGTCTTCAACAAGAGTGGTTGCCGCATTATGGACATGAAAGGTAAACTCTTAATAGAGGGAAAGAAGCTGGGTAGACTTTACTACGTCCAGACTACTCCATCATCTCCGATAGATCAGAATGATCGTGTTTCTCTTGTATCTGAATGCAAGGAAGCGCTTACACTGGAACTTTGGCACAAAAGGCTGATGCATGTAAATGCATATACGATAGCAAAGATGGCCAAGAACCAAAGCGTAAGAGGACTTGATTGCAGCCCGGCAAAGCCAGAAAAGAGCGAAGACTGCTTGATCGGCAAGTCTTACCGTCTGCCGTTCCTTCAGCACTCACACAAGGAGGAAAAAGAAATCATGCCATTGGACTTGGTGCATGCGGACTTGATGGGTCCACTCGACGTATTGAGCTGGGGAGGAGCCAAGTACGTCTTAACCATCATTGATGAATCTACGAGATATGCAAGTGTATTTTTCCTGAAAAACAAAGGCGGAACCCTGGGAAAAGTCAAAGAGTGGATTCAAGAATCTGAGAAACAAACCAGCCGGAAACTAAAACTAAAACGAATACGTACGGATAATGGCTTGGAATTTTATTCCAAGGAATGGGACACTTTCTGCACAAGCGTTGGAATAGTTCATGAACACACTATGACGTATACACCCCAACAGAATGGTGTGGCAGAAAGAATGAATAGGACACTCCTAGATCTTGTCAGGAGCACTATATCTGGAAGTGGTCTGCCAAAGGCTTCCTGGGCGGAGCTGACTTACACCGCAGCCTATGTCAGAAACAGAGTTCTCAACAATCACAATGGTGAAAGCACGCCATATGAACTGTGGACAGGGAACAAGCCTAGTCTTAAACACATAAGAGCTATTGGCTGTCAAGTATTTGTCCATATTCCAAGACAAGTCCGTAAATCCAAACTCGAAAGGAGAGCTGTCAAAGGTAACCTTGTGGGATATGCACTCAGAGGACGTGGCTACAGAGTGTGGATTCCTGAGATGAAGAAAGTGGTGGAATCTCGGGACTGTGTCTTCAAAGAGAGTGATGTATCGAGGAACGACAGCAACCGGGAGGTGCTTCCATCAGTTGAACACTACAGCTATGGGACTCAACGGGAGATTGAAGAGTATCCAGTGTCTTTATTAGATCAAGAAGACGTGATACCTACAGAAGAGGACAGCCATAATGAAGATACTGTGAAGCCTTCTCCTACTCGATCTCATCCAATGATCCTATGGAACCAGAAAAATGCTCAGAACTCAACTGAACTCATCAGTACTGAAGTAAATAAGGGAGATCCTACTTCGTATAAAGAAGCTATCCAAGTCCCTGAAGCTGAGCATTGGCTTGAAGCAATCGAAGAAGAATTGAAATCCTTGAGAAAGCACAATGTTTGGGAACTAACAGAACTACCAAAAGACTCTGTCCCAATTGCTTGTAAGTGGGTACTACACAAGAAGACCAACGCCGAGGGTCAAGTAGTAAGATACAAGGTCCGACTTGTGGCAAAGGGCTTCACTCAATAAAAGGGAATCGATTATGATGAGATTTACTCACCTGTTTCTAGTTTTGAAACGACAAGGCTGCTCACAGCAATAGGTGTTGAAAATGACTGGTTCATAGACCAACATGACGTGAAAAGTGCTTATCTCTACGGCAAGCTTGACCGAGTGATCTACATGGAACAACCAGAAGGCTTTGTTAAACCTGGTGAGGAACATCTTTACTGCCAACTCAAAAGGTCTCTGTACGGACTGAAGCAAAGCGGCAGATGTTGGAACAAGTGCCTTGATGAGTGGTTGAATAAAAAGGGATTTGTGAGGAATCCAGTTGACCCTTGTGTCTACAAGCTCAAGCTGAACGAAGGAATGATAATCTTATCATTATACGTGGATGATATTCTTACTCTGATGGAGAATCAAGAAGTGAGAGAAAAGTGCATTGAACTGCTGAGAGGTCACTTCGAAACAAAGTACATTGGACCAGTATCCTACCTGCTTGGTGTCAACTTCACTCGATCAAAGGGTGGATGCGTAACTCTAACACAAAGAGCATATATAAAAAGTCTACTGGAACGGTTTAATCTTCAGGAAGGAAGAGAAGTCTCAACGCCGATGGAAACCAGACCAGAACTTCTTGAGGAAGAAGATGAATAAAACTGCCAAGACCTTCCCTACCGTGAACTAATTGGTGGACTGCTCTACATTTCACAGCGGACAAGGCCAGACATTGCCTATGCAGTAAGTCAATTGGCTCGCTATTGTTCAAAGTACACTAGAAAACACTGGGTTGCTGCGAAACGAATTTAAAGATACTTAAAATCTTCAGAGCATCTAGGCATCACCTATAGACGGACTGGGGAACAACTGTGCGTCTATTCGGATGCAGATTGGGGAACCAACCTGGAAGACAGAAAGAGTACATCGGGTTACGTAGTGATGTTTGCAGGCGCTCCAATCCTATGGTGAAGTTCAAAGCAAACTGTCATCGCCCTCAGCACAATGGAGGCGGAATACATTTCCTTATCATCGTCAGTCAGGGAAGTGACATGGATCAGGGAGTTCCTGAACCATTTGGATATACCACATAATATGGTTGAGCCAACTCCGGTGTGGTGCGATAACCAAGCGGCTATAGCACACGCCAAGAGCTACATCAGCCGATCCAAGACCAGACACATCGCTATTAGATATCACTTCGTCAGAGAAAAGGTGGATGACGGTGTGATTCAACTGGACTATGTTACAAGTGGAAGAAACTTAGCGGACATTTTGACCAAGCCACTGGGGAGAAACCTACACGAACTTCATCGTTCGAGACTCTTAAGCGGCGAAGTGATCCATGAATAGAAGGTCACTTCGAGGGAGGAGATTGCTGGACGGTTGGCTCGGTAACCCTGGAGCTGACGTCACTTCCTGTTGATGTAACCTGCGGCGTCGCCACGCTGACTCTTTCTCCATGTTTACTATTTAATCTATATATATTCCCTTTACCTTGTAGTTAATTAAATAATAATTAACGTTGAGCGCTGTGTGTAATCAATTGGAATACAACACATTTTATAAAATACTGCATTCTAAAAAGCCTTTAATTTTCATAATATTTTATTGTATTATTATTAATAATATTTTTTTTATGTAGTATTATCAATAATTGTTTTTGACCAATGAAAAATTTGTTTTCTTGTAGATATTATTTGTAAATTTAATTCACTGTGCAATAAATTGATAAAGAGGGAGCAATCTCTCGAAATATTTTGAGAAAAAATTGTTTTTTTTTCTTTACAGATCCAGGTACGCCCTTTTTTATAATCTTAATTAATGGATCGCCTTTTGACTCAAATTATCATAATCAGTTTGCATTCTAGTATTCCTACATATCTGGATATCAAAATGTAGTTGTATTTGTTGCAAATAAATAATATATTTTATAAAACCCTAAATTAAACGATTACACCACCACATACGCAATTGCCCATAGTAGAATGATTTTTTACCCAAGTTTGTTAGTTCTTTTCAGGTTTTTGTAAAAGTCCAAACAGCCGTTTTCATAAGAAATTTTTATTTCTGTTGAATATTTAGAGTTTAAACGATTTTCATTATGGTGATAGCATCTTGTTTGACCGATCATCCAATTTAGCGATTGGAACTAAGCTTTTGTCTTATATCCCAAGAGCAATAAATTGTTATGTCAATATAATAACTTGTCTTGAGTATGCTCTCTTGATCTGAAATAAATAATTTGTCAAGTTTATCCATATCAAACATACACACATCCTGTTATTTTTTTTGTTACTTCACTTTATAGAAGGAAAGTAGGGAAGAATAAATTTCAATAATTTAAAAACATTAACAGTGAAAACATTGGTATAGAAATCGGAGATGAGGGATATTTGATTTAACAAAAGTAATTAATCAAAATACACGGAGATTCACAATAAATGAAAACAAATAAATATACAAAAGCCTCAAGTTTCGTCCAATTATAAGTACTAGGGGGAGTCCTTTGCCCTGTTAGTCAGCCACATTTCAGAGTTCCCTGTAGGCCTTCACCGTTACCGTAGCGGCTCGGGGCTCACGACACCGTACTTCGCCCTACAGGGCAGTCCCTTACTTGTGCTGCTTCTCCCGCCTGCTACGTAGAGGAGGGGTTAGACTTCTGGGCAGGAGAAAGAGGCAAGAGGAAAATAACTGGATACCCTATTACACAAATAGATTGGACATGACACCACCACCAATACCTTAGATATGTCTATGAACGATGCGAGGCTGAAATGACCAGCAGATCATCATGGCTGGTTCTCGTCCTTGTAATTTGGCTTCGTCCTTGGGCGTTCGACAGAAGGAGCTCTCGACTTAATTAACAACTTTATCAGCAACGGTCTGCAGCACTGGAGGAATATAGTAGCCATAAGCTTGGATATCAGCCATGACTTTGACACGGTTCAAAGACATAACACCATTAAAGACCTCCAGAACCTCAACTGTCCTGAATAGCTTATACACAACTATTTGCAAGCTCTCTTCGAGACAGGAAAGTGATCTACCAAGCTTCCACTCTCACCAAACACACTGTACAACTTCAACAACCATTCCTGGAACTGGGAGCAACTTCGAAAACCATCCCTGGAACTGGGAACAACTTCGACAATCCTCTTTGGAACTGAGTACAACTTCGACAACCATCTTTGGAACTCAAAACAACTTCAACAACCATCCCTGGAACTGGGAACAACTTCGACAATCCTCTTTGGAACTGAGTACAACTTCGACAACCATCTTTGGAACTCAAAACAACTTCGACAACCATCCCTGGAACTGGGAACAACTTCGACAATCCTCTTTGGAACTGAGTACAGCTTCGACAACCATCTTTGGAACTCAAAACAACTTCGACAAACATACCTGGAACTGGGAACAACTTCGACAATCCTCTTTGGAACTGAGTACAACTTCGACAACCATCTTTGGAACTCAAAACAACTTCGACAACCATACCTGAGAACAAATTCAGAAACTTTCTCTGAAACTAAGAGCAACTTCGACGTTCTTCTATGGAATTGTAAACAAATCGACAACTTTCTCTGGAACTGGGAGCAACCTCACCGCACTTATCTAGAACAGGGAACAACTTCGACGCCCTTTCTTGATACTGGGAACATTTTCGCGGACATTACTGGAGAAAGGCAGATCTTCAACCCAAGAAATCGTCAAGAAGAATGGTCTTGGGCCAGGGTAGAACGTCGGTGGTGTCGTTCAATAAAGTTCAGATTTTTCTCTTGTTGTATACTTATTAGAAAATAGAATATTATACCTCTGTTAACTCGATAAATATTGATGACCATTGACCAATCTATATATATATAAAATTGAATGTATGTCTGTCTGTCTGTTTGTTTGTTTGTACTCTATAGATTCAAAAACCATACATCCAATCGCCGTGAAATTTTGGGATATTATTAGGTATATCCCCGGGAAGGTTTGTGAAAAATATTATCTAGAATATCTTGAATATCCTTAGAGTTATTTGCAGATTTGTAGATTTAACTCGCAAGCAGCGCCCCCATTGTGACGATGATAACAAGTTTTCTTATCACTATATAAGTTTGTTATCTTAAATATTATTTATCAAAAGTAAGATTATCTCAGGATGACACGGCAATGTGACACGGGAAAAAATGTTATCTAGTGAACAGTGAAGAGTGAATGTAATATAAAAAGCCAACAATGAAGAATGAATGTAAGATAAAAAGCCAACAATGAAGAGTGAATGTAATATAAAAAGCCAACAATGAAGAGTGAATGTAATATAAAAAGCCAACAATGAAGAATGAATGTAAGATAAAAAGCCAACAATGAAGAGTGAATGTAAGATAAAAAGCCAACAATGAAGAGTAAATATAATATAAAAAGCCAACAATGAAGAGTGAATGTAAGATAAAAAGCCAACAATGAAGAGTAAATGTAATATAAAAAGCCAACAAAGTGAATGTAAGATAAAAAGCCAACAATGAAGAGTGAATGTAATATAAAAAGCCAACAATGAAGAATGAATGTAAGATAAAAAGCCAACAATGAAGAGTGAATGTAATATAAAAATCCAACAATGAAGAATGAATGTAAGATAAAAAGCCAACGATGAAGAGTGAATGTAAGATAAAAAGCCAACAATGAAGAGTAAATGTAATATAAAAAGCCAACAATGAAGAATGAATGTAAGATAAAAAGCCAACAAAGAAGAGTAAATATAATATAAAAAGCCAACAATGAAGAATGAATGTAAGATAAAAAGCCAACAATGAAGAGTGAATGTAATATAAAAAGCCAACAATGAAGAATGAATGTAAGATAAAAAGCCAACAATGAAGAGTAAATATAATATAAAAAGCCAACAATGAAGAGTGAATGTAAGATAAAAAGCCAACAATGAAGAGTAAATGTAATATAAAAAGCCAACAGAGTGAATGTAAGATAAAAAGCCAACAATGAAGAGTGAATGTAATATAAAAAGCCAACAATGACGAATGAATGTAAGTTAAAAAGCCAACAATGAAGAGTAAATCTCTATATATATATATATATATATAAAAGTCAATTTCTGTCTGTCTGTCTGTTTCGCGATAAACTCAAAAACTACTGAACCAATTGGTACCAAATTTTGCATGTCGCTTTTTATAAACCTGAGGAAAATTTTCAGCTGCGTTTTGATTAGTATTTTTGGCTATTTCTTTTTTTTTTCATTTGAAGAACTTTTTATTACGCGGACTAATCCGGAATGGAATGAATACCTAAATATGGCCATTTTTTAAAGCATCGGTGGTTCAGTGGTAGAATGCTCGCCTGCCACGCGGGCGGCCCGGATTCGATTCCCGGCCGATGCATTTTTTTTTTTACAATTTTTAAAACTCATTTATATTATCTTATATATATAAAATTGAATGTCTGTCTGTCTGTACTCTATAGATTCAAAAACCATACATCCAATCGCCGTGAAATTTTGGGATATTATTAGGTATATCACCGGGAAGGTTTTTGAAAAATAATTTCATGAATATCTTGAATATCCTTAGAGTTATTTGCAAATTTGTAGATTTAACTCGCAAGCAGCGCCCCCATTGTGACGATGATAAAAAGTTTTCTTATCACTAAGTTTGTTATCTTAAATTTTATTTATCAAAAGTAAGATTATCTCAGGATGACACGGCAATTTATTTGCGACAAGAATAATGATACAATTCCAAGGCGAAGATACTATTCCTTTAACTTCCAATTACCGAGGGAACCAATTAATATTGATTTTATTCAACTTATCGAGTATTTCTCAAGGGACCGGGAAAAATGTTCACTAGATAAAGCTATGATTTTCTAATGTAGAAAACTAGGAAAGACAAAATTCAGGATGACAAGGCACACAGGGACCGGGAAAAAATGTTCACTTTATCGAGAGATTCAAATTTACGAGTTTCAAATTATCAAAATATATCTTTTTTATTTTTTAATAAGTTTTTAGAGAATTGTTTTAACAAATGTTCGCTAGACAAACCTTTACTCGGGTAAAACCCCGGGCGAAGCCGAGTACGTTTTATAAGTTTAAAGAGAATTGTTTTAACAAATGTTCGTTGGACAAACATTCACTCGGGTAAAACCCGGGCGAAGCCGGGCACATCCGCTAGTTTGGAAATATAATTATTATTGATTGTTACATTAAGTAAATATTCAAAATATAGCGCTTCAAATTAAAATGCATTGTGTTATGTATTACAAATAGAATATACAAGGTGCGTTCATTAATTTCCAGGACTGGTTAAAAAATAAAATAAATAAAAAAGCTAAAGAAAAAAATGTTATACAGAGTTAAATATTGGACATTCAACCACACCTGACTGAAAGCACGAGTCTCGTGGCGCACGCGCCGATCTAAAAATAGAACAAAACAACTTCCTTGTAAGGTTCGTATTTCTAATTTTGAAATGGCCATTTTCGAAGAGCAGAGAATCTGCATTAAGTTTTGTTTTAAATTGAAAAAGGTGCTACTGAGACGCATGAATTGATTAAAGAAGCTTTTGGCGATGCAGCTTTAACATGTTCAAGAACTTTTGAATGGTTTTCACGCTTCCTAAAAGGTCGGGAAAAGGTAAACGATGATCAGCATACTGGGCGTCCAAGATCATTACGTTGCGAGGAAAACAAGCTCAAAATAAAGGAATTAATTAAATCTAACATAATAATTTCTATTAAAGACTTATCTTCAGAGACTGGACTATCTGTAGGACTGTGTCATCAAATCGTAACAGAAGATTTGACATGATCCGGACGTCTTCAAAATTTGTTCCCCGGATTCTAACAGAGGAACAAAAGGAGGTTAGAATGGATGTCTGCAAAAACATGGTTGAAATGACTCGGACCGATCCAGAATGGATGCAAAAAATCATTACCGGGGATGAGACATGGGTGTATCAGTATGACCCGGAAACCAAACGTCGATCCAGTCAATGGATTGAAAGAGGGGAACCGAAACCCAAAAAGGCAAGATTTACAAAATCCAAAGTCAAGACATTGCTTGTTACATTTTTTGATATTAATGGTTTGGTTCATCATGAATTTATTCCTTTCGGACGTACAATTAATCAAGAGGTTTATTTGGGGATAATGAGGCGCTTAAGGGAGGCAGTGCGCCTTAAAAGACCCGAAAAATGGCAAAACAATGACTGGATACTTCACGTCGATAATGCGCGGCCGCACACAGTTCATGTTGTTTTGCAGTTCTTGGCCAAGCATTCAACCATACAGATCCCTCATCCACCCTATTCCCCCGACTTAGCCCCCAATGACTTTTTCCTCTATCCTAAATTGAAAATGAAGTTAAAAGGAAGGAAATTTGACAACGTTGATAAGATACAAGCTGAATCGAAGGCAACCTTGAGGAACCTCTCAAAAAGTGATTTTATCTCCTGCTTCGACAATTGGAAAAAAAGATGGAACAGGTGTATTGAGGCAGGAGGGGCATATTTTGAAAAATATTGAATTAGTTTTTTTATTTGTTTTATTTTTCAAAGATACAGAGCAGTCCTGGAAATTAATGAACGAACCTTGTATTTCAAACGATTTATGCATACTTAAATATTGTAAATGGCGAAAGTTTCGAAAAGTCCGTGGTCAAAAAGCAAATAATAATATAATATCTATATATATAAAAATGAATGTTTGTATGTCTGTTTGTTTGTTTGTATGTCCGGTATACAAATTCGCGGTAGTTCACTAATTCAAACCAAAATTTCCATACATAGGTAAAAAAAATACGGGGAAGACGATAGGCTATTTTAAAAATATATAAATCAATTATTTAAAAACTATATATTCAAATTATTCTACTTAGCTCGCGAGCAGCGCCTCTAGCGGTGAAGATGGGAGGTAATATCAGCTGACCTAATGTACATGTAAAGTTTGGAGCGGGACGTTTCACAAGAGTGACATCCACGGCGCCAATTTATAATTGTAACGAATAGTGTTTGAAAAAAACATTTAATCGGGTAAACCCGGGCGTTGCCCGGGTCATTCGTCTAGTATAATAATAAAACGAATAAAATACACTTCTTAGAAAGTGAAGAAATATTTATTTAAAAAAATACCATGCGTGTGTGGTTAAATAAACGTTACTTTCAATATGAAATTTCAGATTCCTGAAAATATAGAAATTACAAAGAATATGAGATGCGGGGAAAAATCTTCCCACGCAAAGAAGACATTTCCACATAAAAACTTCTAATTAATATTCTGTGAGATATTTTAATACAATTTGGCCCCACTAGAGACCCGCCCATTAAATAATTGATTCCATTCTAAATTATAGAAGAGGGAGAAAAGATTTATTAAAAAAGAAAGAATTGAGTCAACCAATCTTTTCATGTGACAAGTCCTTTTTTATTGGAAGAGAGGAGCTTCTCGAATGAAATATGTCTTGTCACAAATTTTTTCGGGTATTTTAAAGTGCATAACAAATTAAACAACCCTGTGTTATGGACTTACAACAGAATATTTAAACATCTACTCTGTGCTTAATTTATTTTTAAACAGAGTATTGAAGATGTATGATCACAGAAGGAACTTATTTAGACTGAATATTATGTTTAACTCCATAGTTAGACGCTGAATTTTTCACTTTGAAAATTTTTTAGACAATTTATAATTATCAAATATAAGAAAATTGCGATATACCTTTATAAAATATCAGAATTTTTCGCCATTCTTTTAGATATTTTTTATAAGGATTTATAACTATCTTCTTCAAAGAGTTAAATAACAATTTTGTGCGTTTTATTTAATTTAAAAAATGATAAATATTTAAAATTTCAGCTTGATATATCTGCATTATGTTCTAAAATAAGTTAAAAATTCAATAATCGTATATAGATAATCGATGTTTTAAAACTATAATTCATCTTAACATTGGTAATGTTTTATTATTTCCGTAGAATTAATATGAAATATTAATTGCCACTCATGGTCATTAGAAATCCGGGTGGTTTTCCGAGTAGATATAATGACAATGAATGTTGAAAAAGACTTCTGGTCGGGAATGGACTAATTTCGATATTTCCTGTGATCAATTTTAATAAACTTCTAGACAATACAGGGGATTTAAAATTTGTACATTGATCAATCCAGCCAACAATACAAGTTGTCAAAATTTCTGACGACTTCTTGATGATCGGGAATAAACCAATTCCTATATTTCTCTTCAAATCTTAAGACCAATTTTTAATGTTCTTCCTCTGGCGTCAAAGAAGTTTTTTTTTTTTTTTTTTTTTTTTGGGGGGGGGGGGGGGGGGGGGGGGGGGGCGGGGGGTAGAAACTAGTTTTCAATTCTATTGACATTGCAAGTGTACAAATTTTCAAGTGTGGCGAAGGCTACCTTCTACAAGTACCATCTTGGTTTTGAGTTGGGTAACACCAGCTATCACATCAACCTGCTTACATTGTAGGAAAGAACTTCGCAGTCCATCGGTGGCGTAGTCTTTCCCGCAGTGGATCATCAATGAAGACTATATATTACACCCATACCTCGGGGTTACGTTCCAAAAAAACACGACGCAAATTGAAACGACGCAAAGTGAAAATAAATTTTCTATAGAAAACCATTTAATGATCGAAAATAGGTTCCAGGCATACGAAAATACTACCTTTTAAAAATAAAATTGAACAAAGTTAAATTTTTTCAAAAAAATATATATACAAAAAACGTATTCAATTAAACAAAATAAAAATACATATTTATTTAATTTATGAAAATTTAATTAAAATTAATCACTGTCTGATGAGTCCATAGTGGCTGTTGTCGTAGGTCGGCTTTCTTTCACAAAAAAATGGTCCATTGTTTGTTTATTAAGTTTTCCTTGATGCAATAAGCTTTAATTTCTGGAATAGCACAAGTTGTAACCCAGTTTTTAAATAATGATGTTGTCATCCATGCTTTTTTGTTGCTCGCCAGTGGACAGGAAGCAGATTCTTTGAACAACTTTTCATAGCTCTTGAATTTTCTGATTTATAAATGAAAAATGGTTTACTCATTGGTCATTCTCACTACCATTGGCATTATCGTCGGATACTACTTTACTTTTTATGTCATCAAATAAGCTTTTTGCTTTCTTCTGAATTACCATTTTACTTAATGGTATTCTCTCCGCAACTTGATTTTCAATCCAAATAGAAAGCAAGGACTCCATTTTGATCATCAAAGCACTCCTTGTACGCGTCACCATTTTAGCATCTAGTGATGTTGCAAATTTTGCAGCCTCTCTTATTTTATCCCCATCTCGATCTCTAATAGTTCTGACAGTTGTTGCAGCCAAACCAACAGCCTTTGCTATCTCCACAGCCTTTTCTCCCTTATCAAATCGTCGCAGAATATCTAATTTTGGCTCCAAGCTGATAGTTTTTTTAGTATTTTTGGCAATTCTACCAGCAGCGCCCTTTTCCTTCATATTTGAGTAAAATAATTACAAATTTATGTAAAAAAAAGAATATAACTCTGACAATAAATAAATTGGGGAAATATTTATATCTTTTATAAATATTTGTATCTTTTCTGTAACCAAAAACACCACGTAAAACTTTATATATGTAAATTTATTATTATCTTTTTAAAAAAAAGCACAACACACTACATTACCTCACACTACGTAATTAAACTGAACTCTAAAATAAGCAAAACAAAGTGAAAATAAAATTGTATTAAATTTGCGTTGATTTTTAGTTAGAAAGGGAATCCCTAAATTTTGATGGCATGGCGCAATCAAAACCAAAGGTGTTGCCATATTTTAGGAAAAAAAAAATTAAAGACTCGAATCCAAAACAACGCAACTTCGAAAATCTGTTGACTTTGCTTAGTATTATTAATGAAACTGATTCCAATAATTATTAATTAAACATTATATTTATTGATTAACAAGAGAGAGATATAATATAAAAGGGAAACTTATATTGAAAACAAAGGAACTCTTTCTTCTTGTTTTTTAGCGCCTATTCTCCCGTGAGCTTACACACACTCTGTGGTGACAAATAATTAAAATATGTACAACACACGCTCCCCTGTGTGTAAGCCCTAATCAGCAAGTCCAAGGCTATCTGCACATTTCCGTTGTTTGTCCTTAGGTAGACTCTTCGTTAGTATATCCGCCTCCATGTCTTCACTTTTAGTGTATTCCAGCTTGATTCCATTTTGAATTTCCTCTTTCACAAAATAATACTTTCGGTTTATGTGCTTTGTTCGTGAAGTAATCTTGTCAGATTGTATCCAGTTTATTGCAGCCTGGCTGTCACTTTTCAAGGTAATTGGGAAAGTTAAATTTTCACAAAGTTCTTCTAGTAATCCTTTTAACCATAATACTTCTGAAATGCCTTCACATATTGAAATAAGTTCTGCTTCACACGTAGACAAGGCTACTAAATTTTGCTTTCTACTTCTCCAGTTTATTAAGTTGTTGCCAAGTTTGACTGTATAGCCTGAATAGGATTTTGCGTCTCGGGTTGTGCACCAGCTCGCATCAGTACTTATTGTGATATTGTTGTCTTTTGACTTATATGCCAACATGTTATCTCTTGTTCCCTTCAGATATCTATAAATCCTTTTAACTCCAGTTAAGTGTATTTCTCTTGGATCATTACTATACTGTGATAAATTGCTGACGTTGAAGGATATGTCCGGTCGAGTACCCGTAGAGAGGTACATTAGTGATCCAATCATTTCCTGGTATACAGTTTTATCTACTGGCTTAGAGTCCAAATATTCATCCAAATTTTGATTTTGATCTCCAGGTGTCTGCACACTGTTGCATTCTTCAAGTCCAAATCTGTGAAGAATTGTATCAATATAATGAGTCTGAGATAGATAAAATCCATCTTCTTCCCTTTTTATTTCAATTCCAATAAATGGTTCGCTATCTTTCTTTTCTGTTAGAGTAACATATTTTTCTATTTCTGAGGCTAGGTTGTCATTAATTTCCTTACTAGTTCCAGCAATGATGAGATCATCTACATATAGACCCAGTATTGCATACTCTTATCCTCTCTGGAGTTTATAGACACATGGATCACATTTGGTTCTAATCATTCCCAACTGGTATAAAATTTCATTGATCTTTTTGTTCCAACATTTTCCTGATTGTGGTAGACCATACAGGCTTTTTTCCAATTTACACACTTTGTTTTCTTCTCCTTTTTGTATAAAACCATCTGGTTGTCTCATGTATACTGTCTCTTTTAACTCACCATAGAGATAAGCTGTCTTCACATCATAAGTCTTTATGGTTAAATTCTGTTGTGTTGCAAGAGCTACTATTGTTCGCAAGCTTTCCTTTTTGAGTACAGGTGAAAAAGATTCCTTAAGTCCACACCATATCTTTGATTGCATCCAACAGCAACCAGTCTGGCCTTTCGTTTATATATGCCGTCACTTGGTGTTTTCTTCGTACTGTAGACCCATTTACTATTGATGACTTTCATACCATTTTCCCTTGGTACTAGTGTCCATACTTTATGTTTCTCTATCTCACTGAGCTCATCTTCCATTGCTTTGTGCCATTCATTTCTTTCTCCACTATCCATTGCTTCTTTAAAGTTCTCCGGAATATAATGATCAATTTCCATAATTAAGTTTGCATTATTCCTATCCTTTATTCTTTGTGAGCGTCGAACTCCTTCTTCAATCAATTTCCTTTCTTGTTCTTCAAGTCTTGCTTTGTGCCGTTCTTCTAAGATGCTCTTTGTTTCTCCTTTCTTTCTTCCTCCTTTTGCACATCTTTCCTGTATCGGTTCAGTTTGTGATGAGTCATTTTCACAGTCACCACCTAGTTTTACTGAAGTATCCTCCTGAGACTTCATTTTACTCTCTGTGACAGGATTGTCTTCTTTCAAGATAAGAAAGTCTTCAGCAACTATTTCTTCACAATTTCCTTTATAGGTCAAATTATCACAATTAGTATCTTCCTGAATATCATTTGCATAATCAATTCCTCTCTTATCTTCACTAAATTTTACTGATCTGACTTCATGGATTCTCTTTGTCATTATATCATATATTCTGTAGGCTTTTCTTTTAATGGAATAACCAATAAATATTCCCTTTCTACCCTTTGGTGAAAACTTGTTTCTTCTTGGTTTGCTCTCAAGCCAATGTGTCAAACATCCAAATATTCGAATGTGTTTGACCGATGGTTTCCTGCCATTCCATCTCTGCATAGGTGTATTTTGCTTGATAGACCTGTGGGGTGTACAATTCTTAATGTATGCAGCTGTAGCAATTGCCTCTGCCCAAAACATCATGGGTAATTTTGAGTCAATTAGTAAGGTTCTCGCTGTATCTATAAGAGTCCTATTCACTCTCTCTGCGACTCCATTACTTTGTGGTGAGTATGTGGTGGTAAGTTGGTGATGGATCCCACTTCTCTTGAAAAGTCCTTCAAATCTAGAGTTACAAAATTCAGTTCCATTGTCCGTTCTTACATCTTTTATTCTAAGACTTAATTCGTTTTCAGCTCTTGCTTTAAATTCTTCAAATCTTTCAAAGGTCTCATCTTTAGATCTCAGGAAATATACAAAGATTCTTCTACTGTAATCATCTACTATAACAAGGAAATACTTAGATCCTCCTAAAGATTGACATGGCATTGGTCCACATAAATCCATATGAATCAACTGCAGGGGCTTAACTGTATAATTTTCCGTAATATTATATGGCTTCTGCACCAGTTTTCCCCATTATGCATGCTTCGCACTCTGGTAACCTTTCGAATTTTAGATCCAATCCTCTTACAATATGTCCTTGAATCATTTTTTTCATGTATTCTTCATTTATATGGTTTAATCTCTTATGCCATAAACTTATATTGCTATTTTTATTTGATAAATGTGTATTTATAACCATGACATTTTCATTTTTTGCTATTGGTACATTTCTTTGTTTTGTTTCCATCATAAACATTCTATCTTTAATATATGCTTCAGCAACTAAATCATTCCCTTCATTATAAATTTTTGCTCCATCCTTATTGAAAATAACTGAATTTCCCTTGTTGACTAATTCGTATACTGACAAGAAATTATTCCTTAAACTTGGTACATGTAAGATATCTTTGATGCAAATATTTTCTTGGCCTTCACTTGTGCATGTAGTAAGTCTCATATCTCCTTTGGCTATGGCTTGGGTAGTTTTGCCCTTTTCAGCTAGGTTGATTTCACTTTCATAATCTACCACATTTTCCATCAAAGTTAGGTTTGGGGTTAAATGTGCGGTGCATCCTGAATCTATACACCATATTTGTCTATCATTTCTCTCATCTGGTGAATCTTCAAATTCTTTTACATATGTTTCAAATGCTTGCTCATTAATTCCACTTTTCATAGTATCCACTAGGTTATTTGAATGTTCCCTACTGTATTTGTGATTTCTATAACCAGGAGTCCATTTCTTTTGGTATCCTTGTTTCTGTTTATCTCGAAACCAGCAATCATTAGCTAGATGTCCCTTTTTATTACAAACAAAACATCTTTTTGGCTGAAATTGTTAGACTTTTCTATTTTTAATTCTGTATGCTTGTTCATGCCCATTCTCAACCGATTGATTTAATCTCATATTTCTTCTTGACTCCTCTTCTCTTAGAGCTTGTTGAATCTCTTCAATTGTTGCTTCTCTCTTTGATCGTAAGACAATAGCAATATTTTCATACCTTGGATGTATGCCTCTGACAATATGAAATGAAAGTTCTCTTGGGGGAAATTGATGCCCTAATGATGAACTTCTAGCAGCAATATTTTTTGCCCTTGTTATATATTCATCTACAGTTTCATTATCTTTCATTCTAATGTTCTTTAATTCTAAGCCTATATCAATAATTTTATCTTCCAAATTGCCTGTGTATGTTTTCTCAGTGAGTCCCATACTTTCTTAGCATTTGTTTCTCCTATGAACATTCCAGCTTGTTCATTTGTCAACGTAGTGATGATTATCCCAAATGCCTCATCATTTTTATCACTCCAAATCTCCCAAGAACTTTTGTCTTCCATATCAGGTTCTGGATCTGAAATTACACATTTAAATAATTTTCTTCCTCTCAGAACTGCGCCGATTTTCAACGCCCATATTTGATAATTATTTCCTGTTAATGGTTCAATTTTTGTTTGGGATAAAACATTATATTCAGCCATTTTCGTCTTTTGAGCTAATATAAACAAACCAATATATAATTTAAAACAAATATATATTTTAAATTTATTTAAATATTGGGTAGCTTTTAAACATGCAATATATAGATATAATTTAACTTAATCTATATAAATACCTTTAATCTTCTTATAAGTGCTTCAGTTTACCGATCAGAATAAACTTCTTGCTTAATCTTCAGATTGAATATTTTCGTTTTTGAGCTTTATATCAATAAACCACGCTCTGCTACCAATTGTTGACTTTGCTTAGTATTATTAATGAAACTGATTCCAATAATTATTAATTAAACATTATATTTATTGATTAACAAGAGAGAGATATAATATAAAAGGGAAACTTATATTGAAAACAAAGGAACTCTTTCTTCTTGTTTTTTAGCGCCTATTCTCCCGTGAGCTTACACACACTCTGTGGTAACAAATAATTAAAATATGTACAACAAAATCTAACGACGCACAGTGAAAATCAGTAAAAATTGAGCAGCGACGCAACTTCGAAAAAAATGCAAAACGAAACGACGCAAAGCGAGGTATTGGTGTATATATATGTAAATTTCTCAGTATTTTATGCAAATATATCATTATATAATCTTATCCATTTATCTGTATTTAACCTCTTATATAACTATATATATGGACGCGGGTTGTAATAAAGAAGTCTCAATCTCAATCTTCTCATATGATTCTATATTTTTCTACTTTTTCTGATGAATTATAGACGTAGACAAAGCTCTCATCTACCAAATAATGAGAGGAAACTTGTAAATACTTGATGTTTTTTTCTTTGGTAAACATATAAAACTGCCAATAAGGGCTTGTAATTCGTGCCGATCCATATCGACAAAAGCAGATACCTTGTGTTAGAAAATATAGTTTTTTAGAATTTAGGCTTAGAGTTATTTTTTTTTTGAGGGCTACACATAATAAATGATTTCCCGATATGATTATGGTCAAAATATAACTTTAAAATATCAAAAATATAAGTCAGGACAGATATTTATGAGACAATTTTTGTATAGAAAAGTGTGTAGGTTAAAAAGAGAGATAAAAGACCCAATACAGTTCTAAATACAACTTTAATAGGGACAATGTCGCCGTGTAACATCCAGTTGCTTGCTAACAGAAGATGAGGTGTGTAAACCAAGAAATGACTGCTCGTATCACATTGACTAGGTGAAACACAGAGTAGTACCTTAGCATCGCTCGACATTTTGAGCGCTTGGGTGTCAAGTAAAAATGATCTACGACAAAGCAAACGATCAACGAATTCTTTAAAATATCCCAAATACATCTATTTAAATTAATTTTTAAAACAAATTCTTTAAAATATGCCCCAAAAAACATCTTTTTAAATTACTTTTTAAAAAATTCTTTAAAATATCCCCCCAATACATCTTTTTAAATTACTTTTTAAAATAAATTCTTTAAAATATTCCAAAACATATATTTTTATTAATTTTTGATATAAATTCTTTAAAATATAATCAAAACATCTATATTTTAATTACTTTTTAAAAATAAATTCTTCAAAATATCCCAAATATACCTATTTTAAATAATTTTAAAATAAATTTTTGGGTGAAGTATTTTTTATTGCGAATATATTTTAAAGAACATGGCTCAAATTTTAAACATTAATATATAAATAGATAAATATATTATTTTAAAAGTAATAATTAAATAAAAATTATATTTTATTATTTCATACGTTATGATCATGTCGTAAATCATTTTCGATAAAAAATGTTCATGAACATATTTTACAAATTGTAAAGAATTTATTAAAACAACAAATATAATTGATATTAAATAATCTTTTGAGATAAAATGATGAGATGAAAAATTTAATGTGCCCATGTTAACATTCAATATTTTGGTGTATTGAGTGCTGAAATTGCTCTACAAAAATACTCTTGTTTTTTTTTAAGAGAACAAACAGACTCACAAGATTTCCAATATATATTTAGCAAACATTTTTCTAAACCTTTTTCGCTTCTTGTTTTAACATTAACATGTTTGTACTCGTTTTTGCTTTGAGCTTTGGAAATTTGAATATTATTATTTAAAAACATCTTTTGAAATAAAGTATCATATAATAATATATTATTAATTACCTAAAAATAAATTTGTGTAGTTTAATTATATACCAAGTTAACCCTAGTCGTTTTAAAAATTTAAAATGCAAATAAATTGCCTTTTAAAAGCTTATCTCAGTTTTACAAATATTTCAGAAGTTCGATTCTCGAGAGAGAATTAAAAATCACACTATTTAGATTTCTTATATAATGTATAAGAGATTAATGTTGTTTAATATACTTGTATGAAGGTGTAATATGAATATATTAATGTAATGATTTGTATTCATTTTTTTTATGTCATATTTAGAAATCTTATTATGCAGATAAAATGTAGTTATATACTTAGCACAAGATTATTACTCGTTTAAAATTTATATTAGCAGAAATATGAAATTTAAAAGACAGCATATAAAATTTTAGTATTCGAGCATTTGGCAACAAAACTACTACTAAAGTAAATATCATTTGTTAAAAATACTCTAAAATATTTTAAACGGAGAAAAATTAAAAGAGCATGATATAAGTGTAAATATCATATATATTTAATGAAAAAGCTAAAAATAACGAAATATATATTTTCTATACATAAAATAAGGGGTAAAGGTTAATATTTCTAGAATTATTTGGTCTCATAGTCAAGCTTTTATAAAAATAGTCTCATTACAATTTTATTCGATTATCATAATTTTATTATCGAAGCCACAAAAACATTTTAAAATAAAAAATTATTAATATATATACATATAAATAAACAATATCATTTCTTATTAAAATCATATCACACTTTTATAATGACTTAGATGTATTAAGAATTATACACAAATATACTTGTGTGTATACCTTTTGCAAAGTGAATATTGAAATTTAAAATTAATAAATTTTAGAGATAGAGATATATATGCACTAATTATTGTATACATCAAATTTTGTGAGAGAAGACATTTACCAAATAGTATATATATATATAATAACCACCTTTTGGATATTTAAAATTAAACCATATCTTTTGCTTACTATTTCTAGTCTAGCATAAAGTAGACAGATTACAATAAGCGCTGCGTTGAGATACCATTCCGAAAATATGGATTTCTATTGAAAATTATTTTTATATCTACAATATTGATATAGAATTTCTCCATATATTAATATTTTTTTATGGGCTATATTTATATACAACAAGGGACTGAATAGGGCATAAAAATATAAATAAAGCGAATTGGTAAAAAACTAAAAGAAAAAATGTTTGATTGTCACACACACAACAATAAATAATCATAATCATAATAATAAAACTTCGGACAATTCGCAGGTAGATAGGTGCGTATGGAGTATTTTATATTAAAAACATGTAAAATATTATCTGTAAAAAAAGTGATGTGAAAATAGCTTCACAGATGTTGGACTGTAAGGGGGAACGATGGCTTGATGTTTGAAATAGCATCCCCCTAATCGGTAAAAAATATTACAAAAAGACGTTCGTATCAAAAATCAAATGAACACATGGTATGATCACAAAGAAGGGGAGGCCTGAAGCAATGCAGGAAGGGAAGTAATCATCAGATTGGCTGTACGGCCGGAACGCGTCACCTGGGAGCTGTGGCGAGTTCCACCCCAGGCCGGCGATGGTGATGCTGGTAGGCCAGCCTGCCTTTGTCCACAGTCAGCAGGCCATAGATGGAGCTGGGTCGGGGGCCTAGGAGGACGTGAGTTGACAGGGAGCGGGGGGCCGAGTCACGGGAAGGGGACACCGTGCGGGGGCGCTGCAGGTGGCTGAGAGAGGACAAGCTCGTCTGAGATCCATGGAGGTCGTCTTTGGGCTCCGCGGCTGCACATTCGCATGCTGCCACATCTAGCTGCCATTGTACATAGCAAAACAGTCAACTATTTTCAAATATCGTAAAGATAGAGGCTACCTGGCCGGCATTCATAGTTCTTCAAATTAAAGATACTTCGGCCAGTAAATCTTTTTTATTGTCTCGACGTTCCGACAAAAAACCTTTTTTTTTTGTCGAAACGTCGACAAGCCAAAGTGTCTTTAATTTGAAGTACTATTATCAAATAAGGTGATACATAGTGTCCTAAAAAGTCCTGATACCATACCAAACTATTTAGATAATTTCAATAATGGAGAGACAGCAATATATTTTGAGACATCTGGTTCCCTCTCCATAAGATCCAAGACACGTGGATGGTAGTCAAGGAAGTACTACTGGTCCAAGGGGGGACGTGGGATTAAAGAAGAGGTCAGCTGACGATGGCTCAATCTCGTCCATTTGCCATCTCATTAAACCAATCTGCTACATGCTACTTTGCAGACCTCAGCACTCAACTAGTAGAAGACAGTCATTTGAATTTTTCTTTTGGAATTAGTCAAAATACTCCATTTTCATAAAAGAGAAATTTTCCAATGAAGTATTTTAAAAACTTGAAATTTATAAAGATTTTTTAGAAATAAAATGTTGACTTTGCATAGAATTTTTAATGAAACTGATTCCAAGAATATTATTAATTAAACATTATATTTATTGATTTACAAGAGAGAGGACAAAATATAAAAGGGAAACTAATATTAAAAAAAAGGAACTTTTTTTTTCTTTCGGTTAGTGCCTATTTACCTGTGCGCTTACACACACTCTGTGGTAACAATTAATTAATATATATACAATATAAAATCTATACGATTCATGAAATAATCTGAACACTTTAACGCTGCTAGCTTGAAAAAAAAAAATTGGCGTAAAATCCACAATATTTAAAAAGAATAATTGCACATTGAAGTTTCAAAATTATAAAATAAATATTCAAAATTTAAGATTCGAGTTTTTTCAGCCATTTCAGACGACAAAACGACAAAGGTTAAATACCCAGGAATATTAGAATAAGGAAAACTAACTTTTTGGCCAAAGAGCATCTTTATTTTGATGTGTTGCAAGCTTTCGAACAAATTTTGCTCTTCAATGGGTAAATCCGAAAACAAATAAAGAGAGATCGTATCGGGTGTGGATCACACAGATTATAATATAATCTGATCCACGTCAAATAACATATTTCTTCATTTGTTTTTGAATTTGCCCGTTGAAGAGAAACATTTGTTCGAAAGATTGCAATAATAAAGAAACTCTTTGCCTAAAAAGCTAGCTTTCCTTATTCGAAAGGTTAATGTAAAGCCAGCACATTATAATGGTCATAAGTGCACTGTGTAAGATGTATAACCATCAATTTAATTTATTTATAATATTACTTCCTATTTTCTATACGATTTTACTGTTTCAATTTTTTAAACATCATCTCATACGTTGGCCAAAACTACGTTTTACTGAGTTATTAAGAAGTCTCCATGACCACTTTGGTACATCCTGCACCACGCTGAAAAAAGCCAACAGTTAGAAACGTGCATCTATATATATTTCAATTTTCTTGATTCAACAAGAAAGGGCTTGCGCCGATATTAAAGGATAAAATTACTTCAACATATAGTTGATATTTATACCGAAAGATGAAGCTTGCTGTTAACAATTATCATTTTAATTATCATAATAAACTTTTTCTCATCATCTTGGTTATTATTGCCTCAGTCGAAGCTACGTTAATTCTATGTTTCGATGCACTTGCGCGCCATCTGTTATCAAAATTCGAAACTATTTTAAGCGTGTAAGAATCTTTTTAAAATTAAACAATTTCTACTGCCCTTACTGCAATGGTATAACAGCGTTATGGTAGATTAAACTGGCGAAACCGCTGGGAGGGTTCACCACTGATGAGCCAGGCCCTCCCATTAATTTTTCCATCGCAGTAAGGGCAGTAGAAATTGTTTAATTTTACAAAGAATCTTACACGCTTAAAATAGTTTCGAATTCTATGTTTATGGGAAATTCGGATTAAAAAACAGAAGGGAATGAAACAAACAATCGGGTATGATTGTTCTTGAATTACAGGTAGTTTGTAGGACACATGTCACTGGGTCATTGCTCCATCGTCTGCCGAATTATTCAGCATTTCGTCAGTTGTCGCGATTATTTTCGGCGGAATTACTCGACATGTGCTGTCATCAATTGTTGATAACAATACTATGTCACTAAATTATCCTTCGTACATATTTATTCATGTATATTTTTAGAACTTTTAGATTGCGTTTGGAAGTCGCCCCTAGCTGATTGAATTTGAGATCCAATCTTATACCATACTGGAGAGAGAGAGAGAGACGGAGAGAACAAGGCTACTGAGAGGTAGTACAGCGTAAAGAAGAGTGCATGTAATGTAGGAAAAGAAAGAAATCCAACAGACGCCCCAGGGCAAGAAAAAGTGCCAACCATCCAACCTCTCAAGGGCCGCGCATCTTTTTAAATTTCTTTAGGCTCAGCAAAGAGACGCCTGAGGGGAGTGACCTAATGGAGAGTTATCGATGGTCTGACAGGATCGAAGATTCTCGTCAACGCTTCCTTCGAAATAATGTCAATTTGCATAATTGTCCTTCTACCAATTTGTCTTTTCGCTGCGATTTGTCGCCTGACTGTGATCACCTTGTTACCGTGGCAATACAGCTCAAATTGCTTTGAAGGGATTTATTTTCTCTTGCGAGAAAGCGTTCAAATAAAATTTTTAATAGAAATGA
The DNA here is from genome assembly GCA_030710605.1 of Cordylochernes scorpioides. NCBI lineage: Eukaryota > Metazoa > Arthropoda > Arachnida > Pseudoscorpiones > Chernetidae > Cordylochernes > Cordylochernes scorpioides. Next base: position 55,077,839 of record CP092882.1, read on the forward strand.
TTGGAAATAGATGATTTTTATCTTTCTTTTATTTAATCATTCCTAATGATAATTTTCCAATGTATATTTATATAGTGTGGAACACATATGGAACGTTTCACGATTCTGTATGTCATCTTTGCACAAGGGCCATGATAATCTTCTCTGTATCGTTCCTATTTTAGTAGTTGTACTGCCGAACAAGCGTGTACATATGTGGAACATATGGAGGGAGAATCTGTCCGTGTGTAAGAGAGACCCAGTGTACGAGAACTGACAGAATAGAAACGATAGAAGAAACTGGAGTTTCTATAATGAAATATATCAGTTCCATCAAGTTATTGGCTGCATCTGGTTGTATTAGGGGGCAAGCTACATGGTGGTATTTTAAATATTTATCTAATATCAAATATTCTTTTGTAGATCGATTTACCTGTTAGGGTATATTCTTACTTGACTACCTTTAAAATCAAGGCATCTTTTTTGATTAACAAATTTATTTTTATAACAAAAATGAAAAACATTACATATTAACCTATAGAAATTTAAAACAAAAACATTGCATACCAATTAGCAGAAAACTCTACAAAAACTACTATTTTTTAAACAAAACAAACGAGAGTTCTAAACAAGGCAATTACAACGTTGCCGAATACAATTAAACACAAAGCCATTCATAGAAATATATCTTGAAATATATTTTGAAAATATTCACAGAAGCCGTTGGCCGGATCCCAACACATATATAAACACAAAGTACTCTCACACACAATACTAAAAAACGAGAACTAATATGAAAACCAATTTCAAAAGTAAAAAAGCTCCAATAGACGACTAGTATAGAAATGAAAGAGCAATGATGTTCAGGCAGAAGTTGCTGATAGAGTGAAGTGAGTGAGCGGTCAATATAGCAAGGAAATCTCCAATTTAAACTCCGTAATCTCCTCGCGGTTATTGCCTCTTCAAGATCACAACATGGAGGAATCCTTTGTACGTATTTCCATCTCTCACTTGTGATCTTTTCATACGCTGGGGAAATGTATTGTCCCAGAGAAATATTGTGTAAGATTAGAAATATTTATTGCTCAGACCTTTTATTGAAACACCTTTCAATGAGATTTCAATTCAATATATTGGGACTGATGGAATGCACCAAGTCTGTATCTAGAGGATAAGAGAGAATATGGTTTCTACAAGCGACTAACCAAAACGTATGATTTTTGAGCCCAAAAATGAATGTAGCAAGAAGACAATGTACTATAGCAAAGTACCAAGGTACTGCAAGCCACCATGGTTGTTAAAAAAAGGTTAGATTCCTATCTAGAGGATAATAAGTTTCTATGACTATGAGGTTTGAAACAACAAGGGACTGAGGAGGATGTACCCGAGGCCCGCTGCACGTTGCGCGGTGTAGACGCTGAGTGTCGATCCAGCACACTCCGCAGTGACTCCAGGCTACCGCGTGGTCGCTCCCCGGTGCCGAAGAGGTGCGCGGACCCGAGCGTGCTGGACTTGCGTAGAGCCTCGCGACGGCCCTTGCTCTGCGTTACGGCGTCACGCAGCGCGTACATCCAGTCGTCCAGGCCCCGAGCTGTCCACAGCAGAAGCTGTTGGCCCTCCCGTGTCCGCAGCGCAATGACACCGTCTCGCTTCTTGTCCGCCCACTGGAGCCCCTCCACGTCGTTGAGCCGGACCTGCACCAGACCATAATCACATCAGGACCTCTTGTTAGCGACCATCTGAGAAATAGAAACACTTCTATATATATTATAACATATTAATGTGTGTCATATGTTATAATACATTGATAAAGGTTGGCGTTCAGCCAACTGAAATATTGGTAAAATAAACGATACTTTGATCCAATATATGCATTTATAATTAAAGATTTATTTAGGGATAGCTCTATTTTCAAAATAATTTGAATATTTATTGAGGTTTTATCAAAATTTAAATTTGTAGTTTCTTTTTATACTCAAAGTACAATAGCTATTTATAAAAACGCTGTTTCATTCTTGGAAAAACGAAGGAAAAATATGCAAATCTCTAAAAAAACAATTTTTCTTACTTTACATCCTAAACAGATTTCCAAGTTTTACTATTTAACTCTGTTACACCCTGTATAATATATCTATTAAGAAATAAACAAAGTTTTAAAAAGAAGCAAATATAAAAAACTTGGTTTTCTGGAACTCTATAATGGCACTTCGAGTGTTTCAGTTCATTTTGAAAGTAAAAATATATATATCAACCTGTGTTCAGTATCAATATGCAAGAATCCTTCAATAATCAAACAAATCAAAATTTATAAAATATATTTTTAAAGCCCTCTCATTCAATATCTTTTATCATTGAAGTAAGGTTTGTAGAGATATTATATGATATGTGAAAAGAAATCTGGGTCAAATAGTTTATAATAGGGAGAGATATACGAAATTGAATAGGTTCTGCAGACTTTTTATTATAAATAGACAGCTTCATGCAGCTTGAGGAACTACACTACTAAGCGACTTGATTTGCATCAATGTAAATAATAAATAAGTTACTTTAGAACATAACTTATTGTAAATAGCTCAACTTGTTCAACTTTCTCTTTCCACGATACTAATTATTACAGATAACTTCATCAACTTCCCTCATTGCTTAACATATTGTAAATAACTACCTTGCGATTTCTTCTATCTGTTTATGTTGTTGCATATTTGTTTAATGTATATGTTTATTCAATGCTCTTTTTCTTAATTGTTTATTTTCTTTTTGATAATTCTGTTACCTACTCTACTACAATATGAATTATTGTAAATAGTTTCACGCGCAATTATTCAGATCGGATATAGCGTGTCTTGTTTGCAACTGGTAATAAATAAACACAGTGTGCCAGAAAGAATTATTACAAATTTTAACGATAAATGTCAATTGAACTTTCAAAGAGATTTTATGATTGTAACGTTTCCTATTTATAAATAAGGGATATTCACAAAACTTTGTGTTTTAATATTTAATTTATTACAACAAGGTTAACCATAATTTAAACAAAACTTATGCAAAATTACAAAAGAAAGAAAGTACAGTGTTGCCGACTGCCTATATAAATAAAAATCAAAAATACTTAAATATTTTACATATATAAATACAAAGCATGTTACAATGTTAATATGATATATATATATTTTCTATTTATAAAATATTTGTGCCAACACACCATAAGCATATTTCATTATTCACTATATTTATAATTGTTGATATATCTATACCTACCTATATAATAACATAAAAAATAAAATCCTGAATATTATTACAACGCAATAAAAGTAAATTTCAAACATTTTCTCAATTAACAAATTATAACGTAATAAAAATAGTTGTACCTTCTCGAGAAAACGCATCAAAACATTATTAGAGTTGGAAATGAAAGTAGAAAAGATATAAAACTAACTTGAAATTATTTATTACCAGTGGTATACAAAAATACACCCAGTATAAAGCCACTAAATGTATTTTCGGCGTGTCTTAAACCCACCTTATGATCATTTTTCACTACGCGCCAAAACTAGTTTTCCCAAACGACTCTATTTCGTTTGAGAAATCGTGTGCTCGTTAAATCAAAATGGCGTCCGTATGATCGTCTGAGAACTAATTCGTCCAGTTTCTCATTTAGCCGAACATTTATATTTATTCTTGGTTCGCTATAATCTCTTTTGATATATATATCATAAAAAGTACTAGTTAGTTATGTCGTGTTCGGAGATTATATGTTTAGAATGTATTTGTTCTTTACATATTTTATTATGCCAATTAATATTGCCACATTGATTTAAGCCGATTAATTAAGATTATTAATTGGCGATTACAAAGAAGACTACAGTGGACCCTCGGTTTACGAGCACCTTGGAGTACGAGCTTTTCGCAGTACGAGCAAAATTTTTTGAAAAATTTTACCTCGGATTACGAGTGAAATTTCGCATTACGAGCAACTCGTGATGGTTGCCCCTCTTCTCCATTTCCACCTTTAGCGGCGGGATGAGGGCATATTTTATATTAAATATTATTTTATTTATGGATTGTTATTAATCATTATAATATAAATACAGTATATATATTTAATACATACTATAATGTATATATTCAAATCGATACATATATATATACATGCATATAGTATTTTAAAATTAAAGAAAACTTTTTTAATTTTTAAGATAACTTTTTCCATTTGTAAACAAAGGCTCGAAGGTGTTATTAAAATTTAAAAAGTTGCTATTAAAATTTAAAAAGTTGCTATTAAAGTTAAAAAGTTTTCTTTAATCTTAAAATACTCTGTATATCATTTTGACTAATTTTAATTAAACGATAAAATTATCTCTCAATGATAAAGGAATAGCTTTTTTTAATTTCTTATTTATTTTTTAGATTATATATGTATTTTCAAAAATTGGTGACAATTTCTACCTCTCTTGCTATAAAAATCCTATAACCACTGCAAAATGGGCCCCGTGAAGAAATATGTTGAAAGAAAATTGGGTAAGAAGAAGGATATTATCACAATGGAGGCAAAGAGGGAAATGATTGAAAAGCACGAACGTGGCATGCGGGTGACAGAAATAGCGAGATTTTATAAGAAGTCGACATCAACGATTTGCACAATATTGAAGAAGAAAAAGGAATTAAGGGAGTTAGATGCAGCAAAAGGAGTCACAAGACTATCAAAACAGCGTCCACGTCTTCTAGAAGAAGTTGAAAAATTGATTCTTGTATGGATAAACGAGAAGCAATTAGCAGGTGATACCATAACCCAGAATTTAATATGTGAAAAGGCAAAGGCCTTGTACGCCGAACTCGGGAGTAAAATACCATGTACATCAATAGAGAACGAAGTACATGCAGACTTCAAAGCCAGCAAGGGGTGGTTCGAAAACTTTAAGAGGAGAAGTGGCATCCATAGTGTCACGAGGCATGGAGAGGGTGCAAGTTCGGATGCTAAAGCAGCTGAGACATTCACTGCCGAGTTCGAGAAGCTCGTTGTTACCGAGTGTTACCTCCCACAGCAAGTTTTTAACTGTGATGAAACGGGACTTTTTTGGAAAAAGATGCCGAAGAGAACCTACATTACAGCCGAAGCGAATACAATGCCCGGTCACAAGCCCATGAAAGACCGTCTCACCCTCTTGCTGTGTGCTAATGCAAGTGGAGATTTGAAAGTAAAGCCACTGCTTGTGTATCATTCTGAGAATCCACGGGCTTTCAAGAAACACAAAGTGCAAAAGAGCCAATTGAACGTTTTGTGGAAGTCGAATACTAAGGCTTGGGTCACTCGTTTGTTGTTTGTTGAGTGGATGAACGAAGCATTCGGTCCTGCAGTGAAGAAATACCTTTCGGAAAAAAAAACTGCCACTCAGAGCGTTGCTGGTTATGGACCATGCTCCTGCTCATCCACCAAGCCTTAAGGATCACTTACTGGATGAATTCAAGTTTATTGAGGTCAGGTTCCTCCCTCCTAACACCACCCCACTACTGCAGCCTATGGATCAGCAGGTCATTTCCAACTTTAAGAAAATATATATCAAAGAACTTTTTCAGAGATGCTTCGAATTAACTGAAGAAACAAACCTTACTCTCCGAGAGTTTTGGCAGAATCATTTCAACATTGTCCACTGCCTTAAGATCATTGATAAAGCATGGAATGGAGTCTCCCAGAGAACTCTCGTTTCTGCTTGGACAAAATTGTGGCCTCACATCGTCCATGCATATGATTTTAAGGGGTTGTCTGGTGAACAGGAGCCACCAATTATCGATGTTATTGTGTCTCTGGGGAAAACTTTAGGACTGGAGGTGAATGAGCCAATCATTCAAGAGCTTGTGGAGGAAGAAGATCAGGAGCTTACCACAAATGAACTGATCGATCTTCATCGCGAGCAACACCAAGAGGTTAAAGAGGTGATCTCGTCTGGGGAAGAGGAGGATGAAAATTCACTGGGATCCCTCCCTTCAGATCAGATTCGGGAAATATGTAAAATGTGGGAAACTGTGCAATTGTTCGTAGCAAAGCACCACCCGAATAAGCCGGCTGCTTTGCGAGCGACGGATCAGTTCAACGATAATGCGATGTCGCATTTCCGTGAAATTCTCAAAAAGAGGCAGAAGCAACAGTCATTGGACCAGTTCTTCGATAAAATTGAAAGAAAAAAATAAAATGTTATAAAATAACCCTTTTATGCCATTTTTCCCTCAAATAGTGGTTTTTTTAACGCAATTGCATCAGCCATCCCAACATTATCTTTTATTTTGTTTATTTTATCTTTTTTTATACATTTATTTATGCATTATCTTTTTATTTTCTTATCACTAGGTTTGAAATTCAGTAACTATCACGTGTAAAATATTTCTTTCGAATCTTTCATTAAAAATATGATAGCTATGATTTCAAATATTGAATGGAGTACAAGCTTCTCTTATACTTATCACGAAGTGTTTACCGACTCTAATTAAACTAAAATTCATGGAAGAATTGCCCGAGTTTCAATTATTAAAAATAAGAAATTAGTTTCGTACTACGAGCGTTTTGGAGTACGAGCATGGCTCTGGAACGGATTATGCTCGCAAACCGAGGGTCCACTGTACTTCTATATACAACGGTAAACAGATATATGTGGCAAATAAATATGATGATATAACTAATTGATTTATATTCATTGTATGTGTGTGATTAAAATATATAAATATATTCAAAATAATAAGTTTTTGATTGAAAAACATGTCATATTTGTTATTAATTTTCGATTGAAGAGTCGGAACATTTCGATATAAAATATATTTATTGGATTTTTATACTCGCACAACATTATAAAAGTAAGAAATGATTAAATTCAAAAGATTATATATATAAAAATACAAAATGTTATTTATAATTAAAGACCATCCTTTGTTCTTAATATCAAAACATTCTTCTTTCTTCTTCATGGTTTTTATTGATGTTCCTTTTTTCTCAGACATGATACCTTCAATATATACAAATCTATAGTTTATATATTAAATTGAATTACGATTTATATACATGTATAATTATTAAATTATAATAGTTATATATATTAGGAGTACAAATAAGTTTTGAGGGATTTTTTTATAAATTCGAAGCTTTATTCAGAGAAATCAGTACAATATATTTCATTCAAAGTTTTGTCCATCTTTAGCTACGACTTTTTCCCATCTTTCAGGCAGCATACGGATTCCGTGTCGAAAATATTCCTCGTCTTTTGAGGCGATCCAAACATTGACCCACTTTTTCGCCTCTTCGTAAGAAGTGAAGTGCTGCTCGGCCAGGCCATGTGTCATCGAACGGAACATGTGGTAGTCTGAAGAAGCAATGTCTGGTGAATACAGCGGGTGGGGTAGGACATCCCATTGAAGCGCCTCCAAAGTCTCCTTGACAATTTTGCAACATGTGGCCGAGCGTTGTCGTGCTGATAGATCACCTTGTCATGTCTTTTGGCACATAGTGGGCGTTTAATCTTCAATGCTCGGCTTAATCGCATTAATTGTTGTTGGTAACGTTCTCCAGTGATGGTTTCGTTAGGCTTAAGTAGCTCATAGTAGATCACTCCGAGCTGATCCCACCAGATGCACAGCATTAGCTTCTTGCCATGAATATTCGGTTTGGCCGTTGAAGTTGATGCATGACCGGGCTTAACCGACGATTTTCTGCGCTTTGGATTGTCGTAGTGAATCCACTTTTCGTCCCCCGTCACGATTCGATGCAAAAACCCCTTCCGATTTTGTCTTTTGAGCAGTAGTTCGCACGTGCAAATACGGCGCTCGATGTTTCCTGGCTTGAGTTCATATGGAACCCAATTTCCTTGTTTTTGCACCATACCCATGACCATGAGACGGTTCGAAATCGCTTGTTGAGTCACTCCCAAGGTTTCAGCGAGCTCCTCTTGAGTTTGGCTTGAATCTTCGTCCAATAAAGCCTCCAACTCAGCGTCTTCGAACTTTATTGGCCTCCCTCCGCGTTCTTTGTCTCTGGTGTCAAAATCGCCACTTTTGAAACGCCGAAACCAGTACTCACGTGATTTTATTGATAGAGCATGTTTACCATATGCCTCACACAGCAATCGATGTCCATCAGTTGCACTTTTCTTCAAATTAAAGCAAAAAAGCAGCGCTTCCCGCAAATTGTGTTTTTTTTGGCAAAAAGGTTGACATGGTTAGAGCACCACAAAAAGGTTCCTTACACTTGAGTGAAAAGACTTCTACTGATTTTTTTTGGGAAATGATGAAGCCTTAAAATGAAACCTTACAAGGTCCGATGCTATTTATATAATATTTGTTGTGGCTTCTTTTGCAAATCCCTCCAAACTTATTTGTACTCCCAATTATATAGTTTTTGCACTTTTAAGACAATATTTCACACTTTAAAAGCAACATCTTCATTTTAATTGCTATTTTTTCGATTTAATATTCAAAGAAATTATATTATAAATATTTTTAATTTTAATAGAAATAATTAAAAGTATATTTATAGTCTTTATATTGAAATTGGCCTATTTTTTAAATATTTTATACCCGTTTTAAAACCAAGCAATAGAAATAATTCAATTGAGATTTATTCAGAGTAAAGTTAATTACTGTTTGTATGAAATGCCGTTGAATTTTTTCTAAATTCTTTCTACAAACTGCTTTCCAGCTTAAACTCTTCAGCTGTTTTCATAACTCTTATTTTAACTGTTTTTTTTTTTATTTTAAACGAAAACAACATTTTAGTTTAGGTATAGCTCCATCGCATGTGTGACGAGTTAATGTTCCAATAAATATAATAGCATTCAAGATTTACTATATTTATTAGTTTTTTTATAATAGTAATATATTATGAAAAAATAGCACAAATTTTACATTGTACTGGGATAAGGTTCATAGATTATGAAAAATACATCTCCTTATCGTGCAACTGAAAGTTGCTGATAGCTTGCGCCATCTATCGGAGTAAATATCAACTTAAAAATTAACGATTAGTTGATATTTATTCCGATAGATGGAGCAAGCCATCAGCAACTTTTAGTTGCACGATCAGAAAATTCCTTTTTTCTTAATATATATATGTTATACACTCTCATATAGAGATATAAAATTCTTTTTTTTAACGATTAATTATAACGATGTATAAAATTATAAATAAAACGATTTTTAATTATTCCAGAATTGGCCAGATACCCATTCTTTATAAAACTATTTTAGAGGCGTAATATTCTTTTTAAAATAAAACAATTTCTACTGTCCTTACTGCGATGGAAAAATTAAAGGGTGGCCTGGCTCATCAGTGGTGAACCCTCCCAGCGGTTTCGCCAGTTTAATCTACCATACCGCTGTTAAACTGGCGAAACCGCTGGGAGGGTTCACCACTGATGAGCCAGGCCCTCCCTTTAATTTTTCCATCGCAGTAAGGACAGTAGAAATTGTTTTATTTTAAAAAGAATATTACGCCTCTAAAATAGTTTTATAATTTGATAACAGATGGCGCTCTAGTACATCGTAACCCATTCTTTAATTAATTAAGAAAAGCTAACCACGTACGCGTTTCGGGCTGTTGGCCCTCGTCATCGTGGTGTAAGCTGTATAGCAATGTGTTAGTAATGTATTAGTTCATCTTCCTAAATGAATATCGAATTACTCGAGGAAACTTATGTGATGTTTACTTTGAACCATTAAAATATATTTAAAGAACGCAGTTATGAAAATGGATAAAGTTTAAAATGGAATCTTTTTGTAATGAGAGAATAAAGGAAAATTTAACGCCATATTAAACAGTGATTAACTTTATTCGAGAAAAAAATCAAATGCACTATTTCTATTACTTGATAAAAAACGGATATAAAAAATGTTTTTAAGATAGAGAAATTTCAATTAAAATAAAATTATTTCTATTAAAACTAAAATATTTTAATATAATTTTAAAATTTTCAATGGTTACAATGATATTTTTTATATAAAGAAATAACGCGCCATTTGTATACGAGAATTCAAACGCGTCGAATCCTTTTCATCTTTTGTATAAAATTGTTGTAAAAAATTCGTCTGATAGGAATTTTTAAATAGCGTAAAATATAATTACATTTTCAATTTTCTAAAAAGAATGATGAAACATTTATTAGTGAAATTAAACTACAATATTCAAGTTATATACTCAGGCGTGTCATATAAAATATATATTTACATTAAAATATTAATATAATATTAATTTATCCACATGATCCCATTACAATTTCACTTTTATTCAATTTTTGATATTAAAATATTGATTTATTCAAATGATCTAAAGTCTAAGCCTTTCTATAAAGTACCTTGGGGCACATGGGGCATTGTAATTGGCTGGGAAATATTATCCAATCAGAAGAGACCATCAACATGTCACATCGGTACTTTACGTTCGCTACTTTCATTTACTGTATTAACTCAACACGTGACTGTTTTCCTAATTACCATTGGTCGCTTCATCGTCGGGGAATTATTAATTTTAATTGCAGCAAGTTAAAATGGCAATAACGATAGTGAAGCGTGAGAATTGCTTCTGGAATTTTAAAAGTTGCCAGGAAAGATGTGTAAAAGAGAAGTTAATGGATGAACAATTATTTCTGTCACGATATATTTTAGCAAAGAATGGTTATAAGATAGTATTCTAGGAAAAATCGATAAAGGAGGTTTGAAAAAAAACATAAATGGTTTCAATGGTCTACATTGATCGCACAAATCCAAATTTGAAATATAATTCGGCAAAAGTTTCTTTAAACTTGGGTTTTGCAAGATTTCAAGCAAATTTTCTGCTTTTCAACGGGCAAATACTTTTATATACAAGAAAATTTGCTCAAAATCTTGAAAAACCTAAATAAAAAAAAAAACTTTTTACCAGAATTCTATTTTCCCATTTCAAATTATTTCTGGGTAACTATTGTACACATAAAATCCAAATTTGCCTTTGCGTGCAAGTAGGATGCGGCGGAATCTTATAAGCGCAAAATTTGAATTCCTTCTACATGTGGAATGTACTTAGTTCAGAAATATTCGCAAATCTCGGCTTATCATACATTATGGTTTACACAAGGACTATATCCTATAAATTATCATGGCATATTCGCACAATGTTTTATTTAGAAATTTATTGACCACCTTGTTTTATTTTTGAAGTACATTCATTGATAAAACTTAAGGGAGTGAAAAGTCTTTAATGTCGTCTGTTTTTTTTTTTAAGAAAACGGAGGCGATTTTGTTCCCACTTGGTTATCTCGTGTGTCTTAAATAAAGGTCACTGTAATATCTTTCAGAGTTATTGTCTGAATCCTGATATACATGGTAAAAGGTACAACTTCCTTAAGTTTCTTTCCATGAGTGTACATGCTAAAAGGTACAACTTCATTAAGGTTTTTTCCATGAGTATACATGCTAAAAGGTACATCTTCCCTAAGTTTTTCCCATGAGATACATGCTTAAAGATAAAACTTCCTTAAAATTTGTCCATGAGTGTACATGCTAAAGGATAAAACTTCCTTAATTTTTGTCCATGAGTGTATATGCTAAAAGGTACAATTCCCTTATGTTTTTTCCATGAGTGTACATGCTAAAAGATAAAACTTCCTTAAATTTTGTTCATGAGAGTATATGTCATGAAGAGAGCCAACAGCTTTTCTTGATTTATTAGAGAAAAAATGTATTTTGGCAATTAATAAGAGTATATTCTAAAATATTTCGAGAGAGAGAGAGTTGTCAGTACGAATTCTTACAATCAGAGTTGTCATCGTGTTGACATTTTGTCATCAGGGATTAATGTTTGCTGTGTGACGTAAAAACAGACATCTTCAGGACAACTCAATGCCGTAGGTGTAAACTTTCTGAAGGGGATTTAATTAAGGAAAAGTACCTTCAAGTGAAGATAAAATGACCCGCTATTTGACCGCATGTTTTACTTTCAATTCAACGCCCAAAAGAAAATACCTGCGCGGCATCAGAAGAATAAAGCAGCCGATAAGCAGGAATCCCTGTAGGGTCGTCTGCTGAATAAAACACACCAATGGGACCCGCGGGATTTCGCGCCAAATCGGAATTGTAAAGAGCAGTCCTGGAATAAGGAAATATTCGCTGGCGTTTCTATGGATATCTATGGCAAGGAGTTAGTCAAGATTACCAAACGTCTTTTAAATTGGAATGTTTTGTCAAACAGGTTAGAGAGAGCAGTGTCGATTGGATAGATTTCTGCTTGAAGAGCTCTTGTTGCTATCGGAGAATGTTAACCGAGTGGCCACGTCGATTTCTTCATATGCCATGTAAGGTCTTTTTGAATAATAGAGATTGTTTCTTAACCTGGAGTATAGGAGCTCCATCTATGGTATATATCATCTGTGGTGAATCTGTATAAGACCGGTGGTCTTAATGAAGCTGTATGTATGAAGCTGTGTGTTTCTGTAGTACAGAAAATTAATCATGTTTCACTATTGAAAACTAAGACCATAAAATGCACCTTATGCAACGGTGAAATTAGTCTCGATTTTCCACACTACATGTTCTACTGTACGGCAATGGAAGATGAGAAAGAGAAATTCTTCGTCAAGAGACCGGCTATAATAATAATTCGCCTTATGTTTTAATGGCAAAAGTCGTAAAATCCAGACCCTTTGCATTCGCTTTTTATAAATACTGGAAATCAGCTCAAGCACAGACACCGGATCCAACTCGATAATTGGTCGAGGCCAATACCCAATATTTGTATATAACTACGATGCTAATTTGTTATTTATTTATTTTGTCCTACAGAGAGAATCCTGTATGGCACGTGTGCCCAATAAAGGCTATTGTTGTTGTTGTTGTATATGTGTGAGTTTGTAATTATTAAAATCCATACTAAAGGATTGTCAAAGGCAATCAGAAGATTTCAGAAGAATCTCTTCTCCCTGACTTGTCTTTCTTCTATATCGGATAGAGAGATTATCGTTGTCTTAATTAAAAGAAATGTGCTCCACCGAAATTGTATTTCGAACATAGGTATATTTATTCCGATAGATGGCGCAAGCCATTAGCAACTCTTAGTTGAACGATCAGGAGATGTCTTTCTTTTAATTTATAAACTTGATCACAATACAGATTACTTCTGCACTATTTTTTCATATAATTGATCAAAGTATTTTAATACTTATCTCAAGTACACGTGGTACAAGCGATAATCATTATGGTGAGTAGTTAGCGACTGTTTTTACCTGTAAGTGCGCCACATGTCTACATATGTTAGAAAACGCGAAGTTTGGCTTTTGCATTTACAATGGCGTTGGATCTCTATTGGTTACTTAGAAACTCTACATATAAAATAAAAGGATTTAAAAGCGCGAATGTTTCTTTTATACATAAAACGAACTTCTACTGTCCTTACTGCGATGAAAAAATATATTGGGAGGGCTTGGCTCATCAGTGGTGAACCCTCCCAGCGGTTTCGCCAATTTAATCCACCAGACCGCTTCTCAGAGCTCTAATATTGTATTGGATCATTCTGCTTTTATATGCTACACTGAAGGATGGAATCTTGGAGATGGTTTTCAAGTAAACTATGGACTATGAACTCTGGTAGGGTTTGACTTCTGCAAGAATTGGGGGCCATTGAAGTGATTATTTTTTCAGAAAAAAAGACCTCAATGCGGGATTCGTTCCCGGGTCGTGGGTACGAAAATCAAGGGTTTATACCACTCAGCCACCAACCCTACCCAATAAAATGGTAAAATCTATCTAAAATATGTTTCCTCACAGTTTTCTAAGTTACAGAATGAGTTCAATATGCTGTGAGATCTTATAGCTACCTCCGATTGGCCAGCATAGTCCTGAACACTCAGATATGACATTCGTTATTTATATATTTGTCACATTCCTCACTTCGCGTGACACAGGGGAATGGAGTACACCATACTGATCGGAAAGACGTCTAGGCAATACATACCTGGACGCTCACCGACACGCTTCATGGACCAATGGAATCACTGGCTTAACGGTCTCCGAGATGGTACATTGAGCTCAAGACAGAGATGGCTGGTGTCGCATCGTGTTTGGGATGTAATATGTACAGTGGGCTACAACGTTCGATCAAGAATAAAATTATATTACTAAATACATAAGAACATTGAAATATTTATAATTTCTTCACCGCTAGACAACAGACAATAAATAATGTTGTAGATCTATATCAATTTGTAAATAGCAGAGAGAATTATCATAAGTTTAATTATTTTTGTAAATATATTCATGATTTTCTTTCAAACCTGAAAGGTTCAGGTTCCTAATATATATATTTTTTTCTCTTTTTATTTCGATTACTTTTTTTTTTTGTAAAAATTTTATAACTGTTTCTGTTTAAAAAATGTAAATCGACGCAATTATCCCTAGCCGGGATATCGCGTTTGTGTGTTGAAATAAATAAAAAATCGCCACACACAAATCTTTTTATCCTAAAACGAACACGTAAAAGCTGAGCTTTCAGATATAGTTCTTTCTTCTGAAACCATTATGAATGATGAAGATACTACTTCCCGAAAGTCTCGCCATCCTTATGATCACTTCAGATTAAGGTACCTTTTTAAGAAACCTAAGGTTTTATGTCATGATGCATTAGCGCGCCATCTGTTATCAAAATTCGAAACTATTATAGACGTGTATATGATTCTTTTTAAAAATGAAAAAGTGTTTATTTTCAAAAAGAATCATATACGCGTCTATAATAGTTTCGAATTTTGATAAGCTTTTATGATAAGGTTTTAATTTTTGATAAGCTTTTAAAAAGTTCTGGCGATTCTAAAATTTAAAGAATCCTTATCAACAGAGAACTCTCACAGTGCATTAAAAGAGAAATAGTGTACTGACAGCGTTCTGTAGAACGTCTAGGTAGTGTTACAGACCTCCAGGGAGATCCATCTAAACCAATTGATTCAATCCATCAACATGCCTCCAATACAATACAAAAACACACCCTCCTGTTATTTTAAGCATCAGTTCTTGTTTGGTATAACTCCATAAATTAGTTTTCCCACAAATGTTTTTCCAAATTAATTTATCCCCGTATTGATTTGTAAATTTTTCCATTTGGCAAATAATAACGTGAATGATTGGAAAATTTATAGAACAACAGCCATTTCTGGATCTAGGCAGCGATTGGTCAGTTTTTCTTTTGTCGTGTTGTAGTGCCATCTATAGGTTAAAAAATGCAACATTTTAGATCTTTTATTCGAATTAAAATAGAAACGACTATTTAGCTTGCAATGTTAAGACTATTAGTAAATACAGAAAAAAGAGAGATATTTTGATAAATAAACACTATCACCTATAACATATCGGGAATTACCCTTTTTTAAATAAAAAACCTTTGTAAATAAAGTGAAAAAATAGTACAAATGTGATATTGTACTGGGATAAGGTGCATAAATTATGAAAAAGGCATTCTGTAATATTTAAAAATCAACGAGAATAGTTGATATTTATTCCGATAGATGGCGCAAGCCATCAGCAACTTCCACTTGCACGATAAGAAGATGCCTTTTTCTTAACTTAGTAAATAATTTTTCTCAGAGATTGAGTATTCACAAAAGATAATCATTGAATAGATTTCTGATAATTGCTCTCCAATATCAGAATTTGATACACGACCAATTGTATCTTACATTAGCGAAGCAGATAGGGTTTATTATCTGAGAGTTAGGCCAACATGGATAATATCTAGGGTTTTCTAGAAAATGAGCCGCTAATTCTTATATTCTATTACCATATTATCATGTTCCTATTTGTCGGTGGACATGTAATACGAATAATCGTATTAGAGCCTGTTAATGGACGTTATTGTACGAAAGGTTTGCCAAATCTTTATCTCTTTAATAAACTCTTCGCTGATAGCTTCTATCTCTTCTAAGCAATGCCTTTTTGTAACAGACTTCACGTTTACTTGGAACTCATGACAACTTTACTATTAGCAGGATGAAAAAGGAGGAGGGGGAGCAGTAACAAGCTCACTAAAAACCTGGGCTCAGCTGGCCCGACTGATAGTACCCTGTAAGGGCTCCTAATCTAGGGATACAGGATGAGCAGCGTTTGTACTCCATGTTAGGAGCGGCTGCACATGGCGTCTGTTCCTCATGTCAGAGGCGGCCATTTCTTTTGGAGCTAAGTCGGCCTGCCACTGAGTTGTGCTCCCAGTCTTAATGACAAAGGCAAACGCATTCTACTTCACCCAGTCATAATGGTTGTCAAACAGACACCATCAAGGGTCACAACTTGGCACCCTAATACGATTGAGTGGAGATAAGAAAGAAGAGAATACTATTAGCATTAAGACACGAATGTTTCTTTTACACATTAAACAAACTTTAATTATTCTTAATACGATGGAAAACAATTTGAAAGGGCTGGATTAATCAAGGGTGAGATGGGAGGGTTTACCAATGATGAGACAAGCACCTCCAATACTTTTCATGGCCTTAAGACAGTTTAAGTTTGTTTTATGTATAAAAGAAACATTTGTGCTTTGATGCTTTCATTTCTTATATATAAATGGCACATTAATGCTTAATAATTAATTTGCTATTAAATACTTTAAAAAGGTAATAGTAGGTTGCCTAAATACGATAATTTTTTTTTTGCTTATCCCAAGTACACGTGGTACAGGCCAGGATAATATGGTGGGTAGTTAGGAACTGCATTTACTGTAAGTGCACCATATCTCTACACATGTTCTTTTTTTGCTTATCCCTAGTACACGTGGTGCAGGCCATGGTAATCATGGTGGGTAGAAGTAGGCGACTGCTTTTACTGTATGTGCACCACATGTCTACACATATGAAAAACAGTTCGACTTTTCACTTACAAATGTGTCAGAGCCCAGTTTGGTTACTTGTACTCGCTGGTGGGGTTAAACTTTTGCAAGATTTGGGGGCCACTGGAGCATTATTTTTTTACAAATAAGAAAAAAAGTGCCCAATGCAGGAATCGAACCCGGGTCGCAGCGGTTAAAAACCAACGGTTTAGACCATCCTTCCACCGACCCCCTTCTACACATGTGAAAAGCAGGAATAATAACGATAATAAAACGTCGATAAAATTTGTTCAAATTTTTAAACAAAATTTACTAACACGATATTTTCCAAGATAGTTTAAGGTCATACAGAGTATCTGAAATAACTCGAGCATGCACTCCTCGACCAAGCAATCAACCAAAGCTGATTGGTCCCTGCTTCCACCAAAAGAAGCAAATCCCGAATCAATTAGGAGCTCAATAAAGATTTTATGGCCGAGCTGCTAATATCGTGGATAGAAGCGAGCTACCCAATAAACACAGGGCTACAGGGGTGCCGGAGAAAACTTACTAAATAAACGGAATTTTCATAGAATATTTTGAATATTAAAACTGACAAGAACAATACTTGTCTTTTCCCTCTAAGTTTTCTTTATCTAGGATTAAAATAGGAAATTATTTTCGGGTTGTTTTGTGTAAAAGTAATTATGAATATTTTTTATAATAAAGGTGAAAATTTAATTTAAAAACCTTCTAAACAAATTGACTTTGCTTTTTTGAATACATCAGGAGACTGGTTTTTTAATCAGGAAATGTGTCACAATATAAATATTTAAAATATAATCAATTATCACTATTCCAAACGCACCGATGATAAAATATGAACAGTAACATCTTTATAATATACTTAGTAATTTTATTTGTGATGTTTTGAATTTATTGCCAGACGAGATGTCGGTTTTTTATTTGTTGCTTCCCTGCTTGAACTTGCGCCTTTTCATGGCCATTAAAAATCATACTCAATACAATAACTAATTTACTCACAGAACTGTAATATATATTAGCTCATTAGTTTAATATTTTTTGTCTAATTGTTTTTCACAGAGTTTATGATGATAATTGTATATATATGGTGTTTGTGTTTATAGACTGGTTGCATAATTGTGTCAACTATATTTGTTGTTGGCGTTACAAATAAATAATATTTTCAAGTATTCTTGCTAGAATATACTGCAAGGACTAAACAGCAATGTGCCCCTAAAATGTTTTTGGCCTTCGTTGAACTTTTACTATAATAACTAAACGGAAGCCTAAATCAATTTAGTGACATTTCTGTATGAAATAATATAGTTTCTTTGTCTCATGTGTGACATGTTTCTATATAGAGTTGTTTTAGAGCATTGAACATTGTTCTGACAAACCAGTTAAAACTGGTCTGTTCGAACCTGCATTCATTGCGCTCTAAGAGATAGCTTTAAACTGCTCAGAAACGAGTTTGCAAGGATTCAAATTAGGATTATTTTGATTAATAGTTATCCATGTGCCAACTACCTTTCAAATTTATGAAGTAAAATAAGATAGAGCAATATTTCCCATATAATCCTATGTATCAAATAAAAACATATGCACTCTAAGTAGTCGATAAGTATATCAGAAGTAGAAGAGAAGTGTATGAAGAAATATTCCAGAATAATACTAAAGGTATACAAAAGAAGGCTACAAGAATCATACAAGTCCAGGTGAGGTATGCATATATTAGATACGATATTTCATACCTCTAACGTAATATGCAAATAGAAGTAACGGGGAGTCCCCGTCATGGGCTTGCGATGGACCGTTTGTTGAATTTAACTCTTGTGTTACGTGATATCTGTATAACTGACAATGTTGAATGGACGACCTTTATTAGGATGTTTATCGAGCGGGTGTTGAAAATTTACAATTTTGTCTTTATTAGCCTCCCAGCGGTGGATCCAAATGGTACATTTACCATTAAAGGAACAAAATCATACTTGAGGTTCTCCACAGAGGCTACCTAGAATAAGATCGTTGTGCCACAGCAAAATAAAAACTTGGAGAAAGACAGCCTTGGTCCCGTGGTGTCTGTTTTTTTTTTTTTGTATTTGATCGAGTCTTTCATTTTTTTGAGATCCTCAACGATATCCCAATCTTGTCAAAAAGGTATTTCAACTGGGAAAGTGGAAGTGTAAGCATTTTGACACTGAAAGCATTGAAGCACGGAGGTTTCTTTTATACATAAAACAAACTTCTACTGTTCTTACTGTGATGAAAAAATATTGGGAGGGCTTGGCTTATCAGTGGTGAACCTGGCGGTTTGGCAATTTTATCTACAAGACCGCTTTTTAGAGCTCAAATACTGTATTGAACGCTTCTGCTTATATATACTACACGGAGGATGGAATCTTAGAAATGGTATTCAAGCAATCTATGGACATTAGCTTTTAGAACAGTAGAATTATATATAAATTCATCGCAGTAAAAGGATAATATAAGTTTTTTTATGTATAAAAGAAACAATTTGGCTTTAATGCTATCATTCATTCAGAATATATTGAACTATTTCTATGCATAATGTGACGGTTGTGTATAAAATATGTTAATTCCCCCATATACTTGTGAAGTAGAGATATATTCCACTGAGGACTTTGTGGAAAAAACTCAAGAGTGCAAATGTGCGAGGCAAACCCTTCCAGTTTCCTCGCCAGTTTAATTTAATAAAAGTTGGTGAGGAAAAAACCCGATCTTTTAGAGTTTATTGGGTTTTGGGTTAGTGGAGTCCTGAAGTTTTTCAATCAAGTCATGTGGGGCCTTTTCTCAACTCTCATAAAATAAAAATGAGATTTTTTCGTACAAAACTCGTAAATTATAAAAAGTTTAAAGTTATTTTGAAAGGATATTAATAGAAATAATAAAATGATCGATATGGCCTTAGAGAAGTGTAACACGTCAAGAGACACTTAATAATATAACAGGTCATAAAAATCTCAGCCCCCACCTCCCTTATAAAAACCTCCACCTCCCCCTCCTAACCTTTTATAACACATTCCCCCACCTACCTTTTATAAAACCTCCGCCCCAACAACCTTTTTAAAACTCCCCCCACTCCACCTACCTTTTGTAAAACCTTCGCCCCCACCTACCTCTTATAAAACCTCCTCAACCCATCTAAATTTTCATAAAAAATTCCTCACACCCCACCTACCTTCCTCCTTCCACCTACCTTTTATAAAACCTCCTCACCCCATCTACATTTGTATAAAAAATATTCACCCCACCTACCTTTTTGAAACCCCCTCACTCCACCTACCTTTTATAAAAACTCCTCACTTCGTCTACCTTTTATAAAACCTCCTCACTCCACATACCTTTCATAAAACCTCCTTACTTCACCTCCGTTTATAGAATCAACTCTCACCCCACCTACCTTTTATAAAACCTCATTTATGGACAAATAGAAATAACGAGATAAATGGGTAGGATCTTTCCTTGTAATCCTGATAGCCTAAACCTGAATATTTCTAGCACTATTTTCTATAGCCTGTTTAAATGTCATCTTAAGTCTTCCATAGGAGAAATGCTAAGACCATTCTAACGTCTATTTAAACCACTTGTACTAAACATATTGAGTTTAAAACTTATTGTGGTGAAAAAATAGTGAGAAGGCTTGGCTCAGTGATGAACCCTCCTAACAGTTTTGCCCATTTAATCCACCAGACCGATTTTTAGAGCCCTAATACTGTATTGGACGATTCTGCTTATATATTTTAAACTGAAGGATAGAATCTTGGTCATGATATTTAAGAAAACTATGAACATAATTAGCGAATTCGATATAAAACAATTGGTACTTCATGGTTTCTTTCACTGTTTTTGCATATCTTACAGAAGTTATAGAGACTTCCAAAAGAGCATTTCAGCTGGTGAATTTATAGAGCTGATTTTAGGTTAGAATATTCATAGCAATCCCGTTACCAATGGAGATTATAGTTTGAAATTATAGAACAAGATTGTGGAAATATTTCATTATTTGCAGAAGCTGGAGTTGTAGCATATTTTACTGATCTGAGCCTACGCACCCTGGCGCCAAAGATAATAAAAAATGCATTGTTTTTATACATAAATGCATTGTTTTATACATAAAGACATTGTTTTTATACATAAATGCATTGTTTTATACATAAAGACATTGTTTTTATACATAAATGCATTGTTTTATACATAAAGACATTGTTTTTATACATAATTGCATTGTTTTTTACGAATACTATGTCACTTCCGCAACATCGCAATATAACCTGCTAGCTATAAATAAACCTACAAGATTATAATGGGCAGACATATGTGTACCGAAATAAACATGGCCCCTAATTCCTCCAAGTGACTCAGCCAGAATCAACCTAATGGGACACGAAGCGGCTGCCAAAATTATAATAGATTTTGGAAAGATCTCAACTCTGTGTCAGATGTTGGACCAATGAACGACACCATGCGATGCAATCACCAATTTGGGAGAATCTTTTCAATGGCCATGGTTACTTCAATCTAAACTGTACCGTCATTACTCTTGTGAATTCTTTATTTTGATCTAAATACAGAAGTATGTGTGTGTGATTATTGAAGTCCCGTTTTTTTATGCAGAGCTATACATTAATATGCAAAGGTCAAGGAGCAAAATGAATTTATTTAATTAAAAAATTGGATTGATCACATCATTCAGTCCTTAATTTTTCAGTTGGTCTTAACACATGAGAGATATTGTACAAACATGATAAACTAAATTAAGATTTCTATTTACATTCTTTTGTACTTACATATTAGTAACCCAATATGTAATATATATATGCAAATCGTTCTGAAAATAGAGAGAAATCTATAAAAGATATCAAATAGACCAATGCATGAAAATAGAGCAATCCGATATTATTTATCCGATAATTATCCGATAATTTTTTCTTCTCTAACTTTTGCCTACCCCAGTTGTACCAATATAAATATTTGATATTTTTTAATTGCAAAAGGTCAGGGCGAACACACAATTGCATTACAGTTTTCATTAACTGATATAAAATTAGAAAAATAAAAACGTTAGATGATAAGTGAATATAGTTTGTATTAAAGAGAAACAGATTTCTTTCAAAGAATATATTTTATTTTCTAATATTTAGTAATAAAATGAATACAAATCCTGCGACACTGAACACAATCACAGAATAATAAACAGAATTTAAAATTCTAATTATCGTAATTGAAGATTAATTTAATGCATTTAAGCCTTTTATTAAGGACAAGAATATGAAAAAATGAATGAACATTACAAAGATGGGCAAAACATCCAGCAGAAAACAGGAGAATACTTGCTACAAAATGGCGCTTGAAAAGCAGCCGATGGTTAGTCAAAGCTGTCATCTGAGGCCGATATTATTTTGAATCGTTCCTCCAACACTTTTAAGGAAACTTATCACTAGAAAACGATAGAAATTTATATAAATTGTCTTTAATTTTGAAAGAATACCACAAACGAACTATATTATAAATAATTTTAATGCATTTAATTTTTATTATAAATAATGAATAAAGAATATCACTGATTAAATAGAAAGTGATTATGTACTTTGTGCGATAGAGATTTCAGCCAGGAATCTTTCAACATCACATTTTATATTGTCCAGCACTGGAGGAGGAGAGAGAACTTCTCCGTCAAAAGAGTTGTTATGAAAACAAGTTGCCATATGTTCTAATGCCAAAAGTAGTATAAAGTAAACACAATGCATTAGCTTTTCACAAATTCTGAAAAACATCACAGACAATTGGCGCAACACAAATGATGGATTCTACATAAAGAAAGGTCGATCTTAATATATATGGTATACACACATGCACCCATGGACAAGTTGTACCTTTTAACATATATATATATATATATATATATATCGGGGTTCAAACAATAACTCGGAATGATATTTGATACACAGTGATATTTATCGAAGACATACGCGATAACCAAGTGTGAACAAAATTGCCTCGTCTCCTTCAAAAAAATAAAAAATAAAAGAACGGCGACATGAATTATGAAACTTCCTTTAGTTTTGTCCATGTGTGTGTGAATGTATATTATATTAACTTTTAATCACTTTTGCCTGAAGTTGAAATTCCGGGCTGTTACCTTTGGGAGAAATTTGTTCATATTATTAAAATCTATAAAAGGTAACCCTATTTATTTAAAATATGTGCAAATTATATTTGAACTATTTTTATTTTTAACATAAGGTTTTAGATATTTTAAAAATGTCAGATTTGTTCTTTCACTTGGAAGTTATTGTAGCATGGAGAATGTTCCCATAATCTAACACATCAACTCATTTGCTTTTCACCGATGACATTACTAACGTAGAAATGTCGACAGGTATCCTGGAAATGTCAACGCTGGCTGTCAAACTAAACAAAAGACAAAGGAAATAATTAATAGAACATATTATATTCTAGATTCCATTCCATATCAAATATTCCATTTAAATTCTCAACACCCAAGACAGAAGTATGACCACATATATTAATTTTTACCTTGTTTTCATAACAATTGGTTTGTTCCATTGTTTAGGTTAAATTGCTAATTGAAATAAACGTTCCAAAACATTTTTTAAACTAAATAAAACTAGAAAAGATATATTAATATCTACCTTGTTTTACAACAATAGGTTTGTCTTATTGTTAGGTTAAATTACTAATTGAAAGTAGCGTTCCTAAACATTTTATTAACTGAATAAAACTAGAAATGAAGAAATAATCCTTGGAAATATTTTCAAAATTTATTTTTATTTTATTTCAACAACATAACACAAATCGACTGGTACCTTTTTATTTACGATTTCTTTGCCTCATTGTTGTGTGTGTTAAAAGAAAATATTCAAAATTCAAAAATCTAATCATCATTACTTGGTGTGTCATTATTTAATATTCCAATGTAAATATATTTAGAGAAGGGGATGGAGAAAATTAATTAAGGAAGAGGTAATAGCCACTCTATATGTTTTTCTATCAAATCGATAACCCGCTGATTTAATATTTTAAGAAAAACACAATTTGTTATTCTATAGTATACGGATATCATTGAAACATCCTTTATATATCATAAAGATAGAGGCTGTTTGGCCGGCATTCATAGTTCTTAAAATTAAAGATACTTCGGCCAGTAAATCTTTTTTATTGTCTCGACGTTTCGACAAAAAATTAATTTTTGTTCTCTCCTGACGAAGATAAAATATTTTTGTCGAAACGTCGAGACAATAAAAAATATTTACTGACCGAAGTATCTTTAATTTGGAGAATCACATATATAGTTATATCTCATGTACCATAATAGACACCTCTTTCTTTATTTATACATTTTGTTATATAGTTATATCTCAATATATGATCCCAAGAACTGGTTAAATTTTTTTAATTGTGCCGATTTTCTGCTCCACACCGAAATATTAGAATATATTAATACAAAATAAATTTTAAATTAACATTGATAGTTCTAGAATTAATATGAATTGAGAGGGAAAAATATTTACCCAGAGAGAAGAGTGTCTTACAAAAATATAATTTAATTAATTCGAGCTTTCGGAATTTTTGAAGCTCTACTAAAGGAGAATAAAGGTTAATTATAACCTAAGAGAGAGAGAGAGAGAGAGAAAGGTTATAATTAACATTATTTCTGTAGAAGGACTCCGGAGTTAATTAAATTACATATTTTACAAGACATTTGTACCTGGATCCAGTCACCTGCTTATTGAATGTCTTCCAGAACTACAGAAAGCGGGAAAACATTGAATACAAGGATCTTTATATGTTTATAAATAGTAAGGACTCATATTTAAAATATAGGAAATTTTGTAAATATATTTATGATTTTCTCTCTTGGTTAAAAAACCTTAATTGATAACTATATATATATATTTGTACTTATTTCATTGGTTGTTTTGTTGTTTTGGTTTCGATTGTTTATGTAAAAAAGTTCTCTGAATTTAGCGTTGTTGCTTAAGGTAAGCATCCCTTGTGGGCATATCGCGTCTGATTTGATGATAATAAATAATAATAAATACCTGAATGCATATTTCTCTTAACTAATAGTATTAATAGTGTCAAGTCTTCTTCTTCTTTCTTATCTCCACTCAATCATATTAGGGTATCAAGCTTGTAAAGCTTGAGACTTGGCAACCATCATGACTTGGTGAAGTAGAATGCGTCTGCCTTTGTCATTAAGACTGGGAACACTACTCAGTGGCAGGCCGACTTAGCTCCAAAAGAAATGGCCGTCTCTGACATGAGGAACAGACGCCATGTGCAGCCGCTCCTAACATGGAGTACAAACGCTGCTCATCCTGTATCCCTGGATTAGGAGCCCTTACAGGATACTATCAGCCGGGCCAGCTGAGCCCAGGTTTTTTAGTGAGCTTGTTACTGCTCCCCCTCCTCTTCTTTTTCATCCGGGCTTGGGACCGGCAATGGCGGAGTGTCAAGTGAAGACGAGAAGTTCAAGTGTGGAATAAATATTCATTAATTATATTTATATATAGAATATTTATTACTAACTCATCTACCAAACTGCAAATATATGCATATGTAAATTCAGCAACATTAATACAAATTACATTTATAATATAGTACATTAGCGTGCCATCTGTTATAAGAAATTAAAACGTCTCAACGCGTAGGAATATTTTTAAAATTAAACAATTATCTCTACTGTGCCATTAATTTATCATTGCAGTAAGGACATTAGAAAATTGTTTAATTTTAAAAATAATCATACATATATTTGAAATAGCTAAAATTTCAAATATCAATAGAAAAATTTTCCTGTTTATTTAGTGAAATAGACTAAACTAGTAAACAAGTAGTTAACAAGTTAAACGGAGATCTATATTTTCCTCCTTTTTCTTTATTATCTAGAGAGAAAGAAACACAATTGATGAGAGGAAGGGGTTTGAAATAATTGAGGAAATAATCTACGTTATTTTTACGTGTGGAATTATTCTCTACGACATAAAAAAGAGCCATACGATGCTACTATCCGAGTGTTTTAAGTACTAATTACTTCCAGTACAACATTTCCTTCCTTCCTTTCTCCACACTCTGTGGTGGTTTCCGGCATTTAATTATTGGGACCATTTTGTCCACTCATAGAATAGGGAGGTTAATTCTTATGTCGCTCTGTGAATCCACATTTCTGTTTCAGAGTTTATTTTACAGAATTTTATATATATTTATTGTACAGCAGAATTACCTCCCTGTAAAGGACACCTAATTAATTGCAGAGCCAAAGTGTTCTCTAGGGAGATGTGTCCTCTTACCGGAGAGTTGTTAATAAGTAAAAATGATAATTTTGCAAATAAAAACTGTCCTTTAGAGAGAGGTGTCTTCTAGCGCGAGTGTCCTCTCATGGAGGTTCGACTGTATATAAATTTTAAGTTTAATTACTTTTTTTTTCGTTCAAAAGAAACATTTGCGGTATAATTGTCAAATTTAGTTCTACCATCATAAGCCGCATTATATTTTTATAATACAATTCTACTTTATATAATATTTACGAACGGAAAAATATGTTCAGGGTAGCCTAGTGGACATGGCATCTGCCCGGTAAGCGGAAAACTGTGGGCTCGATTCCCATCCCTGGACACTTTATTTTTACATTTATCTCATTACTCTTCGCAATTAATCCTATCATACTTCATACCTAAGGTTAGAAATAATCGTTATTTATCCTTAAAATAAATTTCAATTTTTCGTTCAAATGAAACATTTGTGGTATAATTGTCAAATTTAGTTCTACAATCATAAGCCACATTATATTGTATTATTTAATTAATTAATTGTACCCACAGAGTATATATGTAAGATCACAAGTAAATAGGCGCTAACCGTAAGAAGATAAGTTTCTTTTTTATTTTGTTCTCTCTCTTGTAAATCAATAATGTTTGATTAATTTTCTTGGAATCAATATATTTGAAAAATTTTAGCAAAGTCAAAAATATTTAAAAGATATATGATTCAAACAAGTTTTAAAATTTATAATAATTAATTTCAATATTTTATTCTATTTTATTTTGAAAATCGAAAATTTGTTCTCTTAGAAAAATAAAATACAAATGAAAAATGTATATTTCTATGAGTAGAAGAGCTAAGGAATATGGATTTCTGTGGCTAGAGTGTTCTGGAAATGTGAGTTACTTTGGCTTGAAGGAACAAGAATATGTTTAGAGAGGTCAAGAAATACGTAATTTCGTAAACAAAAGGCCAAGAAATGTGTATTCCTGTTAATAAAGAGCCAAGCAATATTTATTCCAACAAAGATTTGAAAAAATATATAAAATATTGCTAGAAAAAATATAAAATTTTTCACAACAGAGATTTTTTAAAACAGAAAAACTGAATATATTTTAAGTAGGGGGTTCGGGTCGTTTATAAATTTTGGTGTTAGTCAGATAATGGCAAACATTGAGGAGACAATCTCAGAATAAAAGGCCGCGTGGAAGTAAAAAATGTTTACCTCTATTTAATTGGGCGTAAATTGGAAGGAAAACTTTTTTACACAAAGAATTTATTCTTATCGAATATAAAAACACGAAGAAAGCCGCTGAAAAAAAGTGAAAATTTCAGGTTTGTTTGGTTGAGAGAATATTTTGTGTTGAGGTGTTTAGGATAATAAGAGGTTTGCCAGGATGATAACGAAATGGCTAGGTACGCGTGGCAACCTGTGAGGGTCTAGGAATTTACATAAGATAATACTTATGCTTATCTATTTGATAAAGTTTCTTATTTTTTACCATGTTTGCGTATTTACGCATGTTCTCCTTAAATTGCTTTTCACAAATTTATCTAGTAACCTCTTGACCGTCTTGATGGATCATTAAGATACAGGCTGTACCATGCTGCCGAAAGCCAAGAACTAGAAAAGCGGACATGGTTGAATATTTTTTATTTATTAGAAAAAAACCTTTTGGACAATTATTACTTGAAAATCTCTCTCTCTGGAAAAAAAAAAATATTATCAGTGTTAGTTCAAAGTTCAGATCTGCACGGATCACACAGAAGAAGTTGAAAAAAACATTCTCTACAGCAGATTTAGCAAAATGTCAACATCTTTGACAACATTTTGGGCCTTAGTACGAAAGGATCTTTATCAAATGAGATTCTAGAATAGAGGAGAGCTACATGTAATTAACTCGATCTACAAAAGAAGTATTTGAACTCTGAAAGATATTATTATACCTAATTATCCAAATTAGTTTAAAAGTATCCTGGTATAAGTACTGCCACTCTGTCAACATCTCTTTGACAGATGCCACATTTCCTCCTGGAGACCCTGGAATTGTAGCCGATATTTTAAACATAGATCATAGATAGATCACACACATTCTATATATTTTAACAGCCCATTTCTACCATTCTCACGAAATTTGAGAATGTAATAAGTAAATGAGATAGAGTATCTAATTATTATTTTATTTCTCATTTCTAGAACGACATAATAGAGATGTGTTATTTAAAAAAAAACGCACATATAGAAGCTCTCACTATGACTTATATGCCTTAACACAAATGGCGTCATGTAAAGTCACCGGTGTAACATTGCCACAAAATGATGTTTAGAAATATCTGTGAGTACACGGTAGCAATGTGAAGATAGCTGTGAGTTGAAATTACAACGTTTCTCAACGTTATCTTTAATGTTGAGTCTTATCGGTCTCTCTACTGCCATACTGAAATATTGGTGATGATCCTACCCAGCCGGTTCGTCAGCCCGCTACTGTGGAGTTGTACAGCACAGAATTCTAGAGATAACTTATGTGGAAGGAAGGTCTTTAAGGAAATTATGATGGACATAAGTCGAACTGCTTTTCACATGGGTATAGATGTGGCACATTTACAGTAAAAGCAGGCGCTAATTACTACCCACCATGGTTATCATAGCCTATGAGAAAAAGAAGAAGATGATGGACATGCAGATAGACTTGTTGGAATACTTTATGGAAATTTTGCCGGGATGTGATATTGATCTATAAATATAAAGGTTATCTCTCCCGTCAAAATATATAGCGCCTGACTTTGACGTTTATTTTGACGGAAGAGGTAACCTTTATCTTTATAGATGAATATTCTTCCGGCAAAATTTCCATCTATATTTTGGCCATAGATTTGGTCTGTCCACTTTGACAGATAAAAGCCTCTTTGGCAGACTGTGAAGATTCCATTAGATCCCTTGTGGAATTCATGGAATAAAGCCTGGTCTGGACGGACGAGGGCCATTAGCCCGAAACCATGGTATCTAGGTGGACGCTTCTCAGTTTTCCAAAGTTGCTATTGTGACTTTGTCAAAGGCCCGATGCAGTTATTTCGCAGCGACGGTCAATATATGGCGTCTAGTTTTGACGTCTATCTTAATGGGAGAGGTGACCTTTATAAATGACTAATTATAGAAGATCCTGTGAGTGAAGAGATGCTATTCGGATAATCAGAAGGCAGCTGTAATAAAGGAGAGGAACCCACCTTGTAGAGGAATGTCCCCATCTCCGATATTCCGACCTTGGATCCCTTCTTGAAGCACACGAGGTAGTCCTGGGTGAGGAGGAAAAATCGCTCCTTCCAGCGGCTGAAGAAACGGTCCCACTGCTGCCACAGGAGTCCTTTCTTGACCGTGGTCTCTTCGAGGAGGACAGACATCGGGGGCCAGGCCTGGGGACACACGGACTGTCAACTCTTTGTCAGGACAATTAGCTCATCAACATGGGGACAATGTCCTGTAAGTGGATTGGTCTCTTCCGTCTGTATGAAGTCTTAGGATTTCTTGGGATTATATCACTGCGTGAGTTATTCATTTATGTTGGTATCTATATTAATAAAATGCAAATTTCATAAGTGGTGTTCGCTAAAAACTTTCGTTACAATGCATCAATTTCGACCAAATTTTCAACATTTATGTAAAACGAGATGGAGCAGGTTTTGCTTAACATCAAAATATTTTTCCTAACTTTAAAATACATAACTTTGCTGTTATCGATAAAATACAAAATAATTCAACAGAGTTAATTTTATTTATATATAAATACAAAAAAAAAAAAAATCAGCAATTCATTCAACTCAATCTAAAAAAATATTCAAAACAAGCAATTTTAAGATAACACCATATGTAAAACAGTCGGCCAAGAAAACAACAACGATATTACATCTTTCTCACATATTCACACATAATCTTGATTAATAATTAAAACTAATCTTTAACATTGTTTATTATACTTCATAATATATAATATTCGTTAGGCAAACTTTCACTCGGATAAAACCCGGGCGAAGCCGGGTACACATCCGCTAGTCTATTAAATAAAATTAACTCGCTGATAAATTTACCAAAGATGCAAATATAAATTTCCAACTCACACACCAATTTATTCCGATGATAAAACCATTTAAAAAAACATTCTTATAAAAAGAAATAAAAAACATAAGGTAGCAAATTTGGACCAAACATTAAATGATAGGGAATTATACAAATGGTTGAAATTATAAGAGTGTATAACACATTAATGTACACTCATGGACAAAAATTAAGGAAGTAGAAAGAAAATTTTCCATATCATTACAAAATGTAAAATATAACTTAAATACTGCCTCAAGTTGATTTATTTGATACAATGTGTTCATAATATATAATGTACCTTATCTCTAAGCTAAATGATTCTCATGTTTCTTCTATAAATATATTCCTTGTTGTTATTTATAAGTATATAAATTACTGTATGTGTGATGATATAGCTTTTCGAAAACCTAATCTGTATAGGGTATATATACTTTTGCATTATCATTTTCTTCTTAAGTGAATTGTATATACATACCTTAGTTATTGCTCTATATATTACAACATATTTAAAATATATTTATATATTCCAGAAATTATATTAATCTATCCTCTATCTTCTTCATTTTTGTAACGTTTCCTATTTATAAATAAAGGATAGTCACAATACTTTTTGTTTTAAAACAAGAACATTAAGCCTCCAGGGAAAAGTTTCTTTTTAAAATATTTTTTTATTTGAAAATCTCTCAAGCTTTCGGGTAAGAAAGCCCTTCTACGGGAGAAAATATTGATTCAAG
The DNA here is from genome assembly GCA_030710605.1 of Cordylochernes scorpioides. NCBI lineage: Eukaryota > Metazoa > Arthropoda > Arachnida > Pseudoscorpiones > Chernetidae > Cordylochernes > Cordylochernes scorpioides. Next base: position 55,108,767 of record CP092882.1, read on the forward strand.
GGATTATTTGATCGAATTTTGAACTTTTTGTTTTAATATTTAATTATATTACAACAAGGTTAACCATATTATATAAACAAAACTTATACAAAATTAGAGAAATAAAAGAAAGTACAGTGTTGGCGACTGCCTAACTATGAAGAAAAATTAAAGAATAATTAAATATTTTACATGAATAAATATAAAGTATGTTACAATTTTATTTTCCTTTATATACATATTTTAAATTAAAAAGGCATATATTGGATCAAAATATAATTTATTTACCAATATTTCAGTTGACTGAACGCCAACCTTTTTTAAGGTATTATAACATTTTAACGTGTCAACAACAAACTCGGTGTCACAAAACGTCAAAAGGGTTAATATATACAGTTATCAGCGTCATAATCAAGCAACAATTCTTAATTCTGTCACCGTTTGCTTTGTGAATGGAATAAATACCCAAATATGGCCGTTTCTCATAACCATCGGTGGTTCAGTGGTAGAATGCTCGCCTGCCACGCGGGCGGCCCGGGTTCGATTCCCGGCCCATGCATTATTATTATTTTTTTACAATTTTTAAAACTCATTTATATATTATACAAGAATGACATCCACGGCGCCAATTTATAACTGTAACGAATAGTATTTGAATAAAATGATTTATTCTGGTAAAACCCGGGCGTTGCCCGGGTCATTCGGCTAGTATACATATATAGTGTAGTATTTATTATTTTATTAACAGAGTATCATTTTTGATGTTTATATTTTTCTACTCTGTAAACTTCACTCATTGCTTAACTTTTGTTTATCATTCATAGTTTGTTCTTGCCTTAAATAAATTGCTGAGTCATCCTGAAGTTTGTCTTTGGTAATTTTCCACGTGGCAATATATTTATATGTAAATACGTAAATACTCCATGTAAAAACATGACATTCGAATAAAGCTAACCATATCCGGAACACACCACCGTGTAGCTTCACAGAGCCGACTTTAGGAGACTTCTAACTCCGCTGATTTAAATACCAAATTTATTTTAGGTTTGAATTAGCGTGGGCTAAAAAAGGTGAAAAGGTCTTGATTGCCCATATTCTTCCTGGTGTTTGACCTGACGAACCTCTTTTTGTGTGAAAGAAATCGACCCATCCTTTGAATACAAGAAATATATGATATATCATGCCAAGCTTTACCTACACAACTTTTTCCAACTGGATATATATGTGGACATTTTTCCGGGAATTATTTTATATATATAAAAAAAGGTCACCTCTTCCGTCAAATTAGACCCCAAAACTAGACGCCATCTTTTGGCCGTTGCCACAAACTAGCGGCCTCAGGTCGGTGACAAAGCCACAACACCAGCTTTGGAAAACTGAGAAGCGTCAATCTGGAGACTATGGTTTGGGCTATGACCCTCGTCAGTCCAGGGCGGACTTTATTCCATGAGTTCCACAAGGGATCAAATGGAATCTTCACAATCTACCAAAGAGAGTGTGGCGACTACACTTTGCTTCAGCGAGCACGAACTAGAACGGCCTCGGCAACCGCGAGCGTCAACCTGACTACGCATGCGCGTGGGACGTCATCAGAGACTCTGGCCACTCGGCGGTAAACATCTTGGCTAACTCCGACGGCCGTTACTTCAACCGTTGCTTCTTTTCTATTTCTATATTTCTGGCTTTAAATAAATTAATTTTAATTATAATTTTATCAGCAGCCTTTCCACAAGCCACACCAACACATCACGCAACAATCCTATAAGGGGATTAGCTGGCAAGGTGGCTAGGCCAAATCTATGGCCAAAATATAGATGGAAATTTTGCCGGGAGGAATTTGCTCTATAAAAGCAAAGGTCGCCTCTCCCGGTAAAACTAAACGCCATCTATTGACCGTTGCCAGTTTACTTCATTGAAATCTACCAGTTTTTTACAAAAAAAAAGAAGATCAGATATTTTCTAACAGACCTCGTAGTTTGACCATTTGCCTTCGTAGAGTGAACCCTTCCTTGAGAGAATCATTTTATGAATGCCTACTTTCCTGAATAGCCACTTTCGTGAGGTAAAAACTGACTTCGATAAAACCAACCTTCAAATAAACCACCTTGAGGAGACACCTGGGTTATCAAGATTTTTAGACGGACTTTTACCAGTGTGTATTAGAAATAGGCTGCTTTGTCTTTTAATAGGAAAGACGTTTCTCTCTCGACGTATCTTCAATCCTTGATCTATAATAGTCCTACTCGTTCTTACTCTCTAGATAGAATGAGGCAGCTATCTCCTGGTGATTGGAAACATTTCATTGTACTATGAAGATGTATTCTTATATATACTATATATTATAACTACAGTAGAACCTCCCTGTAAAGGACACCTAGTTGCAGAGCCAAAGTCTTTTAGGGAGAGGTGTCCTCTTACCGGAGAATTGCTAAATTGTAAAAATGGTTATTTTGCGAATGAAAACTGTCCTTTATAGAGAGGTTTTCTCTAGCGTGAGTGTCCTCTCATGGAGGTTCTACTGTAATAGAATATTTACTATGAGCACAATAGGTTACTATAAAATTACTGTGTAGTCATAAATTCAATATAGAGAACATTTTTCCTTTCAAAATAAACACATTAACACCAACATGTACCATTTATCTATAGATCAGACGGTCTCTCATGGCAGTTCGTAACACCAGTTTTAGAAAATTCTGAAAACATCTGAAGACACTCTCGATATCAGATATCTCAATAATTTTCGTGCTACTTTTGGAAATGATTGTCTTTTCTTCTATAGTATCACTTTTTATGTGACTAAATTTTGAAGAGAAAGGTTGTTTTAATAAACAGATTGGCAAACTAACAAGAATCCATTATACGACCTAGCAAGGTACCTCTAGCTAGCAGCCATGTCCCTGTAACAACCATTCCTTCCCTTTTCTTTAAAAAAATACATTTCGTTCTATTATAGTATTCGTATAGACACTAAAGTTTTATTTTCTTAACGTTTCAAGAACAATATTCTCAAGAACAAGTTTTTAACGCCTTACCAAATGCTTTATTTTTATTTATTTCTCCTGACGAAGGCAAAAGCTTTTTGTTGAAACATTGAGAAAATAAAACTTAAACTGGCCGAAGTGTCTATTTTTTTCAAAAGAACTATGAATGCCGGCCAGGCAGCCTCTATCTTTACGATAACCATTCCTTCCGTTATCAATCAAAGACATTTTAAAGCCATCATTGATCAGAAGTACACACTGATATCGCAAGGATTCCCTAATAACCAAACTCTATAGTAAGTTTCTTTTTATTTTTTCAAATTTTACTCTATCATTGAGTATGTAATGGGGCATATGATTGATTTGTGGGGGCGAGAGACTTCCTTCCAGACTTCTGGGATGACAGACCACGGCAAACATACAAGCGGGGCCTGGAGATGACCACCGCTGCGCGGCACGGCAGATCGGCGGAAGTCAATCAGAACCTAATAGACATTCTAGGGTGTTGTCCTTTTGTCTTCCTCTAAAAATGTAGCTAATAAGTAATACCAATAAAACACTAACTTTGAAATACTTTCTGGGCCATCGCTGGACTAATAAATCGACACACCATAGATTATTTGATTATCAAATTGGTTCTTGAAGCGTAAAAACACATCACTAAGTATTAGAATTATTCTTTAGATTTAAGTCTTTATAGAATATCAAACTTTATAGAAATTTTATTTTTTCTCAGCTTTTACTCTATTACTGAACATGTAATGGGGCATGTGATTGGTTATTTGATTATCAAATTGGATCTTGAAGCGTAAAAACATCGCTAAGTATTAGAATTCTTCTTTAGACTTAAGTCTTTCAGATTTATCGACAATAGAGATTCATTTTAAGAGGCTTCACCAGGTAAGTTCCTTGTTTGAGCTCTTACACTATCGAACAAAATGGATGTAACGGAGCATGGGATGATTTGATTATCCGAAGTTTCTGGTAGGCAAGCACAGATATCGCCGTAAACTAAGGTTGTCCTTCAAAGATAAAGTTTTAGTTACAATAGAGGCTCAATTTCTGAGGTTAGGCAGGTTAATAGTGAAAAAACTAATTGTACCAAGCTGTACTCCCAAGTGTTCAGAGTCTGGAGTTGACACATACACATATTAGCTCTCGCTCTCACATCCAATTATCCCAGTGACAAAGTTCACACCTAATCTCATTTGGCGTCTTTTTCTCCGCACTTCATTATTAGGAAGAGGGCTTGCTTAATTGGCTTTGGGAGCTGGTCTGGAATGAAGGACTTAGAGGCTTCTTCCCTCTAGTCTTCTTCTTCTGGAATTCTTCAAATCTTTCTTATCATTTCTTCTTTCGTAGCTTTCATTGTCTCTTTTATACATCACTCGGCATCTTATATAAATCTTATACATTTTTAATTAAAAAAGCATATATTGGATCAAAATATAATTTATTTATCAATATTTCAGTTGGCTGAACGCCAAACCTTTTTAAGGTATTATAACATATTAATGTGTGTCATATGTTCTAATACATTGAAAAAGGTTGGCGTTCAGCCAACTGAAATATTGGTAAATATATTATATTTTGATCCAATATATGCATATTTTTTATTAATGATCTATTTATGGATTGCTTTATTTTCAAAACGATATCTTATATATGTGTTCTAATAAATTTAGAGATGAAAAATAAATAATTATTTTCTGATTGTTTTTTTTTTGAGTTCATGTAAATTTAGCCAATGGTTTGAGTCGTCGATATATTTTGAAATAAAAGAGTTTTAATCACAATTTGCTCTAATTGTGCTGATAAAAATATACAAAATATAATTTATGAAAAGTATCACCTGACTTAAGACGTAAAGAATAAAGAAAAAAAAAAAGATTACCTATTTACACATCTACAAAAGATCTGAGCCGGCCAAAGTAAACAATAACAATGAGTTTATATAGTGCAAAGCTGCGTTATTTGGCGATCGAGTTCAGAGGTTTGTTCTATACATTATAATTCAATTTAAAATTATGTTTTTATATAAAACACACACACACACACATATATATATAATATATATATATGAAAAAATAGTACAAATGTAACATTGTACTGGGATAAGGTGCATAAATTAAGAAAAAGGCATCTCCTTATCGTGCAACTGAAAGTTGCTGATGGCTGGCGCCATCTATCGGAATAAATATCAACTATTCTCGTTGATTTTTAATTATTCCAGAATTGGCCAAATACCCATTCTTGATTAATCAAGAAAAGCTAACCACGGACGCGTTTCGGGCTGTTGGCCCTCATCAGCGTGGTGCAAGCTGTACCTTAACGACCAAAAAAATTGGTCATTAAGGCATCCTGAAAAATCATGAAACGGGTAGTTAAGGCCAGAATTGCGTGAGGACGCTACACAATGTGAAAAAATAGTACAAATGTAACATTGTACTGGGATAAGGTGCATAAATTAAGAAAAAGGCATCTCCTAACCCGTTTCATGATTTTTCAGGATGCCTTAATAACCAATTTTTTTGGTCGTTAAGGTACAGCTTGCACCACGCTGATGAGGGCCAACAGCCCGAAACGCGTCCGTGGTTAGCTTTTCTTGATTAATCAAGAATGGGTATTTGGCCAATTCTGGAATAATTAAAAATCAACGAGAATAGTTGATATTTATTCCGATAGATGGCGCCAGCCATCAGCAACTTTCAGTTGAACGATAAGGAGATGCCTTTTTCTTAATATACATATATATATATATTGAAAACTCTTTGTTATGAATTTGAAAAAAAAAAGTTTTTTTTTTGTGTTATATAGAGTAGAGTTTTCCAATAGATATATTTTTGTTATAAAAGGTTCCATTAAAAAAAGGTTTGGTTCTAAAGAATTCGGTAATAGAAAGGTGTTCTTTTGTAAATATACATTATAGAAATTTCGCAAAAAAGTTGCATATAAAAAGTTTTCATTTTATTGAAAATATTCAACATATTTAGTACTCTGTCTCAATTGACTTCTTGGTAACAACGGTAAGGAATTAATCAGAACATGGTGTGAGATATTTCAGTCCTTACAACACGACTCCATAAACATTATTGTGCATACAGGTATATATGTATATACAATATAATATAATGCGGCTTGTGATTGTAAAACGACATTTGAAAACTATCCCGCATGTGTTTCTCTTTTCAACGATAAATCAAAATTTATTTCAAGGAGAAATAACGATTATTTCTAACCTTTTGGGTGAGGTATGAAAGGGTGAATTGTGAAGAGTAATGATAAATGGAAAAATAAAAGTGTCCAGGGATGGGAATATGTATATAGGTTGAAAACAAACTCCGCCAATCACGAGCCGCCAAGAAACGATCGTTTTATCATGAATCAGCTGCTAATACCTCTTATCTCTCCAAACGAACTTTTAAAGAGTCGAGATAAGAGCCAAACGACCAGTTCTAAGTACTTGGTCTGTACAAATATTGTTTGATCGTTTGTTTCAACAGGTCGTAAAGTTTTACTCTTTAAGTTTCCTATCAATATATTTACAATATAGGAAGAACAACCCTTAACCTATTCAACATTCACCAACTGGAATCAATAAATCTATGTAATCTGTGATATGATAAGCTACTGCATTAAACCGTCAAAAATCTCCACAATGTCGTGTGTTTTTTAATTTTTGATTTCATTTGAGCCAATTAAGCTATCATAGGGTCCATTCAGGCAAATACAATTATTTATTCACACACAAAAACTTTTATTAGGGACTTGCCCCATACAGATTCTCCCAATTGGGTAAGGTAATAATTATCTTGTGTTATTTACATAGAAATTGAACTGGCTTTACTCTTCGTCTCAAAGTCATTATTTTTATTTATACACATTTTTACTATATAGAAAAAGAATGCTTCCTGATTTGAAATTAAACGAAAAACATGGTGAAGGAAGACGAGTTTCTTTTATTGATGCATAGGTGCAAGCTTTCTGATTTAATTTAATAGTAATTCCTTTCTACCATTTGTACCATAGTTCTTATAAGTCGCGCTTCATTGCTCGCCTGTTGAAGGGGTTTTACCCGAAAGCTTGCACCTATGCATTAATAAAAGAAACTCGTCTTCCTTCACCATGTTTTTCATTTAATTAACATTTTTACTATGCATAGGGCCGATTATTTCAATTTAAGATGACGCGACCCAACTATTTCTTTAAAATATTAAAACCAATTTTAAAATGAATTGAATCAGTTGTTTTTATAATATTGCTTTGATGTTGAGATTAACAACTAATACCCATCAAGAAACGAATGGCGTATAAATTGTATGAAACATTTACAGGTCAATCTCTCTATATGACCAAATTTAAAGGCTAGAAATTTGTTCTTATAATCTTTCTTCATTGTTCTTTCACTGTATATGCTTTAAAAGAATATTTATGTGATGATTTAAGACCATGGAATTGTTGTAAATAGTCTAGATATCTACTACCACATGTTCCACCCCATGACTGTATATAACTTCTTATGTACTGCACATAGAAAGCCTCAACTAACATCAATCTGTACCGCGTAAGAATCTAATAAAGTATAACAACTGTACAGATAGAAGGAATGGAGTCTAACAGGAGAAAATTAAGGTTAAAACTAATCAGGCATAGGACAGAAGTCGAAGCAAGGCCTAGCAAAAGAGGCTTAAAACCAGCCCAACTATAAATAATTTACAAGTCAATACTTCCTGACAGGACAGGGCGTATCTGATAACGCAGAAGTTATAAAAGTCGAGTAACGCCCCGTACTTCCTGGCCAAGACCGGACGTATCTTCCATCAAAGATAGCCGCAAGGCCAATTAGAGAAGACCATACCTAAGTAGGTCAACCAATAGCCAAAGGCCACGTGGCATGGTCCCGCCAATTGGGAAAGAATCACCTAAATAGGTCAGCCAATTAGAAAGAAGCAAGGTCGTGGTGTTAAATCGAGGACCTAGAATAGTTAGTCTGCGCTTCGATCCCAACGGTAACACTTGCTCTAAAGATCTCTCTCTCCACTCATCCCATTCCTTCTTGACGTCAGACGCTTTTAGTGGAATCTCTGTTTGTTTATTTCACCTTTGGCCCAGCTGTGTCGCCTTCCACCACGACTGCACGGTAGAGTTGACATCGAGGTTCGTCTAGCATCAGGTAACACTGGTCCCAGAGGTCCCAAGATATCACATTTATATATATATCTAAAGAAACAAAGGTCGCCTCTCCCGTCAAAATAGACGTCAAAACCAGACGCCACTTTGCCAGCTAAAGACCTCTTTGGCAGATTGTAAAGATTCCTTTAGATCCCGTTTGGATCTCATGGAATAAAGTCCGCCCTAGGCTGACGAAGGCCATTAGCCCGAAACCATGGTCTCTAGGTGGACGCTTTTCAGTTTACCAAAGCTGGTGTTGTGGCTTTGTCACCGATCCGAGGCCGCTAGTTTGCGGCGACGGTCAATAGATGGCGTCTAGTTTTGACGTCTATTTAGAGGGGAGAGCCGACCCTTGTCTCTTTAGATCAATATCCTCCCGGCAAAATATTCGTCATAACGCATCACAAATCACTTTTCCTCCCATTTGAATTTTTATACAACTATTTTGAGCTGTAATCTAATGAGGCTGTGTGGCGCTGAGTTTGTTTATACAAAATAAATACGTTGTAATACATTAACAAATATTGGCATTCAGACAACTGAAATATTGGCAAATAAATCTTCTTATTCAATCCAATATATGCTTTCTTATTATCTATATAGGCATTATACAATCAAATATTTATTCACGGTTGATTATTTCTTATTAGTTGTAACCTTATGAAAGAACTCGATGGAATAAGCTGTATTAATGATATTCATTTCGACTATATCTACTTAATAGAGTTCTGCCTGACATAGGTCTTATACCACGTCACTAGTTCAAACACTTTCTTGACCTATTCAACTTGTTTCCTAAATCAGTGTTTAGGATGACATGAAATCTTAGCCGTTCCTGTAGCGATGGGATCCTTAACTCCATACAATGGAGATAGTGGTTAAAGATTAGCAAATTCAGTAGTCTTTAATGAGAGACCATAGGCTAAAAACAAGGCAATATACCCTGGTCCTTTCTGGAGATGGTCAGAAATTCCGTTTCGATTGAAAGATTCATCATGACAGAGTTTCTGATAAGAGATAACCTCTGGGAAAGCCCAGGTATAGTGAATGGTCTATGGTCTCTTTCGGGAGACTCTACTGTAATTCCAATTTGATGTTGAGATCTGCTCGTCCAGATTGGAAATGATCGACAAATGCGTTGATTTTTATATATTTATTTTTAAAATGAGCGATACCCTAGCTATAAACTAAAAATATGTATGTGTTGTATTGTGTTGTTTGTTTTACTGTTGTGTGTTGCTTATTTATAATATATTATCTTTAATTAAATAATTTCTTCATAAGATGTCGATGTTGGAATCATATTTTGTTCTTAGCGTCTCTCTTCGTCAGGCTTTATTTAACGGAAGAAAGCAGATACACTTGTTCTTATAGGCTTCAGGACTTAATGTCTCTCTTCGTCAAGTTTTACTCAACGGAAGAAGGCAGATACACTTGTTCTTAGAGGCTTCAGGACTCATGTTTCTCTTCGTCAGGCTTTATTCAACGGAAGAAGGCAGATACACTTGTTTAGAGGTTCCAGGATTGACCCAGTTATAAGGTAACTAGTGTGAGACGAAGCAACCTTCTTACTCCCCGGATAGATCCCTGAGATAATTGGAGAGTTAATCCAATCGATCGACACATTAGAATGGAGCAGGGGCTGCTGGGCCGTAAAGTGAAGGAGTTTACAACCCGAGGGGATAACATTCAAATTTGTGGGGATCATAAACTAGGGGAGGGAACACCCTCTCGATATATAGAAGTGCCCTCTGTACGTCGCTCTCACAGCTCGGTCTTCTCACCTAACTTGTTTTCTTTACTGCCATGAAGTAGCGATGTCAAAACATCCATCACCTATATAAAAACCGACAACATTTTTTTACACTATGTATGAATATAATACAATTACCAAAGCTGATTATTTTATTATTAGTTTAAATTTGTCCAACCACGGAATCGCTACTTATTAGATGAGGCGCGTTATTTAATGTTTTCATTTTCACTTAAGTGTTTATAGAAATTGGCATTTGAAACTGATTAGTGCCGATATTCAACATAAAGAGAAGGCGCTATGTTAAAAATATTTCTCTGTTTTAAAGGGAGACAACAACAGGGAGGACATCCTCGAGTACCTGACGTCTGAGCAGAGGTCTGCTCTGAAACTATTCCTCGACATGGCAATAGTCGGGAAGATGTCCAATCTACGTCTGTCCGACTTCAGGACGTGACATCATACCAGACAACCATCAGTGGAATTCTTCTGATGAAAATAATATTTGATTTTACTTTTTATCTCCTATTAACCCTGTATTCTATATACAGTTAAGAGCGTCATTCCTCATCGGCCTCTGTCACGGTTTGCTTTTTTTTTTGGAATGGCGCCTTCCTATTGGTCGGCTACGACCACGCCACCTTTGCCCCCCCCCCCCCCATTTCTGTAACTATTGTGTTGGAGCGGGTCGCTCCTTACATAAATGCATATATTAGTTAAAAACCAAATGGAATCCTCTCTTTCTTTTTCCCAGTAAGAGACGCCTACGGAAGCCAACAGTACATAGACAGATAAAGCATGATAATCTACCATACCGCTATTATATTGCATTTTTCGTTCTTCCTTTTATAGTGATACTGATGCTAGACTCTTGGAATGGGTATTTTAGATGAACTATGGACATAAGCTTTGAAGAAATCAGAATTACATACATTTATAAATTTATAATTTATATTTATCTATAATAGGTTCGAATTTTCATAACAAATAGCGCGCTAATGCATCATTTTTATATTATAACAATTTACAAATTATGTAAAATAAATGGTATAAAATTCAAATTGTAATGGGATACTGTAGTACTGGGGTAAGGTGGATAAATTAAGAGAAAGACATCTCCTTATCGTGCAACTAAAAGTTGCTGATGGTTTGCACCAACTCTCGGAATAAATATTCACTAATCGTTGATTTTTAATTTTGAATTCTGGAATAATTTTAAAAATCAACGAGAATAGTTGATATTTATTCTGATAGATGGCGCAAGCCATCAGCAACTTTTAGTTGCACGATTAGGATATTCCTATTTTTTCTTGATTTACACATTGTGAATATGTGAATAGAACTAAGTGTAAGTTTGAGAGAAATTAAAGGTTACCTAACTAGACGTTAAAGAGAATATGGTTCACCGGCTAATAACCAAAGTGTATAATTTTTTAGCTCAAAAATGAACATAGCAATCATACAAGCCGCAATGTACTGTAGCAAAGTTTCAAGGTACTGCACAGTACCAAGGTTGTTCAAAAAAAAGACTAGTAGTTAGTAGTTAGTGATTTCATTTAACTAAATTTGCATACCAACCCTTTGTTCATATATTAATTGTGTTGATATATATATATATATATTATCTTTTCATCTAACTAACTTGCATACTAATTCTGTACATATTTAAATATCTTTCTTTCTTTTCTTTCAAAATTTTTGTTTAAGTTTAAAGTGCAAGTGTCCCTAGGGGGACATAGCGCTCTAAGTCAAAATAAAGAAAAACAGCGTTCATTATTGTTCATTTTGTACTCCTGTTGAAGGGAGTAAATGCCCGAAAGCTTGAGAATGCATCAATAAAATGATAACAAACTCATCTCTCCAGAAACCTGTTGAATTATTTATTTATACCCAGGAGATTCATGTCTATTGTATCATAGATATAAGAGTCACTGGAAAAGTGGTTAAAACCCTCGATTCCCGACAGCCATGAACCGGGATTGAATCCCGCGTTAACACTTTGTTTTAATATGTGAATAACCTTCATATTCATTGTTGCAAATAACATAAGCTAGGTTGTTCTTTTTGAGCGTTACCTAGTAAAGTGATTTTGGAACTGGAAGGAATGATGGAAAAGAAGTCGGTGGACGAGTGGGTAACACCCTCGATTCCCGACAGCCATGAACCGGGATTGAATCCCGCGTTATACACTTCTTTTGTGAAGAACCTGTTCATATTTCACATTGTAAATAACATAAGCTAGGTTGTTCTTTTTGAGCGGTACTCAATAAAGTGATTATAGAACAAAAAAAAAAACGCAGATATATTCAAAATAATATTAATGCTATCCCCCCCCCCCCCATATTAAATACAGGGTATTCATCTTATGTTGGGATATTTTATTTCTTTTATTTCCCTCCTTAATATTTCGTCTGCAAAATATATTCACCCCTTTTTGTTTTTTAAGTTGAAATAAGCGCTTCGTATTTTTTTGTTCTCTTAGAAGAGCTTAACCTGGAATTAAAATAAAATGAGAAACGTTAAAATCAATATATTAGCATATATATAAATTTTGTATGGAAATAAATAGAGATGGGAGGCCTAATTTAAGTTAAATATATTTTCATATATAAATGTGAATAGACATAAATAATATGAGGAAATAAATAAAGCTTCCAGGGTCAAGTTTCTTGTACAACTTTTTATTTTCAAGCTTTCGGACTTATCAGTCCTTCAATAGGAGCCTCACGTTTAAAAAAATATTTATAAATACTATTTTTATATAAATATTATTATTTACATATTTTTAATACTTATGGTATTGAGAAGGAAAAATATATTGCATTATTTATGTGTGAAAAACAAATTTTTGAAAATATACGTGCATGGTGGATGATGCATGCTGGTTGAACGATATCTCGAGGCTTCAATTTATTTAAAAACCGTTTTTTAGAATAATACCTTCGTTGGAATGGGTATTTTAGATGAACTATGCGCGCTAGTGCGTCATAAAATATTCTCTTTAATACGACACTATTTTAAAATTGAGTCTTTTATAGTCAAATATATTTTTCTTAATAATTTATGTTCTATAAATAAACACGCGATGGCTTTTCTTTATTTATCAAGAAAATGGGTTGGTCAAATATCAGGGAACAGGTTAAATCAATGTTTAGTTGATTTCTGTTTCACTAGATGGCGTTCTGCCATCTAAAAAAGCATATATGTTCGTGGTTAGGATATGACTTCTTTGTTTTTAATATATATACAAAATAATTTTATGACCAAGGAATTCTATTTTAAAAATATAGGAATTTTAGGAAATATGCAAAAAATTGTCGCTGACTTATTTTTTCTAAATCATTGCTAAAGCTATAAATTGTATTTTATTCAATTTTAAAAATAAATATATTTTATAAAGAAAAGGTTTCTCCATCTATAAATCCACAGCCAACGTACGCCAGTAAATTGAGGAAAGTTGCTTAGAGAAGGAAAAACAAGGAATAAATTTAAGGTAGACGGGAGAGTAAATATTGAAGTTGCATTTCAACCCGCTAATTAGATGAAATTCATTGAGGCGCCATCTTGTGCTGGGTGGGCGGGGACTTCAAAGTAATTACAACAATAATTAGCTTTTGTTTGTTCCGCCACGTGGAATCATCGTAGGTGGGGACTTATATGTATCAAGAAAAATGACTCTGGAAAACTTGTACTACATACATCTATACACATTCCAAAACTTAATATTTATCTATAAAGTTTACTGAATTGGAACAGTACACTGAGTGAAAAAATATATATGTTAATAAATCTCACAAATATATATAATATAAAAATCAAAAATATACCCTGAAATTTGAAGATTGAGCAATCCATAATTAAAATTATATTAAACAAAGATGCATATGATGCACTAGCGCGCCATTTGTTATCAAAATTCAAAACTATTTTAAAGGCGTAAGATTCTTTTTGATATTAAACAATTTCTACTGCCCTTACTGGCGAAACCGCTGAGAGGGTTCACCACTGATGAGCCAGGCCCTCTCATTAATTTTTCCATTGCAGTAAGGGCAGTAGAAATTGTTTAATATCAAAAAGAATCTTACGCCTTTAAAATAGTTTTGAAAGATGCATATATTGGATTTATAATTATTTTATTGTTCTCCAATATTTCGAGGGGCAACTTGCCTCTCTTTAACGAGGATGTTTGTGTTTTTCACAAAACATACGAGCACACGTACATCACTCTCATTGGCCTTGTAGAATGATAGTGGTGTACGCGTGCTCGCATGTTTTAGTGAAAAACACAAACATCCTCGATAAAGAGAGGCGAGTTGCCCCTCGAAATATTGGAACAATAAAATAATTATAAATCCAATATATGTATATTTGTTGAATACCCTAATAATGTAACACTTACTTGGAAATAAAAAAAGTTAAAGAAAGGTTGATGTTCACCGCTTTTGTCATGGAATCCCTTCTACGGGAAAAAACACGATACAATGATATTGGAACTTCTCTTCAATCGTCGTTATATTTTGCTAAACACATTCTACATCGTTTGTAAACAAAGAATTCCAGCAAGTTATCATTGCCAGGCTTCAGATCCCTCCATTGTCTCTCCCGCATCTTTAGCAATAACATCATTTCCACTTCCAGAGAGGTATTTGATTTTTTGCTTTACTAACGGACTTTCAGTGTGATACAATGTAACTTCATCCGACACAGAGAAGCAAATACTGACAACAAGCCATAATGGTTAGATAGTTAGAAAGATATTACTTTAACAGCTAGAAGTTAGACCTTGTGGACCTTTAAGTCTGATCATTCGCAATTCTGAAGGAATAACTTATTCAAATCAAGAAATCGCGCAGTTGTATTTAGTCTGAAAACAATTTTCTATATTCCTGATAACTCATGGGGAAATAATAAGCCGAAAGATCAATATATGTAGGTATTTGGATGTAAATGATTTACCTCCCAATAAACAGTTTGTTCTTCTCTGTGAAGAGAAAGCCAAGAAATGGTTCAGAGAATTTACCACGATATAAAAGATACCCGTAATGTAGGAGTAGTACGGGAGCCTGACAAAAGTAGTGTTAAGGGATATATATTGACAGGTTGAAACACCAATACTTGAATGGGAGGGTTTAATAAAGTGGTGGCATTTAGGGATGTATATATATATATATTACTAGTAGAAAAGCCCGTCCAAGGACGGGATCGGCTAGAGCAGGTGGATTCCTAATTTTATTTCTCACATTCCTTTTTGATACTTAATAATATGTAATCGGAAGCGTTCGAGGTAAAATAACGTTCATGGTCCGTCAGGGATCGATCCCCTTCCGAGCGTTGCAACATTTTACCTTTCGGGTCATTTTATTGGTATTTTTTTTAATTAACATTTTTACTTTAAAAGAGGTGAACTTACAATGAATAAATTTCTTTGTAAACAACATTTTTGGTGAAGCAAGCTGAACTATTTTCAAGAAGCCTTCCTTGCTTGCTTCCGTGGATTTTATTTTAACACACTTAGAGCTTTTCACCCTAGAAAAATCAACATATAACTGACCATGGCTAAAAACTGGTTCAGGTAAATAGATGCCAACCATTTCAAGGGTTTGGCCTTGTGATTTATCTATTGTCATAGCGAAGGCTAATTTTACAGGGAACTGTCCCCTTCTGAGAATGAAAGGAATCTCAGAATGTTGACGGAACGGATGTTTTCCATGAAGTTCTTTGAAAGTTGATGCTTTCCAGTCATTAAACTTTCAAGTAGTTCAGAGGTTTGAATCGGTTCAAGTTCGACTTTTCCTTTGAAACAGCATTTATGAAAAGTTTTACTGTATGTCGTTTGTTCCAATTCGAAATACTTTGCTCTACATTTTGGGCAAACTTGATCAAGTTGGCCACAAAGGTGCAGGGGAATTTGATCTTCCTCGAAACATGTCCCTGTTGGCAAAGGTAGATTATCTCCCTGTCGAATTCTTTGCATCCTCAGCCTACTGTTTTCCCTTTGAAGGGCTCTTTGATTTTCGCTCATATTCATTCGGTATTGCCGTTGTTGTTCATTATGCCGTTCTCTTACGGGTGAATTTAAACGTCTTTGTCGCTGCTGTTCAATACGACGTTGCTTTGCTTCGATGGCCTCAACAATAGAAAGGGCTCTTTTAGGAGCCATTGTTTATAAAAATAAAATAATCAAGCTAAATTAAAAAAATAAAATTATTTAAAAAATATTATTCCTCAAATATTCACCGAATAAATTGCAGAAAGCAAAAAATGACTAATAAGGTCAGAATAGAATAAAATAAAGGAAGAAAACAAAAACCAAACAGACCTACAGCCGGCCACGTCACTTAAGTGGGGGGGGGGGGGCGGCCAAGCCAATCAGGTTTGAACACGTCACACAGAATCGACATCAAAATTGTTATTATAATTTAAAAAGAACAGTGAGCCAGAGATAAAAAAATATATTCGCAGTTTTTTTGTTACCAAACAAACCAAATATGATGATAAATATCGAATATAAAGTTATAAGTCAAAAACAATTGAGCTATATTATATTAATTAATATAATAAAGAGAAACGGTCATTCTTTTTTCTTTATATATAGGTTTTGCAACTTTAAGACATTTATAAGAGACAACAATAAAAAAACAATAATATAAGACAGCACAATTTAATTTTTTACTTTAACAACATTTTCATTTTTAGATTTTCTTTGAAACTCTAACATCAATATGTTTTCGTTATTGAAAAACCTTAATTGGAAATAACATTATTTTAGAGTACTGTTTTAGTTTTGTTAACATTCTAATATTTTAATATATTGCATTTATAATTATATATTATATTTATAATTTATATATTATATTATATTATCATATTATAATTATATAATTATATTATTCTTACTATTTTATTTAGTGTGTACTCTCAGTTGTACTCTCACGGCATAATATCAACATTTTATAGTATAGTGTAAAAATGTATAGTGTAAAAATGCAAAAAAAAAAAAACGTTACACTATAATATAACACTATATAGTATAACAATGTGACATAGATCAATTTTCGATATATATTGAAATTTTATTCTATTTTATTTTGAGCGTCTATTTTGAATATTCACTAAATATCGAAATGAATATTAACTAAATATCGAATAAAGAATATAAATATATGTTTGTAAAAATTAATATTTAATAAAATAAAAAATACGCATAGGCATATTTAATATAAGCAATATTAAAATAGCCAATTTCTGGCGTAATTAAATATTGGCGTATAAAATAGAATATTAAGAGAGTAGTTAGGGAACAAACATACATACAGACATTTTTTGCGCATTGATAATTAGATATTATAGATAATCTTAAAATATAAAAAATATGAAAAATGACCTTAACAAAATAAAAACAGTGCTAAAATGAAAAATGAAAAATGTTATTAAAGTGTAAAATGATTTACTAAAATGAAAAATGTCGTCGTTAAAAGTACGCATTTAAATATTTAGACTATAAAAATTAGAAAAGAGAAGGCAAGTATGAAAAGTATTTAAAGTGTAAATTATGAATATTATCAAATATGTGGCTGATGTGGCTAGTGTAAATTACGAATATTTATATATCAAATTATTTCGTTTTATTTCAATCAATGGCCGAGCGTGTCGCTAACGTCGAGCTTAACGTCGAGCTAAATGCGTATTTTTGCTAACTGCGTTATTTTTAAAAGTTTAAATATAATTTTGAATTAAAATTTATTCCTCAAATATTCACCGAATAAATTGCCGAAAGCAAAAAATGACTAATAAGGTCAGAATAGAATAAAATAAAGGATGAAAACAAAAACCAAACAGATCTACAGCCGGCCACGTCACTTAACTACGTAACTTGAACACGTGACACAGAATGGACCAATCCTATTCGGCTTCAACGAACAGACGCTTTATTATATGTGATATGGATGATGATAACATTTATGTTATAAAATAAAGAAAGCTTCCAGGGCTAAGTTTCTTGTTCAACTTTTATTTTCAAGCTTTCGGACTTATCAGTCCTTCAACAGGAGTATCACGTTAATATATTAATGATAAAAGTTATTCAAGAAACTTAGCCCTGTGGAAGCTTTATTCATTTCATAATATTGTAAATCAGGGAAGAACGTTTATAACATTTATGTGCCAAAAGAGGCATCACTCCTTTTAATTGGGCATCAGAGCAATGCACTGTGCACATTACCTTAGTAAAGAAACTTTACCAGTGATGATAAAGATTTAAACAGAACAAGGATTTTATGAATTTCTAGCCGCCCCTGTACTGTGAAGGCCAAAGCCCAAAACCATGGTATACAAGTTTGCTTTTTGCCTTAAATTTCCTGAACTGGTGTTGTGTTTGGCTTATGATATTTCATCAATAGTAAAGCCTTCTACTAGGGTAATACACAGAGCATCGTTCTGATGCCCAATTAAAGGAAGAGGTACATCGTTTGGTACATATATATTGTTATGCCTTTATAAATATTGGCGTTCAGTCAAGCCGAAATATTGGCAAATGCATCTTTTTATTCAATCCAATATATGCCTTTTTATTACCTAATAGATATCACTAGTAGAATGAGGGATTAAAAAAAAAGTTGTATATGTAAGAGTCGATGCCAAGCGTAGCTTAATGGTTAGGTATGCGGCTTCGTATTTCCACAACCTTGGTTCGAAACTTAGCCTGGGTATATGTAAGAGTCTGTGTATGGCGAGGTCTACGAGTTATATGTTGGTAGAGAAGGAAGGAAGGAAGGAAGGAAAGAAAGAAAGCTTACGAGATCAGCTTCTGCAGTGAGATAAGTCAGGGAGTGACTGATGTTCCGCACGCCCAGATAAGACTAGGAAGATAAGTAGCAGGGGACGGCGCTGCCTATCTTACTTCATTGGAAGGATGGCTTGTCCAGGCGCCACCTTGTCATTTGGTCTGTCTTGTAGAAAACAATAAAACCTCACCGAGATGGCTCTAGTTTGACTATGAATACGCAGTCACGGTGGAGAGGTAAATATTACCTATACTATAAGTGTACTACATATCTAAACCTGTAGATATTCATTTGTCATTACAAAATTCCATAGCACCCATTTAGTTCCTTTCACTCGTTGATGGGATTACATGGTAGCAAGGTAGTCGCACATTCAATAAAATCTAGAAAAATTGCTTGTTGCGGGCTTCAATCCCTAGTCCTTTTTGTCAACAATCTATACCTCCAGAGAGAACACCAGCTTCCGGCTAAAATTACGAAGCGCAGAAAACCCTATGTGACAAATCATATTCAACTCTAATAACATGGTTAAATACATAGGTGCAAAGTATATAGAGGTCGATATAGACATGAATATATATTTTTTCCTGGTGGCCCCGATACTGAGCTGTTTTGGTAAGGGACGATCATTATTGAGAGGTATATGCAAATAAGTTAGGTCTATAAGTTTATGCTGTTATAAGATACCTTTAATTTATTACTCAACAGATAAAAGTTTTGATAAAAAGATTTGCATATAAAATAGAGTTTTAGAATTGACTTCCGTGTAGTGAAGAGAAAAAGAATTCCAAATATAAAATCTGTGTTAAGAAACGAAAATTGAATTTACGCTTAACTTGCAAGTCAAAGCAATCGTAATATGTAAAGAAAAGAGAGAATTCCAAGTTCTCCACATTTTAAATGATAAAAGAGCCACACACAATCATCTCCTGGGTGGGGCGCCGTCATTCTTGAGTGATCGTGCAGCGGTGGAAAATCACGGACTCTTTGTTGTGTTGGATGACAAGGCAGCACGCGACGTTCCTCAGGTCCTGTCTGCCACAACGGCTGACCGTGTGATGGGGTTCTATAGGGCTGGTCTCGACACTACGTTGATTGGACCATGGTAACTAAATGTCCCTGGTTCTATGGGGTATGTCTCGACGTAAACGTTGGATTGGACCATGCCGTCCCTGGTTCTGTGGGGTATGCCTCACGTAAACGTTGATTGGACCATGCTGTCCCTGGTTCTGTGGGGTATGCCTCACGTAAACGTTGATTGGACCATGCCGTCCCTGGTTCTGTGGGGTATGTCTCACGTAAACGTTGATTGGACCATGCTGTCCCTGGTTCTGTGGGGTATGCCTCACGTAAACGTTGATTGGACCATGCCGTCCCTGGTTCTGTGGGGTATGTCTCGCGTAAACGTTGATTGGACCATGCCGTCCCTGGTTCTGTGGGGTATGTCTCGACGTAAACGTTGATTGGACCATGCCGTCCCTGGTTCTATGGGACATGTCTCGACACAAGCGTTGATTTGACCATGCTTACTACATGCCTTCACTGTAAAACTGCAAGTATTACTGCAGGAGAGCAGACCATACCTCATCACAGCGCTAATATTGAAATTAATCGAACGATCATAACAGAATGGGACCACGATGCATTTACATCATTGTTTGCAATCCGGCAAACTATCTTTCGACCAAAATAATATCGACATATCCAAAAGAAAAATGCTATCTTTTACAAAAAAACTGCTATTTCATTTACCTTTTGAGACCCGTTGTTGATCTTTTAATGAAAGCATGTCATATTTATATTAAAGAAATGCTTTTAAAATCTGTCGTGATCTTTCGATTCATATTTCTATATAGATATGGATGGTTATTAAAGTGGTCTTGCCAAGCGAACATAGTTTCCGATGGAGGCTCTGTGAGACAATAGCTGCTGCAGGGAAAGTGTAGAGAAAAAGACATAGGCTTTGGCTCGCCAAAACCTCTGAGTCGACGCCACTAACGTACATACGCAAATATTGATCTTAAATACCTATCTGTTAATCTTCAAGAAGCTGCTTTGTCCACCTTGGTGGACCGTTGGGATATTACACGCTAACGAGGTCAAAAATTCCGAAATGCGTTCTCCGGTTGGATCTTCTTGATTTAACCACAACAATCTGCTTTTCACACGTGTAGACATGTGGTGCACTTACAGTAAAAGCAGTCGCCAACTTCTACCTACCATGATTATCATGGCCTGTACCACGTGTACTAGGAATAAGCAAAAAAAAAAAAAAACACCACAATGTGGTTGGCTGATAGTCTGGAATAAACCTAAATCAACGTTTAGTTGATATTTATTCCGACAGAGGGCGCTATGCCAACTAAAATGCTCATTTGATCAGTCAGGATATGTCTAATTAATCAAAGAGAGTATAGTTAG
This sequence comes from Cordylochernes scorpioides, assembly GCA_030710605.1. Taxonomy (NCBI): domain Eukaryota; kingdom Metazoa; phylum Arthropoda; class Arachnida; order Pseudoscorpiones; family Chernetidae; genus Cordylochernes; species Cordylochernes scorpioides. Next base: position 55,129,859 of record CP092882.1, read on the forward strand.
ATATACAGTTACGAGCGTCATTCCTCATCTCCTAATCAACAATAAGTCATCAGTTTTCATCTCTGTCACCGTTTGCTTTTTTTTTTTTTTGGAATGGCGCCCTCCTATTGGTTGGCTACGGTCACGCCACCTTTGCCCCCCCCCCACTCGCGTTTTCGTATATGTAATTATTGTGTTGGAGCGGGTCGCTCCTTAAATAAATGCATATATTAGTTAATAACCAATTGGAATCCTCTCTTTCTTTTTCCCTGTAAGAGACGCCTACGAAAGCCAACAGTACATAGACAGATAAAGCACATAGGCTATAGTTATTAACTAATATATGCATTTATTTAAGGCGCCAATTTAGAATTGTAACAAATAGTATTTGAATCAAAACATTCAATCGGGTAAAACACGGGCGTTGCCCGGGTCATTCGGCTAGTATTTAGATATATTAGTAAGTTTTATAATTCTTTAACAAACATGCAGAACGTACGCAACGAAGTAAATTTTATAATTCCAATATTGACATCTATCGATAAAATTGTAGCACTTGGAAATATTAGTTTCTTTTTACATAATCCATTAAATATTATCTCTACAGACCTTACTGCAATGATAAAAGTTATTGAATGAGGGGATTCACTACTGATGAACCAAGTCCTCTCATTCAATAACTTATATCATTGCAGTAAGGTCTGTAGAGATAATATTTGATGATATTTAAAAGAAACACATTGCGCCTAAAAAAGATAATTGTTAATGAAGTAAATTTTATCAAAATAAAATTTTTAAAAAATATTTTAAGATTAACATAAAATATACCTGGATCTGTATCAGATATATATTTTTAAATAAATTGTATTTCGAGGGAGAGTTCGATCTATCAGTTTAATTTTACTTGTGTTTACCAAAAATGGAGACAACTTTGTGTCTCTTGAAATATTTAGGAAAAATTTCTTTTTAACCCAATAAGGTACGCTTTTTAATCTATCTAAAAGTGTTTTGTTTATTCTATTGTTATTTACATTTTAAAACGATGTAAGTTCTACCTGTTTTGTCTAAACAAAACTGTTATCTCCCCTCCTACATACACTCATGGACAAAACTATATTATATATTATTCTTTATTTAATCTCTTAAATTTGCTTTCTGTTTAAAAATTTATTAGAAAAATTAAAAAATGCTTAAATTGTCAATTGTCATAGACAAAACTTAAGGAAGTTGTACCTTTTAGCATGTATATCGGGATTCAGACAATAACTCTGAAAGATACACTCATGGATAAAACTTAAGGAAGATGTACCTTTTAACATGTATATCGGGATTCAGACAATAACTCTAAAAGATACATTCATGTACAAAACTTAATGAAGATGTACCTTTTAGCATGTATATCGAGATTCAGACAATAACTCTGAAAGATATTTGATACACAGTGATCTTTAGTGAAGACACACTAGATAACCAAGTGTGAACAAAATTATCTCTGTCTTCTAAAAAAAGAGAGATGACCGGCTTCCTGAATTTTGTCCATGAGTGTAAGTCCTATATTATTATTTCTTTGAAAATGGGGACAATAACGCGTAGAAAAATGAAACGAAACAAACGTCATAATGACAAGTCTGTTTTAAGATTGATAAAACAAATGCGGCTTATTTACAAAAATAAGCATTGAAAGGTAGCGTGTGATGGTAAAAATGTGAGTTCTGATAACACAGAATATATATAATTTGTTCTGAAAATAGAGCAATCCATACTTAAATCATTAGATAATAAAAAGGCATATATTGGATTGAATAAAATTAATTTGCCAATATTTCGGCTGGCTGAACGCCAACCTTTATCGAGGCATTATATTTTTGTATACTATGCGGCGCTAAGTTTGTGCATACAAAAATGTAATACCTCGATAAAGGTTGGCGTTCAGCCAGCCGAAATATTGCCAAAAAATATTTTATTCAAACCAATATATGCATTTTTTTTACTATCTAATATATAAAGTGTATTTTATAAAATTAATTTCAATTCTAGCACTATAATGCTGTTAATCAGAGATATCTGAAATAGAACAAGCTAGTAGTAAACTTGCTCAGTTTATCCCCAACATCAGGAATTTGTTCCCCGGACATCGAGGAAAAGAGAATCCCCTCTAATTATATTTAGAAAGAGATCACAACAACAAGGGAGCAAAAAAAAAAGGCCAAACATATTAGAAGAGAGGCTTGGAATGGAAGAGATTTCCGTAGGAGAGACCAGCTCCATCAAAGGAGCAAATTTCCATTATCAAACGTCATCAGCGCCTTGTCTCCTCCATTAGAAGCCATTTCTGTAACGAGGGCTTGGAAGGAGAAACGGCTGCTAATCACGGTCAGTGACTCACAGAGCATTCCTTGCTCTCCGTCAACTATTTTAATGGACGATTTAAGTGGCAGAGATGCTTATTTCCTCCTTTTTTCCCTTTTCTTCTCAACACTTGGTCACCCTACTTCTCAATTGTTTTTTTATGTCTTTTAAAAATTATTTTCTTATTTAGAAAAAATATTTACTTTTTGAGTTATCCTCTAAACGTTGTCATGAAAACATTTTTTAAAATTCTATACTCTTGTTCTCTTTCTATAAAAGATGAAAGCATATAAGCTAATTTACATAGAATGTATGCAATTAAATATGTAAATAGGTGAATTACAGAGCTTATGTAGATAAGTAAAATTAAGGGGAAGTCACTATGAACTGGTGAGGACCATAGCCGAAAAATTACGTTCAGGTGCTCTTTACAAATTTGCCAACGCTAGCATAGCATGTTCTCTATATAGGATTGGCACTGTTATAGAAACGGTCCAGTTATTTGCGCCCATTCTAAAGTAATAAGTGAATTTTAAATACTTTTTTTCCTGAAAAATTGACATTCATATATTTTTAGCACGAAAGTACAATATATCATAATTAACTGATATTTAAGTATAGGAAAGAAACAGGAATAAGCGTAAAGGAGTCGTCTCTAGTCCTGCTATGGAAATTCGCAGTCTTCTGCTAACTTCTAACAGGGGCGTCACATTTTAGTTCATCCTCCCGGCAAAATGTCTTTTATAGATCATGAGGGAGTCAAAGTTCCTCAAGGATGATACCATTGAATAGAACATTTAATCTAGCATAGTAACATAGATAAATATTAAATAAATGTGTACGAAATTTGTGTTAAATCTCTTAACTCCTTATATAGTGCGGATTGTGTACATTAACCTTGTATTTCCAAGATGTCAATTGTCAAAATAATTGTAACACAGCTAAGAAGAGAGGGCATTATAATAAAGATCTCTCACATTTAGATGTTTGCATTGAATACACGAAGTATTGCGGAGTTTGACACCATGGTTGACAAATATTGTCTTTAACATCGGATGAATAATCACATAGAGAAGTAAATTATCAAGGAATAAAATCGTGAGGTGAAGATTCTCTTGTAAGTTTTTTTTTATTCCGAGCTTTCAAGCATTCTTCCCTTCTTATATTGTTTCCTGTAGAAGGGCAAAGAACGCTCGGGCTAAATAAAAAACTTACAGAAGCTCTTTGTCTCATGATTTTATTCTTTTGATAAAAATATTGTTTCAATATTTACTATTTCAAATATGTGTTCAATGTGAAATGAATTTTAATGCTAACGTGTTTGAACAATTTGAACCTACCATATATATAACGGCGAGGTAAGAATCCAAGACAACGCCCTTATAATTGTTCTTGGGATTTAGAAGGGGTGGGGTGGACAATTTAGCAGGCGAGTTTGAAAACTGAAAAAAGAAAGTTGGCTTGACTTGAATCCAATAATTTATTGAATAAATACCTCATCAATATATTTCTATGATAGTATAGCAACATTCTCTTGGTACAGAATAACAAGAACATTCTGAGACGATCCTGTTTTTGAAAAATCAATTCACTAATTCTATAAATTAAAAAAAAGGCATTTCCTGATAATGAAACTAAAAGCAGGCGAGTTTGAAAACTGAAAAAAGAAAGTTGGCTCGACTTGAATCTAAGAATTTATTGAATAAATACCTCATCAATATATTCTATGATAGTATAGCAATGCCACAGAATAACAAGAACATTCTGAGACGATCCTATGATTGTAAAAAATCAATTCACTAATTCTATAAATAAAAAAAAGGCATTTCCTGATAATGAAACTAAAAGTTGTTGTGTTTCACGCTATCTGTTGAAATAAATATCAACTAATGGTTGATTTTTATTAATTCCAGAATTGACCAAATACCCATTCTTGATTAATCAAGAAAGACTAACAACGTACATGTTTTGGGCTGTTGGTCCTCATCAGCCTAAATGTACGCTTCTTTCAAGAAGAAAACTGTTTAACAGAAGTTTCCTCTAAATTCCATTTTTACTGGTTTTGTTTAAAATTCGGGAATTTGGCGACCAGAGAATAGAATATTTTTCGATAAAATAATCCCTTGTAAATAAATATTAAAGTGAAAATATCAAGCCTCCAGAGTTAAGTTTATTTTTTAAAGTTTTTATTCACAAAAATCTCTCTCTCTCTCTTCGGTCACGGAGTCTCACCCGCGTTGGGCGCCACCAATGAAGACCTTGTATATATTTTATATATATTTATATCTATTTATTCATATATTTATCATTATATAATCATATTTATTCATATTTATATTTATTCTGTATTTAACCTTATAAAATCTTATATGGACATTGAAATAAGGTAGTTTCAATCTGAATCTCTCTAGCTTTAGGAAACGAAATCCCTTCTACAGGAGAAAATCACGATACACAATCACAATATCATTGTATTGTGTTTTTCTCCTGAAGAGGTCTTCCATGCCTGAAAGCTAGAGAGATTGGTGATAACAATTTTTTAAAGAAACCTAAACCTAAAGGATTGATATTTTCACCATATTAGAATCTCTGTTAGGAAAAGTGTTTGGGAAAAAATTATAGATTCGTAGAAGAAGAGAAAGATCTTTCATTACTTAAAGATATAAAACAATAAAAGAAGGACAAGAGATAAAATTATATGTATATCAGCGGCTCACGCCGGTCTGTCCTATCAAACAACCACAAGCCTTCTAAAATTCCAACAAGGCCGTGCTATATATGCAGATATGTCAATTAGCATAGACAATGCTAAAATACTATGCAACTCACACGAATATTCCATGGCAGAAACATCTGAGATTGCAACTTTCAATAGAAATATACTTTTCTAAGTCCATGTTCTAGATCACCATCCCATAATCAACTCTACAAAACAACCTCAGCAACCTGCTAAAATGATGCCTCAAATAGAAAATTTAAAAACATCCTAAGAGCTCATTTTATTCTCTTTTTCCATATAGCCTTTCTCTCATTCTTGATAGAAAGTAACTCAAAACTCTAAGAAAAAGTCTTCAAATATATTATGACTTTATATACTATAGAAAAAAAATATTTTTAACAAACTCAGAAGAGTTAAAATAAAATTTTGTTTGCATTTCTTTGTTCAAATATACAAGCTATCAAATATTCAAACTTTACTCGTAGAAAACATTTCAAAGTTGGAAACTTTGCTCTAAAAGCATTTTAAATTCTTTAAAACTTTTAAGGCATTAATGTCTGTATGTTAAACCTAATTTGGTTTTAGAAATTTGTAATCTCTAACTACGAAAAGAGAAAGACAAGCAAATTCAAGACATATATATTAACACGTTAAAATGCAAGAGATTTCTACGTAATATTTTATATTTTTGTTTGTTTATTATAAAGCATAACGCCTGTTTGGATTTTAAAAGTTGTTTATAGAATAAATATTAAATTCAACATCACTATAAAATATCATAGCAACAATGATGCATATATCTTTTGTTCAGCTTCTCGTAGCAACAATGGTGCATATATCTTTTGTTCAGCTTCTCGTAGCAACAATGGTGCATATATCTTTTGTTCAGCTTCTCGTAGAAACAATGGTGCATATATCTTTTGTTCAGTTTCTCGTAGCAACAATGGTGCATATATCTTTTGTTCAGCTTCTCGTAGAAACAATGGTGCATATATCTTTTGTTCAGCTTCTCGTAGCAACAATGATGCATATATCTTTTGTTCAGCTTCTCGTAGAAACAATGGTGCATATATCTTTTGTTCAGCTTCTCGTAGAAACAATGTTGCATATATCTTTTGTTCAGCTTCTCGTAGAAACAATGTTGCATATATCTTTTGTTCAGCTTCTCGTAGCAACAATGATGCATATATCTTTTGTTCAGCTTCTCGTAGCAACAATGATGCATATATCTTTTGTTCAGCTTCTCGTAGCAACAATGATGCATATATCTTTTGTTCAGCTTCTCGTAGCAACAATGATGCATATATCTTTTGTTCAGCTTCTCGTAGAAACAATGGTGCATATATCTTTTGTTCAGCTTCTCGTAGAAACAATGTTGCATATATCTTTTGTTCAGCTTCTCGTAGAAACAATGTTGCATATATCTTTTGTTCAGCTTCTCGTAGAAACAATGTTGCATATATCTTTTGTTCAGCTTCTCGTAGCAACAATGATGCATATATCTTTTGTTCAGCTTCTCGTAGAAACAATGGTGCATATATCTTTTGTTCAGCTTCTCGTAGCAACAATGATGCATATATCTTTTGTTCAGCTTCTCGTAGCAACAATGATGCATATATCTTTTGTTCAGCTTCTCGTAGAAACAATGGTGCATATATCTTTTGTTCAGATTCTCGTAGAAACAATGTTGCATATATCTTTTGTTCAGCTTCTCGTAGAAACAATGGTGCATATATCTTTTGTTCAGCTTCTCGTAGCAACAATGGTGCATATATCTTTTGTTCAGCTTCTCGTAGCAACAATGGTGCTTCTGTGTCTTTTGTTCAGCTTCTCGTAGCAACAATGTTGCATATATCTTTTGTTCAGCTTCTCGTAGCAACAATGTTGCATATATCTTTTGTTCAGCTTTTCGTAGCAACAATGGTGCATATATATCTTGTACAACCTCTCGTAGCAACAATGGTGCATATATATCTTGTACAACCTCTCGTAGCAACAATGGTGCATAAATTTTTTGTTCAGCTTCTCGTAGAAACAATGTTGCATATATCTTTTGTTCAGCTTCTCGTAGCAACAATGGTGCATATATATCTTGTACAACCTCTCGTAGCAACAATGGTGCATATATCTTTTGTTCAGCTTCTCGTAGCAACAATGGTGTACCTATCCCTTGTTAAGCTTCACGTAGCTACAACATATGGAGATTTATTAGGATTATAAAAATCTATATAAGTGAGAACATGATATTATTATTCTATAATGGTAAATTTTAGCGGCGTGAAAAGATAGAAGGATATATTTCAAAAACGTTTGATTATTCTTGAAATTTCCGTGGCATGCGTGAATATGGGATAATGTTTTAATTATTTAATAAAACTGTTTGAATTCATTTTTCAAAACGCTCCGAGACCATCACCTCAAATAAAAATTCGGCGAAAAGTGAGATCTCCCTAAATAAATGTCGTGCAATGCCGAGAAGTGGTTATATTTGGAATGAAGTGGTTCTCAGAATCTTCCAGGACTTGGCAAAGTATATTCCAGCACTTGGTCAGACAGTGATTGAAGAACCCGCGTCTGAAGCGGCTCCCAGGGGAGTGCAGGGCTATTTTGCAGACGATATTGCTGATGGTTGCGTTGTCGGCTGCTTGGAAACGAAGGCTGTTCTTTTTTTGGCGCCGCGTTTCTATCCAGACATCTTTCCTAGACACCATCCTCTGCAATACTTGGGTTCCTCCATTGTTGAGTATGGTTACAGACAAAGGAAGTTATTCTTTGAATTTGAAGAGAGGTTTGAGCGAAAAATATAATATTTCTTTTTTTTTTTCTTTTTCTCCCTCCAACACATACTAACCTTAACAGTAATGAAGGTGTTTTAGGTAAGCATCACCATCGCGAAGAAATCAAATGGGAGAGAACAAATTCTTGAATATAATTAATTTTATAATTCTCGTATACATCCGTGGAAAATATTGGGAATTCCTTTCTTATCAGTTGTGAAAACTGACTGGGGTTTAACCATTTGATTTTTATTTTCAGAACGCTATTAATTAATTGGCCTGTTCGACTTGAGTTACGAGCTAGCTTAGGGAAGATAAGATATCTGGGGATATGAAAGATATACGTAGAGGGGTTTGCTAATCTATTGCCTTGAGTGACCTATATAGCATGTATTCTTTGATGGATTCATGGCACTTTATGATTTATCATTTTGACTTTCCAGCCGAGATTTGAAAAAAATAATCTGGTGAGGAAGATAATAAGGAATCATACAATTGCGCCATCTGTTGGATTGGAATTCCATTGGAATTGTATTGGATGCAATCAGAACGCTATCATATATCCTTATGTGAATATCAGCGATACCTATATGTAAATATATTTGGAAATCTTACAATCCATAGATTACAATCCTTATTTGATAAGGCATTTATGTGTAAATTGCCATTTTTGTTTAATAAAGAAAATATCTTATGTATGTGGCTATAAATATTATTCACAAATACACTCATAGACAAAACTTAAAAGGAAGTTGTACCTATTAGCATATTGTGGCGAAGAAATATTTTATTACTTAATTTAATATTATTCAATGAAAATATATTCAACAGATTATAAAAATATATATTAATCTGTATTTGTGAAATCATCTTTAAAATATTTCTTTGCTTGCTTGCTCAAGATTCCCTAGCTGTAAATAGTTTTGCTGACCTGTTAATAATTGTCGACTCGTCGCTGTGACGTCATCAATAAATACTTTTACATCTTAGGATATTTCAAGGCTTGATTTCTACGCTACAATATATATCGGGATTCAGACAATAACTCTGAAAGATATTTGTTACACACTGACCTTTATTGAAGATACACGAGATAACCAATTGTGAACAAAATTATCTTTGTCTCCTTTAAAAAATTAAATGAATAAACAGACGAAAGGTCAACAAAATATGAAACCTCTTCCATAAGTTTTGTCTCCATGACTGTATTAAGATAATGAAGATAGAAATGTAGAAAACTTGGACCATTGTAATATATTAAAGAGGGTAAATCTCAAGCTTTACAAACCTGATACCTTAATATGATTGAGTGGAGATAATAAAGAAGAAAAGAGAGAACAGATAAACTATTAAACATAAAATACTAGTCGAATGACCCGGGCAACGCCCGGGTTTTACCCGATTAAATGTTTTATTAAAATACTATTCTTTACAATTATAAATTGGCGTCGTGGATGGCACTCTTTTGAAACGTCCCGCTTCAATCTTTGTGTGTTTTTAAAATACAAAAATAAAAGTGTAAATTTTCACAACGATATTTGAAAATTGTATTATCTAGATTTTTTGTATGAATATATTTTAAATCTGATATATACATAAAATGATATGATAATGATAGCAAGTGATTTCTTGTTCCTCTACCCTGTCATTACGTCACTCAAGGTCACCGTCGCGCCACGTGGTGGCGCAGTAAACGGTGACACCTGAATGGCGCTCTCCTATTGGCTCGCTACGATCACGCCACCAAAAGCAAACGGTGACAGAACGCATGACGCTGATAACTGTATATAGAATATTAATACAAAGCAATAATGCGCCATCTATACACATAAGCTGAAAGGATTTAAGGACGAATGTTTCTTTTATAAACAACTAGCCGAATGTCCCGGGCATAGCCCAGGTTTTACCCGATTAAATGTTTTTATTCAAATACTATTGGTTACAATTATAAATTGGCGCCGTGGATGTCACTCTTGTGAAACGTCCCGCTCCAAACTTTGTGTCTGAGAAGCGATATTTTTATAGAGAGATAATCTGGCTTTGGGTCTTCTGTTCGAATGAATATTTTTCTGTAAAATTGTATTCCTGCATACTAAAAATGAACTGGCTTCATCCGTGGTCTCTGCTCTTTTGAATTTTCCCGATATAATTTGCATCTGATAATCAAACATGATACAGCAATATTGTCATTATCAATATCTGACTTAAAAACAACAATTTTTGCCCAGAACCTGTCTAAAACATTCTTGCTTAAATCCTTTTATTTTATAAAATATATTAGTATAATAATTACATAAAAACATTAATGATAAACCAAAGGATAAATTCAGTATAGAAGATATGGCTAAACAGTAACAAAAGAACATGTCTCAGTAAACATGGCTAGAGTAATTCCAGGATTCCCATCACGTGAGGTTTCTGGACTTAATAAGAAGTCCAGATCCCTAGTCCGGAAGTGATGTCTGCAGACGACTTCCGGTAATTACCTCGCCAATCGATGTCGGTAATCTTTCACAATTATTTTGCCGCAAAGTCCTGAGGGAGAACTGCCTACTAATTGTCTCTGAGCAAGGAGACTATGCAAATCTCACCCTATATGCATATACCCCATTATACCTTTATGTCCCTCTAGAATTGTACGAGAAGAGATGTATTACCCATTACTACAATATTTCTTCATCAATTTCTTCATTTCCTTTTCTATCAGAATTAAAGCACACGAATTTAAAGTAGATGATTTATACTCATGGATAAAACTTGAAAACTTGAAAGTCTTGTATGTCGCCGGTCTTCTGTCTTTTAAAGGAGACAGAGGCAATTTTGTTCAAACTTGGTTATCTGTGGGTCTTCAATAAAAGTCACTGTGTATCAAATAACTTTCAGAGTTATTGTCTAAATCCCAATATAATACTAAAAGGTACAACTTCCTTAAGTTTGTCAATGAGTGTAAAAACATCTTTATAGGGACGAACCAGGCCAACCCAATATTTGTATCGTTGAAGTAAAGGCAGTTGAAATATGGTATGTTTTGAAAAAGGAACTCTTCGGCGCTATAAATTACATTCTTAGACAAAGCTTAAGGAAGTGGAAAGTCTTGTTTGTTGCTAGTTTTATGTTTTTTGAAGGAGACAGAGACAATTTTGTTCACACTTGGTTATCTCGCATGTCTTAAATAAAGGTTACTGTGTATCAAATATCGCGGTGAAGTACGCGATCTACGTATTCTTCGTAGATCGCAAAATACGTGGTGTCGCTGGAGACCCACTGGCGATTCTCCACCAAACTCTGCAGCGGTGGTAGAGGCGCCATGTTCTTTGTACATAGTATGAGGAATAAATATATATAATTTTTTTAAACAGTGCAGGCTGTGCACTTTCGCAAGTATTGACAAGATGTCAATGAAATTATTTCAATTGTCAATTGTCAAATATCTTTAAGAATTATTGTTTGAATCTCCTAATATACACGCTAAAAGGTACAACTTTCTTAAGGTTTTCACATGAATGTAATTCTATTCAAAATAGCTTTTCTTCATATTCCCTCTTATAGTGCATATTGTGATTTTGAATTTATAAATATCAAATTTGGATAAATAATCCTGAAGGCAGTGGTAGAGTGAGGAAAACCCTTTCGCGCAAACTTCAGTTCAAAACTATTCCTGGGACAAAATTGGAATCCTGAATGGTGCTGATGTTATTATCTATCAAAAATATAGCAGATAATCGATATTTTAAAATAACAATTATCTCTCTAAATATATATAGATAAAAACTCACGAAACCGCTGAGAGGGTTCACCACTGATGAGCCAGGACCTCAAATTTTGACGTGAATAATTTGATCTATAAAAGCATAGGGTACCTCTCCCGTCAAAATAAACGTCTCTAGATATACGCTTCTCAGTTTGCCAAAGCTGGTGTTGTGGCTTTGTCATCGACCCGAGGCCGATAGTTTGCGGCGACGGTCAATAGATGGACGTTTAGGTTTGACATTTATTTTGACGGGAGAGGCGAACTTTGATTTTATATATATATAATTTCGAGAAAACACGGAATTGTGTGCTATGTTATTGTGATAAAGTACTATCGAAATCGTTCTGCCCAACTGATGAAATTTCAAACTATTTATAAATTAATTGTCATCTATCGATAAAAACAATCAAATTTACTGACAATGTGTTTCTTTTTAATAATCATCAAATAGTATCTCTACAGACCTTACTGCAATGATATAAGTTATTAATTGAGAGGACTAACCTCCAAATAAAGATACGGAGAGAAACTGCTGAGAGGGTTTACCACTGATGATCCAAGCCCTCTCATTCAATAACTTTTCTCATTACAGTAAAACCTTTAGAGATAATATTTGATGATATTATTACAAATAAACATATTGCCAGTAAATTTGATTTTTACAAATTCAACTATTTATTTCGCCTATGTACAAGCATCTTTTGACTCCCAGCTTTCAAAAAAACACTTTTGTAAAAATTATGCACGTTCCTCCCATAAATTAAGAGATGAGGTAACAAGAAATAAAAATACAAAATCCAAATAAAAAAATAGTTGTGACGTTTCGTTGACAACGTTGTTAACATCATCAGACAAAAGCACTGAATAGTAACAACGTTGTTACCGAAACGTCACACACTATTTATTTATATATATAGATTTGATCTTATATTACCTTGTTTCTATTCTAAAATCCAAATTGTACCATATCATTTAGATGAGGTGAATAAATAGATAGAATTGGAAGGCTATTGTTTAATATTATATATTCTGATACATTAGCACGCCATCTGTTATCAAAATTCGAAACTATTATAGACGCGTATGATTCTTTTAAAAATTAAACAATTTTATCTACTGTCTTTACTCTAAGTGCAGTAGATATTGTTTAATTTTTAACCCTTTGCGGACCTGTGTCGACCTCAGGTCGACAAGGTAAAATGATCCAGCAGGTCTTGTGTCGAGCTAGGGTCGACATGGAAACTGAGCCCCCCTATATTAACTCCAGTGTCGACTTACGCTAGACAAACGTTTTATGGACATCTCGCGCCATCTATGAATGAAAATTTAACTAATTTGGCATCTGCCCATTTTTTTCATATATTTATTTTTTACTTTTGAAAAATGGCGTCCTTTAGTGAATCCACTATTATTGATGATGAAGATTATGAAGAGTTGTGTGTGTGATAGTGAGTATGATACATTTTATGATTAGGATGATACAATTATTTATAATTATGAAAGTGAAACTAAAAGTGTGAATGAAGAAACATGGCTGAATATTTCTAATAACGATATAGCTCCAGTTCGTAACGATCATACGCGTGTATAATAGTTTCGAATTTTCATTATATATTCTATTAATTGAATTCAGAGAAATATATCTAACATAACTATAAATCTTAAAGATAGAGGTTGCCTGGCCGGCATTCATATTTTTGAATAAATAACTAAAAATGTAAACTCTGGCCACCACCAACTTCACCTTACTCCCCGAAACAAAGTGTGGAGTCCAACAATGGAGTTTAAACATCACTTCTCCCATTTCTTTCCTTCCAAAGTCTGACGTCGTCAGCTCAACTTGGTGCACACATCTCACCCAGTTCCGCATAGTGATTTATTTATTACAAAACACACGATATATCCCATGTAGATATTTGCCTGTATAGGTTCTCAAATTATACATGTTCATCTGTATGTTATATTAAACGATTTTATTTTCGAATGATATTTTCTAGAACAAACTCTGTTATACATGTCGAAAGGCTATTGAGCCCGAAAGTTTGTATTGCCGTTATTTATAAAAGAAACTCTTCCCCCTCAGATAATTCTCTTTTATTTGAAATATATAGTTTTTATTATTTAATTATATTTTCAGTTGAAATATTCAATAAAACAGGATGAATGGAATTGAAAAAGAAGAAGAAGAAGAGTTTCATCAAGGTAGGTAGAGGGTGCAAAACTAGAATCACGCAGAAAATACACTCATTACTTACCCAACTGGAACCATTGGAGAAGAACTGCATTCTACAATGGATTCCTGCCCATGTTGGGATCGAGGGTAATGAAATGGCAGATGAATTGGCAAAGGAAGCCAGAAAGCTGAGCCAAAGGAAAGAACAAATGTTAGTATTTGACGCTGATGCTTTGGCAAAATATAAGATAATTCAACAAAAAATAAGAAAAGATCAAATATGTGAAATAAACTCTGAGAGAAAACTGACAAAAACTATAACAAGACTTAGAACAAAACACTATAAAGGAATGAAAATACATCCAGATGGCACAAGAACCTATAGGACATACAACAACTGTCCTGGGGTGGAACTAACACCTACTCACATATTCTCATGCCCAGCAATGGCCGCAGCCTTGCAGAAAATTGACTTAGACCCAAAGCAGCAGCTTTACACACCCAAGAGACTGGACATCGCTGCTGTGATGAAGATGCATGGAGACATCTGAGGCTCTTCTTTGGACATGACGACAACAACAACAGAGGAGGTTATTAATATATTTAAATAAATTACATATTCTTCACAAATACAGTTTAAAATACCCATTTCTTGACTTCTCAGGAAGCCTTATCATTAACCATCCTGTTGAGGTGTTGAGGTACAGCCTGCACTGCGCTGACTAGTACATATAGCCCGACACGCGTAGGTGTTTGGATTTTCTCGATGAAATTGACTTGGCCAATATATCGGAATAAAGATAAACTCAACGTCTAGTTTATATTTATACCGAAAGATGGCTCTTTGCTATCTAAAAAGCTCATTTGAGGAACTCAGAACAAGCTTTTTTTATTCAATTTGAATGTTCAACATATTTTCTCACCTTTGTTACTATTTTCACCAATTTCTTCTAAGCAACCATTAATAGCTTCAAATAAATGATTTAATGATTTTAAGATCGACATTAAATATGCAAATACAATAATACAAATACAAAAAAAAGCATCTCTTTATCGTGCAACTGAAATCAGCCAGCCATCAGCAACTTTCAGTTTCACGATAAGGAGATGTATTTTTCTTAATTTATTCACCTTATCCCAATACAATTTCACTTTTTTACTATTTATTCACAATAATAAAAGTTCTATAATAATATTAATTCGTAATTTATACAGGAAAATCACTCCAGTAGAAATTCTGTGAATGTCATCAAAATTACCCAATCAAGAATAAACAAACAGACGACATTAATATCTAAAATATCGGCTGATTTCAACTTCACCTCTAGGGGTAATCAAGTATTAAATAAAAAATGCTTAAAAAGGTAAAGTGTTTAATGGAACTCCTCCCTTATTTAATTATTTATATTTAGCCAACATAAATCAAGCGTTAAAACACTCAAAATCACTTATGGATTTATGCGAAAATGATATTGAATATTTATAAGAGAGCCTACGCTCTCAGAAAAGCATTAATACTGGTCTAATGGAGAAACATTTTTCATACATTTTTGCCGATATTTTTCTTATTTATTTCTATATAGAGTGAATTGATAGGTTTTACAAATATAGAAATTATCAATGGTTTGAATACAGAATATCTATCAAAAGATAAATATCAACAAGTTACAAAATATATTAAATAATATTAAAAAATATCAGTATTTTTTAGTTTAATATATGGATTTAAATTTTTATTATATTATATGCCCTTTTCGCTGTTAATTCAAAAAAATAAAATGAAATTAATGTATTTAAATTATATTAATATTAAAAATAATATAAATTTTGCAAACGAATTTTTGAATCGGTATTTATTTATCAACTTAGATATTTGATGCGTTTTATTTATTTATTTATTTTTATATATACATTTATATATATATATATTTTTGAAAATAGAGCAATCCATGAATAAATCTTTAATTAAAAAGGCATATATTGGATCAAAATATCATTTATTTTACCAATATTTATGTTAGCTGAACGTCAACCTTCATCAAGGTATTAAAACATGATATTTCGATCCAATATATGCCTTTTTAATTAAAAACTTTTTTATATATTATGCTATAATAAAATTTTGTTGGCTTACTATTATATTGAGATATTTTGTTGAGATGAAAGATCAATTGCTGGTTCCTTTAAGCACATGAGTATTGTTTATGGTATTGTTTATGCAGTCGTGAAAAAATATTAATAAAATAAAGATTGAATCACAATTTACTTTAATTGTGCTGATAGACATAACTAAGGATGAAATACCTGATTTGAGGCGTAAAGAAGAAAATAGAAAATTACATATTTACATAGCTACAAAAAGATTTGAGCCGGCCAACTTGAAACAACAACAATGGTTTTTATGTAGAGAAACCGCGACATCTGGCGGTCAACTTTAACTATAAATTATAATTTAAAAATAAAATAACATTTTTATATAACATATATATATTGTAGCGATAAATCAAGTGTTTGTATATCTGGAGATGTGTAAGTATTTATCGATGACGTCACGGCGACCAGTCGACAAATATTAACAAACCAACCAAACTATCTACAGCTTGAGAATATCGAACAAGCAAGCTAGGTAACTAAATGATGATTTTAAAAATATAAAGTGATAAATATCTTTTAAAATATTTTCATTGAATAATTAAATTAAATAATAAATTATTTCTTCGCCACACAATATATATACTTTTGAAGAGAGAGAGAAAAAACTTAAGGAAGTTGTAGTATCTGAATTTAGTGTTGTTTCTTGACACAAGCACACACACACATCCCTTGTGGGGATGTTGCGTCTGATTTGATAATAATAAATAAATAAATATAAATATCTTTTTTATTCTTATTATATATATTTTATTATATTATATATATTTTAATTTATATTTTATTGTGTTTTCATAGGAAAAGGTTCAGAGGGTTTGACTTTAAATACGTATTTCTTGATTTCTCAAGAAGAATTGGTAATGTTACTATATTACCAATTCTTTGAAAATATTTGGAAAGGAGGGATTTAAATAGCGAGGTATGAAAATAATATATTTTAGTAGATAATCTTATTATTAATAAATAATACTTCAAATATTACTATATAAAATGAATTTTTTAGAAATTCACATTCGTATATATATGTGTTTATGTCAAGGAATTCTTTAGCACTCCAGTGGCGCAATCAAACCTTGGTCAAGTAGTGGCGAAAGAAAGAAAAAAACATTTTTATGCGACGGCAGCGCCTCCAATAAAAGGCAGACGAATTTTTATGATGACGATAAAGTTTTAATACTCAGCCATCAATAAAAGATGGCGATTGTGACCTCCTTGACTAATAGCTGTTCCCCATGTCCTTGTTCTGTGAGAATTGAATAAAAGATGAATCATAGAATAATATATTTTATTTGTTTTGACTACGGAAAACCACAAATTCATTGATATTAAAAAGGTCTGCCCTAAAAAAAGAAAAAAATAATAAAACTGAGAATTCAATATATTTCTGATAAAAAAAATAAATTTATTCCTTTCTATTTCTGTGAACATTTTAAAATAATATTCGGCACTACTGTAGAAATTTAATCAAAAGATACCTAACTTTTCTGGTAAAATTAAACCTACTTCTTTTTGGCGCGAATATTTAAAAATATAAAATTTGACTGTTTGAAAATGTCTTGTTTTCCTTCAGGCAAGTTAAGATTCTTTTACAGGGTTGTTGGATAGTTCTTTTTTTCTCGTACAAGTTTCTGGGAAGGAAATAACATGTCAAGATATTTAAAACTGGCAGACGACATTCCTGTCAAATCTTGCCGAGAGGGTTAATTCTTTAACAAACAAATTTTTAACTTTCTTTCCTAAGGGAGAATGTTGTTGGGAATTTCTAGATTAGAAGGGGAAATTAAAACTTGCTCTATTTTATAGAGCTTAGACATAACTTGGGTAATCTGACTGGAGCACTACCCTAAATGCTTTTTTTGATTAAATATTTTTTTAAAAGTATATATATTATATTTAAAAAAGATTTCTGTTGTTTTTTGATCATGTTGAGGATTATGCCATGAAGTTATTTACTGGTTCTTTTTTAGGACTAAATGGTATTGGTGATGCAGTCGTGGCTAAAATCTGGAAAGTATAATAACAAAAATGGTTTTGATCAGAGATTGTTTTATTTGAGCTAAAGTAATATATAAGAACATAATTTGATTAAAGTACTACCTGGCTTAAGGCGTAAGAATAAAAAAATGAAAAGCTTATTTACATAATGTACAAAGTTTTGAGCCGGCCATCGGGGAAGAACAACAATGAGTATTTATAGAGAAAGCGCGACCTCTGGCGGCCGATTTAGCAGTATTTGTAACTATGAAATATATAATTTTAAATATAATAATATTTTAATATAACATATATATACGTGAGAAAATGTTATATTAAAAAAAATAAAAAATAAAAGACGAAGGCCAACAGCCCGAAACGTGTTCGTGATTGACTTTTCTTGATTTATCAAGAAAATGGATTGGCCAAATATTAGGGATCAAACTAAATCAACGTTTAGTTGATTTCTGATCCACTAGATGGCGCTATGTCATCTAAAAAAAGCGCTTATGTTAGTGGTCAGGATATACCTCATTGGGTTGGCCAAATATCACGGAGCAAGCTAAATAAACGTTTAGTTTATTTTTGCTCCACTAGATGGCGCTCTGCCATCTAAAAAGCACATGTGCTCGTGGTCAGGAGATGCCTTCTTTATTTTTAATATATATATTTCATAGATACAAATACTCTGTTAAATCGACCACCAGAGGTCACGCTTCCCCTATAAAAACTCATTGTTGTTGTTTACCGATGGCTGGCTCAAACCTTTGTAAATAATGTAAATAAGTTTTTCATTTTTTAGATTCTTACGCCTTTAAGCCAGGCAGTACTTTTATCAAATTATGATTTGTATATATTCCTTAGCTAAATTAAAGAAATCTCTAATCAAAACTATTTTTAGTAATATACTTTCAAGATTTTTACCACGACTGCATTATCATAGCATAATCCTCAAAATAATTCAAAAATCAAGCAGCATTTCTCATTATTTTTACAACATATATATATTTGATGTCATGTACAAATTGAATTATTCACTGAAGATATATATATACATGCTCTATTTGTTCATGGCATCAAATTTGGCTGCTCATTAAAAATAAAAGGTTTGAACGACGAGATTCGAACCCACGTCGCGGCGGTACAATCCGAGGCAGAAGTATTTATTCCACCGCCCTATTTACATAAAGCCGCCACAAGGAATGATCCCACAACGATCCAGAAACGGGCCATTACCCAAATGAGGTCGTGCTCGTGTATTTCCCGGCGTCCAATGAGCCAAAAAGTCCATAAATAGTCCGGAAGAGATTTGGGACGGGCATAAAGGAGAATCCTGGCTACACGGTTGGTTAAAAATCCACCGATTGATCCAGGATATCTTGGCAGATCTGTGAGGTAGATGGAGTTAGCTCACAAACGTCTGATTCCTCTAAAGGTTCTTTTTTTTTCTTTTTGGATTTATTTCCCATCGTGCGTTGATGTTTCATTCTGATTGAAGCCTTGGATTTGCTGATGGTTCTTAACTATATAAAATTTCCGCTCTTTTATTCTGATTATATCGGTTTTACTCTTCATTAGAAAATGGGTGCGACGTTAGTCATCTTGGAAATGTACCAGAATTTGGTCGATTAATGGTAATTATATTTATACTAGCCGAATGACCCGGGCAACGCCCGTGTTTTACCCGACTGTAGATGTTACAACGGTGATCCTTAGGTCGCTGGTTGAAATCCGGCTCGAGGGAGCCGGCGAGCACGTGACCTCCCTGTGCGCGCGCATCCGTGACAGAGGCCGATGAGGAAAGACGGTCGTGACTATATATAGGGATGTGTAAATGGTAATGGTAATTAACACAAAGGAAACCAGAAAGTTGAGCAAAAGTAAACAACACATGTCAGTATTTGATGCTTTTGTTTTGGAAAAATACAAGATAATTAAACAAAAAATAAGAAAATATCATCAATATGCGAAATAAACGTGCAGAAAGAATAATTACATAAACAATAACAAGACAGAATGAATCTACAAAGGAATGACAATGCATTCAGATGGCCAAGGAACCTACAAGACATGCAACAATTGTCCTGGTGTGGAACTAACACCTATACACATATTCTCATGCGCAGCAAGGGCCGCAGCCTTGCAGAAAATTGACATGGACCCAGAACAGCAGCTTTACACACCCAAGAACATTGCTATGATAGAAATGCATAGAGACATCTTAGGCTCTTCATTGGACACGACAACAACAACTATTTTAATCTAGATAAATAGTTTGATTTTTTATATTAGGTTGTCCCACACACACAAAAGTTCGTAAACATATTGTGATTATGATTTACAAGTGTTTACAAACTTTTAGAACAACCTTGGTAATATTGGTAACCTTGGTAAAATTATAACAGAATTCTTATTGAAGAATGATTTAATCTCTGATGTTCTATATCAAGGGTGGTCAATCAGCAGGTGGACCAAGTTTCAGAATTACAAGGTTGTCCTAAAAGTTTGTAAACCCTGGGAAAATATAAATCATAATATAAACAATAGTTACGTGTATAAAAATCCTATTTCAGACTAGATGGATAGTTTATTTTGTTAATTCCTGTAGAAGGGCGTATGAGCCCGAAAGCTCGTTTTATATTCGTTCTAATAAAAAGATACGCAGCCCTTGATGCTTTATTTAACTCATATATAAATCATAATATCAAAATTCGAAACTATTTTAAACGCGTAAGATTATTTTTGAAATTAAACAATCTACCATAGATTAAACTGGCGAAACCGCTGGGAGGGTTCACCACTGATGAGCCAGGCCCTCCCATTAATTTTTCAATTGCAAGGGCAGTAGAAATTGTTTAATTTCAAAAAGAATCTTACGCGTTTAAAATAGTTTCGAATTTTGATAACAGATGGCCCGCTAGTGCATCACATAAATCATAATATGTTTACGAATTTTTGAGACAAGCTTGTAATTGTTAGTTTTCTCTAGGCGTTACTATTATAACACGTAAGTGGGTTTTCTTTATAGAAACACATCCCAGTTTCTATAAGGCCTTTTATACCCCATAAAGACTTACCTGTTTCTAAGTGTAGTAAACTTCGATATTACTGGTGTATAGTGCACGTGTAGTGAGACTTGATAGTCACAATATCTCTATCTATACCTGTGGTAGTATTCCTTTGTATAATTTATTAATTATAAATTGTCTTCCTTAGTAAATAAAGGATATATAAGAAAACCAATCCAATACAATAGTAGAACGGAAAGCCGCGACATCTGGTGTTCGACTTTACAGAGTATTTTGTGTGTTATAGAATATAATTGGAATTAGAATATAAATTCTTTATATAAAATATATACACTGTATAGATATATTTAATCAATTTTACAATATTTTGTATATTATTTATAATTCTATATGCATTCACCTTTACATTGCACTTTTAGTTGCACAATCAGGAGATGACTGTCTCTTAATAAGGTTAGTTGTTTCTATCAATATATATATATATATGACATAATAAAAATATGATTTTTATTATTCATAAAACAATTAAAATTCTATATTCACAGAGTTAAATTTTAAAATGAGAAGGAATCCTTAACAAAAGGAATATAACCTAATATTATTTTTATTTGAAAATAGATAATAACATTGTTAGTTGTATGCATGCAAAAAACTGTTTGCTTTAAAAAATAATCAAAAAAATAAATATTTTTTGGGACAAAAGTTATCATTCATTTTCACCATCCACGACTGCATGAATTGGTAACGTAACTGGAATATGTCTTTTTTATGACATATATATTATAAAAATAATTTTCTGTTTATTTTGGAATAATTTTGAGATATAATTGTGATATTACAGTATAGAATTATTACTTGCTGATTATTTTGAGGATTGGAATATATGAGTATTTAAATTGCAATCGTGGCAAAAATAATAAAACATTATAATCACAATTTACTTTAATTGTGCTAACGAAGAATACATAATTTGATAAAAGTACTGCCTGACTTAAGGCTTAAGAATAAATAAAATGAAAGACTTATTTACATATTTACAAAAGGTTTGAGCCGGCCAACGGGAAACAACAACAATAGGTTTTTATAGGGAAAGCCGCGACGTCTGGCGGTCAACTTAACAAAGTATTTTATTTTAGAAATTCTAATTTTAAAGTTATATAATAACTTTATATAACATATATATATATAGAAAAAACAAAAATGACACATAGCATTTCTACCCATTTTGAAGGGAGAGGTAACCTTTCTTCCATTTCATCCAAATATCATCATAGCTAAATTCACATCTATAAATAGAGAGATAGAGATGTATTTAGAACTTCTAAGATAATCGTAAAACAATAAAGACTTACACGAATCCCTCCCCAAACAAATATGACTTAATCCAAAAGTTGTGAGTTCGAATGACACTAAGAATCAACATTTTTGTTGTCCACCGAGACGGCAGTTTCCTATCAGACGATACTAACACCGCGGGAAGATGTCACATGTCCCCAGGGGGTAATTTTAACACCCCACCCCTCGACAAACTTTTATCTCTACACCAGAGATTAAATTAAAGAGAAAGAAATTAAAAGCCTAACAAAATATTTCTCATATACTTGATGATAACCAAAATAATAAAAAAAGAATGAATGCATCTCAAAATATTGATAAAATTTGAATAGTTTTATATAACTTTATAGATCAAGATATATTTGTGTAGATGATATACATTCATGTACAAAACTTAGAGAAGTTGAAAGTATTTAATTGAAGGAGCTATAGACAATATTGTTCATACTTGGTTATCTTGGTTATCACACTTGGTTCCTAGACTTCGATGGAATCCTTGGCAAAAGCACGTCAGTACATGTCAGTATCTACAATAATTGCTAGCTTGGGTCACAGCTCCCATAGGAAAGAAGCTTTGTAACAAATTATTCAATAATTTTATTATTTTTATTTACAGAGTGGTCATATTTTTTATGTTTATATTTTGCTACTCTGTAAATTTGTTTCGTGGCTTATATTTTGTTCATCACTCATAGTTTGTTCTTGCCTGAAATAAATTGTTGTCTCATCCCGAAGTTGGTGTTCCCTAATTTTCCACGTGGCAATATCTTTCAGAGTTATTGTCTGAATCCCTATATACATGCTAAAAGGTATAAATTCCTTAAGTTTTGTCCATGAATCTATGTATACATTTCAAAATGAACCTGCCTCACAGAAATATTTGATAAATGTGCATGCACGCATATAAATAAAATAATATGTTATGATGCATTAGTGCGTAATCTGTTATTAAAATTGTTTAATTTTTAGAAGAATCATACGCGTCTATAATAGTTTCGATCAAAAAATGTAAATAAAAACACAACATTGCTATCAAAGATGGTGTCGTGCGCAGTAGAATAAAAAAACAGACGATAAATGTGTACTATTAAATCGATATATATATAATATTGATTTGAAAATAGAGCAATCCATAAATAAATATTTAATTTAAAAAGCATATATTGGATCAAAATGTCATTTATTTTACCAATATTTCAGTTGGCTGAATGCCAACCTTTATCAATTAAAATGTTATAATACCTTGATTGCAGGCCTTCAGCCAACTGAAATATTGGTAAAATAAATTATATTTTGATCTAATATATGTCTTTTTAAATAAAATATAATATTGAAGATCAAATATAAATTTTGCCATATACGCCATGATATAATTTAAAATAATTGACACATATATATGAAAGCTCTATTAGCATTTAATTAATCAATTAAATACCATTCTATTTTATTAAAAATCTCTTTTTTTAACTCGATGTCGAAACAAAAGAGCCTTAACTAATATGTCTTGTGTGACAATGATCTCGTTCGACAATTTGAATATTGTAACAAAGTATTTATTAATTTTATTATTTTTAATAACAGAGAGGTCATTTTTATGTTTATATTTTGCTACTCTGTAAATTTCCCTCATGGCTTATCTTTTGTTTACCATTCATAGTTTGCTCTTGTCCGAAATAAATTGTTGTCTCTTCCCGAAGTTGGACTTCCCTAATTTTCCACATGGCAATATTTTACATTTGAGTTGACAATTGTCTCCGTCTTGTGACATTCCTATACAATAGTCTATTTTATTCTAATAAATTCGTTGAAGATTTATATATTAGAACATTTTTTACAAACTAATTTATTACTATCATAAACTCAAAAAAAAAAAGGTTCAATTGCAATTGTATCCGTTTTATTCTTCTTCTCATAGGGTATCTCCTTTTTTACGCATGCGCAACTCATTTTCTTTTTATGGCAGTCGGAAAAGTACTTCATTTTCTGTTGATTTGTCAGCTGAACGCTACATGAACTAACCGAAAAGTAGTAAAATGTAGCAAAAGTGACACCTTAAAAGACTATAGAAAAAATATTTTTATACAAGATGTTTTAAAGTTAAATTAAAACATATATCTAATTATATATGAACTCAAGTATATATATATAATTTACTCTTATCGTATTTTAAGCTTATTTTAAAAATAAGTTTAGTATTTAGGTTTCAATACACTTATATTTCTCTACTGCATGTGTGATGAGCGAATGTTCTATCATTTAATGTAGCCTATATTATAAAATGGCTTAAATAGAAACTTTATGTAGTTATAATCATAAGTTTTATATAAATATTGAGTAATTAATTTTGTAATATTTATTATCAAACGAACAAAATATATCAAATAACGATATATTTTAGTATTATTTTTATATATTAACTACAGCCTGTGTTGTGATTTTAAATAATCATTTGTATTTTTTATTAGAAATACAATTAATATCATTTATATATATATGTATGACGCCTGATAGAAAAATAATGAAAGAAATGTATGTTAATTACAAGTTCAATATTATAATAGGCAGCGTAGCATAATTGTAAAATAATATTATATTTTTATTATGTATGTTATTTTGATTAATTATTTTATTTTAAAAATATATATATTTCATAGATTCAAATACTCTGTTAAATCGACTGCCAGAGGTCATGCTTCCCCTATAAAAACTCATTGTTGTTGTTTCCCGATGGCAGGCTCAAACCTTTTGTACATTATGCAAATAAGTTTTCCATTTTTTTTTACGCCTTAAGCCAGGCATTACTTTTATCAAATTGTGTTTTTATATATATAATTTTTAGCTCAATTAAAGCAATCTCTGATCAAAACCATTTTTATTATCATACTTTCAAGATTTTAACCATGACTGCATTACCATAGCATAATCCTCAAAATATTCAAAAATCAAGCATAAAATCTTTTTATTTATAACATGTATATATTTATTGTATTTTATTAATATATCTTTTTAACGATAAAATATTTTATCATTTATTTTCAGAATATCTACAATATATATACATGTTTATTACCACTCACAATCTTATGAATTAATTAAACATTTTATACATGTTTGATTATTATTTTATTAGATTAGACACATTGGTTTCTTATTTGTAATTATATCAATTTATTTAATTCTCTATTAAATCAAATTTTAATTAATTTATTTAATAAAACATTTTTATTAATTAGGTATATCTCTAAAATTTCAATATTAAAAAAAAAACTTCATTAAAGCGCATGCGGGATGTAAAATCTTTCTAATTAAAAAGTAACAAAATACCTGATAATAATTAATTGAAAAGCTATAGGAAAGATTTTCATTTGGTGACAAAAATAGACGCCATCTTGTCTAATTATTTGTCAGAAGATCTAACAACCGCACCTTCCCAATTATTGCAGACGATTTTTTTCCCGCCCATTCTCAAACCTCGTTAGAACCCGCAAATTAATTGGCTTGCAGGATTACCGAACCTGGAAATGATTTTTTTTTTCTCTTTTTCTAATAGCATTTCGCGAATATTCTATGACAGAGCAGCCATTTCTTTCATTAAAGAAAGACTTTCAAAAATGTGACGCTCTAATCTTACTCTAAGAATAAATTTTACGGAGTAATGAAGAATTTGGGTGTGAAAATAGGTTTTGGAAAACCCCCTAATCTTTTATTTTGGGGGAAACAAAAGGAAAATTGAATTACAGACGTGACAGTGTGGCCAAATTTACATTCTCCCCTATGTTCTTAATTACGAGGTTCGTGGATGCTTTGAATAATTAAAAAGAGAACAGACGAAAAGAACCATTTTGTTTCGAAATATTTAATTTGCATATTTTATTCAGGGTTCGTTGGGTTAATTTCACCTTTATGTAATTAATGTTATTTAATTAGGACCGTGTACACAGTGACATATAGGTATGACTTGGGCCGTTGGGGATTTCTTTGTACATTTGCAGAAGAACAAAGGCATTTGGAACATTCTGAGAAAGTACAAATTCTAATACAGCTTTTAAATTTAGAAAAATATAATTCCAAAAAAATATATTATTCGCTAAATTATCTTTAATTAAAAAGGCATATATTGGATCAAAATATCATTTATTTTACCAATATATGCCTTTTTAATTAAAGATTTAATAATGGATTGCTCTATTTTCAAAACTAAATTATCTATTGATAAAAGTTCTTTTTAATGTGCGAATAAAAATTTGCGCGATCTTTTAAATGCAAAAAAAAGTAACAAAACTTATATATTTATTCTTTAAAAAAGGAATAACATTTATTTACACATAAATATTATATCATATTGTAGCAGATTATTTATTATTCTATGAGAATAATTTTAATTTCGATATTTTTATTTTGATACACTGTAAATTTTCTCATTTCTTCTGTTATTTTATTAGTTTTAAATTTGGTTTTACATTAAATAAATTGCTGTATCATTTTGAGGTTTGTCTTCCTTAATTTTCTACATTACAATATTTAAGAAAAATAAAGATAATTTATTTTTATATATAATATCATCAATATTAAATTTTATATTCACCCTAAATTAATACTCACACCAAAGAGATGGCAAAGTAAATATTACCTAGATTAAAAATGTTACCAAAATAGGTATTTATATTGAATGTAACATGGAACATTCATATTAAGCTAAGCATTTACGAAATCTAGCAAAGATAAATATAAACATTTTACTCTATATTTTAGAGTTAATATTCAACAATTCGGATGATGAAATAAAACTCTATTGAAGAGAGAAAATCGATCTCTTTAATTTATAAATGCTCATGAAATATTTACAAGAACATGGCTAATAATTCATAATAAGTTTTCAATACACCTTTTTAATAGTACACTCATGGACAAAACATACGGAAGTAGAAAGTCTTTGATATTTCCCGTTTTACATTTTTTAAGGAGACAGAGGCAATTTTGTTCATACTTGGTTATTTCGTGTATCTTCAATAAAGGTGTGTGTGATATATTTCATAGGTATTGTCTCGATAAACATGCCAAAAGGTACAGCTTCCTTAAGTTTTGTTCATGAGTGTATCTTTCAGAGTTATTGTTTGAATCCAGATATACATGCTAATAGGTACAACTTCCTTAAGTTTTGTTCATGAGTGTATCTTTCAGAGTTATTGTTTGAATCCAGATATACATGCTAATAGGTACAGCTTCCTTAAGTTTTGTCCATGAGTGTATCTTTCAGAGTTATTGTCTGAATCCCGATATACATGCTAAAAGGTACAACTTCCTTAAGTTTTGTTCATGAGTGTATCTTTCAGAGTTATTGTTTGAATCCAGATATACATGCTAAAAGGTACAACTTCCTCAAGTTTTGTCCATAAATGTATCTTTCAGAGATATTGTCTGGATCCCGATATACATGCTGAAAGGTACAACTTCCTTAAATTTTGTCCATGATGTATCTTTCAGAGGTATTGTCTGAATCCCGATATACATGCTGAAAGGTACAACTTCCTTAAATTTTGTCCATGAATGTATACCGAAAATTCTAAAACCTTTTTGCTCTTTTCAATCATGCATTCATTATTAAGATAAATTAGGAATACTGATGTATTATTCGGAAAGTCTTGTAAATTCGGACATTTTTCTTTATGAAACGGCTTTAGAAGTTAAACCCAGGATCTAACCATGGTAAGTTACGCCAATGAAAGCTCCAATACAATCACATTAGAGAAACTATTTAAAAAACACAAAGTGTGATAGTTTCAAATTTTTATATAGGTTTATATGGTGTAATAGAACATTTTGATTCTTTTGAGAGAAAAAGGTATGAGTTTAAATTAGGTATAGATGTTTTAAGGTATAGATTCTTTTTGAAATTAAACAATTTCTACTGCCCTTATCTTATTATTAAAGCGCAAAAAATGTCTGGATGTTTGGATGTTTGTTTGTTCCCTAACTCCTCTCTTAATATTTTATTTTATACGACAATATTTCGTATGCATATTACATTTAGTCCCGTAATTATTCAGGTAACTTCAAAAATACGCATTTAGCTCGACGTTAAGCTCGACGTTAGCGACACGCTCGGCCATTGATTGAAATAAAACGAAATAATTTGATATATAAATATTCGTAATTTAAATTCGTAATAAATTCGTAATTTACACGTATTCATAATTTACACTTTAAATACTTTTCATCTTCTCTTTTCTAATTTTTATGGTCTAAATGCGTTATTTGTATTTAAATGCGTATTTAAATGCTTACTTTTAACGACGACATTTTTCATTTTAGTAAATCATTTTTCATTTTTAACATTTTTAACATTTTAACATTTTTCATTTTTAACTTTTTTTTTCTTTTTCAACACTTTCTACACTTTTGCAATACTTTTATTTACAAATAAATTTGTTCATTTTAGCACCGTTTTTATTTTGTTAAGGTCATTTTTCATATTTATTTTATATTTTAAGATTATCTATAATTCTAATAATCAAAAAAAATTCTGTTTGTCTGTATGTATGTTTTATAAATAGCCACATCAGCCACATATTTGATAATATTCATAATTTACACTTTAAATACTTTTCATACTTGCCTTCTCATTTCTAATTTTTATAGTCTAAATATTTAAATGCGTACTTTTAACGACGACATTTTAGTAAATCATTTTACACTTTTAACATTTTTAACATTTTAACATTTTTCATTTTTAACTTTTTTTTTCTTTTTCAACACTTTCAACACTTTTGCAACACTTTTATTTACAAATAAATTTGTTCGTTTTAGCACCGTTTTTATTTTGTTGAGGTCATTTTTCATATTTTTTATATTTTAAGATTATCTATAATATCTAATTATCAATGCGCAAAAAATGTCTGTTTGTCTGTATGTATGTTTGTTCCCTAACTACTCTCTTAATATTCTATTTTATTTAATTTAATTACGCCATTATTTAATTAATTATTTAATTATTCAATTACGCCAGAAATTGGCTATTTTAATATTGCTTATATTAAATATGCCTATGCGTATCAAATATTAATTTTTACAAACATATATTTATATTCTTTATTCGATATTTAGTTAATATTCATTTCGATATTTAGTGAATATTCAAAATAGACGCTCAAAATAAAATAGAATAAAATTTCAATATATATCGAAAATTGTAATTTTAAACTTATTGATCTATGTCACATTGTTATATTATAGTGTAACGTTTTTATTTTGCATTTTTAAAATATACTATAAAATGTTTCTATTATGCCGTGAGAGTACAACTGAGAGTACACACTAAATAAAATAGTAAGAATAATATAATTATATAATATAATTATAAATGCAATATATTAAAATATTAGAATGTTATCAAAAAGGTGCTTTTTAAATTAAATTAAAAGGACCTTAACAAAACTAAAACAGTACTCTAAAATAATGTTATTTCCAATTAAGGTTTTTCAATAACGAAAACATATTGATGTTAGAGTTTCAAAGAAAATGAAAATGTTGTTAAAGTAAAAAAAAAAATTAAATTGTGCTGTCTTATATTATTGTTTTTTTTATTGTTGTCTCTTATAAATGTCTTAAAGTTGCAAAACTTATATATATAAAGAAAAAAGAATGACCGTTTCTCTTTATTATATTAATTAATATATAGCTCAATTGTTTTTGACTTATAACTTTATATTCGATATATTCGTTTTTGTTTGTGTGATTTTCTTCATAAATGTTATTATGTCTGTGAAGAAGGCAGGATTGTATGTGCTTTAATTTCTTTTATTAGAGCGACGTAAGGCGCGCTAAATTTGCTAGTTATATTATAATTAATTTCAAAAAAAATCAAACGCGTCTAAAATAGTTTCGAATTTTCATAACAGATGGCGCGCTAGTGCATTATAATAGAAATAGAAATATTAAAGCATTTGTCAAGACATAATAAATATATATCCTTTATAACATTTATTCTGGATAACATGAGACATTCATATTAAGCTATAAAAATAACGAAATCTATCAAAAATATTTACGAATAACGCCTTTACAAATGTTTTACTTTTTAATTTTTTCTGACGAGGTCAAAGGATTTTTGTTGAAACGTCAAGAAAAAAAATATATTTTTTTTATTGTCAGAAATATCTTTTATTTTTAAGAACTATATTATAATTTGAAGGTGAAAATAAAATATCAATTTTTCTATCAAAGAACATAAATATATTTTTAGATATTTTTAAATACTCCCTGAAGCTAGGAAATGCTGGCCTTCTACAGAGCTGTTCCTTAAGTTGACTCAAAGACTTCAGATAGTACTTTATCTATACGCATAATATGTGTGGAAATTTAAAGATTATAATACTATATCACACACTATGGGTAACCTAGGGACCAGAACAGTATAAAACATGACACAGAACGTATGCATGGACAACCCACACCATCTCCAAAGTGTCAAGATTGAAACGCTTTTCAGTATCAACACATATAATTGAGAGACAATAGAATACCTACTCAAACTAAATCATCCTGTAGAAAATCAGGGTGTCAACCCAGACAAATAACCAATAAGACAACTCTGGCGACATGGAGTTAGGTCCAGATGGATGAATGCGACACTCGAGCGACTGTGTTCACCTAGATTGTCATCAACCTATCATGTCGAAAATTTACCTCGTTCAATTTCTACTGTGAGATCTGTGCAACCAACATACACAAACGGTCATACTATCTTGATTCAGGAGTTTATTTTACTCTAGTTCGGATTCCTTCAAACTTAGGTTATTTCGGTAATCTAAACAGTTTTTAAATACATATCTTCATCAAAGTTCGAAACTATTATAGACGAGTATGATTCTTTTTAAAATAAAACAATTTTACTGCCCTTACTGCAATGCAAAAATTAATAGGGACTGGGAGGGTTCACCACTGATGAGCCAGGCCCTTCCATTAATTTTTCCATTGCAGTAAGGATAGTAGAAATTGATTTATTTAAAAAAGAATCATACGTGTCTATAATAGTTTCGGATTTTGATAACAGATGGCGCGCTAATGCATTATAACATATCTTCATATTTACATTTTTGATCGACAATACTGTTGAAAAGTAGAGAAGAAGAAAAATAGATCTTACCTTATTGAACTGTAGATTGATTTTTTAAAAATGGGCAGAAAGAGAAATGGAAGTGTTGAATGGGGGGAGGGACAAAAGAAAATGGTTGACAAACCTCTGGGTCAAAATTTATTATTTCACAGAACTACCGATAGTTTAGGAGGAATCGACTGGTCCCCCTGGCGGATATTGGGAAAGTGGGAAACTCATTATTGGATTGACGGAGTAATTTAGGTTTGATCCCACAAACACCTGGAGTGGTCGGACACCACTACCGTTCGGATAATGGCCACAAACATGACCATCGGGATAAATCCCACAACTTTGACAATTAAAGAAAGGAATAGCTGACACACCGCAATTTATTTTTATTAAAGAAGGAATTAAAGTAGCTTTCGGACAAGCCCTTTCTTAACTACAAATGGTCGACATCCATAGAGATGATCAATCATAGCCCTCTCTTCATGGTGAACGTCATTCCGCACCTCTTGTATTGGTTGAGCTCGCTTCTGCTGGTATTCTTTATGGTTCTCTTATTGCGTGTTTATATCACCAAATTAATTTTATTTATTTGTTCAATTTTATTCTAGTATATATGTATCTATATTTTTAAAAATAAACCAATCCATAAATAAATCTTTAAATAAAAAGGCATATATTGGATCAAAATATCATTTATTTTATCAATAATCCATATAAATTTATATATCAATTTTTTTCTCCCCATTGAATATAAGCAAAATTATTTTTTCAAACTTAATTCTATTGACATTATGTGGCGCTGAGTTGTTGTTGACACACTTTAAAATGTTATAACACCTTGATAAAGGTTGGCGTTCAGCCAATAAAATTAATTTGGTGATATAAACACGCAAAAGAGAGGAATTGTAAAAAATAGCCGCAGAAGCGAGCTCAACCAAGACAGGAGGTGCGGAATGACGTTCACAATAAAGAGAGAGCTATGATTGATCATCACTATGGATGTCGATCATTTGTAGTTGAGGAAGGGCTTGTCCGAAAGCTACTTTAATTCTTTCTTTAATAAAAATAAATTGCGGCGTGTCAGCTATTCCTTTCTTTAAATATTGGTAAAAATAAAAGATTTTTTTTTTGATCCAATATATGCCTTTTTATTAAAAAATGTATCTATATGTAACATAACGTTGAGGGAGAAAGATATTCATGTACCTAGAGTACATATGAATGATGAACTTGTTCATCACTCTAGTTAGACACTTTAATAGTAATGATAATGAATGAGCCACAACCCCAGTTCTGGCAAAAATTCAGACAAAATCCCAACCTGTATATCATGTTTTCGGGCAAAGGTCCTAAGAAGCCGCCCCTATACCGATAAGGTCCAAAGTCCGACACCATGGTATATAGGTTGGATATTTGTTTGAATTTATCAAACCTGGTATTGTGGCTCATTATTTATCATCACTAGTAAAACCTTTACTAGGGTAATCAACAAGTGCATCGTTTTAATACGTAATTGAAGGGAGAGGTGCCCCTCTAGGTACATGTATCTATATATTATCATTGTTTTCTTAAAATATTCCACAAGAAAATCCAATCCTTATAAAGAAGAATCTACCGTCATAAATAGAAGCACAAACCGCGTCATCTCCCTGCAAACTATCAGACTCGGCTCGATGCCATAGCACCAAATTTTGATAAAGAAGAATGCCCATATGGCGACCATGGTTTTGATCTAATTGCCTTTGTTAGTCCAGGGCAGGATTTTGTTATTCATATAAACTAAAGGTCATTTTGTAAAATTTCGATGTGAAAAATCCACACTTAATATTCTTTATTCTATAGCAATACCCCAACTTAAAAGAACTTACACAGTTCTTCATGAAAAAAGGCATCTCCTTATCGTGCAACTAAAAGTTGCTGATGGCTTGCGCCATCTATCGGAATAAATATCAACTATTCTCGTTGATTTTTAATTATTCCAGAATTGGCCAAATACCCATTCTTGATTAATCAAGAAAAGCTAACCACGGATGCGTTTCGGGCTATTGGCCCTCATCAGCGTGGTGCAAGCTGTACCTCAACGACCTAAAAACTGGTTATTCAGACATCCTGAAAAAACATGAAATCTTTTCTTGATTAATCATAAATGGGTATTTGGCAAATTCTGGAATAATTAAAAATCAACGAGAATAGTTGATATTTATTCCGATAGATGGCGCAAGACATCAGCAACTTTCAGTTGTACGATAAGGAGATGTCTTTTTTTCATAATTATGCACTTTATTCCAGTACAATGTCACATTTGTACTATTTTTTCACAGTTCTTCATGTTTTCTTATTTAGTGATGCTTGTTATATGGTCAGCGATGTTCTGGGGCACGTAGTGAACAGTTCTCTCCCTCTTCCCGCCATGGACCCGGGGAATCTTACCTATGTTGCACCGTTGGTGGCTTTCTGTTGGTTTGGCGTCTTTCCACAGTGCATTTTGAACTGTCTGCTTGGTATAGTCATGGTGTTGGACTATAAGATCATATTTACTTGGTCAATTAGTCATAGAAGAGTCAGTCAGTGGATGTATTCTGTGTCTTGGTGTGCACGACTACAAGTCTACGATGGCTGAATGCTGAGATTGCTTGTTATATGTCTTCTAAACTATTATAAATGCTAGTTAGAGTTGTAACCTGATTGACGCGACTTATGTAATGATCATCAGTTCCCTCACATATTTTCGAGATAGGTGACAATATTCTACCCGCGACGCCAAATAATCACGTTTACAAAAGGTTTGTAATTCGAATTCAAAATTCGAAACTATTATAGACGCGTCTGATTCTTTTTAAAAATAAACAATTTCTACTGTCCTTACTGCAATAGGAAAATTAATGGGAGGACATGGCTCAACAGTGGTGAACCCTCTCAGCGTTTTGGCCAGTTTATTCTACCATACCGCTGTTATATTGTATTTTTTGGAACTTCCTTTTATAGTGATACTGTTGATAGACTCTTGGAATGGGTATTTTAGATGGACTATAGACATAAGCTTTGAGGATATTTATAAATGTATGTAATTATGCTGTCTTCAAAGCTTATGTCCATAGTTCATCTAAAATACCCATTCAAAG
The DNA here is from genome assembly GCA_030710605.1 of Cordylochernes scorpioides. NCBI lineage: Eukaryota > Metazoa > Arthropoda > Arachnida > Pseudoscorpiones > Chernetidae > Cordylochernes > Cordylochernes scorpioides. The sequence goes on from CP092882.1 coordinate 55,164,324, forward strand.
AGTCTATCATCAGTATCACACACACAAAAACCTTTATTAAGACACACTGGTCTTACAGAGGATTCTCCTTGGGATTCTATCATCAGTATCACTATAAAAGGAAGTTCCAAAAATGCAATATAACAGCGGTATGGTAGATTAAACTGGCGAAACCGCTGGGAGGGTTCACCACTGATGAGCCTCCTATTAATTTTTCCATTGCAATAAGGACAGTAGAAATTGTTTATTTAAAAAAAAAAAGAATCATACGCGTCTATAATAGTTTCGAATTTTTGATAACAGATGGCGCGCTAATGCATCATAAAGTTACGTATCTCCACTCGTATCTACATCCTAACCATGACGAGACGGAGGTTCACTAAGAATGACCTCCGACCGCTCGTACAGAACTGAACCCGGCGTCGCTAGCTAGCTTAGAATTCCCCATACCACTTTCAACCAGTCGCGTAGGTGTGTGCGGGAAAGTCGCGTGGAGAAATAATGAGGCTCATTACTTTTGGAACAAACCCTGTATAATATAATTGGTTGATGGCGTTAGTAGCTATTTTTGCGATGTTTAGCCGCTTGGTGAAGGAATTACACTTGTATCACTCTCATATTTTGTTTTTTACCTCCTTCTCTTAAATCTAATGGAATGGAATATAACGTAATATTCTAGGTATTTAGAAATATAAATTTTAATTCATTGTCAAAAATTAAGGATGCGGAGTCTTTGATATCGCCCTTCGTCTGTTTTTTTTAGAGAGACAAAAGCAATTTTGTTCACATTTGGTTATCTCATGTGTCTTCAATAAAGGTAATTGTGCATCAAATTACTTTCAGTGTTATTGCCTGAATCCCGATATACTTGCTAAAAGGTACAAATTCCCAAAGTTATTTCTATGAGTGTATTTAGAGACACAAAGATAATAAAATTATTTTGGCAACTTAATTCAAATTAAGTTCAATGAATTATTTTAAGGTAGATGTTGAATTTTACGAAAACACAGGTATTGTTTAACCAAGCTAGATTGGCGTGTTGGTGTAAGAGGACATGTTAACTGTAGAAAATAATCTTATTATTGTGTTTGACCTAGATCAATAGATTTAATCACAAAAACACTTATTAAAATAGCGTTAGTTTAAATTCCCAAGTATTTTATCATTTCCATTTGTTCAATCAAAGAGGTTAGGCTATGGAAATGGGCAACGATATCAACTTCGAAGCAAACCCGTGTATCGAACAAGTTTTGAAATGTTAAACTCATCAGTACAGAGCAGCTGTCCAACAAAATGAATTCTTCACTACGTAGGTCAAAATAGGTCTCCAACTTGTGTATCGAACAAGTTTTGAAATGTTAAACTAATCAGTACAGAGCAGCTGTCGAACAAAATGAATTCTTCACTACGTAGGTCAAAATAGGTCTCCAACCCGTGTATCGAACAAGTTTTGAAATGTTAAACAAATCAGTACAGAGCAGCTGTCCAACAAAATGAATTCTTCACTACGTAGGTCAAAATAGGTCTCCAACTTGTGTATCGAACAAGTTGCGAAATTTTAAGCTCATCTGTACATAGAAGTTGTCCAACAAGATAAATCCTTTATTACATAGGTCAATATAGGTCTCCAACTTGTGTAGAAAATGTTCCACCTAAGTGAGAAGGAAAGCTGCTCTATCTCGTAAATTTAAGTACAGTAGGACGACATTATGGATTTAAAACAGCAGCTTTCTTAATGTCTAAAAAAACCCATAATTTTGGTGTTTTAATGAAGGCTTGTTTAAACTAATGGCAACCAGAGATAATGAAAGGGAAGATCCCCCACCCACTCTAAATCTCTCCCCCGCTCCAACCAGATAATGCTGGAAACCTCGTTAAGTCTTCAACGTTTGTTATCTTGTCAGGAAAACCCCTCTTTGCTTACTTCAGGGGAGGTGGGTACTTTTATACATACAGTACCAACTCCTGTTATATTGACATTTCAAGGCTCCTTATTTTTCGTAGTGATACCTATATACCCTGCGTATAGAGAACACCACAAATAAATAAAATATTTAAACCTTTCTTCTGGAAAACCCCTCTCTGCATACTTCAGGGGAGGTGGGTACTTTTATACATACAGTACAAACTTCTGTTAAATTGTCATTTCAAGGCTCCTCACTTTTCATAGATATACCTATATACCCTGCGTATAGAGAACACCACAAATAAATAAAATATTTAAACCTTTCTTCTGGAAAAACCCCTCTCTGCATACTTCAGGGGAGGTGGGTACTTTTATACATACAGTACAAACTTCTGTTAAATTGTCATTTCAAGGCTCCTCACTTTTCATAGATATACCTATATACCCTGCGTATAGAGAACACCACAAATAAATAAAATATTTAAACCTTTCTTCTGGAAAACCCCTCTCTGCTTACTTCAGGGGAGGTGGATACTTTTATACATACAGTACAAACTTCTGTTAAATTGTCATTTTTCAAGTTTTCCTACTTTTCATAGAGATACATATTTACCTTGCGTATAGAGAACACCACAAATAAATCAAATATATAAACTCTCAAAATAATAACCTCTTCTGTAAATATGCACAGTATTCTCTGTTGGCGATATGTCTACAACATCAAAATAGAGTAAACAACATTTCACCAAACTCTCCTGTTATATAAATAGATGTTGGTTCACTAAATTCTATATCCGCCGACTAAAGGAATCTGTGGATAAACGAAAAAAAACCAAGTTATTCATTTTCTTCTGTTTAGCTGGCAAAATGTCATTTTTGAACTTGCGTACTTCAATCACATGTCACTGCTCTAAGCGATACACAAAAGTAAAACTTTCCTAAAAAGACAAAGCTATGGAAAATTTGACTGTGTATCTCATAAGGCACATAAGGTTATTTTGCTTATCTCTAGGACACGTGGTACAGGCCATGATAATCATAGTGGTTAGAAGTTGGCGACTGCTTTTACTGTAAGTGCACTACATGTCTACACATGTGAAAAGCAGTTCGACTTTACATTTACATATGTGCCAGAGCCCTATTTGGGTACTTGCACTCGCTGGTGGGGTTGGAATTTTGCAAGAATCGGGGTCCATTGGAGCATTAATTTTTAATCAGAAAAAAAAGCCCAATGCGGGAATCGATCCCGGGTCGTAGCGGTCGAAAACCAATGGTTTAGACCATCCTTCCACCGACACTCCCTCCAGGTACATAAGGTACTTCTAATGAAACAGCGCCTACTCACGGTACCTGAGTCTACCGGCCGCGGGTGGTAGCTGCCAAGACAAGGCTGGAGATGAGAAATGGACCAGAGCCAGTTTAATATCCTCCATCATCAGGGCGGAAAGGATTAAAACGCCGAGCTACGCTGGGATATTTTTCAGGATTACGTAGATTAACAAAGGTTGACGCCCCGAGATAGTTCAGTGAGATGTTCTTCTGTATATACTACCTCAGGCGTACAGACTTCGGTCTAGATATCTCACTATCCATAAGTGTAAATAATACCTGTACCGACTTTGGTCTAGTAAGCCCACTATCCATAGGTGTAGATATTATCAAATTGGGGTCTTCTTTATGGCCAAAAGTGAAGGTATGGTTAGTAGCCAGAAGTAGTCTAGACATAAAAGTACCTTGTACTTGTACTTTTGGGAAATCGCTGTCGACAGAAAACATGCGTCAAAGCTTTAAAATACATTTAAAATGCATAGCCGGCCAAAGGAAACAACAATAGGTTTTATAATACAATTAAACTTTATATAATATTTACGAACGGAAAAATATGTCCAGGGGGAGCCTAGTGGACATGGCATATTACCGGTAAGCGGAACACTCTTGGTTCGATTCCCATCCCTGGACACTTTTTTTTCCATTTATCATTACTCTTCACAATTAATCCTTTCATGCTTCATTCCTAAGGTTAGAAATAATCGTTATTTCTCCTTAAAATAAATTTAGATTTTTCGTTGAAAAGAAACATTTGCGGTATAATTTTCAAACTTCGTTCTACAATAAGTTTTATATAGTCTTAAGCCGCGACATCTGGCTGTCGACTTTATAAAGTAGTTTGTTCTAGGAAATATATTTTGAAATTAAATAAAATTTGTATATAACATATACAGTAGAACCTCCCTGTAAAGGACACCTAATTGCATAGCGAAAGTGTCTTTTAAAGAGAGGTGTCCTCTTACCGGAAAGTTACTAAATAGTAAAAATGGTAATTTTGCAAATGAAACTTGTCCTTTAGAAAGAGGTGACCTCTAGCGAGAGTATCCTTTCATGGAGGTTCTACTGTATATAATTTTACCGAGCTCAGTTGAAAGAGCCTAGATTGTGTATATTTGTTAGTGAAGAATACAATACCAGGTTTAGTAATCATTTTCTGGCTTGATATATCATAATGTTAGGTGCTTATCTAAAATCATGTAAATTACTTTAGATAGAGAATTCCTCTAATAGAAAGTTTACAATGTTTAGAATATAATGGAAAAATAATCATTTCTACACTCGGATTATTATATATTTTTTTAAATCGGATTTTTTCTCTCCATTTATATTCGTGAAACCTAAGGAAATCTGCAAATTTCCGTTTTCACAAAACCCCATTTTAATCTTCGGATGTTCCAAAACAAAATAGGATCGCTCTAAATTGATCCAATCATCTTGGGGAAAATCAAATTTAATCTGCAAAAGAGAATTTTATTAGAAAAAAAAATGGTATTTTTCCCAAAAAAGGAAAAAAAAATCATTTCCTGGCCAATATTTTTCAAACAGCTTTTCGCGGACGCTTCTAAAATAGATGAAAAATAAATTTAAAGATATATTTTTTGATTAAAAAAAATAGAATTTTAACAAGACAATTTTATGTTTATATATAAAAAAGGTGAAAATTTGAAAGGTACGTTTTTTACCTAATTAGAATAAAAGTCTTTAAAAAAGGTTTGTCATTCAAAAAAGCAGGTAAAAAAAAGGTGACAGGGAGTGAAGTTATAAAAAAAGACAAGAACTAAAGCGAACTCGTGAGACAATAAAAAAAGCCTCCTATCCCTTCACACCACCAATTTATTTTTTAACACTAATTGGTAAAAAATTTAATAGCTTGTGTTTTTTACCGCACATGTGGGTCCCAAATAGCACTTATGGGATGTTGTTTTAATTAAAGGGTTAAAGAGACGATTACAAAGTCTGTTACCACGTTATAACCATCATTCTAAAGTGTGTCGTTTACATTGGAAATGAGTTAAATTTACATTTTTTATATTTCTTGTGATTTTACAATGTCATTTTAAAATATATTTATTAATTTATTCATATATAAATTGTCGCGCGTCCCCTCCGGCTCTTGCGACGACGCCGCTTCCTCCGTCGTGGATCACCTACCCAGGCTCCCGTTGCTCTCCTCTTCAGCCCTACACTGCAGACAACCCAAAGACCTCCGAGAACCAGTACTCAGGTGGATCTCCTTTCCTCTGGCAGTATCTCTCGGCTTTACCACTGGTGGGGGGACACGAGAGACTTACCAGAAGAGTAGCGACTGTGGCGTTGGCGAGAGAGTCATAACAGCAACCGGCACCGAGACTCCTAACACTTCTCCTCTTTTACTGTCATCTTTAAACCACATTAAATATAAATCGAATAACAATTAACGGGTATTTACACTATTTTACATCCCAGAGCCAATATCAACGGATATTTATAAAAAACTTGCCCCAGGAAAAATGACCACAGCAGTCGGCGATATCCACACTAGTTCCAGACGGGAAACAGGCGAAAGCGCCATCTATTGACGGAGGTTGTAGGTGTTTTGAAGGTTCATATACGCGACAATATACTGTATATGAGATATATACATGGCGGGAGGTATTTCCGAAAGCTTGAGATTGTAATAAAGAGAAACTCATCTCCTGAAACCTATATTTCAAGATGTTGCAAGCTTTCGAGTAAATTTTGCTCTTTAACGGGCAAATCTAAAAGCAAAAGAAAAGAGACGTGTGCATTAGCAGACGTAGAGATCCGACTATATCACAGCTAAAGATAAAAATAGTATTCGAATATATTGATAATACTGTATTGTGGAAATCACACAACGGTGATATACAATATTAATATTTTACAGTAGACTTATAACGTTGATGATTAAGACAGAAAAATGGAAGACCATCATCATAGAGAAATCAACAGTCTAGAGGTTGAATTCATTAAACTGAAAAAAGAGATAAAGACAGAATTTTCAATAGAAACCTATTTAAAAATAAGGCAATCACTAAAATCCTTTCTATCGAGAAATAATTGTATGAATTATTAGAAATAAAAACTAAATCCTTCAACTCCAATACCTTTCTTTGTAATTACACTAGATGTCGAATTTACAAACTTTGCCTTATTCGGGACAAACTAAACTTGTATATAAATAGCTGTTGTAAAATGTTCAAATACAACAAAGGATACTAGAATACTTTAAAATGTCGAAGGTTAGAGGAAACTTCAAAAGAAAGAAATAAAAGGCAGACGATCAAGGTGGCAGACGTGGAGGAAAGTTGGCGCCAAGTAGTTTGCAACAATCAGGGCATGCAGACGTCCACTATTTCAGTCAACCAATAAAAAATTGTCCCACTTGTTTTACCAGCGGAGAATGGGCCTTTACTTGCCCAGTAAGTCATTAGACTATACCTTTTTTATCTGTTGCAACGTCTAAGATTGCCAAACACACTTTTAGAGATGTTTTGGGGACATGTGTATAATTGAAAAGGTTGAAAGAATTTCTAGAAACTTCTTTACCAAGGGTCGGCAACTTGCAGCTCACATTCGGCTATTTGGGTGTGAAGCTGCGTGTTTCTTATTCACAGTACACATGGTACAGGCCATGATAATCATGATGGGTAGAAGTTGGCGAATGCCTTTACTGTAAGTGCACCACATGTCTACACATATGAAAAGCAGTTCGACTTTTCTCTTACAAATGTGTCAGAGCCCCGTTTAGTTACTTGCACTCGCTGGTGGTTTTGGACTTTTACAAGAATCGGGGGCCGTTGGAGCATTTTTTATCAGAAAAAAGTGCTCGATGCGGGATTCGACCGCGGGTCGTTGCGGTCTAAACCCAACAGTTTAGACCACCCTTCCACCAACACTCTATGAAGCTGCATGTAGTACTCACATCTTTATTTATTGTTGGCAAGAAAAAATTGTGTAGCTTCTTAAAAACTTTGAAATTTTGTAAATTGTAATTTTTGACTCCTCCGACTCAAAATATAGCTGAGTTCTGTTCTAGACCATTTGATTCTTAGATGTATTTTTAAATATATTTGAGATGATATAGACTCATAGTTTAGATGAATGGTATCTCCTGATCGTGTGCAACTAAAGGTTTCTCAATCAGATGTCTTTTTTTCTTAATTTATCTTCCTGATCCCAGTAAAATATCCATTTTATACCATTTTTATATAGGGTTGATTTCGTGTCAACAATAAATTCAAATTAAATATAGAATAATTTATTATACAATATAATGCGGCTTATGATTGTAGAACAACCTTTCAAATTTATCCCGTATGTGTTTCTTTTATACGAAAAATCGAAATTTATTTTGAGGAGAAAGGGATTTAGGGACCTTAGGGATGAAGTATGAGAAGATGAATTGTGAAGAGTAATGATAAACAAAAAAATAAAAGTGTCCAGGGATGGGAATATGTGTTTAAAAGAAAAACATGCGGGATAAATTTCAAAGGTCTTTCCATAAATGGGATTATAATTTGAATTATATATAAAGGAATGAATCAATACTCTCGCTACAATAAATGTTCGGGTGCTTGTGAATATTTTGAGATTTTCAGAATTTTAAGCAAAGACTTCAAGTTAAACAATGCCATTTACTGAACCGACCCCTTGAGATAAATCAGGTTTATTTTTACTTTCAAATTTTGTATTCTTTGGTCAATTTCGAAAATGATCCATGCAACATTACGTAAATTAACATAAGGCCTTTAAATAAAATCTCTGAATTGTTGAAAGTAAGGCTCTCTGAGATATGTTGATTCAATTACCAAGAAGATCGTAGATTGAAAACATGTCATTTCAATATTTGGCCCAATATTGTTACCTCTTGACTAATATTTACAATACTGTTCAAGGTCTTGGAATATTTTTCTCAGTTAAACACGATAAATATAATCTCTCCCATTTCAACAATGTTTGAGGATTTGAGAATTAAACTTTATTGAGTATTTTTAAAAACATGGCCGAAAAACACAAATTATATTTATACGTAAATATTTATTAAAGATCGAAAACCTATCTCGAATCTTGTATCCTTCGCTCTTTGGACCAGTAAATTCCCTATCTTCTTCAAGGAGCATGTCTGTAGAATCCGTCTGTCAACTGCTAGGCATGAGGATAGGGTCTTTTTTAAAACAAAATGACGGGAAGTGAACTATTTTTGAATTAATTATTGTTACAAAAATTTCATGATCGTGTGTGTGTGTGTCAACATATTTGTTTAAAAAGGCAATTTTCTCATCCATATAAGTAAACAGAATAATTCCAGAGATAAACTTCTTGAAGATAGGCAAATACCCTGGTCGAAATACCATTAAATATCAATAAAATATTTGACCCAAGGACATTGATTGTGGGACGTTGCAGGCACAATTTGGATCTTTGGTGTAGCCCCATAACTTCATCAGCTCTGCACACCTTCCCTGTCCGGTGCTTCTAAACCGCTTTAGGACAGGACAGGGAAGGTGTGCAGAGCTGATGAAGTTATGGGGCTACACCAAAGATCCAAATTGTGCCTGCAACGTCCCACAATCAATGTCCCATATACTAGATGACTGCCCGCTGTACAAATTCAATGGAGGAATCTCCAATCTCCACTCTGTCACCCCGGAAGCCCTGAACTGGCTGAAGGCCTTGCCTCTCAGACTTTAATGACCGAGAAGTCCTCACTTCTTTTTTCTAAATTTGATTCATTTTGTCTCCTCTCTTATTGTAAAGACGTTGCTGTATCACCTCATAAGCATAAATAAATAAACCCAAGATAAGATTTTCATCATTAATGAATTTCTATGGATTACTAAATATCCTTTATTTGTGAAGAATGTGTTTATAAAAAGTTAGGATATGAAGATATAGTAGAAATACCATACATCTGTTATATTATTGTAAAGAGAGAAGATGACACGCCGGCATTCATAGCTATTAAAATTAAAGATACTTCGGCCAGTAAATCTTTTTATTGTCTCGACGTTTCGACAAAATTCTTTTGTCCTCGTCAGGAACAGATTTGCTACTAACGAGGAGAAAGGAATTTTGTCGAAATATCGATATAATAAAATGATTTACTGCCTAAGTATATTTAATTTTAAGAATCTGTTACAATCTCTCTGAAAACAACAAAAAATATATATTTTGATTATTGCAGTTGTTACACCATGTTAGCTTCAACAAATTCAGAAAGTTTATCTAAAGTTTATGATTTGGCTCTATGCCAAGAGTTAAAGTGATTTAATTTGGCAGAAGGGGAGAATGGATAAGATGTTACGAATCCTGTGAAATCCGCTGAAGAGATGTTTAGCGGCAATGTGGAGTGTTACATTTATTTACTTTGGAATCTACAAACGAATCTATATTTTTACATATAAATGTGAACATGTAATATATCTTTGTAACTTAAGGTTTTGACATATTTATTTTCAATTAGAAAACAAAGTTTTTGAACTAAGGTATATCTTGATCGTGAAAATAAAATCTGCTAATGGCTAACACCATCTGTCGGAATAAATATGAACAAATTGTTGCTATTTAATTATTCTAGAAGTTACCAAATACCCCTTTCTTTATTAATAAAGAAAAGCTACGCGTTTAGAAGTCCACCCGAACAATGGTAGTTGGAACAAATCCGAGGGAACCCTATTTCTGGTGAGGAAAACACTTCCAGAAGGAAAGCAAACAGCCAGTGATTTAGTTAATGAATTCTATTGTAAATTATCAAAACTCTAATAATATATTTGATAATATATATATATATGATTTTATATTATATATTAAAATAAAGGCATATATTGTATCAATATAATATATTAAAATATTTCCGATATTTCGATGAGGCTGTTCTTCCTCTAGGAATTCAAACTCCGCCCACCATCCAATTCCTAGAAGAAGATAGGCAACAGCTTCATCGAAATATCGGATATATTTTAATATATTATATTGATCCAATATATGCCTTTATTTTAATGTTATTAAAATGGATTGCTCAATTTTTAACATATATATATATATATATGGAAATTTTGCCGGGAGGATATTGATCTAAAGAGACAAGGGTCGACTCTCCCGTCAAAATAGACGTCAAAACTAGACTCCATCTATTGACCGTTGCCGCAAACTAGCAGTGAACATTCAAAATGGCCAAGCTTGTCGGCATAAGTGAGAGACATGAGTAACAACATAAAGCCACAAAAAGATCGAAATTCGAATATACGTAACCCGCGAAAATTCAAAAGTCGCGATACCTTTTGAACACACCTCGTACACGTGTTTGGAAAACTAAAAATAATATATATAAAGAGACAAGGGTCGCCTCTCCCGTCAAAATAGACGTCAAACCTAGACCCCATCTATTGACCGTCTCCGCAAACTAGCGGCCTCGGGTCGGTGACAAAGCCACAACACCAGCTTTGGCAAACTGAAAAGCGTCCACCTAGAGACCATGGTTTCGGGCTAATGGCCCTTGTCACCGACCCGTGGCCGCTAGTTTGCGGCGACGGTCAATTGATGGCGTCTAGTTTTGACGTCTATTTTGACGGGAGAGGCGACCCTTGTCTCTTTATATATATTATATTTTAGTTTTCCAAACACGTGTATATTACTTAAGAAACGGGAAATTTCGAAAATGGTATTTTTAAATTGAAGACAAAATAAAAAATAATAAATATTATATTAATGCTGAGAACTATTTTTATATATATTAATTATGAATATATTTTACAAAATAATTTTAGTGCCTGTATTTTTAAGCTTAAATTAAAATAACTTCATTACAAGAAAATGGCGAAACAATGGCTTAAAACAGACGAATATAAAAAGTAAAGCCAAACTAATTAAAGTTGGCAGTAAAATGTTTTCTGCTCCTTAATGGCCAAAAATGTAAAATATATTCTTATTATAAATAACATTTTGTATATTTAATTATCATTTAAGTGTTTAAAAAATATTTTTTAAAATACACTTTAAACAAATGCATTTGTACAAAAATAAAATGTAGTTAAAAATACATTTTGACTTTGATTCTAAAAAAGCTTCGTCTGGAAACTATCTGTTCAAAACATTTAAATCTAATTTCAAAATTTACATTAATATACACATTGAAAATAGATATTTCTTATTCAAACGTTTGTTTTATTATTTATATTACGCAATTTAAACTTTTTCACGCTACGTTTTTCTTTTATTTTTATATCAATTGTAGACTTTTAAACTATTTTTGACGCATATGATTATTCTTTAAATAAACAAAATTTTCTACTGCAATGATAAATTAATAGAAGGGCCTGACTCATCAGTGGTAAACCCTCCCATCGGTTCGCCAGTTTAATCTACCATACCGTTGTAATAATGCCACGTTTAAATATTTGCTACCACAGAGTGTGTGTAAACGCACAGGTAAATAGGCGCTAACCGAAAATAAAAAAAGTTCCTTTGTTTAATATTAGTTTTATATTTTGTTCTCTATCTTGTAAATCAATCAATATGATGTTTAATTAATAATTCTTGGAATCAGTTTCATTAAATATTCTAAGCAAAGTCAACATGAAATAAATGTAAGAGACAAGATATATAAAAAGGAATTAATACAGTAAAAGTTGAATAATTCGAATGTCTTTAATTCGAAAACATCTTTAATTTGAATATTTATCTTGATTCCTAGAATTTCCTATAAATATAATTTCCGTTTTTAATTCGAATTTTTGGATAATTCGAATTTGTATTTTTGGTTCCTTGAGCTTCGAATTATCCAAATTTGATTGTATTTTGATTTGGCAGCTCTAGATGTTTAACAGACGACTGTAAAACATTGTCAACTTTCTTTTGATATTCAATATATCTATAAATAAAATAGTTTTAAAACTTTAAATTTATTTCGAACTTTGAACAAAATTTTAAAATACTTTTATCATAAATATATTACGGTGAAAAATAGATAAATTTATTCGTTTTGGTTTAAAAAAGAAAAGCTATCTTAGAAAACCAAAACGTTGGTGAGAAGCCAAGAAATGGTTGAATCACTATTGAAAATGTTCGCAGGGTTGTCGGATGTTACGAAATGTTTGGAATTCTTCTGTGAGACTAATCGCTAACCCTAATTGCTTGAAATTGTAAAAAAATGTGAATTCTTAAAGTTTTTGTTTGGCAGTCACTTGTGTTATAATTTTGACAATTTTAAACTTGAGGAGTTTCCATCTTTTTGAAGAAAAGTGTTTCCAGATGAACGAGACGAAATTTAATTAGCAAACTTTGAAATTCTAATTAGTTGAAAATTTATCTTTTATTCTCTCTCTCTCTCTTCGACAGGTATATCTGTGAACAATTTAAATTTCGTTTAGATTTTTTCTAAATTAAAAATTTCATTTTGATATATACATTTGTGCCAACTCAATTTCCTCTCCTCGAGTCATTTTTGAAAATTTATTATTTAATTTTAAATTTAGTTTTATTCATAAATAGAGATCATTCACTCCATTAACCTCGTTTAATAAAGTAAATAATACACCGAAATTTATATATAAACTTTCAGATTTATTTATTTTGAAATAAGATATATGCTTATATAGAGTATATAATATCTACATATATATTTTTTTTTATTTTGAATAAATATTATTTTTCCGAAGCTAACTTTATTTAAATATAATATAAACTAAAAATAAGAAAGTCATTTTCTAAGGGTGAGTCTTAAATTTCATTATAGGTTTATAATTTATTAAGAAATAGTCGATATTTCACCTTGAAATAAAATTTTAATTTGTCGTTGAAAAGAAACTCATGCGGTATAACTTCTAGTGTTGTTTTACAATCACAGGCCGCAGTGTATTATATTGTATTATAAGTTACTTTATGTATCATTTACGAACGGAAAAATACGTCCAGGGTAGCCTAGTGGACATGGCATCTGCCCGGTAAGCGGAACATTGTGGGTTCGATTCCCATCCCTGGACACTTTTATTTTTCCGTTCGTCATTACTCTTCATAATTCATCCTTTCATACTTCATCCAAAAAGGTTAGAAATAGTCGATATTTCACCTTGAAATAAAATTTTAATTTGTCGTTGAAAAGAAACTCATGCGGTGTAACTTCAAGTGTCGTTTTACAATCACAGGCCGCAGTGTATTATATTCTATTATGATGGATTAAACTGGAAGGGTTTTCCACTGATAAGCCATTCCCTCACAATATTTTTCATCACTGTAGGGAACAATAAAAGTATTTTATGACGCATTTTAGTCCATAGTCCATTTTAAAATACTATCGCGGCTTGTTCCTCCGGATTCTTCGCGATCACTTCTCCGGGCTCCCGTTGCTCTCACACTGCAGCTGTACCCTGCAGCAGAGCACCCAAAGACGTCCGAGAACCACCGCTCAAGTGGAACTCCTTTCCCTCTGGCAGTATCTCTCGGCCTTATCACTGGTGGGGAGACGAGAGACTTACCAGAAGAGTAGCGACTGTGGTGTTGGCGAGAGTAACAACAGCAACCGGCAGCGAGATTTCAAACACTCCTCTTTTATTATCATTTCTACTACACATTACTTACAACTAGAATAATATTCTATGGGTATTTACATTTATTTACACACCAGAGCCAATATGAACATCTATTTACAATTATTTACTCCAGGAAACAGGATCACAGCAGTCGGCGATATCCACACTAGTTTCAGATCGGAAACAGGCGAAAGCGCCATCTATCCGTGGATTATTTTCCAAGAATCCAGCTTCAGTATCGGCATGAAAGCTAAACAGCCCAATACAATAATGCCACGTGGAAAATTAGGAAAGACAAACTTCAGAATGACACAGCAATTTATTTAAGGCAAGAACAAACTATGAATGATAAACAAAAGATAAGCAATGAGAAAAGTTTACAGAATAAAAAATATATAAACATAAAAAAATACAATATTGTAACAACGTATTTATTATTTTATTAACAGAGTTTCATTTTTTATGTTTATATTTTACTACTCTGTAAACTTCAAACATTGCTTATCTTTTGTTAATCATTAATAGTTTGTTCTTGCCTTGAATAAATTGCTGTGTCATCCTGAAGTTTATCTTTCCTAATTTTAATATATATATATACAACATTTCATTTATAGGATGCAACAGAAATATGTGTGTGTGTGTGTGTGGCTACACTATGTAATATTTAATTAAAAAGGCATATATTGGATCAAATTATTAATCCAATATATGCCTTTTTAAATAAAGATTTATTTATGGATTGCTTTATTTTCAAAACTATGTAATTATGTTTATCCAATTATACAAGGTCCATTCACAAGATACATTCTAATTGTTGTTTGAATTAACATTAAGAAAAAGAAGTAAAGGGAAGTGTTTCTAAATTCCAAGTGGAGATTTAAAAAACGTTGAAACTTATATTTAATATGATAATTATGTTAAATTTTAGTTCATATTCTTTGTTATTAGATATAAAAAGGCATATATTGGATTTAATAAAAGATTTATATTGCCAATATTTCGGCTGGGTGAATGCCAACCTTAAATATGGATTGCTCTATTTTTTTTTTCAAAACGATTCTTTGTTATTTATATAATATGCATATTCAATATATTTTAATTCCTAATATCAAAATAGTTTTTATTTCACTTTTAGAGTGATTGGTTATTTCTTTACAAATTCATATACACCATTTTACTAAAGCGTCTATAACATTTAATTTAAAAGAGAGAAAAATTGGAATAAAAACTAGAAGTAGCTTGTCCCTCTTGTGGAACAGATTTAGGAAAACCTATGTTGACAGCTATAAAGTATGAAATATGAAAAGGAGAAACCCGAAAAAGGATTGGCTTGACAATTTCCCGGAAAAGGCTAGGTTTATACAAAGTTGGAAAGATTAGAGGAAAAGGTTATGTTCTGTCAAAACTCAAGTCAGAAAAGTTCCCATGTGCTGTGAATTATAACTCCCATAAAACTCTATAATAATTATGTGCATATCTGAAATTAACATTGGCTTGAAAATATATATTGTTGCATCATGATTAATGCGCGTATTTTTAAATTTTTTTATAATATTATTTTTAATATATTTAAAATTTAAATTATACATTTTTTATTTATTTTTATCTAAAACAGATTAGCATCATTCCTTTTTATAGTTTCATTCCTTTTGTAATATTTTATTGTACATATATCTTGATTGGTTATTGGAGCGAGAGAGGACGGAGACGAAGACTGCGGATCGCGACCTACGAGGAAGACAACGAATAAATAAACGCAATAACTTTAAAAGGTAATTTATTTTTATTTACTTTTATTTATTTACTTTTATTTATTTGCTTGGAAACCCGCTCGGGAAACGTGTATAACACCAAGAAGGAAGAAACCAAGGTCGACGACCCTGCAAAGCTGGAAATTGGTGCAATTTTGGCCGGTAAGCAGAAGGTTGTGGGATCGATTCCCGCCCCTGGACACTTTTATTTTTCCCGTTCGCCATTACTCTTCATATTTTCACCCTCTCATACTTCATTCAAAAAAGTTAGAAATAGTAAATATTTCTCTTTAAAATAAATATTGATTTTTCATTGAAAAGAAACTTATGCGGTATAATTTTAAGTATTGTTTATAATCACACGCCGCAGTCCTTTATAATAAATATTATATAAAAATAGTTATTTTATTTCAAAATTATATATTATAAAATTATTACTCTGTTAAATCGACCGCCAGAGGTCACCGATTTCTCTATATAAATCTATTGTTGTTGTTTCCCGTTGGCCGGCTCAAATCTTTTGTAAATTATGTAAATAAGTCTTTCATTTTCTTTATTCTTACGCATTAATTCAGGTAGTACTTTATAAAATTATGTATTTATATTCCATAAGCTTGATTAAAGCTAATTCTGATCTAAACTGTTTTTTATTATTTTTACCACGATTGCAATATAACGAACATATTCATGTATTAAGCAAATGATCAATAATTCTATAAATAATATTCTTTAAATAAAAAGGCATATATTGGATCAAAATATCATTTATTTTACCAATATTTCAGTTGGCCGAACGTCAACCTTTATCAAGGTGTTATAACATATTAATGTGTGTTATATATTGGCAAAATATTGGTAAAATAAACGATATTTTGATCCAATATATGCCTTTTTATTGAAATATTTATTTATGAATTGCTCTATTTTCAAAATAAAATATTCTATAATCAAAAACAGAAATCAATTTTTATAATATATATATAAAGCTTGATAGGTATAACTGCTGTCCTGATTAACAATTTGTATATAGATAATAATGAATTTATTGATAGAAACATGCAACCAGTAAATTTGACGTTATCTACACCTTTAACAAATATCTTGTACTTATTGTTGTATCATGGAAGACAATAGATATCAAGATCTATATCAAAAAGTAACGACGTACGCGTTTTGGGCTGTTAGTCATCATCAGCGTAGTGTAAGCTACCTTCCTTATCTTTGAGCTTCTAGACCGCCGGAACCGACCAAATGACAAACGACACTCGGACAGATGAAGTCCCCAGGGACCCCATGTAATTACAGCCATGACATGCTAATTGCCCCAGCTTTGTGGGATTCAAGCTTTACTTGATCTCTTCTGTCTTTTTAAATCTTCTAAGCATATTTCGATTTAAGATCTTTTCGTTATGAAATTTTCAGCCTTTTTATACAATCTTGTATCCTTTTTTGAATGAAAAGGTAAAAAACGAATAATATGTTAATAAAGAAAACCTTCTAACCATTCAACTAAATATGATAACACTGATAGACAAAACTTAAGGAAGTTGTACCTTATAGCATATATATATCGGGATTCAGAAAATAACTCTGAGAGATATTTGATGCACAGTGATATATATCACTGTGCATCAAATATCTCTCAGAGTTATTGTCTAAATCCCGATACAGTGTACTCCGCTTATAACGAAGTCGCATTATCCATGACAATCACTTTGTTATATCCGAAGTTTGTTATATCCGCAGTTGGAAAAAAAAAATGTTTTGTACCAATAATTTTATTTACTATTCAACTCAAAAGAGCAACACAAAGATCAATAACAACCTCATCAGGTGTTTTTGGAGAAGTAGTTTGTGATTTTCTTTTGACATTTAGAAGTCAGTAACAAGTGCTGAACACTCTTTTCGATGTTGTCCAAGTCTGACAGATGCCTATGAAGAGACTTGGACTCATCCTGACATTGAAGAAACAATCGCAGAGTTTGAATGCTCTCCAAGACCTCTTTTGGATGCGGAATGTGGACAATTGGGTCTACTTCTTCATCAACTTGGTCCGTTTCTTCTTCTTCTTTTGCTTGAAGAATGCTCTCGACAATTTCTACATCGGATAACATGGCATTTGTAACGACGTCATTGTCAGCGTCAGCATAAGAATCGAAATCCATCTCTTGTTTTCGTTCTCCTGCCATGGTAAACGTTAATAAAATATAAGCGTTTATTAAACAATTTAATTTTGTTTAAATAATGTAAAAAAAAATACTTATAATATGTTTGCATATTTTAAAATTGTATATTATTAACTTATTTGTTGTGTATCATTAAATTTGTGTCATTCACACGTTGTAATTTGATATATATTATGCATAATATATTAGTCAATTATAATGGTAAATGAGAAAACTTCGTTATAAACGGATAAAATAAAAATTTATACATGCAAATCACTTCGTTATAAGCGAAAATTCTTTATATCCGACTTCGCAATATCCAGAGTTCTTTTAATGGTTTAAGCCCTTCTTTTCTTTCGTGCAGACAATTTCATTCGCTATATGCGGAATTTCGCTATAACCGACTTTGTTATAAGCGGAGTACACTGTATATATATATGCTATAAGGTACAACTTCCTTAAGTTTTGTATATCAGTGTAATTTGAAACTATTTTAAATGTGCATGATTATTTCTAAAAATTAAACAATTATATATTGTCCTTAATGGAGATATCGCTGGGAGGGTTTACCACTGATGAACCAGGACTTCCCAATAATTTTTCATTGCAGTAATGATAATAAATAATTGTTTTATTGAAAAAAATAATCATACATGTCTAAAATAGTTACAAATTCTCATAACAGATGACGTGATAATACAACATATTATTCAACTAAATCTTTATGTGATTATACAGGCTTATCTATTGGTATAAATAGAAAACTATGACTCAAACTGATAAGCCAAGCACGTCCAATATTTTCTTATTCTGGAAATTGTTGAAATTGATTATTCCAACAGTAGAAATTGAGGGAGGGTGTTGGAATAATCAATTTCAACATTTTACTCTTCTTTTATTTTTGTTGACCAATTGACCGCTATATATATAAATTATTTCTACCATTGTTGTGGCGGAGTATGTAAAGCAAGCTGTTTTAAGTTTATGTAAAATTTGAGCATAACTAATTAAAACTTTCTTTCTTTTAAAAGCCATTTCCCGGATTCTCCTTCCCTTTTTTTCAACATAAATTAATCATAAAATACTTTTATTGTGCTTACTGTGATGAAATAATATTTTGAGGGCCTGGCTCATCAGTGGCAAACCCTTCCAGTTTAATCCGTCACAGTAGAGTTTAGACTATTTTGAGTATCTCTTACTGTTAACAAACTAAAAGAACTGTCTACTATCCAGACTGTGATGAGGGTAGAGTTCACTGTAAAGAGCTAGCCAGTGTAACCATCCCAATATTGTTTCATCAGTAGAAATTTGTTTTATGTGTCAAATAAATATGTATGCCTTAATGTGTTTCATTTCCTATGAATAGAAACCTTTTTATTTCTGAGATTGGTAGAATTGTTGTTTTTAATTAACGATAAATTCCAACCACGTATGCGGTGATGGCTCTTCAGCGTAGTTAACAACCCTTCAAGGTGGGTGTTGAAACTTCTTTTGTGAAGGTCCTACATACCAAAACACGTACTTGGATAGCTTTCTTGTTAATCTAAGAAAATATATAAGGCCAATTAATCCACACTATCAATATTGATATATTTCAAGCCCTCTCTTTTAACATATATATTATATAATATTTCTTATATAAAGAAAAGATAAAGAGATTTGATTTTCTGCTTGAAATTTAGATCATGTTGAGGATTATTGTAATGGTGATGCAGTCGTGGCTATAATAATAATAATAGTCTTGATCAGAGGTTTCTTTAATTGAGTTAAGTGATATATATGAAAAACATAATTTGATTAAAGTACTGCCTGGCTTAAGGCGTAAGAATAAAAAAAGAAAAGCTTATTTACATAATGTACAAAAGTTTTGGGCCGACCAACGGGGAACAATAACAAAGAGTATTTATAGAGAAAGCGTGACCTCTGGCGGTCGATTTAACAGAGTATTTGTATCTATGAAATATATTTCTAAATAAAATAATATTTTAATATAACATTTTAAATAATAACCTTCATATAACATATATACACTCAAAGACAAAACTTGAGGAAATTGTACCTTTAAGCATGTATATCGGTATTCAGACAATATCTCTGAAAGATATTTTATACACAGTAATCTTTATTGAAGATACACGATAACCAAGTATAAGCAAAATTCATTCTGTCTCCTTCAAAAAGAGACGACCGGCGACATAAAAATATCAAACTTCCCTGAGTTCTGTCCATAAGTATATATCATGCAAAATGTTTTAATCGCAGCACTGCGATCAGACCCAAAAAATTAAACTTATTTGTTTTGTAAAACGAAAATTGCAAATATACCGCGAATGTTTCTTTTATAAAAATCGAAATTTATTCTCAAAGAGAAATAGCGACATTTCTAACTTTAAGGATGAAGTATGGAAAGGTGAAACATGAAGAGTAATGGCGAACGGAAAAATAAAAAGTGTCCAGGGGCGGGAATCGAACCCACACCCTTCTGCTTACCGGGCAGGTGCCTTGTCCACTCGGCTACCCTGGACGTATTTTTCCGTTCGTAACTAATACTTAAAGTAACATTTAAAATACAATATAACGCGGCTGATGATTGTAAAACGAAAATTGCAAATATACCGCGAATGTTTCTTTTATAAAAATCGAAATTTATTCTCAAAGAGAAATAGCGACATTTCTAACTTTAAGGATGAAGTATGGAAAGGTGAAACATGAAGAGTAATGTTGCCTAGTAATTTGATCTCTTACCCGAATGATACCAACTCTATTAAGGTGAAACCATCAGGATTTACAGGTATATAATAAGAAAAAGGCATCTCCTTATCGTGAAACTGAAAGTTGCTGATGGCTTGCGCCATCTATCGGAATAAATATCAACTATTCTCGTTGATTTTTAATTATTCCGGAATTGGCGAAATACCCATTCTTGATTTATCAAGAAAAGCTAACCACGGACGCGTTTCGGGCTGTTGGCCCTCATCAGCGTGGTGAAAGATGTACCTCAACGACCAAAAAACAGGTCATTCAGGCATCCTGAAAAATCATGAAACGGGTAGTTTCAGCAAACCATCAGCAACTTTCAGTTGCACAATAAGAAGATGCCTTTTTCTTAATTTATGCACCTTATCCCAGTACAATATCACATTTGTATTATTTTTTCACTTTACAGGTATAAGTTTCATTTTATTTTTATATATTTGAAAAAAAATAATCCTCAAATCTCTAGCTTTCAAACACGAAAATCTTTTAAAGAAGAAAACATGATACAAATAAAGGTCAATAATATGAAGAAACCTATCCCTGAAATCCCTTTCACATTAATATTAATATTATTGAATTCTGATACCATCTTTCTTCATCATATTTCATATCGACGTATCAAAAGTCTTGTTCCATCTCTCTGCCATCTAGGAATAGATGTAGTTTAAAGTAAAGCTATAGCATTATGTATAGATGTATTTTGTTGTTCCTAGATATGATAGATTGATCATGTGTGGAACATTACGAGTGGAGGGGGACTTTCCAACATTCTGCACTTGCTGGATTCACAAGAGTATGAAACTCCGCCTTTGCCGGTCCCAAGCTCGGATAAAAAGGAGGAGGGGGAGCAGTAACAAGCTCACTAAAAAACCTGGGTTCAGCTGGCCCGGCTGATAGTACCCTGTAAGGTCTCCTAATCCAGAGATACAGGATGAGCAGCGTTTGTACTCCATGTTAGGAGCGGCTGCACATGGCGTCTGTTCCTCATGTCAGAGGCGGCCATTTCTTTTGGAGCTAAGTTGGCCTGCCACTGAGTAGTGCTCCCAGTCTTAATAACAAAGGCAGACGCATTCTACTTCACCCAGTCATGATGATTGTCAAACTCATCGATTGATGAGCTCTACTCTTCCCCGGCAGACACCATCAACAAGCTTTACAAGCTTGATACCTTAATATGATTGAATGGAGATAAGAAAGAAGAAGACAAGAGTATGATGTTAGTGGTTAATATGATTTTTTTAATGACCGATGGAGGAGGGTGACGATTCCTTTACTAACTTGTGCCCTCTGTGCAAATATGAAAATTGTATTCAGAAAACTTCATTTATTTCCACCATTTGGTGTGATTGAAGCTTTGAGTATTATTTTCTAGAACTTAATATGTACACTCTGTGACAAGGAAATTATTGAAGAACTCCCCCATTACCTGCTTAATTGCACAGCCCTTGATGCAGAGAGGAAGGCCTTATATTAACAAATTAAATGTACCAACACTTCACCCTACGTATTGCTTTCAAAAATATCAGCAAACAAATCTAAGGCAATAGCTTACTATATTTTTTTTTAGATCATCATTATGTAAGGACCAGTCAACAATTGAATGACTTTGAGACGAAGAGTAAAGCCATTTCAATTTCTATGTGAATAACACAAGATGATTATTACCTTATCCAATTCGGAGAATATGTATGGGGCAAGTCCCTAATAAAGGCTTTTCTGTGTGTGTATTATTTTCTAGGAAATTATTAACTTTTTATTAAAAATCCAGCTAAGTATGTAAATGTTTATAAAATTGTATTGTGTTTAAGTAACATTCCAGCCTTGTCTATATTTACACTCATCATTATACTATGTAAACACGCCTTAATCTGCTCATATATTTATATGGTTTCAGTTTTATACTCTCGCTGATTGGTTCTCTTTTGTTTCTCAGTGTTAAATAGGTGCTGGATGTGTAGTTAACTTCCTTTATGTCACCATTTGCGCGGCAGAGATGGCTTCCAGTTCCCATCGATGCGCCGTATGACGGTTAGGTACATCTTCTACTGCTGATTGGTCAGCGGGATGAAGACGCTAGTTCGCAGAAATAGCGCAATGTTCTAAAGAGTTAAATTGAAACAAATATATAATTCATTCTGAAGCTAATGCTGTAATTTACTGTTAACCTTTTTACCTCTTAAAGTAAAACAAATTTAGAATTTTGTTTTCGCCTCTCCCATTTAAATAGTTGCCATAACTAGGCGACATATATTGACCCTTTCCTAAAACTATCGGAATCGGGTCGGTGACAAAGCCACAATACCAGCTTTCTCAAACTGAGAAGGGCTCTCATGGTGCTCCTATTAGACATCTATTTTGACAGGAGAAGGCGACCTTTATTTTTATAAATCATTATCCTTGTAGCAAAATTTGCATATCTACATATGTGGTGGTAGATTTCAACTTACCTGCGCAGTGCCTGTGCGCAAGGAAGACGTTGCCCTGCAGAGATCCGCGACGTCAACGCGGACCTGTGACACACACCCCGTGGTTGGGACACAGCTCATGATGCTCATTGTTTTATTCCACAAAGATTTATACAAATTAATATATTAAGAAAAAGGCATCTCCTTATCGTGCAACTGAAAGTTGCTGTTGGCTTGCGCCATCTATCGGAATAAATATAAACTATTCTCGTTGATTTTTAATTATTCCAGAATTGGCCAAATACCCATTCTTGATTAATCAAGAAAAGCTGACCACGGACGCGTTTCGGGCTGTTGGCCCTCATCATCATGATTTTTCAGGATGCCTTAATGACCAATTTTTTGGTCGTTGAGGTACAGCTTGCACCACGCTGATGAGGGCCAACAGCCCGAAACGCGTCCGTGGTCAGCTTTTCTTGATTAATCAAGAATGGGTATTTGGCCAATTCTGGAATAATTAAAAATCAACGAGAATAGTTGATATTTATTCCGATAGATGGCGCAAGCCATCAGCAACTTTCAGTTGCACGATAAGGAGATGCCTTTTTCTTAATTTATGCACCTTATCCCAGTACAATATTACATTTGTACTATTTTTTTCACAAATTAATATATAACAAAAAGACAATTTGCTGAGAGAAGAGTTGTTTCTATCACGACAGTACAAAATTTCGGGTATAACGGCCTTTCGAGAGGTATAACTTATCCTGAAATCTTGTATTATCGTGATTAAAAAAAACCTCTTCCATCAGCAAATTTTCTCTTATTTATCATTTTTATACCGAAGGTTTTATAATATAATGAGAAATTATTATATACTCTAGTACACAAAACAACAAAGCAACTGTTGAACTTGACAATTGTAGATATTTCTACGATATTTGATATGCAGATATTTGCATAGTTTCAGTATTGTATATGTTAATTAACATATAGCGCCTATATAGCGCAGGCTTTGTTGGATTGTTGGTTGGCTAGTGGTTATTGGATAGGACAGGCCGGCGTGAGCTACTGATGTACATATAATTGTCCTTCTTTTATTGTTTTATACCTTTAAGTAATAAAGGACCTTTCTCTTCCTCTTCGACTCCAAAAAAAAATATTAAACAACAACAATGCTACAGAAATGCTATGAAGACCGCTAAAAACATGGATAACTTTAGTGTCTTCTGAAGATTGTCTTCCATTGTGAGTTGACCAGTTCGTTTTTTAAATATTTATTTTAGCAAGCAGGTAGTTGAGTCATTCATGGGACATATGGAAGGTTTAGGTGTAATGGTGGCATTTGATTACATACTTTCTATTAATATAATATTTATATTTAATGCTGTTTCGAATTTATAAATCTCGCACAATAGTGAGTTTAATTTTATGTTTCACGTGATATTAGCTTGGTATAAAGTATATTTTAGAAATTTTCAACCTTATTCAACCCATAAAGAGATAGAGAGTCAAATGTATATTTTAGTTAGATACAAAGTTTCTTGTACAAAATTTTATATCTCAAGCTTTCTGACCTATCAGCCCTTCGACAGAAGTAACCCAATCAACGCCGGCGTGTAGGATATATATTTGTACAAATGTTCATTATTTTTTACATATTTTATATGCAATGGGTATACCAGCTAAATATAAAATTTATGTTTTGAAATTAGCCACACATATTGTAATTATATTTCTGTATAAAATATACTTTAATGAAATATATTATAATGTGTTGTCAGATTATAAAATTCGTATGGAAAATATAAACAATAGAAATAAATATAAATAATAATGAATATGCTTAAACGAATATATTTGAAAATTATTTACACATGCACCTACATGAAATTTTCTATTTAGGTTATTATTTATTAAATTTTCAAAAGGCGAAATTTATTTTAAAATAATAAAATTTATATTCTTAGCAATATCATTTGGTCGTAAAAGAAATAAAATAATAAAAAAAAACAATGATATATAGATAAAATGTTCGAATGTATTTAATATGTCACATATCAGAATACACACACAAAAGGCGAAATCTATTTTAAAATAATAAAATTTATAATCTTATTAAAATATACGATTTAATCGTAAAATATTTAAAATAAAAAAATGTGTGAAATATAGATAAAATTTTCGAATGTATTTAATATGTCATATATTAGAGTACACACAATGTTTACTTTATATATAATCTGGAAATATTGTTTGAACAATACAGGAACCTTTAATTCTCTCCCCAAATATTGGATCATGTAAAATTCACATCACAAAACCCGAGCATTCTCTTCAATGTACATACTCCTTACTCTTAAGTTTACTTGGCCTCCACTTCAATTAGACATGAAGGGTGAAATTTCAAGTTAGCGAAGTGCTGTTAATTTCACTTTACTTAATTATTAAAGGCAGACACTCTGTGATTCATTTCATCTTAAAATGAACGACATTGTTATATTGGGTAGTGCGAAATATATTGTGCCTAGATTTCAACCAACCGAAATATTGGCAAATAAATATTTTTATTCAATCCAATATATACCTTTTATTGTCTATGAAGATATCAATATTATTAATATCTTATTAAAATTACTATCTTATTGAAAAAACACACAATATATCGAATAAAATATTATAAAGGATGCTTATAATATTATTATAATCAAATTTCATTCCAAATGTGATAATACGTATATAATTATAGAATTAAAAAAATAAAATACAATGTAAAACTTATTCATTTTTTTAAAACTTGTTAATATATTAACAAGATTAAAAATACATTTTTATATAGTAAAATATTTATATATTTAAAGACAATTAAAAATGGATTATTCTCAATAAATCAAAATTGATATGAGTATTATATGCTACAACGTAATTCAATTTTATTTTGCGGTTTATTCTAATTATAAATTTTTAGAAATTTGTATAAAATTAAAATAGGTTTAGAGAGATTTAAAATGATCATATCCTAATAAGAAATTCTTATGTACATTGAAATTTCGAAAATTATACACAAACTATATTAGATAGTAAAAAGGCATATATTGGATTGGAAAAAATTATTAAATTTATTCACTCCAATATAGGCCTTTTTATTATCTAATGATTTAAGTATGGATTGCTCTATTTTCAGAACAAACTATATATATATTTAAAATTTATAAAAGTCAATCTTAAAGAGTGACAATTTGACAACGTTGCTGCCATAAAATTAAAAACACGTAATAAATAAATTGGACATTTTAAAAAGTGGAAAAAGACCTCGGATAATCCTATAATCGATAATGTTGTAATTAAACGAAGAATAGATGAAGCAGACGATCGGATGGGACAAAAACAAAATGGCGCGCGGTGAAAATGGCGGGAAAGTAAGTAGTAACGGGATTAGATGTTTATTACCTGAGAACAATGTCGAATTAGAGCGTTATTAATGGCTCTGCCAATTTATCTGAAACCGATGGATAGCTGATCGATGATTGGTTGAATACCCTCCTTGTATCTGATTGGTTGACCAGGTTCCCCCTATACGCTTATAAGTATGCATTGAGTTGTATACAAGTATATATATATTTGATTTGAAATGATTGTTCTCGATAAATATACCATTATAGAAGGATATTTTCAAATGTATTTTACAGATTTTTCTGGTAGATATATTCAAAATACTTCTATTCTCTATTATATTTTGAAGTGTATTTATATAGATATTTGATAATATGGAGTTATTTGAATATCATTAGATTGTGTATATATAACATACTGTATAATTGTTTAAATAGCATTTAAATTTTGACCAAAAAACCCACATATTTTTAGCTTAAAATATTATAATATTTTATAGAGTCGTTATTTAATCGAATTAAGGCGTATATATTTATGGAAAATAATAAGAAAACTTCGAATTTGTTATATTTCTATATATAAAAGCGGAAACATATGAATTCTATCTCTTTTAGGAATAAGATAGAAAAATAAATAAGGCATAGAGAGATGGGTGTCTCAAATGTACGTGTTTATACACCTTCGTATATTTTATAAAAATTAAAATTACTGTCAACATTAATTATTAAGTTCTCGCCTTTAAAACAATAATCGATTGGGTTTATATATAGCTAGTCCGTATTTTTTCTTGTAAGTAAAATAAGATATGAATAAAAAGGATGACAAAAAGAGCTTCTAAAGTTCTTATATTCTTCTATATTTTTCCCATTGTAATCCGATGTAATACTTACAGCTCACAGACCGACTTTCAACTCTGTGGGGAGAAAAAAATGTGTTAAAAAGAAATTTTGGCGAATATGGTAGTAGGATACTAGAAAAACAACAGTTCAATATTTAAGGAGTAGAAGCCAAGATTACCACGCCTGTTCCAGAAGAGGTCAGGTAATCCCGTGCAGAAGAAAATAATTGTTTCGTCTGCCAGACTTTTATCCAGTTGTACCGAACTTTATTTGGTCATTTAATTGTTCTACTTCTTCGTGGCAGACGAGTCTAACTTAATTCTGAACCAATAATTTGATTGAATTCTCTTCTTTTACCCCCCTTGAATTAGTTCTTTTTGTCATTGTTGTTAGGTAAATACACCCAATAGTGTTCTGTGAAGGAATGAAATTAGAAAAAAATCAATTTGACCAGATCCTATCTATTAGAAATATTCAAATAAGCGATTAAATAAGATTTGCGATAAATAATGTTTGAAACACACTTTTGATATATTTTTTTAAATATTGTGATCAACGATTCATTAAATTTTATATTTTTAAGAGAAACAATATTTGTTTCGTGATAAGGTAAAATATAAAGCATTGCATTTATATGTGATTAGTAGCTTTGTTATGATGACTAAACCCTTTTTGAAATAAAGGAAAAACGAATAAAATTTTCAAATTTATTCTCAAGGTTTGCTTCATATATGTATATGTGCAAATTCAGTAGTAATAAGTATGGGTAACAAAACTGGCCTTTGTAATTTGGAAAATACGAGATACTCGTACAAGGTCCAGCTTCTTTCTACAAGCAGTATAGATACCGTACAATAGCTACAGCCCTAATTTTTATCATGACAATCTATTTCTGTCGGTTTCATGTATACCATCAATAAATATTCCAACAATCTATGAAACCTTTTCTGATATAACTTGCTAAAATAAACATTTGACTAAACTTCAAAAATTCTCATTAAATATGCAAAATGGTGCATAAATAGTTGATACCAAAAGATAGAAATTAACTAAAGTAAAGGATTTGACCGAGGTAGGTGGGTAACAAAGGCAGAATGTTGTTAGGCACGCACGCTTGGACACACTGCCCAATCTTATTAAAGCGTGCACGTGATCCAATAAGAATTCCGCAGACGAATTATCCCTTTAACCTCTACCATGGATAGAAATTCCATTTGAATTACATTCCAGGCCAATGAATCATCCACTATATGACAATAGAATCCTCTATGGAGAATATATCTCCTTGGAGAATATGGCTTAATTATTGGATTATCCTCTCGTCCTTCAATAAGCCTCCTTATTAACAACATGAAATGCAGCGCCATCCCTGATCAATATATTGAACTAAATTACCTTGTACTTCAAAGCGAGAACTAACAGAACATATTAAGATTGTTAACAGAGTGTTATATTTTAATGTTTATATTTTGATACTCTGTGAACTTCCCTTATTGCTTATCTTTTTGTTTATCATTCATAGTTTGTTCTTGTTTTAAATAAATTGCTGTGTTATCCTGAAGTTTGCCTTTCGTAATTTTCCACATGGCAATATTTTTAAAAATTTCGTTGATAATACAAACTAAACTTAATAATATATAATATAAAGATTCAAATAATTAAGGCAAAAGTTTGATAATTATGAAAATTATAAAATCAAATTGTCTTCATGCAATGAAAGAAGAATTAACATTCTGATTTGAATATCATCATCAAATTGTTTGATACAGAGCATTTTTATTAATAAAAGAAATAACATTTATTCTTTAGTTTTGTTTCTTAGTTTTAAATTTTATTCTTTTTGTTTTTATTGTCTTTTATTAATAACTAAAAAATCTGATTTTATATATACAATGTTAAAATTTCATTGTGAGCTTAATAAATAAATTATGTAAATTAGAAACTTGTAAAATGGGAAAATAATGAGAGAACAATAAATTTTCAAACTAATCATTTATATATATATTAAAATATTTTATTATAATATAATATATAATGTATCATAAAATATTATATTTGATGTCAGAGAGAGAGAGGAAACATCCTTGTAAAACTTCTTTAAAAATTGGAATAATTTAGTGTTCTTCACGCAATTTCACATTTATTTCTTTCAAATTGCAAATCAAAATCTTTTATTAATGAATAAAAAATCTGATTTCATATATACAATTTTAAATTTTCATTGTGAGTTTAATAAATAATTTATGTAAATTAGAAATGTGTAAACGGGAAAATAATGAGAGAACAACAAATTTTCAAACTAAATATTTATATATATATATATATATTAAAATGTTTTTATTATAAACATTTCATAAAAACAAAAACAATAAAATTTAAAACTAAGAAACAAAACTAAAGAATAAATGTTATTTCTTTTATTAATAAAAATGCTCTGTATCAAACAATTTGATAATGATATTCAATTTAAAATGTTGATTCTTCTTTCATTGCATGAAGACAATTTGATTTTATAATTTTCATAATTATCAAACTTTTGCCTTAATTATTTGAATCTATTTATTTGATTTTCTGGTTGTTTTAAATCTAAAATATTCATATTGGTGAATAAAAATCAAAGTAAAAATATCTAAATTTGAGTAAAAGGTAATATACATATAAAAATGGTGATAAAAGTGGTAAGTTATAACGTCCTTTGAATATTAAAATGATAATAGAATTGTCTAAAATTCTTTTAAATAACCCAGGATGAAAGATTGACTAGAAATGGAGATAAAAGTTTGAATCTCTTCATTGTGAAAAATTCTTTTAAATATTCCACAATGGACGATTGACTAGAAATGAAGGTTAAAGTTTGAATCTCTTTTGATTCTGGTTGTTTTTATCTATCAAATTCATATTGGAGCATAAATCGAAGAGAAAAACTCAAACCTTTGGTAATATACGTCGAAACCTGGTGAGTTATGATATCATTCAACTATGAAAATGGTAATAGAATTATGATGCATTAGCGCGCCATCTGTTATCAAAATTCGAAACTATTATAGACGCGTATGATTCTTTTTAGTATAAATTGCTTATTTTCATAAAGAATCATACGCGTCTATAATAGTTTCGAATTTTGGTGATAAAATTGTTAAAATTTCTTTTAAATATTCCACAATGGACGATTGACTAGAAATGGCAGTTGAAATTTGAATCTCATTTGATTCTGGTTGTTTTAATCTAACAAATTCATATTGGGGAACTAAAATTAAAGCATCTCCATGATTTTTCTATGACTATGAATGTGTAGACATGTGGTGTACTTGCAGTAAAAGCACTCACCAACTTCCACCCACCATGATTATCATGGCCTGCATACCACGCGTACTAGGGATAATAAAATAAATATTGTGGAACATAAAATCAAAGTAAAAAATACCTAAATTTAGATTAAACTCAATATACATAGAAACATGGTGAGTTATAACATCATTCAACTATGAAAATGGTAATAGAATTGTTGAAAATTCTTTTAAACTTCCACAATGGACTATAGGCGACTAGGAACGGCGGTAAAGTGGGAGAACCTGTATTTACCAAGTGGGAGGGGAACTAACGAGACAGTTTCAGACCCACATTGTCACGTTCCTCGACTCTAATTGGAGTTGACATCTCTTTAATGAGACAGTCCGTCTGGCAACTGGTGAAAACTTCCAGCGCTTTCCAAACAAACACCTCCCATCACCTCTATATTTATATTTGTTTGTTTGGAACCTCACTTTATAGTCAGCATTTTAAATGATTCTGTTTTAAGTGTTTTCATGTGTGAGTGAATTGCTTTAGTTTTTTAAAATATATTTTCTATTTAGATGTGAATAACAATAGAACAAAAGGTAAATATTTTTTTGTGGCTTTACATTTGTATAATGGTTTTAAAACTGAAAACCTTCGCTATTAAAGATTGAAATGCAATGTTTAAGCATATTATAATATTATGCTATTGAATATTTGACTTTAATTGTTGTTTAAATAACTGTGACATCAACACTTGCCTTTCTAATTTAGTTAAAAACTAACCACAAGGTTTAGCAGTCAAAAACTTGATATTTATTAACGTAGTACAATATAAACTATATATATGTCGTAACACAAGCAGTCATGTGGCCCAGAGTGTATTCAGGCATCTATGGTTAACACAAAGGACGAGACTGGTTGGATATCACCTAAAAGAGGCCAGGGGCCGAAGACACGGCAAAGTCCAGGAGGGTATCTGATCTTCAAGAGTGGGAAAGATGATCTGTTGTTGTCATGTCTGTTTGACGGTGTCCGGCGGTAGTCATAAAACTCACTAACCACTTATGAAAGTTCCCTAGGATGAAATGATGTAATACGAACCGGATTGGACCTTTCCCTGCCTAAGATGTGGTGGAGTCAAAATAAACTGTTATTGTTTATTTGTGAATACATCATATTGCCAGCCAAGCAAGCATGTTAAAGTTTATTTACATTTCGGTGCGGTTACATTGCTTTAATTATGGTATATATAAAAATATAGTGTATATTGACATATATTGCTACAAATATATAAATAATATACACGAGACAAGCCCTCCCAATATTCCTCATTGCAGTAAGAACAGTAGAAATTTATGTTTAAAAAGTGCAAAATGTCGCAAAAGGACAAACTCTATATTACCTTCTATAGCTAATAATATTTTATTATTAAATTCAACACTATTAAATCAAATATATTTTAATGTTATTATGTAGTTATTGTGATGCACTAACGCGCCATCTGTTATGAAAATTCGAAACTATTTTAGACGCGTAATGGGAGGGCCTGACTCATCAGTGGTGAACCCTCCCAGCGGTTTCGCCAGTTTAATCTACCATACCGCTGTTATATTGTATTTTTCGATCTTCCTTTTATAGTGATACTGATGCTAGACTCTTGGAATGGATATTTTAGATTAATTATGGACATAAACTTTGAGGACAATAGAATTACATACAAAATTTTAATATATAATTATGTAGTTATCTTTTATTTTAATAAAAGTGATGTTTATTTTTAAAAAATAACATACATAAATGAATAATAATAATTTTAAGATAAATATTAAACTGCTAAATACTATATATATAATCCCAAATCTTCAAACCATTTTAAAACAAAAGTTTCAATACAAAATGAAGTTAAATAATTAGGTATAAAAATAATGAAGAGAGAAATAATTAGAATCGAGAGTTGAAAGAAAGCTGAAGTGGATCGAACAAATTTCATCAAGAGGCAGGTAGCAACAGACTGACAAATGGCGGAGCTTTATTTAGTTCGTCTGATATATTGGCGTCCATTTCTTCTGTCCTGCTAGCCACATATTGGTCCATAGCACTGTAATGGTGCCAGCTTGCTTTCTTACTACAACTTTCTCCGGCTTCTGTGAAGCCACCATAGAGTGTAATACAAACCATATTTATTGAGTGAGTGATTTATTGCGAGCGCATTCAAAAAAATGAATTTCTGTTACACCTCAATAACCATCCAGGAAATACAATACTAATATTTAAACGTTCTCTTCCCTGATTTATTATATTATAAAATAAATGAAGCTTCCAGGGTTAAGTTTCTTGTTCAAATATATAACATAAAAAATTAAAAATAGTAAATATCATCAATTTATTATCGTAATACTCCTGTTGAAGGACTCACAAGTCCGAAAGCTTGTGAAAATAAATATTTGAACAAGAAACTTAACCCTGGAAGCTTTATTTATTTTATAATATTAATATTTATTCACGATCACGCTAGCACAAAGTCTACAAAAGTTATTAAAAGACAAAAAGGTTATGCAAATCTAATAAGATATCTTACATTATTTACATATTGATAACATATTAACATATAATCCAAGAATAAACTATAATATATTCTATAGCTATTTGAATTAAGGTTTTTATTTGTTAATTGAAAATTCTATCTGCCAGTGCTGTTATACAATGCAATAGTTGGCGTTACCATGTATCAGAAACTCAATGACAATACTAAGTTCAATTCTTCACTGGACATGGCGACTTAAACTCATACCTGTTTAAAATTGGCAAAGCTGAATCACCTGGATGCTCGTGTGGAGGCGAAGAACAGAACCCTAGACACTTATTAACTGACTGCCCGCTGACCTTAGGGAACTAAATCAACTTCCCATAACAAATATGCAACATCTGGTCTACACTAAGGACATACACCAAAGATTCAACAAATTCTGCAGAATGTACTTAACTAAATAAGTCACTACTAATGTAACCAATTTGCATTCTGATATGTAAATATGTATATGTCATAATTTGTATATAATTGTATGCACCCCCGACCCACTATGCATGTACAATGTATGATTTTCAAAGATTTAATAAAGAATAAGGTAACTGGAGGAAAGAAAGTAGCAACAAGACATAGGAAGTAGGCTTAAAGCGGGCACAATTATTAATAACTTGTACAGTCAATACTTCCTGACAGGGCCGGACGTATCTGGTGACCGCAGAAGTTATAAAAGTTGAGAGACGCCCAATATTTCCGGATCAGGACCGGACGTATTTGATAACCGCGGAAGTTATAAGAGTCGATCTAACACCCAATACTTCCTGACC
Organism: Cordylochernes scorpioides; assembly: GCA_030710605.1. Taxonomy (NCBI): domain Eukaryota; kingdom Metazoa; phylum Arthropoda; class Arachnida; order Pseudoscorpiones; family Chernetidae; genus Cordylochernes; species Cordylochernes scorpioides. Next base: position 55,198,010 of record CP092882.1, read on the forward strand.
AGGCCGGCCGTATCTTCCACCAAAGAAAGCCGCAGGACCAATTAGAAAGTATCCCCTAAATAGGTCAACCAATAGAAAAAGGTCATGTGACATCTTTCGACCAATGGGAAAGAAGATAAGTCTTGGTGTTAAATCGAGAAGCTAGAATGGTCAGTCTTAGACTCGCCCCCACCGAGGTGACATCTGCTCTAGACCTCTCTCCCCGCTCATCCCATAGCTAAGTCAATCACCACCATGTGATCAGATAATTAACAATCAAAACCCGCTCCGCCTTCTCAAGTCTTTCTTTCCTCCAAACCAGTTGCCTTTTATTTCAACCCATCAAGTGTTCTGGCTTATTTCCCTTGTGTGTAATCCTTGCTTACTCAGCCACCACGACTGCGTCACCACTTCAACAATCATCAATCCCAAGAGTAAGGCTTCCCAGCATAGCATATTACCACATATATATCTCTTTAAACTACTTTTTCTTTCATTCAAATGTATATATTTCACACGCAAACATCCGATTTGTGGATATAGCGTGTATTCTGCAATTGTTAAATAAAAATGAAAAATATACTAAGTCATCCTCTTCTAATATGTTTCTAATTACATTGATATAATATACAAATTTATTGATTAAGTAATAAAAAAAACTCACTACAAATAGTATGCTAAATAGTATTACTAAAATAACTTTTAAAATATGAGATAAAATTATTATATATGATTGCATATATAACCAAATTACAATGTAAAATTGTCCTGAAAATTGAAAATGTACTTGAATTTCGTGATTATAAAGTTATTTGTATCACACACACAAAATGCATATATAAAATTGACGTTTTAAAAAATACCAATTATTTCTTAAAGAATTTTTCCAATAGATACTTGAATAACAAATTATTTGAATTAAAATATTGTCGCGGAAATATATAAAGCAAGGGCAAATTTGGGAATAAATAATTTATTATAAAGGTGGGTATTTACCTTTTAGTTCTCCAATAAAATTATATACAAGAGGTATTTATAGGGAGAACAACTTATCCCAAGGTAAAGATAATAATAATGAGAGTGGTCAGCCACCGTCCCGTTTTCTTTATTTGCCGATAAGATTCCGAGAACCCCTCACACCTGTGGTCGTCCCCCCAGAGTCCAGTGATAATTGACAGGTGTCCGATGGAGCTTCTTGTGACCGCAGAGCTACTTGACAATGTGTTTATCTGTTCTGTTCACTACATGAATAGCTATCTTAGAATCCAACAGTGATTAATATATTAAAGTTATTTACAGGAGCTCCATCTATGATTCCTTTCTTCATGTAGTGAATCTGTATAATACCGGTGGTCTTAAAAAAGCTTTTTGTGTGTATATTAAATTTTCTTACAGGAGCTCCATCAATGATTCCTTTCTTCCTGTGGCGAATCTGTATAATACCGGTGGTCTTAATAAAGCTTTGTGTGTGTGTATTAAATTTTCTTACAGGAGCTCCATCTATGATTCCTTTCTTCCTGTGGTGAATCTGTATAATACCGGTGGTCTTAATAAAGCTTTTTGTGTGTATATTAAAGTTTCTTACAGGAGCTCCATCTATGATTCCTTTCTTCATGTAGTGAATCTGTATAATACCGGTGGTCTTAATAAAGCTTTGTGTGTGTATATTAAAGTTTCTTACAGGAGCTCCATCTATGATTCCTTTCTTCCTGTGGTGAATCTGTATAATACCGGTGGTCTTAATAAAGCTTTGTGTGTGTATATTAAAGTTTCTTACAGGAGCTCCATCTATGATTCCTTTCTTCCTGTGGTGAATCTGTATAATACCGGTGGTCTTAATAAAGCTTTTTGTGTGTGTATATTAAATTTTCTTACAGGAGCTCCATCAATGATTCCTTTCTTCCTGTAGTGAATCTGTATAATACCGGTGGTCTTAATAAAGCTTTTTGTGTGTGTATATTAAATTTTCTTACAGGAGCTCCATCTATGATTCCTTTCTTCCTGTGGTGAATCTGTATAATACCGGTGGTCTTAATAAAGCTTTGTGTGTGTGTATTAAAGTTTCTTACAGGAGCTCCATCTATGATTCCTTTCTTCCTGTGGTGAATCTGTATAATACCGGTGGTCTTAATAAAGCTTTTTGTGTGTATATTAAATTTTCTTACAGGAGCTCCATCAATGATTCCTTTCTTCCTGTGGTGAATCTGTATAATACCGGTGGTCTTAATAAAGCTTTGTGTGTGTGTATTAAAGTTTCTTACAGGAGCTCCATCTATGATTCCTTTCTTCCTGTGGTGAATCTGTATAATACCGGTGGTCTTAATAAAGCTTTTTGTGTGTATATTAAATTTTCTTACAGGAGCTCCATCAATGATTCCTTTCTTCCTGTGGTGAATCTGTTTAATACCGGTGGTCTTAATAAAGCTTTTTGTGTGTATATTAAATTTTCTTACAGGAGCTCCATCTATGATTCTTTTCTTCATGTAGTGAATCTGTATAATACCGGTGGTCTTAATAAAGCTTTGTGTGTATATTAAATTTTATTACAGGAGCTCCATCAATGATTCCTTTCTTCCTGTGGCGAATCTGTATAATACCGGTGGTCTTAATAAAGCTTTTTGTGTGTATTAAAGTTTATTACAGGAGCTCCATCTATGATTTCTTCCTGTGGTGAATCTATAATACCGGTGGTCTTAATAAAGCTTTGTGTGTGTGTATTAAATTTTCTTTCCTGCTTTCACACTTTGACAAAATCAAAAGGAAATCTAGGGTTTGGTTTCTTTTTATTATTTCTTTTGTTTTTCGAGATTTCAGGCTAATATACCCTTCAACACGGAGATGCAGAAGTATTTCTTCTGAGAAGTAGAAGTACTACTTCTAGGTTTCCGTGTTAAAATTCATGTGTATGAAAAAGTGAAAGTTGTATAAGCTTATGATTTTGCTTTGTTTTAAAAATGAATCGATGTTGGTTCCATATGCTTGAATTGAATATTACACCTTAGTTCTATATATTTTATTGCTTAAAAAGGAACAAAACAAAGAAAAAACTACAATGCAAAATGATTTGATAACTAAGAAAAAAACAAAATAATATCAAAAATGATGATGATAAAATTTTGAATATATCTGCCATAAAAATGCTTCTATGAATTAAAAATACGAAAAATTACAAAATTAAAATATAAATATCAAACAGCATGTTAGCCAGACATCTCGAGAAATAGAAGAATTGTAAAAAGAAACCAAACTCAAGATTCTTTATTGATTTGTCAAAAAGTAATTAATATAAAAAATGAATATACTTCACAAATTTAAAACAAGTTTTAAAAGTTCTTTGACACTATCTGTTTTCACCTTTTACACATTAAGTGTTTGCACTACGAAAATAACAAGTATAATAAAAGAGAAGAGCTTTGTCTATCAGAATATTGAAATTTTCAAACATATATAAAGTCAATAATTTCATAAAATAAAGAGATAAAAAGAGCGTTAGTTAAAATAAGAAAATAAAATAACGTCAAGTTTTGTAAAATGTATCATAACTAAAACTATTTAGATATTTTCGTTTTGAAAAGTTTTTTTTTTTCGTTATGGCAAATTTGAAATTCTTATCGTATTTGATAAAACTATTTTTCTGTGTATTATAAGCAATCTTTGGAATTTATTTAAACGATTTTGACACGTTTTTATATCTATAAGTTCAGTGAATGTGTATTAAGAATTTTTTAAAAGAAATATTTGTACAAAAGAAAGGTTTTGCCATTTTGTGCAAGTCGGCGCATCTTTGATATATAGGTTTTTAATTTTTAATTAGACAATTTTAATTTATATTTAGACATTTTTCATTTTAATTTAGACACTTTAATTTTTATTTAGATATTTTCAATTTTAATTTAGACATTTTTCATTTGAATTTAGACATTTTTCATTTTAATTTAGACACATGGACTTTTTATAGAAAAACCATGTGTCTAAATTAAAATGAAAAATGTCTAAATATAAATTAAAATTGTCTAATTATAAGTTAAAAACCTATATCACATATTAATTTAGAATTATTTATATCATTTCAATATCAGAAGTAAAAAAAATGTAGACATCAACATTCCCATAACTATATTATAAGATTATAAACTCAGCTTCTTCTATAGAACGTGTTTATTTTGCTAGCTTTCGAACGACATCGTTCTTCAACGGACGTAAATACAAGGTGTGATGTGTGTATAGACGTACATTGAGAGCCAAGATATATAAAAATATGAAAAAACAAAAAAATATTTTTGGTCGCAGTGGTTAAAGCCTACTCCACGCTGACGAGCGCCAACAGCGCGAAACGCGTTCGTGGATGGCTTTTCTTGATTTATCAAGAAATTGGGTTGGCCAAATAAATCACGGAGCAAGCTAAATAAACGTTTAGTTTATTTTTGCTCCACTAGATGGCGCTCTGCCATCTAAAAAGCACATGTGCTCGTGGTCAGGAGATGCCTTCTTTATTTTTAATATACAAATCTGTAACTAACATGATGGCAGGTGGAATTACAAATTGTAGAAATAAACCAGCTGTCCCAATGTACGTCTATATAATTGCACACATCACACCTTGTCTTTACGCCCGTTGGAGAACGAAACCTAGCAAAATAAACATGTATTATAGAAGAAGTTTTTTTTTTGCTTATACCTAGTACACATGGTACTGGCCATGATAATCATGGTGAGTAGAGGTAGGCGACTGCTTTTACTGTAAGTACACCACATGTCTACACATCTGAAAAGAAGTTCGATTTTGCACTTACAAATGTGCCAGAGCCCCGTTTAGTTAATTGCACTAATTAGTGGGGTTGAACTTTTGCAAGAATCTGGGGCCATTGGAGTATTTTTTTTTTAATTCAGAAAAAAGTGCCCAATGCGGGGATTGAACCCGGGTCAAAGAAGTCGAAAACCGACGGTTTAGAACATCCTTCCATCTACTTCCATAGAAAAAGTTCCTTTTGAGTTTATAATCTTACAATATCAGAAGTAAATGTCGATATAAAAACATAAAGATATTCCATATAATCTAATATACTTTGATACCTAAAGTTTGTTATTTTCAAGGTTATTAGATTGGTTTTAAGTCAAAATATATAAAATATCTTGTCGTTAAAAAATTAATTATATACTCTAGATATAATTAATATCTATACAAATATTTTTTATATTCTAATCAAATTTTAAAAATTATCAAGCGAAGATAAAAACAAGTTCGATCATGGTCAAAAAAGAAAAAATATATATATAATATCACAGATTAACTACAAATTCGGTGTTCCTGGCATCTTTAATATCAGCCTAATTAGAAAATGTTGATAAAATAGAGCTGTTAAAAAATCTAATCCTTCTTTATACTAATTTACAATTTTGGAAAAATTAATCTTAAAATTTAATGAAAATATACCTTATCCATTTTTTTTTTAGAAAGAATTATTCATTTTAAGGCAATTAATTTTAAATCACTGTGTAAAAAATCGTTTGGATTCAAATTATTTTTATAAAGAAGCAAAAAAAAAGTAAATTGACATATATATTTAGGCCAATTCTGGAATAATTAAAAATCAACGAGAATAGTTGATATTTATTCCGATAGATGGCGCAAGCCATCAGCAACTTTCAGTTGCACGATAAGGAGATGCCTTTTTCTTAATATATATATATATATATATATATATATATATATATATATATATATATATATATATATATATATATATATATATATATATATTCGAAACTATTATAGACGCGTATGATTCTTTTAAAAATTAAACATTTTTTTCTACTTCCCATAATTGTTTAATATCTAAAAGAATCATACACGTCTATAATAGTTTCGAATTTTCATAACAGATGGCGCGCTGATGCATCATAATATATATAGATATATCAAATACCTATTTGAGTAATTTTAAAGAAATAGAACTTTTTCTTTTTATCAATCTTACTTAAAATGGAAAATAATCGCAATCTTTATAAGTCCCACGTGGTCTAGTGGCTAGGATATCTGGCTTTCACCCAGAAGGCCCGGGTTCGATTCCCGGCGTGGGAATTTTTTTTTTATGGGCTCGAAAATCATACACTTTGGTTAGTAGCTCGTAAAACCATATTCTCTCTCTCGCAGGCTCTATTTGGGATTTAAAAAATGGTACTTGGTGCTGATTATCACTAGTGATTAAAAGTAATATGTTATTTTATTATCTTGAATTCTCATATGGAGATTGTAAACATAAATTCTATATATTGTTGCATCAATTTTAATGCGCCCTATATTCTATGATATTTAATATTTATTTGAAACAGATTATCATTAGATTATCATCATTCCTTCTTATAGTTCCATTCCTTTTGTAATATTTTATTGTACATATATCTTGATTGGTTATTGGAGCGGGAGAGGACGGAGAGGAAGACTGCGGATCGCGACCTACGAGGAAGACAACGAATAAATAAACGCAATAGCTTTAAAAGGTAATTTATTTTTATTTACTTTTATTTATTTACTTTGAGTATGGAAACCCGCTCGGGAAACGTGTATAACACCAAGAAGGAGGAAACCAAGGTTGACGATCCTGCAAAGCTGTAACTTGGTGCCACAATATCTTGTTTAACACAATATCATCAACAACTTACAAGTACCAACTGTAAAATGAATGCATGGCAGTACAATAGTTTAAGTGATCGGTCTGGCAGATTGAACTAGTGAAGCTGCTGTGATGGTTCATATGGGATAAACGAAGACTCCCTCAGTTACTGGTGTTGCCATTCAGCCCAGTATTTGGAAAGATTTACTTTCTCTTTCAAAGAACGTTAAATGAAGGATCTTCAACGCGGGTCTGGATGAAAAGACTCTGCGTCTAACTTCTGTATGGTAAATGTTGCATCTATATATGAAATATAAAAATAACATATTCTTCTATTGATAAGGCACACAATTTGGATTATAGATTATAAACACAAGGTAATAAGACCAAATCCGAATAAATAAATAGTGTTGTGACGTTTTAGTAACAGCGTTGTTACCATCTTCAGACAAAAGTATTGAACTTCAGACAAACAGTAATTTTGTCTGAAGATGGTAACAACGCTGTTACCGAAACGTCACACACTATTTATTTGGATTTTGTCTCATTACCTTGTGTTTATATTCTTCTATTGATATATAACCCTGATAAGAATAAAGATACAAAGATGATCGATCTCAGAATAATTCACATGTGACCCCCTCCTACCCACTGGTTCCAGAATAAATAGTTTTAGCTCAGTAGCTGTATGGTAGTGTGTCATTTGGCTATAAACCCGTCTCAATCGGTACAAGCCTAGCTCTTCTTTTCTGTCTCAAATTATTATCCCGAATATGGTGTCCTGAATACAATGTCTTGACACTCTTGAAACATTTTGGTATCGGGATTTCCCGTTCGGGACGACTGCAAATTCTCAATTCTCTTATTGGTATTATCACATATAAACACAAGGTAATAAGACCAAATCCAAATAAATAAATAGTGTGTGACGTTTCAGTAACAGCATTGTTACCATCTTAGGACAAAAGTACTGAATAAGAAATTTATCACAGCATGTTTTAAATAGTTACTGTTATCAAGTGTGTAAGCAAGATAACAGATAAGAAGAAGATAGTTTTCTGATAATTTCTGTGGTAAAATTTCTCATTCAATACTTTTGTATGAAGATGGTAACAATACTGTTACCGAAACGTCACACACTATTTATTTATTTGGATTTGGTCATATTACCTTGTGTTTATAATCTATAATCCAAATTGTGCCTTATAAGCACATATTAACATTTATTTATTCCAAAGATGGAGGAGGGTAGAAATCTAGATCTCTCATCGTATCATAGTGTAAGACTCTTTGTCCGTTGTATATAAGTTAGTTGATGGTGCAAACTATCAATCCTTTCTAACTATTTGGAAAAGTGGTTAAGAAAAATACTAAAGTTAGGTAACAGCTCTGATGTTTGGAATTTGTATGGAAATCATAGAAAATACCGTCCGTATGAAATTGAATTTAGGTCTATAGTATAATGATAATTGTTTTGTCAATATATGTAGGTTATGATTATAATGTTTTGATGTTGGAATGATAAAGAATTGAAGGTGATGTCGTGAAAAAGGAAAGATAGTTATTTACTTATCAATTATTTTTTGATTTTCAATCACTTGAAAAGAATTACACATTAAATATTTTCACAGTAATATAGAATTTAGAAAATGAATACTATATTCGTGTATTCAAAAATAATATGTAGGTTAACTATGCATATTTACAACAATTTTCAAAGTATTCTAAATCTATGGTCAAAAATAAAAGAATAGTCAATGATGGAAGTAAAATAAATGTTTTTAAAAAATAAAATATTATAATTTTAGATTATATAATATGTATATAAAATTGAATATTCATATTTTTTCATATCTTTGATATTAAAGAGATTGTGTGACATTTGATGAAATCTTACCCCTATACACTGTTGGATATATATGTAACTATGGTATCTTCTTGTTGTTTATCAGAGGTAGATGGCCTCGTACTGTCATACATAAATGGTGTATTTGAAGATGATTATCATGACATCCGGGTAGAGAGTGTTTGTTTTGAAATAATAGTGTTGCCTTCTTCCTAAGCCTACTTCTATGGCTTGACAAAGGCACCCGCATCCCACTTGAGATAACATCTCCCATGATGCCCAAGTTTCAATTAAGAACGAGGACCTGCATAATTGGGTGCCCATCGTTAATTGGCATCGTCTGCCTTTTTGTCATGCGTCAATCGATGGTGGGGTTTGATCGTCTGACGCGATTAGGCTTAACTTTTCCATCCATTCATTTTTTTAAATTCCTGTGGTCAATAATAGGTAATAGGCGGTAAAATTGATATATGGACCTCTATTTTTATACTTTTATAGATTAAAATAAATGTTGACATAACTATATGGCTTGTTGAAACAATTTGAGAATGCTTATTTTGTTTTATTTTATAGGATTTTACCGCTTATCTGCTTTTTAAAGGATAATATAAAGGAGATGGGGAACAAAATTTGAGGCTGCTGTGTTCTTTTGAAAAATAATAAAATGAAATTTCTAAAAATATTTTCTAAAATATATTACAATATTTGAGATTTTTAGCCTTGAATTTAGAACGATTGTCTTTGAGGTAGTACTTTTGTTACGTTTCAGCGCAATACAATCCAAATAAAAACGAAATCGAAAAATTTAATTTAAAAATAAAAATGTAGTTACATCTTTATAGTATGTAGCTGGTTGGAAACAACTCAATAAATAAATAATAAATACGACATAATGTAATTTGAAAAAATAGTACAAATGTAACATTGTACTGGGATAAGGTGCATAAATTAAGAAAAAGGCATCTCCTTATCGTGCAACTGAATTTATAATTATACAAAATATTGTATATTTGGTCTAAGAAACATATATTCTATCAATTTAGATAAGTTATTTTAAAATATAATATTAAATATATCAAAATTATATTTAATAATTAACAAATATTATTGCGTTTTCGTCAATTACCAAAGATATAAATTTTAAATGATTTGATATATAATTACATAAATACACTTCTAATTTTAAAATGTATTTGTTAATATAAATTAATTGAAATTCACCATCCTGAAAATTAGATATAATTTAAGTAATTATATAATATATATATATAGGTACATTAACGAAATTAAAAAAAGGTTTTTAGGAACCTCTAATTTTGATATGACCTAAATTTCCCATATTTAAGCATTAGCTAATTGCTTTCTATTTAATATATCCGAGATAGGTTTTGAATAATATGATAAAATGTAAATTTATCAATATATATTACTATTATAATTTTGTAAATAGAGCAATCCATAAAATATATTTAATTGGTATTATTATACTTTTATTGAAAAAAGAATAGCAATATATAGCGCTATGTTTGTTATCTAAATGTAATTATCAAAATAAATATTTTAACATTTTAAAAATGTTTTAAAAAGGGTTCTGCTTATCGTAAAACTTATTATTGCTGGTGGCTTTTTTAACAACTGTTCTCATTACAATTTAAATTATGTCAAAAATTTATTGCATTTCAGAAAATATTTTGAAATAGTAAATATATACCAATTTTTTTAATGTGATATAAATCTATGATTGTGTAAGACGAATATAGATATTTTCTCGAATATTTTATTAAATGTACATATGTGCGTGAACAATATTTTAAAAAATAATGTTACACTGGATTCTAACGAAAATCCTATAAGAATACAATATCCTTCGGATTTGTTTTTCCGGGATTATTATATGAAAAAGAAGACGAAAAACATCGGCTGCTAGAAATTCAAATATTCTAATAATAGCGACATTGGATCTTCTGCACGAAAATCACTTGAGTTACGGACAATTGACTTATTTTTTTGTCTTTATTTTTCACAAGCTACGTATGGTTGTATAAAAAAATAGATCAGAAGAAATCTTTTAAGTCACTCGAGCGTGTCTATTTCAGAATTTCATTTTTCTTTTCCCCCCTCGGTTCATGGTCTCAAAATAATAATAATAATAAAAAAGAATCCAAAACAGCTTCCGTTATCAGGTATTTAGTTGGGAGAAGGATTGGGGATGATTTATTACCATCTGCTGCGATAAATTCTGGGATTTCCGTTGCAGACGATACCGGAACATCCTAGGCTCAGATTCTTCGTGTAAAAAACAACTCCATCATGTAGAATTATTTCACTATATACCACTATAACCTACATATTTAAAAGAAAATGTGAAAACTATAACTAAAAGTTGAATTTTATTATATAGGTGTCAAGAAGTCGTTTTAAATAAATAATAATCATAATAAATGAAGAGCATAATAAAAATATATTTTATAGCATATAATCAAAATTACTTCAAATATTTATAATCATTGACTTTATGTCCTCTATTAATCTGAATTTTATAACATATTTTAACGCTATTTCCATTAAAAATATATATATAATTAAAATGTATTTCTACAGCCTTCATCCTGCAATAAATAAATATTGAAATAGGAAGGTATAGCTTATCTGTGTGAACTCTCCCACAAATGTTTCAATATTTTAATCTTCATACCGATTCATTATTATATTGGACTGAATTTCTTATATACAATGGCTTCTCAATTGAATGCTACATATTGGTGTTTTAAAATACTTATGGATATATGCTTATAAGACTGTAGTAATGTATATCTAAATTGAAGATATAATGCATTGAGCAATGCTCTTCTGCATATTCACAAATAAGCCTGTTAGACAACATTTAAATATTATCATTGACTTGGTAACCACTATATCGATAAAAAGTTATAAACATACATTTTAACACTACTTTTCTTTTAAACTACAATTAAAATTTTATTTCTATTTTATTCATTGCGCAGGGTATGGGCTGTATATTTAGATTTCTTATCTGTGAATCGAAGTAAGCAAAAATTACACCTTTCTAAAGAAATTTTATTTATAATGTTTTCATATTTTTAAGGATAAGTTTTTATCCAAAATTTTAAAAAAAGGTTAGAGAGAAGAAGCTTAAATAGTGTGCCTATTCATCTCTGAAAAGAATTTTACCTATATAGCATTATATTTATTAAAATATGATCATTAATAAATATATTACTATTATAATCTTCAATTTCTCAAGCTTTACAAGCCTGATACCCTAATATAATTGAGTGGAGATTAGAAAGAAGAAGAATAAGATAATCATCAATTGGATATTGTCTAAATGCAATAATTTTCATTCTTCAATAGGCTCATTTCCAAAAACAATTAAATATTTCATATAATTTACAATTTATGCTAGCAGAATAAACAACCAGTTTTTCAACTCAATGCATTTCGAAAAAAAATCATTGAAACTTTCTTAATAAGAGAATATTATCATATTCGTATTTGATTATTATATAATAACCATTTTTGCATATTTCTATTTAATAGCTCATAATATGAAATATTTTAAATATTTGTAAAAAAACTTGAAAGTATGTATCGAATTTATATTTGGAGAATTTCTCAGTATAGAATTTTAATTATTTATACATCAAGTTATTTTGTGATATATTAAAGGCACTAAAAACTTCTGAAAACTTCCAGAAATTCTCAAATTCTTTCAATATATGACGTGGAGGATATTGATTGGATAAAGGATTGACTTGAAATTGCAGGCTTCAGGTCAAGGTTATTGTAATCCTAAAAAATATCTTTGAGCTTTATTCACTAATATATCTTCACCCTTCTCTTGAATTGAAAAGGAACACCACCCTTCTCTTTATTAAAGTAAAAAATAACATTGTAAATAGCTTATAGATATTTTAAAAAGTTACACTTCAAATTTTATAAAATTCGATATATGCGAGTTGAAATATATTTTAAATTATTAATTAATTTTATTGAAATATGATAATAATATCTTTAATAATTTAATAATATTGAATTTTTTTATTTTAAAATCATTTTTTAATTCTCTTTTCTAAAGTACATATTATCAACCCTTTATCAAAATTAACACAGAGTAAAAATACAATAAATTATATTAATATTCTAATACTAGTCGCATTGTTCTTTTTTAAATATATGTATTTAAGAATTGTTTTATAATATTTTTAAAAATATGTAATAGAATTTTATAATATTGAAATAATAAAAAATACTATTTATAATTTAAATAGTTTATATTCTAAATATTATTATATTTTCAAATGATCAATATTCATTTTGGTTCGATTCAAATATCATCTATAATTTTATTTCTATTTTCCGATCACAGAATAACAAAAATATTACTCGCAGAACATTTTCTAAGTGAGCGCTAAAAGCAAATCCGATCACATTGCCTGAGGCTAGTAGAATTTACCAATCAAAGAAAGGCGAAAAAATAAATATACACACATCACTATTTTTATAGAAATAAATATATATAGAGAAAAGGATTTTCGAAAAACGAAAAATAAAATTTTGAATGCATTTAGAGATGACAAGTTATTTTTCTAATAACTTATTTTGTAAATAAATATATTTTTGGAAATAAAGGAAAAAAAAGATAGGCGCTTTTGTTTTTTTGCCAAATGAATATGAGAACAAAGGAAATATTTCCCCTAAATTAAACGCCATCTTGACAGGGCAACGACGTATTGTGCCAGAATCATTAGGATAAAGTTTAATAATATTGGACCATGGACCATACATCACCGTCATGTTCGTCTGTACAGGAGATTAGCTGAGAATTCTTTTTTCTCTCTCTTTGTTAAGGGCTGGAATGATCTTCATTTTTGTTGAATTTTTGTTTTAAAAATCTGTGAAAGATTTTATTTAAAATAATGATCTTACACACAATTATTTTCTAAAATGGAGCTTTATTTTACTTTTTGTTTGTAGAAATTTGTAATTAAGATATTTAAAAATATGTTTTCCCCCAAAATGTTTATAATAATTTCCTTTCATAATTAAATCAAGAATTGTTGGTTGCCACATAGAATTGATTTTAAATTTATATATTTGACATTTTAATTAATTAATAATATGTAAAATAATATAAATATATAAAATGATATTAAATTAGAAACAAAACTTAAGGAAATTGTACCATTTAGCATGTACTCGTATATTGGGATTCATAAAATAACTCGGAAAGATATTCGATACACAGTAACCTCTATTAAAGACACTAGATAACCAAGTGTAAACAAAATTGTCTCTGTCTCCTTAAAAGAAAAACAGACCACTGGCGATGACATCAAATACTTTCTTCTTTCTTAAGTTTTGTCCATGAGATACCCATTGTACTGTGTGTATAAGGCATTTGATGAATATTTAAAGCAAAAGAGAAATACCTCTCTATATTTAACACGAAACCTTGAAAACGTGTAATCTATATAGACCCAAGAATATACTTGAATCCACCTATTCGAAATAGCCCGCATCTGTTCCAAAAAGGGCTTCAAAACATAATCAGGAATGATGTGACATTTTTTATTTTATTTTAATTCGAAATAGAGCGCTATGTCCCCCTAGGGACACTTGCACTACAAAGGTAAACTAAACATTGAATGGAAAGAAAGAGATTTGAAATATGTACAAGAATTATATGCAAGTTTTAGTTAGAATAAAATAGAGAAAAAATATCAATACAATTGAAATATATACAAAGGGTGGTATGCAAATATAGTTAAATGAAATCAAATTTTGAAGTATTGTGTGTATTCGAGGAAAACAATTTACAGATTGAAGAAAGTTTTAAGGAATTTTTTATAATGAAAATATTAAATATTTTATAGAATTATTCATTTATGTGACATGTGGCATGCACGAATTAAATTGACCATATAAATTAGACATTGCAACGACATAATAGCATCTTTCAGAACATCTGTCGAACAATGTTGTGAAGGATATTTATTGAATTAATGTTCAAGCATGTCCTGCACGTAATAGTCATGGTAGATTAAGGTCTGGAATGTTAGATGGACATAGGTTTGGGGTGACATGGTCATCCAGATTGGTTGCCATCCAGCTTTGTGGAAGACATAATCAGCGTGGTGGCCTAACATGACCATGTTACTCCATAGGACCATGACATTGTGTGCATGGGAACCTCAGCAGGATTGGAACACGGCAATCTATCGTTTCTCATGTTAAACTTCATATATTGAGTGGATATTTCCTCTTTTAGAGAGAATCTTAAGTATTCTGGATGCTTTACTGTTGAGACGTGAAATAAGCCATTGTTTGTAACTTGCACGGATGTAAACTGCACTTTTTTGTTATCTACTGTAAGTTTTCATTAACACATTCTCGATTGTTCTAATAGATACTAGGGAATTTATTTCATTGAATCTTATTAAAGTCTCAGAACTCTTGCTGTTCGTCTCTTTCATCTGTTTCAGGAACTGGAGTGTTCTGATGGTGTCGGGAGTGTTCCGTTTGTGTTTTTTTTTTCTTAAGTGACAGGTGATGTCTATACGCCAGTTGGTCTTATTTATTTAGGAAATTTATTGACAAAATTGGCTTTTGGCTACGACTAGGAATTTCAATATATCCATAAAAAAAAGACAATTCGCTGAGGGAAAATAATTTTCTTTATCACGACAATATAAACTTTCCGCTCGAAAGTTTATATTGTCGTGATAAAGGAAACTATTTTCCCTCAGAGAATTGTCTCTTTTTCAAAAATAATCTAACAGAAGGGATTCCTATCCAGAAAGTCTAATCCCATCTCTACGTGGCGGGCGGGAGAAGCAGCACAAGTAAGGGACTGCCCTGTAGTACGGTGTCGTGAGCCCCGAGCCGCTACGGTAACCGTGAACAGGGAACTCTGAAATGTGGCTGACTAACGGGGTAATGGCATCCCCCATCTTTCCATGGAGGACAAGACACCACCACCACAGAAAGGATTATAATAACCTATCCAAATCAGCATGTTTTGATAAAAATGCAAAGATGGCGGCATGCTGTTACATCTCTTGTGTTACAATGCATAGTTTACCTGTTAAAAATAAAAACACAAAACACTTTGGGCGTACAAACACATGTTTTAAAATACCTCTCTTATACTTTCTCCCTCTAGATAAAAATTGATATCCTACTATATTACAAGAAAAGGAATCGCCAGGCATCATTCGAAGAAGGAATCAAAGTTTACGGTAAGTCGTCGTGGTAAACTTTAATTCCTTCTTCAAGATTCTGCTATATATTGTGCGCGTGAGATATATGATTTTGTAAATTGATTGTAACAACATAAAATTGAAATTTTTTAAAACCTTAAGGTAAAAAAAATGAATATTAATATATAAAGAAAATTCTGCCATAGTTCATATGTGTACCCTTTCTATTTATTCATTATTTTATTCCAAAAAGATGCGGAATTTAAACAAATTTGAAATATTTTGAAAAAAAAAATACTCGTCCATATCTTTATTTTTAATGCCAATTTGTTAAGATGCAAACAGCTTCAAAAATATACCGATTCTCAATATTGATGTAGATACAAATGGCTGTCTTTAATATCGAATTTCCTTTACACATTGGTGTTTTGAATTTGGCGCAGCAAACGTATTTATTTGTGAACTTCCATAACTTGGAATATTTTTACAAATATAAACACCTGTTCCTCTCGAAATATATTTCCTATTTAATTTGCATATTTTATTGAGAATACCTTTTGAGTCAGGTTTTTTTCTTCGCGGATCATTGATTATCAGAGGTTTTTTTTTGCTTATCCCAGGTACACGTGGTACAGGCCATGATAATCATGGTGGGTAGAAGTAGGCGACTGCTTTTACTGAAAATCACATGTCTACACATGTGAAAAGCAGTTCGACTTTGCACTTACAAATGTGCCAGATCCCCGTTTGGTTACTTTGCACTCGCTGGTGAGGTTGGACTTTTGAATGAATCGGGGGCCATTGGAGTATTCTTTTAATCAGAAAAAAAGTTCCCAATGCGGGAATCGAACCCGGGTCTTAGTCGTCAAAACCCAACGGTTTAGAGTGCATTATCAGAGTGCACACACACACAACCACTCATATATATTTAAAGTTTTGAATCTCGTATTTTCAATAATGAAAAAGTTTTCTGGAGATGAAGTTTCTTTTTATTTTTTATTAACGCTATCTGGAGCTTTCAGGAATTTCTGTCCTTCTACAGTAGTGCATAATGTTTCATTCGTTTTTCTATACTCCTTTAGAAGTAAGTAGGAAAAAGAACTTAGAGTCTTCGTTTTCTCCTCCACTACATGATGGTGATTGATCATCGTGGGGATATCGTTGTAAGCCGGCAATGAGAGAGGAGAATCTGTATAAGACTGGTGTCTCAATAAAGGCTTTATATGTGTGTGATTACAGAGCTGTACAATAATTTTTGACTTTCTCAAAACTGTTAATTTGGTTTTATCATGTACAAAAACACGAAGGCCTAGTATAATCTCAATAGAAATTAGTTTACATAGGCAAAAACACATACACAGGATTTCAAAGAAGACTCAGATATTATTAGAATATGATAGCGCTTGAATGGAATAGGTTTGATCAATGCCGATATTCTTGAAGACTTCATATATACACAATGAAAGAATAAATCTGTTTTGTATTAGACCAATTGTTTTTTGTATCTGCACTATTTTCCATAGTTATTGTGCTATTTGAAGAGATAAAAACCGTTGTCAGTTTTAGAGCGGTAGTCCAACAGCACGTTAGGTTAGTCTTGCACCTTATCTTGTGTAAGCAATAAACGTCTTATTTGCCCACGTAGTCGTGTTGGTGAATGGAGAAACATGATGATACAATAAAATCCTTCAAATTTAAATTTCCAGGCAAACACGAAGGATATCTGTAACAATAGCAATCTTAATACAGAAATGATTAAGTAGCAGATACTTGTGTGAGAAGGAAGAAAGAGAATTAAGAGGTCTACAAGTATCATCGTATTAAACAACAACTCAGCTGAGCGAACCGATGGAAGCAGTGACCTTAGCCAATCAATACATGCGACCTCCCGCCTCCTAGCGGTGGCAGAGAGGGGACATGGTAGCAGTAGCTACAGTGGCCTTCGTAACAACCCATGAAGGTCATCATAGAATATACACGCTTGTTCGGCGGTACATATACTAAATTTGGAACGATACAGAGATTAGTATGGCTCCTGGGTAAGGATAACACCCAAAATCGTGAAGCGTTTCAATCCACATAGTATATAGCATGTGTTTTGTAATAAATAAATAATAGAATAGTAAAATAGAAAAGTAACTGTTGATATCCAAGCTTGATATAGCTTTATCTACGAGTGACATATTCCTACAATATCTTCAAATGTATACAGAAGATGTTCACATAGGAAATTTTTGTATCACTAGTACACGTTGTACAGGCCATAATAATCATGGTGGATAGAAGTAGGCGACTGCTTTTACTGTAAGTGCCCCACATATCTACACATGTTTAAAGCAGTTCGACGTTACACTTACAAATGTGCCAGAGCCCTGTTTAGTTACTTGCACTCGCTGGTGGGGTTAGATATTTACAAGAATCGGAGGCCATTGGAGCATTTATTTTTTTTATCATAAAAAAAGTGTCCAATGCGGGAATCGAACCCGGATCGTAGCGGTCGAAAACCAACGGTTTAGACCATCCTTCCAACTACCCCTCAAAAATAGAATAGTAACTTTTGAAATCCAAGTTTGATCTAGCTTTCTCAAGTGTAACATCTTCCGAAAATATCTCTAAATGCACAGATGGTGTTTGCATAAGAAAACTGATTATACCAAAGTTCATATATTATAACATTCGGATACATTTGGATAAGAAGATTATTGCTTCTCTTCTCTTATATGGTATATCGGAGTGAAATATTTGTTGTACTGTCGTCTCTGCATCATATAAACACCAAATATTGCTAGATAAACACAATTATAAAGATTGAAATACCATCATTCCAGTGATACGTTTCTTTTTAATATGTTTTTTTCCCATAATCTCTCATTTTCGGACACGAAAGCCCTTCTACAAGAGAAAAAACACTCTATGATAAATCGCTAATAGGGCTACAGTTAAAAATCAAATATATATTCGTGTCTTGAAGCTAGAGATTTATGAAATGAAAATGTTTAGAAGAAACTTATCCCAGAAATCAGTCTTGATATTTTCATCTTGATATTCAACAAGGGATTGTGTTATTGAAAAACAGGATTATATGAAATATTTAGCCAGGAACACAACCGAAACCAATGGTTGTAGAACGACATTTGAAAATTATCCCGCATGTGTTTCTTTTAAACGAAAAATCGAAATTTATTTTAAGGAGAAATAACGATTATTTCTAATCTTAGGGATGAAGTATGAATAGATGAATTGTGAAGAGTAATGATAAACGGAAATTGGTAATTAATCCAATTGTATTTTATCCAAAACGGTTTGTTTTACCGTTTTCCCTCAATATTTACATAGGGTCGTCAAACCAGATCATTGGAATTCTGATAACGGGAGTTTTATTGCAAGTTTTCAATATGGATTTCAGACTATTTGGCCAAAATATAAACGGAATTAATTTCACCTGTATTATGGTATTTTGTTAAGTCACGTATGGTTGAATAAGTTACGAATTCCTTAAAATTCACTCCATGATTAGTGGATTAGCTCGTTGATTAGTGGAATTATGAGCACAAACAAATATCTATCAAAGTTTGGTAGTAACATGATCTACATCGAGCCATATGTCCGTATTGTCCTAGCAGGTGTGACCTGCTTTCTTACAGGTCCATACGTGACGCATGTCGTCACACATGTGTCCGTAGTTTGTTCCTGTTTTTTTAATCTATCTTGTGGTTCTTTATATTCCTCCTTCTTCAGTGTCTTCCTCTACTGAGGGTGGACCACACGGTATTTCCATACTTTCTCCGCCATTCTCTTCATCTCCTCGTAGGTGTGTCGTCCAGTCCATTGTTTTAAATCGTCTGTGTATTCCTGTAGTCTACTTCCCCTCGATTTCTTCCCCTGGAGCTTTCCCTCCAAC
The DNA here is from genome assembly GCA_030710605.1 of Cordylochernes scorpioides. Classification (NCBI taxonomy): domain Eukaryota; kingdom Metazoa; phylum Arthropoda; class Arachnida; order Pseudoscorpiones; family Chernetidae; genus Cordylochernes; species Cordylochernes scorpioides. The sequence continues at coordinate 55,217,573 of CP092882.1, forward strand.
ACTGTCATCAATGTCTCTCCTGCTGATCCACACATCACATGTCCAGCAAACGTCAGTTTTCGTTGTTTTATGAACTTTATCAACTGGCGCGTTCTGTACCCATTCGATCTAGGACTTGATTATTTGTTACCATATCTGTTCAAGGAATTTTGAGAGCTTTTCTGTAAAGGTAGATCTTGAAGGCTTCTATTCGTTTGATTGAAGATTTTAGTAATGTCCACGAATCACAGCTATATGGGTTCTTTATACACTCATGTACAAAACTCAGGATGTTTTACCTTTCAACATGTATATCGGAACAATGACTATGAAAGATATTTGATACACAGTGACCTTTATTGAAGATACACGAGATAACCAAGTGTTAACAAAATTGACTCTTTCTCCCAAAAAAAAAATAGACACAGGTGTAATCAAAGAATTTTACTCCCGGTGATCATAATAGTTTGGCCTCAATAAATGATTTTTTTTTAATTATAAGAATTGTGTTTTTTGCTTTCCTGTGAGTCACAGAAATATATTTGGCATTAAAAACAGATGTATTGTGAATTCCATTTAGTATATTCTATTCAAATTTAGTAAAGTGTTTATTCAAATATTTAAAATATCAATTATCAAATTTTTATTTCTTAATAAGGTATTGCCAATATCAATTTAATATCTCAAGATAACTTTTTCACGTTTAATTTACAGATTAAACAATTATTCATAATATATATACGTTTATACAAAAATATAATAAATATATTTTTTAATCCAAGCAAATAATATAGGTTAAAATCTACACAAAGGTTCATTAATATGGAAATCGCACAAGATAAACATGATAGGGCTTCACTTCACTGATAGCAGGTTATCGCAATCTCTTTGCTAATATTTACCTAAGGCAGACGATTCGTTGTAATGATGATAAACTTGATTAATTGCTCACTGAATATATTTGTGATATTTTAATTACTCTAAATATATAGTTGCATATATCATTCTTATATTTATATATGTAAATGGTTCTGGTAACGGCCAAAAACTTCGACCACAATGTCTGACACAGATGAAAGATGACAGAATCCTATTTGATCGATAATTTATTGTTTAAATTCTCCATTTTCTATCAGGCTAGTTTCTACAGTCTCTGGAGAGAGTATATTTGGGGAGGTCTAGATCATCCCTTGTAGATCCTACTTTATGATACATTAGCGCGCCATCTGTTATCAAAATTCGAAACTATTATAGACGCGTATGTTTTTTTTTTAAATAAATCAAATTTCCACTGCCCTTACTGTAATGATAAAATAATGGGAGGACCTGGTTCATTAGCTGTATGGTAGATTAAACTGGCAAAACCGCTGGGAGGGTTCACCAATAATTAGCCAGGCCCTCCCATTATTTTATCATTCAGTAAGGGCAATAGAAAATTATTTTATTCTAAAAATAATCATACACGCCAAAAATAATTCAAATTTCTTATATATAAGAATTCATAATAAAATATGAAAAAACAATGAAATAAGAATAAAAAGGTCAGGTGTTGATATTAAAAATAAAAAAAATAAAAGGCATATCCTGACCAGGAACACATGTGCTTTTCAGAAAGCAGAGCGCCATCTGGTGGAACAGAAATCAACTAAACATTGATTTAGCCTTTTCTCTGATATTTGGCCAACCCCTTGATTATCAAGAAATTGAGTTGGCCAAATATCAGGAAACAGGCTAAATCAATGTTTAGTTGATTTCTGTTCCACCAGATGGCGCTCTGCTTTCTGAAAAGCACATATGCTCTTGGTCAGGATATGCCTTTTTATTTTTAATAATAAAACATATGAACTAGCATAATGACTTTTAAAAAGGCTAAAAAATACGATAAATAAAGATCAATATATTTATCCAATTTGAAAGAAAATAACTCTTTATTATATATATTTGTGTGTGTGAAAAGTAAAAAAAGGAAACACCTATTATATCACACAAAGATTAAATATCAAAAGAAATATCGTACATAAATCCTTCAACTGTATAAATTAAATCAGGGTTCGGTCAAAGAATGATAAACTATAATAATGACAAAATCAATGAAAATATTTTTGACATTTACCCGCTGGGCCATTTAGTGACAAACTTTTGTATTTACATTAGAATGCATTGTTTGGGTAAAAATGTGAACTTAAATATGATTATCATCTCTTTCTTTCTGGTTGGTCATTAGTGGACTTTTGTGAATAATTGACTGTGTGCCATGATTCTTTTACATTCTTTGTTTTGGTCATCAATAACTAATATTCATATATAGAAATTGGTGCTCAATATCAATTTTCATTGAATATTTTCACTTTCTATTATCCCTTTTAAACTGCTATAAATCTTTATATTATGTCATCGCTATTTTTACTTTTTCTATAAAGAATTACTCTGCATTTATCTTCGCACTTCAAATTTCAAATTTTAAAACCCTTTAACGCTATATGCAAAGCCAATATTCAACATTAAAAAGTGTTCCATAGATGAGTTTATTTTTATTTTATTAAAACCGTCTCAAGATTTCAGGCATCTCTGTCCTACCACAGGGGAACATAAAAGAATTAAACACCGCCTGATGCTAAGGCAACGTTTTATTCATTGTATAAGTTCTCCTGTAAAAAGACAGAGATGCCCGAAAGCTTGAGAAGGTTTTAAAATAAAAATAAACTCATCTATGGAACACTTTTTTATTGTTTAATTAATGTCCAGGAGATTTAAATCAACTGTATGAATATAGAAAACTTTTTATTTATTATATAAATGTAACTACACTCATGGACGAAACTTAAGGAAGTTGTACCCTTTAGCATGCATATTTTCATTCAGACAATAACTCTGAAAGATATCTGATACACAGGGATCTTTATTGAGAACCCACGAGATAACCAAGTGTAAGCAAAATTGTCTATCAGACACGTTCCTCTATTTAAAATACCACAGGGCAAAAAAACGAAAATTTACAATTTTTTATAGTTTTATTTTTTACGGCAAATTTGATATGTTCGATGTTCGATACTTTAGTTTTGAATATAATATTTAAAAATCGATTAATATTTTTAAATCAACATCTAACACCACTATACCAGGAAAATAATCAGGAGGGTTGATAGAAATATCCTTTATCATCGTTGAGATGTTACCATCATTTTATATTTATTTTGAAGTAAGGGGGAAAGTTCCTTTTCTTACTTGTGACTCAGTGAGGTGAAGTGAAGCAGACGATCCCATCCATCAGAATAGGTGACAGCAGACACCTGGAAGGTGGGAATTACCCGTCACGTGACCCCGGTTATCGACCCAACGTACAGTTCCTATTGGTCAGTTTTTATCAATTTCTCTCGTAGAATAGTTGCTAAGTGTCAATAAAGGGATATCTTCTTTGACAAACCATTACACCGCGCAATCATCTCTCTAAGTTCACAAATAAAGAAGATTTATATAGAAAAATGTCACCATTTTGACTAATGACAATCAATAGTGTCGAGCTATGGCCTTCATCAGTAGAGGGAAGTCTATGATTTAGTGAATTTACGAGAAGAGCAATGAAATCAGCCAATTCTGAACTAAATGTTTTAGAACGACATTTCAAAATTACCCCGCATGTGTTTCTTTTGAACGAAAAATCGATATTTATTTTAAGGAGAAATAACGATTATTTCTAACCTTAGGGATGAAGTATGAAAGGATGAATTGTTAAAAATAATCGTTATTTCTCCTTAAAATAAATTTCGATTTTTCGTTCAAAAGAAAAATATGCGGGATAATTTTCAAATGTCGTTCAACAATCATAAGCCGCATTATATTGTATTAAAATGTTTTAGTTAGTGAGTTTTTGGTACAGATTCTAAGCAGAATATAGTACAAGTTGTCTAGAGAAAGATGATCATGCGTAGAACAACACGTTTCTCATTTTAAACGTGCATCAAAACAACAGCGTATTTCCATACTCTGCTTTAATCGATCCTAAAGGACTACTTCTGTAATGAACTATTGTGGTTATAAAGATGTTCAATTTAGAGATACAAATATAAATATAACGGTGAAAAGAAAAAAATATATACATCCTATTTTTGACAGAAAAACTGATCGATTTATAGGACTACGTAATATTTGTGAACTATTATGCAAATACAGTCGCTTGAATAATTCGAATCCCAAGTGACCAAAATAAAAAAAATTTGAATTATCCAAAAATTCGAAATAAAAACGAAAATTCGATTTATAGGAAATTCTAGGGACCAAGATACGAGGGTTGTCCGTTAAATAAGTTCCAGAGAGGTTTTCATACAGAAAAATAGGTTTATTTGCCCTGAACTATACATTTTCGAAAATATCAGACTTCTTTTCATTTTTCTACATATTCCCCGTTTCGTTCGTATATATTCGAATTAAAGAAGTTTTCGAAATAAAGACGTTGTCGAATTATCCAACTTCTACTGTATTGAATTTAAAGTGATCTTAAAGTATGATTATTCCATATGAACGGAATTGTCTCTGTGTACTACCTATCTATTGTGACAGCCTTGACATAACCTGTATGATTGACAGCCAGTCACTGAAATGTCGAAAATTAAACAAATCATTGGTTGATATAGCTGTATTGTTTCCAAATCAACTTTCAACCAACAAATAATCCCCAAAGCCTATCAACTGTTACTGATTTCTAAATAGACATTAAGTTATTTAGATGTGTTGACATGTATTTTATATAGTATCATATTTAGATCAGAGATTTGAAATAAAATTAATAATATAAAACATAAAAAATAGAGAAATTTTCTGTTTAGTGTGCTCATATTTTTGAGGTTAAATAAAGTCGGTACTTCTGTGTTGGCGGTTTTACACTAAGGTCAAATATCTTATATAGTGTATCACATTTACCTCTCAGAATTTGAATTAAAATTAATTAATAAAAACACAAGAAAAAATATATTACAGAAAAAAAAAGAAATTTTATGTTTATTGTTCATATTTTTGATGTAAAATAAAGTTTGTACTTTTGTGTTGCCGGTTTTACACACTAAGGCCAAATATTTCATAAGTGTACCGCATTTAACTCAGGATTTAAATTAAAATTAATTATTAAAGACACAAAAAATATATATATTGTAGCGTAGAAAATCGAGTCTTTGTATATCTTAAGCTACAAGCGTATTTTTGATGACGTCAGCACGACAAGTCGACAATTATCAACAACTCAACAAAACTATCTACAGCTAGAGAATCTTGAGCAAGCACACAAAGATATATTTCGATCATTATTTTACATAAACAGAGTAATAAATATTTATATAATCTGTTGGTTATATTTTCATTGAATAATTAAATTAAATCTGTTTCCAAATATTTTCATTGAATATTAAAATTAAATAATAAATTATTTCTTCGCCACAATATTACAGAAAAAAAAAGAGAAATTTTCTGTTCAGTGTTCATATTTTTGAATTGAAATAAAGTTTGTACTTCTGTATTGCAGGTTTTACACTAAGGAAAATCAGTGAATAAATAGCCATGGCGTTAAGACATTTATTTAAGGAAGGTGGAAGTTTATTGGCTTCAAATTAGGACCATCAATTATCGGATGGTGAGACACTGGTCTTGTCTCTCCCTATCTGTCTACCGGTCTGTCTCACTTAGCTCTTGCTGAACTCTAAATAAAATATTTACACTTCACAGAGTCGGGGAGTTACCTTTTTATCAAATTTGACCCGTGCCGCTCGTCTATATTTATTATTCATTTAAGTTTTATCAATTCTGGTTGATAATTCTTAAAAATAAGAGACATTTCGGCCAGAAATGGTTTTTATTTTCTCTACGTTTCGACAAAAATCTATTGTCCTCATCGAAAAAAAAAAAAGCCCAGAGGCCTTTAAATGTTTATTAATCGTTTATAATGGTAGGTTTTTTTTTATTTTACAAATAAAGCTAAGAATTAAATATATTTAATGCATTAAATATATATATTATATAATCTACAGAATATAAAATATTTAATTTTCACACTCATTGACTATTCTACATTTTTGACCATAGTTTTAAAATATGCCTCTTTTAAATTTGTTGTTAATATGTATATTTAACTCACCTATTTTTAAAATTCACTAATAAAGGATTGATATTATAAATTCTATATAAATCTGAAAATATTTGTTGTTTGATTTTCTTCAAGCAATTGAGAATAAAACTACTTGATAGTAAATAAAAAAATATATATATATTTAATTTTCTATTATCACGTCTGCCCCTTTATTTCATTATTTTACAACAAACATATTATTCATAACATATATACACCTTTTAAAAATAGAGCAATCCATAAATAAATCTTTAATTAAGGTAAAATAAATGATATTTTGATCCAATATATGTCTTTTTAATTGAATATATATATATTTATAAGGTATAGGATTATACCCCATGGTATGAAATATATAGTAAAAAAAATGTTAACGAAGGAAAAAAAAAGTAAAACAAACGTCAATTGTGTGTGTAATAAGGCAATTTATTTTATTTTTTAAATATATATATCGCTGTCACTTTATTTATATAAATGAACAACGATGGTCGGTTTCACGAATAAATATTTAATAAAGTGTATTTTGGTATAATATATATATCAAATTATTTATTATAACACTATTTTATTTACTATCCTATACTAAATGTCTGCGTTCCAGTTAACGTTAGTATCGAAAAAAAAAATACAAATATTTTTTTAAAGAAATACTTCTAAACGCGTATATACCGTTTTAAATTATGGATATTATATTTTTATCAATATATAATTTCTATTTTTCGCGAAAACTTCCGAAACATAATTCTAGCAGACTATATATATATTTTAATATTAAAATGACCACCAGTCTGTATGAAATATATCGTTTGATTAATAGAATTAAACGCGCACAGCATTTTTTCCAAAAAATACAATTTTAAAAATAATATTTCCCTTCAGTCAAATATTTTAATATTCCATTATCTGAAAAAAATTCTCATTTAAAATATGTATTTTAAAAAAAGAAATCTTTGTTTTAAAACAACTTTTACAAACATTTGAAAATATCTCATTTCTATTTTTTCCCCCAATACGTGAAATAAAGCGCGGGAAATGGGCTTTAAAACAGGCAGTCAAAAAATAAAAACATAGTCGATTGATGGTCAAATTTAAAGAAATGTATATTCACTGATGTACGCTCAATTCGGGGATGATGACATTTTTATTTGGCTGTTGTCGGGCTTGATTAGATTTTTACGCTCACGCTCTTGGGGATTGGTTCGTCTGCGTTGCTAGGGGATCCTTCTGTCTTCTGCTTTATTGGCCTGAATATTTCAGCGGCCACTGGGTCCGAGTGTAAAAAAACGATAAACTGAGTAAAGTGGCAAGTTTCTTCAGGTAGTTTTTTTTTTCTATCATTTTCAAGATGGACGTCATACTATTGACCGACCTTTTTTTTTCTGAATCCAAAAAAAAGAGATTATAGTTGTGTCAAATTTGATGTTTGATGTATCTATAAAATATTTTTGAAATTTACTATATATTTAAAAATTCTGTATTCTTATGAATAAAACCTATTTTTTATATATAAAAAATTGCCGTTATTTTTTCTTTTAAATGTTCAGCAATTTCTTTAAGGATAGTTTTTTTTCCTTCTAAGAATTTTGAAGAAATAAAATATTGCCTAACTATTTAATGTATTGTTCATAGAATACCGAATATTTTAAACACATAAATATAAAATGAAAAATAGAATTTATCATTTTCGTGTTTCACTTTTAGTATTTTTTTATTTTGTTTAATAATTTTGAATAGAGAATATAGTTTCTCTCTTGAATATAAATATTTGATAATTTTTTCTTTAACATTTCCAATCAAATTCCAATGAAATGTTTCAATCTTCATACGCAACATAGATTATTAAGATTTTAATTATAAATATCTAAGAAAAGGATTAAGGCAAACAATTTCAGATTTTAAAAAGCAGCAGTATATATAAAAAAAATTCCAATTTAAACTATTTCAAAGTTTTTTATGAGAACAGTTAATAGGTTTATGTAAAATATGAATTTTAAAAAGTTTGAAGAAAGTGAAAATTGTTTATTTAAAACATGACGTGAAGGGTTATCAATATTTGCAAAATAATGAAAAGTTTAGGATAATGATTTTTATAGCTTTATCTTAAATTTAGTAGTATTTAATCTTGTATTAGCATTACAGCTTGTTGAAGGACGTTATTTTCTGAAAGCTTTCACATCTTTAGAAAAAAAACTCGTCGTTTTTACCTTTGGTATCTTCTTAGCAATCCTGGGATTCCTTCTATTATATTCAGTATTATAAATTTCTCCTATAATTTTCAGGAAGATTCAAATATTCAGAGAGCCTTGCTAGTCTGTAGTAAACTCCTAACGTTGGGGATGTCTTGTACAACCAACCATGTGTGAACAAAATTGCTTCTTTCCCCTAAAAAAACATAAGACCGGCGAAAAGAAACTTTCAACCTCTTCAAGTTTTATCACACAATGAATGTAATAGACACCTATAAAATTGGTTTTAACTAATTGAATCCGTCGTTAATGTGAACGCGTCGTAATATCGACACTTATTTGTAAGTATAACTTATCTCAATTTGATGTTATAATTAATAAGTACACACATGGTATATGCCATGATAATCATGGTGGGTAGTTAGCGACTGCGAAGCTAACCATACGTCTATACATATAGAAAGCAGTTAGACTTTTGAACTTACAAGTAAGTTTACCATAGTCCTGTTTGTGGTTATTTGGATACACAGGCTGGACCTTTGACAGAATCGGGAATCATTGAAGCCATTTATTTCTCAGTATAAAGTGACCAATTCGATCCTAGATCGTACCATTCCTCGAGTAATTCCAATTGTAAAATTGTATAAAAATATATATTATTAAATTTTATAAACAGATTATTAATTTTGTAATATTTGCTTTGTAATCATTACTCGGAAACTCTCTGACGTGACCTTCGAAGTTGAACCTGTAGACCAACCAACCACCAAAGAAGAGACCTGGTCCATGTACTGAGAATGAAACCCTACTATGACCCTGAGGATCAAGCTGATCTGTTAAAGTGATAATTACAGCGGGACGCTGTTCATCTAGGAAGGGGGCAATGTCACTGAATAATTATTTTGAATACTCTGTTGTTTATCATCATAAATATTTTCATAATCATATCCCTTACCATGCTTGTAAATTACCACTTGAAAAATCATTTTGACACATTTTGCAATATAAGTTTAATTAATAAATTATTTAATCTTTTGGAATACTTGTCTTCTCTGCCGTGACATAAACTTCTCTCATAGCTTCTCTGATATTTCATATAATGTTTTTATCAAATTAATCGACGTGTTCTTTGTAATATTACGACCGTGTAGATCAAATGCAACAACGTACGCAGCTATTTTGTATCAATTTTTCCTGTAGAAGGGCGTTATCCCGAAAGCTCGAAAAACGTTTAATAAAAGATACTTATCCTTAGACGTTTTACTTTATTATCTTAAATTGCTAGCAAAGGATTATATTCTGAATTTAAATAAACAATAAATATCAAGTATTGGGTTCACGTGTTCCTCATTCACTTTAGACATAATTGCCTTTCCCTGTATCCCAAGGTAGTCATTCCTTTCTCAGAACAAATTTGTTTACATAGATAAAGAGAAAATAATTTTGTATAATAATCATTAAAATTCTCTAAGTTCTAATTATGTAAATATTTACCTGTATATAAATACTATCTTTCAGTTTCTTGGAAAGTAGCCTGTCGAAGGACACAAAGTCTGAAAAACTTGCCGAATTTACAGCATTAATAAAAGAAACAAGTCGCCGTTAACTTTTGTTCCTTCTCAACAAAAAAAAAAAAACATAAGCTTCTTTTTTATTACGTTCAATCAATAAACAAATTAATAATTACAAATTTCTAAATATTTGTCGATTCCATATATCTAAAGTTCAACAATGAAGCCTAAATTAAAACTTCGTAACAACAAAGCAACTGAACAAAACGACTCTAAATTCTATTCTAAACTCATTTCTATAATTGATAATATCTTATATATGTGTATTGAAGGCTATATGAGATGATTGACGAAAGATATATTGCTCAATAGTTATATAAGAAAGTTTGAGAATGACGTAATACGGATATTGACCCAGCCAATTAAAGATCCTTTTCAGAAATTCAAAGAAAATCTTAAAAGTGTTTGAAGTAGTTTCTTGTCTGGAAAACACACAAGTAATATGCCACCGATCAATACAAGCGTCTAGACAGTTTATCCGAGGTTACCCTGGACACATACCAATTCTATCAACTCGCCACATAGCACAAATATAGTTGTTACATATCTCGTTAAACCCAATTTTACCATTTTAATAGATAAAACCAGTAATAAGATCTATTTAGTGAAATAAATAGTACAAATATGTCAAATTGTACTGGGATAAGGTGAAAAAATTAAGAAAAAGGCATCTCTTTATCGTGAAACTGAAATTTGCTGATGGCTTACGTCATCTATCGGAAAAAATATCAACTATTCTCGTTGATTTTTAACCGAAATATTAACGAATAGCTGATTTTTCATCTTTTTTTTTATGTTAATAATGAATTGTATATAGTACTTTATTTATGTTAAATTAAAACCATTGCTATACTGGAAGAATTCTGAATGGGGCTTAATCCCTAATAAAGTTTTTTTTTTTGTGTGTGTGGTATTTATTCCAATAGATGGTGCAAGCCATCAGGTACTTTCAGTTGCACGATAGCGAGATACCTTTTTTCTTAAAAGATCTATTTTGTTATCGTAACTACGCTAATGGACTATTATCAAATTCTGAAATACCATCTGGGACCTAGTTTTGGGATCTAGTTCTTGTCAGCGGTTTGATTCCGTATCATCCATAAGGTATTCACGAAATCTTCTGAATCCTTCAAAGTTCTGAAGTTTCCAAAATGGTCAAAACATAGAAAGGCCTGAGGCGCTCAATGTGGTATATTAAAAATAAAAAAGAAATATCCTAACCAGGAGCACATGTGCTTTTCAGAAGGCAGAGCGCTATCTGGTGGAACAGAAATCAACTATTCATTGATTTAACCTGTTCCCTGATATTTGGCAAACCCAATCTCTTGAAAAATCAAGAAAAGCCATCCACGAACGCGTTTCGCGCTGTTGGCGCTCGTCAGCGTGGAGCAGGCTGTACCACTATTAATATGGTATATAGTTTAGGGGTCCTTTTTCTATTGGCTATGTGACTTTCTGTATGACGTAGGAAATTGTGATACAAGCATATACACTCATGGACAAAACCTAAGGAAGTTTTACCTTTTAGCATGTATATCGGGATTCAGACAATAACTCTGAAAGATATTTGATACACAGTGATCTTTATTGAAGACACACGAGATAACCAAATGTGAACAGCCTCTGTCTCCTTTAAATAAACAGATGACCGAAAATATCAAAGACTTTCTACTTCATTATGTTTTGTCCATCAGTGTATAAGCAATATGCTCGACTATAAAATAATGGCGCCATGCCATCAAGAAACAATGAGGTTGACATGTAGGCTGGATCCATATAACTATGTCGAACTTATATATATGTAGACTTGTGCACTGGTATAGAGCGCAGCTACTTATGGAGTCTTCAATCCTTACCAAAGTCACGAAAGTTGGTGTAGAGTCCTGTGAAGGAGAAGGAGAGAACCAAAACAATCACATTAGATAAGCTCAGAATTCAGAAAAAGCTGATTTAGAACGTCTGTCTGCGTATCTACCGACTAATTGACCAACTGAGTATTGCCTTCTGACCAATTCCATGACAACACCAAGCAGACAGTTCGAAGTACACCGTGACAAGATACCAAGACGATCAGGAAACCATCAACGCTGCAACAAAGGTAAGATTCTCCGGATCTAAAGGCGGAAAGAGTGAGAAAGCTAATAAGAAAAAAAAAAGATTACAGAGGAGAGAAAAATTTCAAACTGAAAAATATATTTAAAAGATAGAAGTAATAGAAATGATCTAGAACGTTGAGCTTTATATCTGATATACTCTGGTCGTATCATCAGAAAAGAAAAGGATTCTTGGAGAAAAGCAATGATTCAAGGATTCTTGAGGGTAAAGAAAGGGGATTGGAAGATCCAAAATAAAATGCATTTTTACAGGCTACTAACCAAAGTGTTTGATTTCTAGCCCAATAATAGTCGTAGCAAGAAGACAATGTACTATAGCAACGTACCAAGGTGCTACACGCCACCAAGATTGTTTAAAAAAAGGTTAGATTCCCCAGGCAAGGAAAGATAGGAGAGACAGGTGTGAGTAGTTAAGATGAATGCTCATACCATCTGTAAGTATGTACAAACTCCATTTACCATGATAGGTTACTGAATTAAACCATTGGGCCGTGCAGCCAATAAGCGCCAAGCATCCTACCCCTATTTGCTAGTGTCGCACCCGATGGACCAATCAGTTTGCAGAAGAGATGAGACGGTTCGTGTGCTGTGAAGATAGACATTCCAAATTAAGATAATCACATTATACAATTCCTTTATCCTTTTCTTTGTCTATATCTTAATTTTACCTCATTTCTCCTCTTGATGACCATATTCCATAATAATATCCTTTTTAAAAAAATATCAGCATAATTTAACGATTTCCTCGAATTAACGATAGTTACCATTGGTGCCAACAATGGCTAACATCAATCCTTATTTAATAATTGATTTCTTAGATTAATCGATTGTTAATAAATTTCTATTTGTTTTTCACAAAGTTTAAATATCACAGAAATAAAATACAAGACGAAAGCTGGTCATCGAAATGTTGAACATAAAATATAAAACATAGATGAAAATTTTGGCCATAGATTTGGCGCAGTCATTTTGCCAGCTAAACATCTCTTTGGCACATTGTGAAGATTCCATTGGATCCCTTGTGGATCTCATGGAATAAAGTGCGCCCTTGGCTGACGAGGACCATTAGCCCGAAACCATGGTCTCTAGGTGGACGTTTCTCTGTTTGTCAGAGCTGGTGTTGTGGCTTTGGCTGAGTCCGCTAGTATGTGGCGACGGTCAAAAGATGGCGTCAGGTTTTGACGTAATTTTGACGGGAGAGAAATGATATTTATTTTTAAATATCTTTACTTTACTTTTTTCTTGATCCCCGGGAAAAGATTCTATAGGACGAGTTAAGGGATTTTTAGTGGTCGGAAGAGGAACCCAACGCTTTTTTAGAAATATATAAAACGGCTGAAGATTTTCTCATTTATAATTCAAAGAAATAAAATTGTTTAAAATGGTTTATAAAATCCGTAATTTTGAACTCAATTCTTAAATTTCCTTCTAGCTTCATATTTTATATTTTTGTTTATTTATTTTTATATCTTATCTCTCTCTTGATAGTAAAACTATATCGAAATGTAAGTCAAGTTTTAATCTAGAAAGGTGTCGTTTACCCGATTCAACAATTATTTCGATTATAGTGATAGTTTTAAACTGTTTTTGACGCGTAAGATTCTTTTTGGAATAAAGCCATTTCCTACTGCCCTTACTGCGATGATAAATTAAAGGATGGGCCTGGCTCATCAGTGGTGAACCCTCCTAGCGATTTTGCCAGTTTATTACACCATACCGCTGTTATATTGTATTGGGCCGTGTTTTGCTTTTATAATTATTTGGTAAGACCTTTACTTAGTGTTTTCGGAAGAGCATTGCTCAAAGCATTTTTTTTTTCTTATCCCTAGTACACGTGGTACAGGCTATGATAATCAGGGTGGTTAAAAGTAGGCGACTTCTTTTACTGTAAGTATACACCACATGTGTACACATGTGAAAAGCAGTTCTTCTTTGCACTTAAAAATATGTCAGAAACCCGTTTGGTTACTTGTACTCGCTGGTGGGGTTGGAAATTTGCAAGAATCGGGAGCTATTGGAGCATTTTTTTTAATTAGAAAAAGTGCCCAATGCGGGAGTCGATCCCGGGTCGTAGAGGTTGAAAACCAACGGTTTAGACCACCCTTCCACCGACCCTTCGCTTGAAGCATATTATATATTTATAAATATATGTATTTCTACTGTTCTATCTCATAGTTTATGTCTATAGTTCATATGAAGTGCTTTTCAGAGAGGTCAACATCAGTATCTGAATAAAATAGAATAGCCCAATGCAATATTACAGCTGTATGGTGGAATAAACTGGCGTAACCGTTGGGAGGGTTTACCACTGATGAGACAGGCCATCCCATTATTTTATCATTGGAGTAAAGGTAGTGTAAAATTGGGTTATTTCAAAAAGAGAAACATACGCGCCAGAAATAGTTTGAAATTCTCATAACAGATGGCACTAATGCATCATGTAATAACTTATTCAGTCCCCTCTGACTACCATGTAATATATCTTTTTACGCTAACTTAAAATATCAATGAAGAAAGCAAATTGTTAAGTGGAAAATACCAACAAATGAAGCGAATTGTTGAGTGATTAGTGAATAGAAAAGACTTCCAGATAAAGGAAAGTTTTTTAAGAAGGGAGAATCCTGTTTGTCTTTGCTCCAAATCTCTCCGTCAAACTGTCTCCAGAGCAAACACCTCCAGGCTGGTGGCTTCTTTTCTACTTCTCACATCGCACTGATGTGTTGGTATTTACACATTATGTACACTGTGGCGGATTAACTAGGCATTGCTGATACCATAACGCCATCTATCGGAATAAATATTAACTTACAAATGAAGACATTCACGCGAATGTATATTTCACACACAAAACAAACTTCTACTGTCCTTACCGCGATTAAAATTTATTTTGGGAGGGCTTGGCTCATCAGTAATGAACCCTCCCAGCGGTTTCGCCAATTTAATCGACCAGACCGCTTCTTTTTAGAGCTCTAATACTGTATTAGTTCATTCTGCTTATATATGCTGCACTGAAGGGTGGAATCTTAGAAAACTATGGACATAAGCTTTTAGGACAGTAGAATTACATATAAATATTAATTAAACGTGTTGATTTATTTAATTCCAAAATATTGGCCAACATTTTAAACTTGTGATTTGGGTAAATAGAATGGCGCCAAGAATATGCAAATATATAGCAGACGATCTCTCTGTGGGGAATTTATTAAACAAAGAGAAAATTATTCTAGACAAACATTATCATCATTGTGGTCATCTTATCATTGATAAAAATCATAAATGGGGTTATAATTATCACAGTTTTATTGAAAAATATATATTTTTGCTGGTTATATATATAAATAAAATGATTAAATAAATACTATGCAATCTTTTTGATTATTTATTCCAAACATTTCAATGACCCGCTGTCAACCTTTTTAAATATATCAAATCTTATAATGTTTAGCTTTTATGATTTTTTTTTCTTGAAAATGGTGACAGCGAGTTATTATGAAACGTTAGAAATAAAAATAAAATTTGAGAGTTGTTGTATTTATTTGATCATATCTTAATTTTGTTAATTATCTTTGTTTTAAAGAAAAAATATATATTACTTTTGATCTAGATGTTGTCTGTTTATGAAAATTATTTTTGCAACCTATTTAGGTATATGGAGATGTGCAGAAGTTCCAAATAACTTTATTAGGTACCGCTCAACAAGAGCAACCTAGCTTATGTTAATTGCAACAATGGATAATAAGTGAAGGTTATTCACATATTAAACAAAATGTTAACGTGGGATACAATCCCGGTTCATGGCTGTCGGGAAGAGTCGAGAGTGTTACCGACTCGTACACCGACTTTTTATGTGCAGAAATATGAAAATAACTTTAACCTGAGCCAAAAAAAAAAAAATCAAAATTTAGTAGGTATAATGGCCATTTTCTAAATCTTTCAGACATATAAAATAGCAGAAAATAACACTCATGTATCCAAGGACAATGAATTGTTGCCTAAGTGTCATTAAACATTTAAAAAATTATTAAAAATGATTTAATATTTAATATATCGCCATATTTGGACAGAAAAGGTAAACTATATTTATTTCTAATAATTATTAATTAACTTATTCTAAAAAATAAACGAGAATATTTATTTTAAATTAACACGAAGTATCATTTATGTTAACATGTTTTGTATTATAGAAAATAATTTAAATAAAAATTATTGAAAAAGAAAAAACGACGATAATCAAATGTGCGTGCAATGTTGCCAACCACTTCACACAAAAATTCTTTTTCTATGAATTTTTCTCTTTAAATCCCCTTATTAATAATTTATCCAGTGAAGTAAGAAAGAAATACCAGCATCATTTCTTTAATATTTTTTTATCTTTTATTAATTTTCGGTCCTTTTATTTGAAATAATTTTAGGAAATTTAAGATTTTTTTTTTTAATATAAAGAATAAAACATATTTTAGTTGTGATTAATTGATCTTTTTATCCAAAAAGAAAATTAATGGATAAATTTCCCTTTTCTATCTGTTTGATGAAGAATTTACTCTGCTTGAAAAAAGAACAATTGGTATTAAAAAATCCGAAAAATAAAGTTAATGATTAATTTCATTTATTTTATTCATTGATAATAAATCTTTAGATTTGGGTAACCTGGCATTTTTTTCCGTCTTTTACATCATTTCTTTTACTTTAACCTAATATTTATGGTTTTAAATCTGATATCATTGATAATCATTTAATTTAAAAAAAAACAGACTTTATATTAAAAATAATCGAGTTTACCAATAAAAATATTGATTTTTTTGTCACTATTATGAAGTTGAAAATAAATTGTTATCAAAGAGAGAATAAACTAAATAAAAATAGTCATTTATTTTTATTTATAAATTTTATAGCTGACACAAATTTATAGTACCACTAGAAAATAAATAGAAGAGATGGAGTTTTAAAAAAACGCTGAAAGGAAAGATTAATGGACATCTAATATGTGAAACCATTTAATATTTACAACGCCTACTGAGGCGTACTTACTAGATCTTCAAGATAACCAATACAGTATGTAAATATGATAGTTTATGTAGTCAATAAGGAATCAAGGGTTTCTTTTCTTATTTCTTTTATTTTTTAGGCTTTCGGGTTAACATGCTCTTCAACACGGAGATCCAGAAGTACAATTTCTATCCAATTATAACAGGCGTTGATTGATCATGATTATCATGGTTTGTACCACGTTTACTAGGGATAAAAAAACGTGTTTTCCTTTTACTGAACACTGATGAATTTGGTTATAAATGGTCTACTAATTGAAGTATTCCTGTTTAAATAATATATTTTCTCTTATATAATATTTACATACATTAGATAATCTGTTTTCGCTATGCAAATCACATTACTATATAATATATACTACCTGTCCATTGAAACTCATTAAATGTCCACAATTTTATTTAGGATTATATAACTATTTGTTATGAAGAGAATAAATACATTCTATTCAACATGTTAGATAAAATTAGTGTTTGTAATGATAGATAAATGAGTAAAAAACGAGGATTATAGTTTATAATACAATATATAATGTGGTTTGTGATTGTAGAAACGACATTTGACAATTATCCCGCATGTGTTTCTTTTGAACGAAAAATCGAAATTTATTTTAAGGAGAAATAACGATTATTTCTAACCTTAGAGATGAAGTATGAAAGGATGAATTGTGAAGAGTAATGATAAACGGAAAAATAAAAGTGTCCAGGGATGGGAATAATGAATATTTTCATAGAAAAGATAATGGCTCTATTTGGAATACAGTTCGTGTTAATACAAAGCAATAACGCGCCATCTATATAAAATAAATGTAAACATTAAGACGTGCGTGTTTCTTTCATAATTAAATCAAACTTCTACTGTCCTTACTGCGATGGAAAAAAGGTACTGGGAGGTGAAGTTTTAGAACAAAAACAGGATGTCATTTTTCTTTCCTCTAGGGAGGGTTATCCAATTTCAGACTTAATCCTCCCCGTTAATTAAAACCAAGGGCTAGAATTACACCGCAGTGCCCTGTATACATCACAATTACTTCATCTCACAATGACACACCTCTACACTTAAAACTACATATATATATGTGAAAAAATAATAGAAAAAAATAAAAAGGTCAGGTGTTGATATTAAAAATAAAAAAGACATATCCTGACCAAGAGCATATGTACTTTTCAAATAGCAGAGCGCCATCTGGTGGAACAGAAATCAAATAAACATTGATTTAACCTGTTCCCTGATATTTGGCCAACCCAATTTCTTGATAAATCAAGAAAAGCCATCCACGAACGCGTTTCGCGCTGTTGGCGCTCGTCGGAGTGGAGTAGGCTGTACCAATGCGACCAAAAAGAATTTTGGTCCCAGAGGCTTCTTGAGAAACCAAGAAATGGGTATTTAAGGCCAAATTTGCGTAAATACGCTTTATTTTTAATATCAACACCTGACTTTTTAATTTTTTTCTATTGTTTTTTCATGTGTTAAGCGTATTCACGCAAGTTTGGCCTTAAATACCCATTTCTTGGCTTTTCAAGAAGCCTCTGGGATCAAAAATATTTCTGGACTCAGTGGTACAGCCTACTCCACGCTGACGAGCGCCAACAGCGCGAAACGCGTTCGTGGATGGCTTTTCTTGAATTATCAAGAAATTGGTTTGGCCTAATATCATGGAGCAAGTTAAATAAATGTTTAGTTTATTTTTGATCCACTAGATGACGCTCTGCCATCTAAAAGCACATATGCTTTTGGTCAGGATATGCAATTTTTATTTTTAATAAATATGTGTGTGTGTGTGTGAAAAATAGTACACAAGTGAATTTGTACTTGGATCAGGGGGATAAATTGAGAAAAAAGGGTGATTTCCATTTATTGGCGTTTTCACGTCCTTCCGGCCTAAATACCTGTTTCATGGTTTTTCAAGATGCTCTAAAGACCACCTTTTTTAGGTCGTTAAGGTACAGCTTGCACCACGCTGACGAGGGCCAACAGTCCGAAACACGTATGTGGTTAGCTTTTCTTGATTAATCAAGAAACTGTATTTGGCCAATTCTGGAATAATTACAAATCAACGATTAGTTGCTATTTATTCCGATAGATGGTGCAAGCTATCAAAAACTTTTAGTTGCACAATCAGGAAATGCCCTTTTTCTCATATATATGTGTGTATAGGGAAAGAGGCACCGCTCCCTTTAATTGTACATCAGAACGGTGTGCATTGTTCATTACACTAGTAAACCAACCTTACTAATGATGATAAAGAATGAGTCAAAAACATCAGTTTGGGCAAAATCAGACAAAAGCCAACTTGTATACCAAGAATTTGGGCTTTGAGCTTCATCTACTTATATAATTGCCTTATTCTGTCTGTGTGAAGTTCACGGATAGATTTTGGTCAGAATGGATAAAATAAAAAAGTGTCAAGGGATGGGAATCGAACCCAACGACCTTCCGCTTACCGGGCAGATGCCATGACCACTAGGCTACCCTGGACATATTTTTCCGTTCATAAAGTTAATATTTGAATAAAAACATTCAATCGGGTAAAACACGGGCGTTGCCCGGGTCATTCGGCTAGTCAATACATAAGCAGCTTCGATTTCATAACAACCTATGAGAGACGTTTGGTTTACAGATTGGCCTTTTGTCTGAATTTGCCAAAATCGGTGCTGTGACTCACTTTTTATCATTACTAGTAGAGAGTATTACTATGGTGATTCATATTACAACGTTTTTATGTACAATTGAAGGGAGAGGTGCTACTTAAATATCATTCTCCCTTAACTTTATGCTGTGTATATAATATGAAAAAACAATAGAAAAAATAAAGGTAAGGTGTTGATATTAAAAATAAAGGAGGCATATCCTGACCAAAAGCACTTATGCTTTTTAGATGGCAGAGCGCCATCTAGTGGAACAGAAATCAACTATTCATTGATTTGACCTGTTCCCTGATATATTGGTTTCTCAAAAGGTCTCTGGAACCAAAACTATTTTTGGTCGCAGTGGTACAGCCTACTCCACGCTGACGAGCGCCAACAGCACGAAACGCGTTCGTGGATGGCTTTTCTTGATTTATCAAGAAATTAGGTTGGCCAAATATCAGGGAACAGGTTAAATCAATGAATAGTTAATCTAATAGTTAATATCCTCCCCCCACATGCTGTATAAAGATATTACCAAGAATGCGCTAATTCAACCAGTGTTAAAAGATATAAAATATATTTCAGAATAGTAAATGGAGATATAATTAAAGCCCCCACTACCTGCTGTATTTGCACCACCCCCACACAGCGTAGGTGTCGGAAATTAACTGGAGCTATGTGTGGGAGTTTGAGAGTGATAAATATTCCTCATTTTATCATCATCATCCCAATACTTTCCAACGACGTTATTTAGTGAGCGTGGGTGTTAATACTTTCTAGAATTACTTGTTTGAATATCCTTTTCTGGGATTCCACCCTTCAGTGTAGCATATATAAGCAGAATGATCCAATACAATATTAGAGCTCTAAGAAGAGGTCTGGCCAATAAGCCAAGCCTTCCTAATATTTTTTTTTCATCGCAGTAAGGATAGTAGAAGTTTTTGTTTTTATGTATAAAAGAAACATTCTCGTGCTTCAATTCTTTCATTTCCTATATATATGGTATATTATACATATATACCAGGTCTATTAGTATGAAACGCGAAAATTTTCAGTGAATTCAAAAGTTCACCAATTCCATACAACAAAATATTTTTTATTCAAAGTAACTGCCCTGATTAGCTATACACTCGGACCACTTTTCAGGCAATTTTCGAATTCTTTGTCTGAAAATTTCTATTCCTTTTGAGTCGTACCAGTCAACAAGTCATTTTCGGAGTATGTGTGAGTTCGAAAATTCCTGGTTTTTTAGGGCGTGTCCTAAAGATGTGAAAAGGTGGTAGTCCGACGGCGCTAAGTCTGGTGAGTACGGCGGGTGGGGTTAGAGTTCCCTGCCCAAGTCTTTTATGGTGTTTTTGACCACCGTAGCATTGAGGGCTGGAGCGTTGTCATGCTGCAGTATCAGGTTGTTGTGCTTTTCACGCCATTCCGGTCTTTTTTCATTCAACGCCTCTCAAACTGTGCATTTGTTGTTCGTAGCGACTAGTATTGACCATTTTGCCAGGTTTCAGGAGCTCGAAATATAGTACGCCGGTCTGGTCCCACCATATTCAAAGCATTGCCTTTTTTCCGAAGCGATTGGGCCTAGGCGTCTGTTTTGGAAATTGGCCGGCAGGCCCCACGACTTTTGACGCGTAGGATTGCTGAAGTGGATCCATTTCTCATCAGAAGTTACGATTCGGTGCAAAAATGACTTCTTTTCATGCCTGGCGAGCAGCCCTTCGCAGGTTACCAGACGCCGTTATTGCTGCCTTTCACTCAACTCGTGGGGGACCCATCTGGAAAGCTTTTGGGTCATTCCGAGGCTGTTTAAACGTAGATAAACAGCACCTTGATACACCTGGAGCTGTTTTGCGAGTTTCTCCTGCATTTGGGTACTGTCCTCATCCAACAAAGCTTGCAGTTCAGCGTCCTCGAACTTTTGGGGCGGTTTTCCATGTGGTTCATTATCAAGTTCAAAATCGCCACTTTGGAATTTTTAAACCACCTGTAACACTGCGATTTGCTCAGAGCATGGTCGCTGTAAACTTCCTCGAGCATTCGGTGGGCTTCAGTGGCACTTTTCTTCCAGTTGAAGGCGAACAACAAAACTTCCCGCAAATGGGCACTTTTTGGCTCGGAAATCGACATTTTCCACGGGCTCCAGAAAATTTTCACGATTTGAATTTTTCTAAAACTGCACGCAGGCTGATGTCACGTGAGTCAAAGAACAAAACGCCTACAACAGCGCCACCGTCGGCTCAAATAAAGTTGCACAGCGGCCTCTGGCGCCCATTTTCGCGTTTCATACTAATAGACCTGGTATATATATAAACCTTAAAATTTCAAAATGGACAAAAAACCTTCAATAATTGCTTGAAATGTAATAGTGAGGAAGCTTCTCCGGAACATATCTTGTCATGCTCATAACTGACAATAGAGGACCTATTTTCCAGATTTAGAACTACCATCACAAAATTGGAAAGGAGTGGACTTCAGGAATTGGTTTAACCATGGAGATAAGCACCGCCACCACATTATTGCTTTATATTACCTTCTAGTTTATAGCAGATATATTGTTATTTTTCCATCTTGAAAATACGTCATTTCTAAGTTCTATTCTAAGTTGCATATAAAATAGAACAACACTTGAAGTTGCACCGCATAAGTTTCTTTTCTGTGAAAAACCAATATTTATTTCAAAGAGAAATATTCACTATTTCTAACTTTTTTGGATGAAGTATGAAAGGGTGAAAATATGAAGAGTAATGGCGAACGGAAAAATAAAAGTGTCCAAGGATGGGAATCGAACCCCCAACGTTCCGCTTACCGGGCAGATGCCATGTCCACTAGGCTACCCTGGACGTATTTTTCCGTTCGTAAATAATACTTAAAGTAACTTATAATACATTATAAAGGACTGCGGCGTATGATTATAAAACAACACTTGAAGTTGCACCGCATAAGTTTCTTTTCTGTGAAAAATCAATTTTTTGAAAAATCAATTCACAGAAAAGAAACTTATGCGGTGCAACTTCAAGTGTTGTTTTATAATTATACGCCGCAGTCCTTTATAATGTATATAAAATAGAGTTAAAGATTATTCACAATAAAGAGAAGTTAATATAAAGAAGCTATTTACCCCGACCTGTGTTTATTTTTCTTTAGGAAATAGGGATATTATCATTGTCTTAATTCTATTTGTAAACTATACATAGGATTTTAAGAATACTGTTAAAACATTTATTAATGGCTAAACTTGGCTGCCACAGAGGTAGTAATATATATATGAAGTGCCATAAGTACCTTTGTTCTAGTTCATACAGGAGATATACAAGTATATAAAGAATATTTATGTATCGCTTTTATCTATATAACACGGGGGTAAACGTTGTTCATAGTGTTGAGAAGACTTGCTGTGGGAATGGTAAATAATTCCACAAAACTTCTAACATACTTTTTTTAATTTGTGTGCAAATGTCTATATACAATTAGAAAGGGTACAAAGCATAGATAAACTTATCTATGTTGAAGCACGAAAGAAAAGTTGAAGTTTCTGTAAAACAGAGTTTTCGTACATTTGAATCGTCCTTGTTTTGATTTTTTCCAAATCGTCTAGTAATTCTCTTTGGGCAGCGAGCAATGCTTTCTGAACATTGGCTTTTCTCTTCTTTTCCTCTCTCAAATATGTATCGACGGTATGGCTGAGCTGCTTCAGTCGTTCCGATGCCAGGTTACGTTGTACCTCGTGGTGTAGCAGGAAGTGGAGGGTGTCTGTGGAGTTTAGAGGTCTTGGTCGAATACCTTCGACACTTTGCGTTATTGCTCTCATGATCTGGAGAGTGGATTCTTTGTACTTGGTTAGATAGCTCTCAAGGGTTACTAGATATCTGGACGTTAGTTCTTTTATTTCTTCTTGGACAGATGAAGATGAGAAGATTATTGGGTCGACGTATTTCGGAGTAAGGGTTGGAATTTCACTTTCAGGTGTTGTTAATTCGTCGATGGACATTTCTTCACGAGGATTAGAATCTGTTGAAACTGAGGGATTAAGATTTACGGCGTTTTCTGAATCTTGAGAGGGATCTCTCCCGTCAGGTTTCAATTCCACTCGGGGCTCAGATGTATCGCCAGAATAATTTCCTCGAGAAGTGTCGTTGGAATCGGTGATCTCATTGGCCAAGTTTGAGTTATCTTCCATTCGAGAGTCCATCAGAGTAGAGATGGCATTGCCTAGAGAAATATCATCTTCATTAGGCGTTGGAGGGTTGACGATGATCTTAAGTGATTGGGTGATGTTTGCCTCGATCCTCATTGGTGGCTTTGTAGCACTATCAAAAGAAGCCGTTCCCATGTCCTCTGAGTTATTAGGAATCTTTTCAAGAATCCCTTTCCTGGGGCTTTCGAAAGACTTCGCTTTCGAATAGAGCCTATTTTCTCCAATCGTAAAAGGACTTTGTCGAAAGTGAGTAGAAACCTTTTTTTCAGGACTTATTTTCAAGGAATAATCTTCGGAAAATTTAGATGAACTCCTTGTTTCCATTTTGTTGGATTTCTTCGAGGTGGCGAGTTGTGCCTTTTTGTTGGAATTTCTAGATTGGGAGCTCTTTGTCATCTTTTCAGTGTGTTTATTATCTCTGATTGGATAGTCGCTTAGAACATCTTCTTCTGGAATCAAGGGCTCTCTATATTTTATTTTATTCTTTGGGTTTATAACCTCCGGTTCCGTCTTCCGTTTGTTGGGATATTTTCGATTTGAGGATTTGATCATGTTCTTTTTCTTTGGCCTGATCCAGCTAACTTCGCTTGTTTCTTCACTTGTGCATGCGATTCTTTTACGGCTAAAAATAGTATTCACGATGGGAATTACAGTAGCTTTGTTAGTTTCCCTTTCGTCTGATATGATATCATACACACAGGGTTGTTGGTCGATACGTTCGTTTTCTTGACTCTCATAACCTTGAAAGAGCGACTGAGTTTTGTAGGTAGATATCATAGCAGCTCTTCTTTTCGAACGTGGCCCAGAGCCTTTCTCAAATATACTCTGCTTCATTTTTACATCGTCAGCTTCAGAAATCTTTGTATCCTTTAGAACGTTATCTTTCTTTTCATCATGTTTAAACGATTGGATCTTATCAATTCGTAATGGATTTTGGTTTTTATTTCTTTCTAAAAAGGAAGTTTTAGAATTTGTTTTGAAAGAATTTCTTCCGTCTTTGGAAGAATTATGATTATTTCGCCAGCTACTGAAAAGAATGGGGCTTGCTGATATTAACGCATTGTATTTTTTATAGGTAGAAGGCTTCTTTACTTGCATGGTTCTTTTTAAGATTGACGATTTACTATATAAATGAGACTTGTTTTGATCATCAGGAATCTTCGGAAGAGATTTAGATGCAATTATATCTGTAAAAGGGTTTATAACATTATGTTGAAATTTGTTTTCTTTGAAAGATTTGAGTTCGTTCATTGAAGATGGAGATGTGAAATTACTTTTGCGTGGTTTAAATGATGAACCAGTGGCATGTTTTTCTTTAGGATCATTAGAAGAATTTTCTCGCTTTTCCATAAAAGGTGTTAAGGATGTAGGTTTCATAACATTAGACGCTACGCTAAAACTGAAGCTTAGAGGCTGTAAAAATATCGAGGCCTTTGTCTGGCTCGGAAAAGAATGTGAACCAGTAAATTGGGTCTGACTACTTTCAACTTCTTGACCGATATATTTCGATCCAAAATCTTTACTTAGGAATTCGTGAATATTTAAAGATTCGTCGAAATAGATTTTGATATTTGAGCTTTTAATAATTTCTTGATGTCCCTCAATTATATTTGAGCAATCTGTTAAGAGATTAATAACAAGGATTTGAATTCCAGAATATTTTCCCAATTTGAGAAAAATAGTTTTTATGACATTTTTTTCAATAATTATTGTTTCCCACATTTGATTTTCAGCGCTATCTATATTTTGTGAAAGATTGGCACAATAGAAAGAAATACTTGGTACCGAAGAATTAAAGTCAACCCAAAATGGTGTCCCGGGAGGTTTGCTTAACTCGTTATTTCCGATATAGATTTTTATTGCAATAAATGATCTTACATTTTTTCCTCTTTCGTTAATTCTGTTAAGAAATAATCTACATTCTATTTCAAATTTCAACAGATCAAATTTAAACAAACTATTTTGACAATCTTTATCTTCTGGAAACCAAATGTGAACTAAATTATTTTGATCATATTTTAAAATCCGTAGCATAGTTTCTAATATTGCAGCTTGAGATTCATAATCACCTGTTTCCCGTAACAGTTCTCCCAAGAAATTTATATGGGATTTGTTTGAAAATATGCCAGCTTCAATGCAATTATTTTGTGAAATATGTTTCAAGAACTCATTTATGCACATGAATATCTTCTTTATAATGGCTGTAAAACTACATTTGAATGCTATTTTGAATATTATGTTTAGTAAAGTGGAAAAATTAGGTATATCTATTGTTTTGAAAATAGATGCGTTATTTCTTAATGTTAATAATAAAATATCATATATTTTACAAATATATAAGTAATTATTTTCAATATCATATCTTGTAATAAAAAGTAAATGATATATCTTTTTTAAAAATGCTTTCACGAGGTCTTCACTTAAACAATTATCAAGGACGTAATTCAAGACATTATTAATTTTTTCAAACGACGAAATTTCATTCAAAATATCACATTCTAACTTATATTTTGCATCCATTAAATATAAATGTCTTATATTGATAGCTATAAGTTATATAAATAATAAATATTTATTAATGAGTGTATTAATTATGAAAAAATTGCGATAAATAGTTTTTATGCAAAAATAGTCGTTTGTTTACAAATTATGATGATAAGCTAACTTGTAATAAAAATAATTTAGATATCTATGCTTTAAAGCGTATAAATTTATAAAAATAATACAAAAAATAGAGAGATAAAATAATTTAAAATTTATTATATATATTTTTTGAAAATTAAATTTCGAAAATGGAAATTTTGAAAATAATGTTTAACTTACTTTATGAGCAATATATATTTTTTGAAAATTAAATTTCGAAAACGGAATTTTTAAAAATAATGTTTAACTTACTTTATGAATAATATTTATAAATTATAATGAAAGTTATCATATTAGATGAATTTGATATTAAAAAGATGTTAGCGAGAGAAATTTATATATAGGTTTTTAACTTTTAATTAGACAATTTTAATTTATATTTAGACATTTTTCATTTTAATTTAGACATTTTTCATTTTAATTTAGACACATCGACTTTTCTATAAAAAGGCCATGTGTCTAAATTAAAATGAAAAATGTCTAAATAAAAATGAAAGTGTCTAAATTAAAATTGTCTAATTAAAAGTTAAAAACCTATATATGTGAAAATAATAGAAAAAATAATAAAAAATATATAATTACAATTATTATTTAACGCTAGCTAATTTTGCATTTTGAATATATATACCTTTAAATGGCTTTTTAAATATTTTAAGAATTATTTATTTATGCTTATGAGGTGATACAGCAACGTATTTACAATTAGAGAGGAGACAAAATGATACATAGAGGTCCGTACGTCTCTTGACCTCACGGACAATACAGCAGCTACATTTTAAGAATGAGAAATGTAATGTTAATTTTTATTTTAATAATTCCCTTTTTATGTTTTGTATTTATGAAAAGGTATATTTTGAAAGCACATTTTTTAAAATTTTGACAAAAGTTTATTTGAATCAAAGTAGACAATTTTAAGTTTAGATAAGCCCTTTCTATTTTGCTAAAAACATCTTAGTCATGCATTAATTTTGATGCTAAAATAAATATATATATAAAATTTCCTTAGGTAATAAATTAATTTCTTTCTTAAAGAATTAACAAATAAATTGTGTGATACAATTCCTATTATTTTAAAAATAAACTACTTCATACTTTTAAAAATTATATTTCATGTTTTTGAAGTGAGAATATATTTGAAATTTTATTAAGGTATAATAACTTCCATTAATAATTTGTTTGATCGAAATAATACAAAACGAGCTAAAAGGAAAATATCCTTCAAATAAAATTTAAAATATTTATTTACTTAAACTCTAAAATTTCAATATTAAATACACTCTATAACCAAAAAATGAAAATCGACGCACCAAGAAGTTGTCCGATTGGTACAAAAATTGATGTGAAGAACATGTATAGGGGGAAATGATAATTTCAGAGCAATTAATTGTTTTATTCCAGAGTTTGAATGTCAAAAATTGTGAGAAAGTCAATATGTGGTTGTATTTCCGCTGTCCTGTTGCAGGCTGCCACCCGGCGTGTCATGGACTAATAAAGATTTCAGTTGGTGAGCTGCGGGATTTCTTGCCAAATTGCCTCTAACTGTCGGGATAAATAGTCAACATTCCGGGATGGTTGCAATCGCATTCCCATCACGTCCCAGATGTGATCTTCTTGTAGGGGTGTAGACAAGGTACTTGGTTACACTTAGGACAAGAGCCTTGCACTAACTAATTTATTAAAGCATAGGTTATATAAGGATTAAAAAGGGAAAGAGAGGAAACAAAGAGGTTACATCCTCCGTAGAAGGTAAACAAACAACAGCGTCGTTAGGCTAAACTTTTTACAGTCAGTTGGAGAAGGGGGGGGGGGGGGGGGGGGCGACGTCATCCTTCCGGTCACGTGTTATACTTGAGTGGCGGCGCTGGTGTCCAACATATCCCCTCCCGGAATAACTTCAGCTGGACGTTTATTCCGATAGTCCATCAGCGCTCTACAGTACTTTTCATGCTGGCTTCTAGCAAGAGGCTTGGTAAGGAAGTCAGCAGGGTTCTCAGCACTCGGAGTGTAGAAAAGTTGATTGCTTCTTCTGAGATCTTTTCTCGAACAAAATGGTACTTTACGGCAAAATGTCTAGTTTTCGATTTGTCGATGTAATTTTCCGCATGGGAAATTGCAGCTTGGTTGTCGCAGAATACTTTTGTTTCTCCACAAATCAAACTTGACATTTTCAGCTGTTCCATCAGATTCCGTACCCATGTGATGTCCTTCACAGCTGATGACAGTGCAATGTATTCCGATTCCATAGTACTCAAAGCGGTAACTGTTTGTTTGGTGCTTCTCCAAATTATTGGTGCTCCAGCTAAAATGATGAGATGTCCAGATACTCCTTTTCGGTCTACAATGTCTGAGGCCCAACTTGCATCCGAAAAGGCAATCAAAGGTTTGCCAGTGGATCTGTAAGTTATGCCAAAGTCCTTGGTGCTCTTCAGATAACGCACACGCGTTTCCCAGCTTCCCAGTGTTTTCTTGTGTAGTTATCACAGTATCTGGATAGGATCCCGACTGCGTAGGCGATGTCGGGCCTGGTTCTCTGAGAAAGGTATAACAGTCCTGCGATCAGTTCACGGTATGGAAACCGCTCATTGGAATTTCCATTTTTCCTTACGCTCAGGTCAAGATTGGTTTCCATTGGAGTCGAGACACCTTTTGCATCCTGTAGTCTGAAACGTTGAAGCAGTTCTTCTATGTAGTTACTTTGAGAAAGAGTCATACTTCCATCTTCTGACTTCTTGAAGGATACTCCAAGCATATGAGAAATTGGTCCTAGATACTTCACTTCAAAACTGGAATTTAAGAGTTCTCTGCATTTGTTTCTCGCTGCTTGATTCTCTGAAATGGCAAATATGTCATTCACATAGATTGAGAGAATGATCCTTCCTTCTTCAAGTTCAACTTCGTAGATGCTCGGATCAATTGGGTTACGTCGGAATCCTATTTCGTGAAGTTGTTTGTTTAAGAATTTATTCCAGCATCTTCCGCTCTGTTTTAATCCATATATTGATTTCTTAAGCTTGCAGAACAAGTTTTCTTCTCCTGGTTTCTTGAAGCATTCAGGTTGTTCCATGTAAATAGTCTCATTGAGTGTCCCATGAAGATAAGCACTCTTCACGTCGAATTGGTCAATGAACCAGTCCTTTTCTGTTGCTATCGCCGTTAATAGCCTTATAGTTTCAAAACTGGAAACAGGAGTATAGACTTCGTTGTAGTCAATTCCTCTACGTTGAGTGAAGCCTTTGGCGACTAGACGTGCTTTGTATCTAGTGGTGCCATCCACTGCATTGATTTTCTTATTTAGTACCCATCTACATTTTAAAGGTTTGATACCTTTCGGCAATTCTTGCAGTTGCCATACATCATGTCTTTCGAGCGATTCCCTTTCTTCTTCAATGGCTTCTATCCAATTAGCTACCTCAGGGCTGTTCATGGCTTCTTCATAAGTGGGGTTATTGTCCTCTGCACTTGTGGCATTTATCTGTCCACCACTATTATCCTCTTCCGGAGATTCTGCCGTCTTTCCATGACTTCGGAGTGTCATTGGATGGCTTCTAAGGTTCTCTGGGAGAGTCTCAGATAGCTGATCTATTCCACCTGTAGTTCCAATCAGTTCTTCAGTTTCTCGGTCTACTGGTTGATCTGCATTACTTTCTTCTTGAAAGGAGGCCTCTTTCGAGGAGAAATGGACAGATGGTAGAGTATCCCTTTCTCTTTTGGGCTGTTTATAGAGTATTTCTTCTTTGAATACACAATTTCTAGATTCCACCACTTGGCGTTTTTCAGGAATCCAGATTCTCCAACCTCGTCCCTGTAGAGAATAACCCACGAGAATTCCTTTAGTGGCTCTTGGCTGAAGCTTCGAATTCCTTCTTTGTTTTGGAACATGAACAAAGATTTCGCAGCCGATTGCTCTCAGATGTTGCAGAGCAGGTCTTTTTCCAAACCACAATTCAAAAGGCGTTTTCTCTTCATTGTGTCTGTTTGTAACACGATTTCTCAAGTATGCTGCTGTGTTGGTGAGCTCTGCCCAAGAGGCGGGTGGCAGATTGCAACTGTTCGCAGTACTCCTCACTAAGTTCAGCAAAGTCCTATTCATGCGTTCGGCGACACCATTCTGTTCAGGTGTGTAGACCATGGTGCGTTCATGTACTATACCATGGGCCTTCGTGAAAATATCCCAAGGAGATGAACAGAACTCTAGTCCGTTATCTATACGGATCCTCTTGAGAGAAAATCCCGTCTGATTTTCAGCTTCTTTCATCCATTCCTTGAATTTTTCTAGAGTATCGCCCTTCCTTTTGAGGAAATATACCCTTGTATATCTTGATGCGTCATCAATGATGGTCAAGACAAATCTTGATCCACCCCAGCTCTCAATGTTGAACGGTCCCATTAGATCACAGTGAACAAGGGCTAGTGTCTGAGTTTCCTTGGTAGATCTCAAATTCAGGAAAGGTCTTTTTGTCGATTTTCCAATCATACAATCAGAGCACTTATCAGGTTTTTCAGCCTGACAGTTCAAACCAATGTCAACTTCTCTTTTCATCATGTCTACTATGGTGTCATAGTTGATATGCATGAGTCTCTGATGCCATAAATTTAGTGGGAATTTACGAAAATTGTTGGTTTGAGCAATGGAATTTGAACATTCTCCTGATTCTGGAAATCTGGACGGAGCAGTCCTGACGAGATAGAGCCTTCCTCTCTTCTCTGCTCTGATCATCAAGTTATGATCATTGTCGTAGATATGACATCCCTTCTTGTCGAAGATAACCTCATGACCATTTTCCACAATTTGTAGAACAGAGAGTACACCATGTCTGATCCCAGGTACGAACATTGCATTCTGAGCAACTATGCTTCTAAGTTGTCCAGAATTGTTGATCAGATCTACTTGAGCATTACCTCTTCCTATGTTTGAATGTGATGTACCATCAATGGTGGTCACTTGTCCTACATTCTCGTCATTCAACGTGGAAAAATACCTTCTGTTCGGAGTCATATGATGCGTGGCACCTGAGTCAATTACCCACGTATCCTCTTCTGATACAACTGCTGCATTATACATCACATTCAAGTTCTTTGCTTCGTGATGTTGATGTATCGCTCCCTTTTCCTGTTGTTTACCGTTATTCTTTTTCAGTTTGAAACAGTCCCGTTCAATATGCCCTGTTTTCCCACATCCGAAACATTTTCTAACAGTTTTAGAACCTTGATGTTCATGAGGGAATTGTTTCTTGTTAGAGTTCCTGACTGACAGTGCACCCATCCCTTCATTTGTTGTAGCATACCGGCGCTCTGCCTCAGCTAACAATTTACGTCTGATGTTGGCACTGGTAAACTCTGACTCTGGTAAGTTACACATTGTTGATATAACATTATCCCAGTCCTCGGGCATTCCACAAAGAATTAGCATGCTTAGATCACCGTCTTCAATTTTATCCCCTACACCTGTGAGTTCACTCACTATTAGATTTATGCTTCCCAAATAGGCATTCATGTTCGCATGTTGACAGAATATCTGGGAGTACAACTTTCGACGCAGTTGGAGAATTCTGTGTTTGCTATCCCTGGGTGCATAAAGTCTTTGTAATTCATCCTAAACTTCTTTGGGGGAATTTAGATGTCTGATATGGTTCTGCTGCTCCTCACCAATAGAGAGACATATCTTTGCTAAAGCCTTATTCTGCCTCGCATTAAATTTGTTGATTAGACCAACATCCCCTCCCTCGGGTTTGACTTCGCCTGGGTCAACAATTGACCATAAGTCATTGTCCATCAGAATGAGCTTAATTTGGAAGCTCCATGAGGAATAGTTTAATCCATTTAGCTTGGTAATTTTCGTTAAACCTTCGTTAGCTTCCATTATAAGATGGCGTCCACTGAAGGGGGGGAGAGAGAACAAAAGAATAGGCTTACCGTTCAATGCTTCAGGCAGCTCCAATCAGTCTCATAATCTTTTCTTGTAGGGGTGTAGACAAGGTACTTGGTTACACTTAGGACAAGAGCCTTGCACTAACTAATTTATTAAAGCATAGGTTATATAAAGATTAAAAAGGGAAAGAGAGGAAACAAAGAGGTTACATCCTCCGTAGAAGGTAAACAAACAACAGCGTCGTTAGGCTAAACTTTTTACAGTCAGTAGGAGGGGGGGCCACGTCATCCTTCCGGTCACGTGTTATACTTGAGTGGCGGCGCTGGTGTCCAACAGATCTTAAGGCGAAAGATCAGGTACCTTGCTGACCACGGAAGAGTTTGACAAGATTGAAGACAATCCATAGTAACACGTGCCTTGTGTGGCCAGGCATTATCTTGTTGAAAAGTAAGCCCGGGGTGATGTGAGAGGAACGGCAACAAAACAGGCCGTAGAATGTCATCTACGTACCGTTGTGCTGTCAGGGTGCCAGGAATGACTACCAATGGGGTCCTGCTATCAAATGAAATGGCACTCCAGAACATAACGGCCTGTTGTGGAACTGTGTGCTGTTCGGAAATAAGTTCAGGATCCACACGCTGCCCAGGACGTCTCCAGACACGTTTGCGACAGTCGTCAGGACACAGTAAGAAACAGGACTCGTCACTAAAGACTATACGTCCCCAGTCAGCGCAGTTCTAAGTTGATCGCTCCCGACACTACTGTAGTCGGACTTGTCGGTGCACGGGTGTGAGGGGTGGGCATCGTAACGGTCGGCGAGCTCTATGATTCCGCTCTTTCAGTCGCCTGTTGATGGTAATTTTAGACACTTGTGTGCCGGTCACACGTTGGATGGTAGATAACGTCGAATCCGGTGCTGCGACAGCCGTTCTCACAATCGCTCTGTCCTCCCGTTCTGTTGTTGCCTATGGTCGACCGCTGCCGTCCTGACGTTGCATTCTTCCGTTGTTGACCCACTTTTGCCAACATCGTCAATAGCCGCAGACACAGATGTCGCGAGATTAGTCAATTTGACCAACCAGCCTCTTTCAATCCAATGGTACGACCTATTTCAAACTCTAGCATATGTCCTTAATGAGCACGAATCTTTTGGTGAGGCATTGATACAGTATAAATAAGCTTACTGATAAAAAAATAATAAAACTAAAATTTTGAAAATCAGCTCGTGCCGCTCCGAATAATGAGTGTAGTATACTCGTGCTATATTAGCAGTTCACAGACGCTGTAATTCTTGATTTGCATAAATCAGCAACCAATTTTCAACATTTGCATGTTTGGCTAAAACGTCTTTGTATACCTATTTTCATATAAATTTGACAACTTCTTTGTGCGTCTAAATTTCTTATTATAGAGTATATATATTTAGGTCTTTATGTTTATAATATAAAAGTCTTTATATGAGTATTTATTTTTTTTTAAATAATTAATTTCAAAACTACAATTTATATATATTAAATATATGATATTATTATATAAACAAAAATATACTAAATCTCAATATTATTCCATAAAATTTATTCAAACTAACGATGACCACTTGATCTCCCATCCCCATATAAGCCGATTTCAAATCCCTCATTAAATTCCCAAAAGATTTTAATGGCGATCTCTAAGCGTCTCCCATATATTTACAATTTCCACACAATTATAATTTATCATGCTATTTAATATTGATATAGTAAGATTTAAATCATTTGGGATTTTTAATCCTAACTAATTGGCTGCAATTGTAGTCTACTTATTTTTAATATTACTGTGGTATCAGATTATCTCTCAAAAACTGGGGATTATTTGTAATTATCTTGAAATAATACTTTCTGCGGAAACTCTCGTTAGATCTAAATAATAAATATAAATTATAAATAATACAATATAATGCGGCTTATGATTGTAAAACGACATTTGAAAATTAACCCGCACGTGTTTCTTTTAAACGAAAAATCTAAATTTATTTTAAGGAGAAATAACGATTATTTCTAACCTTAGGGATGAAGTATAGAGGTATGAATTGTGAAGAGTAATGATGAACGGAAAAATAAATATATAATATTTACGAACGGAAAAATATGTCCAGGGTAGCCTAGTGGACATGGCATCTGCCCGGTAAGCGGAACAGTGTGGGTTCCCATCCCTGGATACTTTTATTTTTCCGTTTATCATTACTCTTCACAATTCATCCTTCCATACTTCCTCCCTAAGGTTATAAATAATCGTTATTTCTCCTTAAAATAAATTTCGATTTTTCGTTTAAAAGAAACACATGCGGGATAATTTTCAAATGTCGTTTTACATAAATTATAAATGTACGTTTGTGTTTGTAAATACTACACAAATAGGCATACAGCTAGTTTTCCTATATATAAATTTCTTTAGATAATAAAAAGGCATATATTGGATTGGATTGAATAAAGGATTTATTTGCCTTTCGGTTGGCTGAATCCTTTGCCAATATATACCTTTCTATTATCTAATGATTTAAGTATGGATTGCTCTATTTTCAGAACGATTTTAACCAGTTTTGGTACCGACGCGTTTTGTATGCCTTGATAAAGGTTGGCGTTCAGCCAACTTAAAATTGGCAAATAAATCTTTTACTCAATCTAATATATGCCTTTTTATTATCTAATAATTTAGGTATCGATTGATCTATTTTCAGAAAAATATAAATTTATATACAAACATACATAGTATATGGTAATTTCATAATGATTAATATCAATATTTCTGTTGGTATAAAATACTTAAAATATTTGATAGCATTCAATCTATTAATATCGCTTTTAATATACGCTTTCTATTTACATTTAACGAATAACAATTTATATATAAGATTACCGGCAATAGTCAAATTATAAAGCCTTCAAAAAAAGAAAATATTATATTTGTATTATGTACAATTTAGTCAACTCTTCTAAGCTTTTTTAAGCGTAAACTGATAATCAGATAAAGTATTTATAAAAGTGAGGGAAAATAAAGATATTTTGTGCTTGAAATAAAATATTATTTATAATAATTTAAATGTTTTCTATGTGAACAATAGTAAGTTACCTAGAAATTATTTGAAAAAGAAACAATAAATAAAAATAAGGTAGTTTCTTTTAATTTTTGATTTCACAAATTTTCGAGCAAAATTTCTATTCTTCAACGGGCAAATACTTCTATCTACAATATAAAGATGAACAGAAATGTACAGAAATAATTGAAATATTTTTCTTTTTATATTGTATATAGAAGTATATTAACACAAAGCAATAACGCGCCATCTATACATATAAAATAAAAGGATTTAAAAGCGCGAATGTTTCTTTTATACATAAAACGAACTTCTACTGTCCTTACTGCGATGAAAAAATATATTGGGAGGGCTTGGCTCATCAGTGGTGAACCCTCCCAGCGGTTTCGCCAATTTAATCCACCAGACCGCTTCTCAGAGCTCTAATATTGTATTGGATCATTCTGCTTTTATATGCTACACTGAAGGATGGAATCTTAGAAATGGTTTTCAAGTAAACTATGGACATAAGCTTATAGGACAGTAGAATTATATTCAAATATTTGCTTCGAGCAATGCTCTTCAGCAAACTATAAAGACATGCCATGCCAAGTATATGCCCGTCGAAAAATTTGCTCGAAAACTTGCGGATTCAAAATTAAAAGAAAACTCTCTTTACCTCTCTAAATATTATTTATTCTTTCTTTTTCAAATGTTTTCTATAATGAAAATATCTGGATATATATGCATTAATTTTATTAAATTTAAATCAGTATTAGGAATATGAATTGAATATGGATTATTTGGAGTAATTATATTTGAAGAATGTCGCTTTTTTTTTTGCAATATTAGCACTTTAAAAACGAAAGCAAAAAAAAAAAAGAAAAATGTGAGAGTAGAATAGTGGCAAGCATCAAGTTTCATTTACTAATAATTTTTGATCACAACTATTGAAAAAATGAGAAATATTTATATAAAATTAAAGTGTCAATGAAAAATAAAATAGAAATGGAATGGTTAAAAAAAACTTTACTTACGATTTTTAAGGTAAGTTATATGAAGCGGCGGAATATCAAACGAAGAGCCATAAATATGTTTGCAAACGAACAGGTGAGGAAGCAGACGCTCAAAATCCCGTCTGCCCCAGGAATGCAGTGACTAACCCCATCCCTCTATTTCTGTCACAGGATTGGCTAGATTCCAGATTCCGGAGCTCTGGCAGTCATTTCTGCTTATATCTATCTCTCTATGATTTAATATCTTTTCCGATATATATATTAAACACACACTTCTTGAATTCTATAATTCAATAATAAATATTCAATTAAAAAGGCATATATTAGATCAAAATATAATTTATTTTACCAATATTTCAGTTGGCTGAACGTCAACCTTTTTCAAGGTATAATAACATATTAATGTGTCATAGTATAGCCACGCTTAATAGATTAAAACAGGAAGTAGGTGAATAGCGTGGTAAGGTTCTTTATTTCGCACAACAAGCTTTCGGGCATCAGCTGCCCTTCATCAGGTATAATGCCAGGTATCAGGCATTATACCTGATGAAGGGCAGCTGATTCCCGAAAGCTTGTTGTGCGAAATAAAGAACCTTACCACGCTATTCACCTACTTCCTATATTAATGTGTGTCAACAACCTTGTTTATAATGTATAATAACTTGAAATAGGTTGGCGTTTAGCCAACTGAAATATTGGTAAAATGAATGATATTTTGATCCAATATATGTATTTTTATTTTTAAAATCTATTTATGTGTTGCTCTATTTTCAAAATAATAAATATATATATATCAATGCAATTATAATTCTAGTGATTCTATACACTGATTGGTTTTTTATTTAAAAGAAGCAAAATTCCGTAAATATGTAAATATTTATATTTGCATAACAAAGGTTATGTAAATAAAAAAGGAGATATATATAAGGTGTGCTGAAGTTTTGCTGTATTGTCTAAATAAAGGCTTATCCATTGAGGTGTCTGAGATTTTGAGTCAACCAATAAAAAACACCACAGAAATAAAAATGTACCATTATTAAATGATTTCTGCTAAAAATAGCATTCAATGAATAATGTGATTGATAGATTTTAATATTATATTAAAGAAAAACGACAATAAAAATATATTTTGTCTTTATTTATTAACCTAATTATTTCATATCAAATATTGCTGTATATATAACATTGTAAAAATAAATATTAATGTCAATAAAGTCTTCGTAATTGCGTTAAATAAACCTCAAAGTAACCTAAAATCGTTATTTAATAGAAGCCAAACCATTTCAATACAGGTTTAGAGCACAATAAAATTGCCAATTTCTATCCGAATTGCTTCAATTCCATCTGCATCAGTTTAATAATTTGCATAGCAGACTTTATGTAATTGGAGATCGATAGTGTTGCCGGATGTTTTTAAGCAAAATTCTCCCGCCTTAATTTAGTTAGCTGTGTGCTTAATTCAATTTTCTCATCATCAAATAGACCCTTCATATTAGACCCGGCAGGCATTTCAGATTTTAATAGGGAAAAAAGGAATTTTTTTTGTCAATTTTGTTATTAATATAACTCAAGCGTCTAAATGTTGGTTTGTTTGAAAAATTGGAACTTAATTTAGCACCGTTTTGTTTGAAGAGTTAAACTTTATGGATCCGCCATTTTAAATTTACTAACGTATGGAATCTTTTGACATAATTTTGATAATGTGAAAACTCACCTTTGCTGGATTTTAATGAAAAAGAAATATTTTAAATAAACAATATACTTATCACTTTTTATTTTGTTTGATATGCATTCAAATTATATCTAGGAATCTCTTCCTCTTAGTTATTTTCGAATTTAAACTATCGTCTGGTAGAAAATTAATCTTTTAAAGAAGCGAAAGAATGCTAAGAGGCCATTATTTTATCTCAGATATTTATATATTTCGCAAAATTCTATTGATTCCTTAAAAATGCTTAGGTACTGAGAATAAAAATATTTAAAATATTATATTTTCATAAAACTGCAAAAATAATTGTCGGTATTATAAAAATGTTTAGATTTTTGACAGAAAGATGTCGCTTTGTGTCATGTTGAAATCATCGTAAAGATAGAGGTTGCCTGGCCGGCATTCATATTTATATGAAAAATAGACACTTCGGCCAGTTGGAGTTTTTTTTATTTTCACAACGTTTCAACAAAAGTCTTTTGTCTTCGTCAGGAGAAGTAAATAAAAAAAGGCGTCTAACGCCTTGCCAAATGTTTTATTTTATTTACTTCTCCTGGCGAAGACAAAAGATTTTTGTTGAAATGTTGAGAAAATAAAAAAACTCCAACTGGCCGAAGTGTCTATTTTTCATATAAATATAAATGTTGAAATAATATTCACAACCTAAGCAGTCTATTTATAAACAACTTGTAATATTTGTTATAGAGAATATTCTGGAAGCCCATGAAAAGGATTAAATGTTTGAAAGCAATATTAAATTATTCAATTTATATTTTGAACATATCACTAACAATGGGAAACTAAACAATTACATGGTTAGTTGTTCTTAATTAATCAAGAATGGGCATTGGCCAATTCTGTAATAATTAAAAAAATCAACGAGAATAGTTGAT
The DNA here is from genome assembly GCA_030710605.1 of Cordylochernes scorpioides. NCBI lineage: Eukaryota > Metazoa > Arthropoda > Arachnida > Pseudoscorpiones > Chernetidae > Cordylochernes > Cordylochernes scorpioides. Next base: position 55,256,587 of record CP092882.1, read on the forward strand.
ATTTATTCTGATAGATGGCGCAAGCTATCAGCAACTTTCAGTTTCACTATAAGGAGATACCTTTTTCTTTTTTTTTCATATTACTAACAATTGATTAGTTATTTGAATATCTTATTATGATTGGATAAAGAATAATATGACTGTTTTTTTATAGATGAGAGGAATTTGTCTGCTAGCGTGGCTCGGATCTCGTTGAGATTTCAATTTTCAGTCATACCCTCGATGTAGGCCGAAGTATTAGGTTTCCCGCAGATTGCTTTGGAATCATGAGACAATCAAAATACGAATTTTTTATACACGCTTCGTTATTAACTATTTCTATCAAAATTCTAGAGTCCCTATATACTAGTAGGTTGAATTGTTAATTTTGTAAACGTTCAATTTCCTATACCCTCACACCATAGCTAACCTCCAAACCCATTCATTGATAGGCCTAACTTTATAATACACATATGTATTGGCATTAGAAAAATAATAGATTTTATATATTTGTTAAAAATTCTTATTGATGAAGGGGAAGTCGGTGGAAGGATGGTTAAAACCGTTGGTTGTTGACCGCTACGACCCGGGTTCGATTCTCGCATTGGACACTTTTTTTCTGATAAAAAAAAAAATACTTCAATGGCCTCCGATTCTTACAAAAGTTCAACCCCACCAGCGAGTGCAAGTAACCAAACGGGGCTCTGTTACATTTGTAAGTGCAAACTGCTTTTCACATGTGTAGACATGTGGTGCACTCACAGTAAAAGTAGTCGCCAAATTCTACCCAACATGGTTATCATGGCCTGTACCACGTATACTTGGGATAAGCAAAAAAAAAAAATCTTATTGAAATCTCCAAAGCTGTTGTCGCTTTCCAATTCGGCTGCTAGACACAAGGAAGAGATTTCCGACAATTCTATGATTGCTTATTAATATCATCGATCAAATGGAACATCTGTCAAATGATGAGTCATACGATATTTATGATGACTCATACGATGTTTTTGTGTCAGAAGACAATTTAGCTATAACATGCACGCCACTTTATTGATTATTGCTGAAATCATTATTGATTTTTTCTTCAATATCGTTTAACCAGCATGGTTTATCTTGATCTGTATCCCTATAGCATACTGTCATTTAAATATTCTGTTGAATTATTGGCTAGATTCAGAAATAATAGAGAAAAAGTTGTTCGAAATATAAATAAACAATAAACTCACAGTTATAAGAACAAGGGTGTTCTCTGGTGGCATTTTAAGGGGATAGCATTACACTCATAGACAAAACTTAAGTTAGTTGTGCCTTTCAGCATGTTTATCGGGATTCAGACAATAACTCTGAAAGATACACTCATGGACAAAACTTAAGGAATTTGTACCTTTCAGCATGTATATCGGGGTTCAGACAATAACTCTGAAAGATACACTCATGAACAAAACTTAAGTAAGTTGTAACTTTTAGCATGTATACCAGGATTCAGACAATAACTCTGAAAGATACACTCACGGACAAAACTTAAGGAAGTTCTACCTTTTAGCATGTATTTCCGTATTCAGACAATAACTCTGAAAGATATTTTATACACTGGGAACTTATTGAAGAAATACGAGATAACCAAGTGTGAACAAAATTGTCTTTGTCTCTTGAAAAATATTCCGACGATCGGCGACTTTCCACTTCATTAAGTTTTGTCCATGAATGTATATGAGAAACAATTTATTTTCAATTATCCCTAGTAGACGTCGTACAAGCCATGACAATCATGGTGGGTAGAAGTAGGCAACTGCTTTTACTGTAAGTGCACCACATGTCAACACATGTGAAAATCAGTTTGACTTTTGCACTTTCAAATGTGCCAGAGACCCTGTTTGGTTACTTGCATTCGCTGGTGGGGTTGGCCTTTTGCGATAATCGGAGGCCATTGGAGCTTTTTTTTTATTAGAAAAAAAGTTCCAATGCGGAAATTGATCCCGGGTTGTAGTGGTCGAAAACCAACGGTTTAGATCACCCTACACTGACCCCATATGTAAAAAATAGGTAAAGTATTCTAAAGGAACACATTTTTACTCAAAAAGGAAAATTGCGACATTGTAGTAATCCTCTTGTGGAGGCACTTATTCAATACACTTCCATCTAAATTTTATAGCCACTCAATTTGTCACATCCCCCCGGATAATCCCAACACTACTTACATAAAAGAGGTCTATCGGAAACCCCCAATAGCGGGGAAAATTGGGGAAAACTGAACAAATATCTAACTGGGGAGTTCAGTATTGATGAGTCAGACACTCCCATTATTTTATCATTGCAGTAAGTGGGCAGTAAAAAGTATTTTGTAGAAAGACATTTGAAAATTATCCCGCATGTGTTTCTTTTGAACAAAAAAATCTAAATTTTATTTTTAAGGAGAAATAACGAATATTTCTAACCTTAGGGATGAAGTATGAAAGGATGAATTATGAAGAGTAATAATAAACGGGAAAATAAAAGTGTCCAGAGAAGGTAATTACTCTTCCCAATTCATCCTTTCATACTTCATTCTTAAGGTTAGAAATAATCGTTATTTCTCCTTAAAAATAAAATTTCAATTTTTCGTTTAAGTGAAACACATGCGGGATAATTTTCAAGTGTCTTTTTACAATCATAAGCCGCATTATGTTGTATTATAAAAGTATTTTATTTCAAAAAGAATCATACACGTCAAAAATAGTTTTAATTTCTTAAAACAGATGGCGCGCTGAGCCACCATGTTAATGCTAAGTATTCTACATGTCGTCATTTGATTGACTCACATAGCAATTTAGATTTCAAAAATGTCAACATTTTTTTAAATGCAGAAGCAATTCGCTATTGTCAGAATTCAGTTCATCTACCTTTATTCTCAGATTGAAATTAAGCACAAAATTAACAGAAACCTGAAAATAAAGGTAAAATTTCGTAATCTTTATAAAATACTAGCCGAATGACCAGGGCAACGCCCGTGTTTTACCCGATTGAATGTTTTTATTCAAATACTATTTGTCACAATTATAAATTGGCGCCTTATATAAATGCATATATTAGTAGAGTATATAGTATTATATCTACATTTATGTAGATGTGACATATATATCCCTATGATAATAGTACTTACATATGTACATAAGTATGTGTATATATACACCTTAATAGTACAAAAGCTACATACCTATACTTTCGATATTTGCGGACCTATAATGAGGTATTGTTAACAATAGATTATTTAAGGAGCGACCCGCTCCAACACAATAGTTACAAAAACCAAAAAGCGAGTGGGGGGGGGGGCGGGGCAAAGGTGGCGTGATCGTAGCCAACCAATAGGAGAGCGCCATTCCAAAAAAAAAAAAGCAAACGGTGACAGAGATAAAGAATTATTAAGAAAGCATGACGCTCGTAACTGTATATAGAATACAGAATAAAAACATTCCGTTTGTGTGACGTATATCCCCTAGACCAGGGATTGGTAAACTTTTGAGTCGGAAGAGTCAAATTTTACAAATTACATAATTTCAAAGTTTTTAAAGAGCCACAAATATTTTTCTTGCCAACAATAAATAGTACTCGCATAAATAATATTTACGTATGGAACTATATAAAGAGTTTCACATCCAAAGAGCCGTATGTGGCTCGCAAGCCGCAGTTTGCCGACCTCTGAACTAGGCCTACCAACTCTTGGTGGTGACTCTCATTATAGATGCATATAGTCAAAGTTATAGATATGCAAATCTAGGTTATACAATATCAGATTCGGAACGTAAACTAAGAATGATGTTAAGTTTAACTGCTGATATCAACAAATCAGTATTCATAGTAACTCCGCCTTTGCCGGTCTCAAGCCCGGATGAAAAAGGAGGGAGCAGTAACAAGCTCACTAAAAAACCTGGGCTCAGCTGGCCCGGCTGATAGTACCCTGTAAGAGCTCCTAATCCAGGGATACAGGATGAGCAGCGTTTGTACTCCATGTACATGGCGTCTGTTCCTCATGTCAGAGGCGGCCATTTCTTTTGGAGCTAAGTCGGCCTGCCACTGAGTAGTGCTCCCAGTCTTAATGACAAAGGCAGACGCATTCTACCTCACCCAGTCATGATCTCAAGCTTTACAAGCTTGATACCCTAATATGATTGAGTGGAGATGAGAAAGGGGAAGAAGAGTATTCATAGTTTTTTTTAAATAATAATTGGATTTTATTACTTACAGTTGCCGACCTTTGCGAATTATAATTTATCAAAATTCAAAACTATTTTAAAGGCGTAGGATTATTTTTGATATTAAACAATTTCTACCGCCTTTACTGCAATGGAAAAATTAATGAGAGGGCCTGGCTCATCAGTGGTGAACCCTCTCAGCGGTTTCGACAGTTTAATCTACTATATCGCTGTTATATTACATTTTTGGTGACGATTAATCCGCCTTCTACAAGCTTTTCGGATAAGCATTTTAAGGCACAAATCATCTTTAGGAGTCACCAAGCGCCCGTCGCGGTGGAGGGCCAAGGAGAGGGCTGGAGAGGCGCCGGAAGGCAAGTGGGCACCCCGGGGGAGAAGAGGGCGAGAGCGCCGTTTATGAGGGAACCAAGGCAGCACCAAGCACAGCTAAAGCACCGCATGCTTCAAAAATTTTTAAGGGATCATTTCAGTGATCAAGATCAAGAGATCAAGATTCAGAGATCAAAATATTGCATTTTTGGAACTTCCTTTTATAGTGATACTGTTGGTAGACTCTTTGAATGGGTATTTTAGAAGAACTATGGACATAAGCTTTGTGAGGACAGTAGAATTACATACATTTATAAATATATAATATGCTTCGAGCAATCGCTCTTCCGCAAATATCAAATTGTTTCTTTTATTAGAACATTTATAATATGATGCACTAGCGCGCCATCTGTTATCAAAATTCAAAACTATTTTAAAGGCGTAAGATTCTTTTTGATATTAAACAATTTCTACTGTCCTTACTGCAATGGAAAAATTAATGAGAGGGCCTGGCTCATCAGTGGTGAACCCTCTCAGCGGTTTCGCCAGTTTAATCTACCATACCGCTGTTATATTGCATTTTTGGAACTTCCTTTTATAGTGATACTGTTGGTAGACTCTTTGAATGGGTATTTTAGAAGAACTATGGACATAAGCTCTGAGGGCAGTAGAATTACATACATTTATAAATATGAGCCAGGCCCTCTCATTAATTTTTCCATTTGCAGTAAGGGCAGTAGAAATTGTTTAATATCAAAAAGAATCTTACGCCTTTAAAATAGTTTTGAATTTTGATAACAGATGGCGCGCTAGTGCATCAAATTATAATTTATCATGAAGATAAGAGGCTGCCTGAACGGCATTCATAGTTCTTAGAATTAAGATACACTTTGGCTAGTAAATGTTTTTATTATCTTGACGTTTCTACAAAATCTTTCGTCCTCGTCAGAAAAAAATCAAAATTAAAGCATTTAGCAAGACGTTATAAATGTATATATGGTTGCCAGGGCGTTCTCAAGCGATATTTCAGTTTAGTAAATAAAGATGAAAAGATTATAACAAAACCTCCAATCAATTTAACGCTATAATATGACCAAAATACTTATTAAAAAGAAAAACTTAGAATTTCAAGATAGTCTCTCTGTGTGTGTGTGTTGAATATGACAGGAGTGTATTCATGATAGTTCTTCAAAAGTACATGGAACGTAAGGCATTAAAGAAATTCCAAAAACATTACGTAAAGTTATTTATGCGCGTGAAAAGAACAAAATAAAATATGCTAAAGAATCGTGTCCTTTTTAAAGAATTTATAAGTTTGTAGCGAAAGAGTTTGGGTTGCGCCATGTTAATGTCAAATCAATGTCTTCATAAATATGTATTGTCCTTCTACTTATACAGCAGACGATTCTTCTATCTTCTGCTGATTTAATTTAGTATCGGCTGGTAGTGTTGATCAGGTTGGTTACCCTTGATTTGTTTTCAAATATTGTTCGTTTTACGTGTGTTTTCCGTTTTTTTTAACTCCTTCGAATAACATGTTTGTCCCAAAAGTTCGCAAACACTGGCAAAAAATTGGAATACCATTATTATTCGCCGTTATATATAATGTCTTTGTATTATGTATAAAGTAATTCAATATAATATAATATAATAATTTACTTATACTCATCAGAGGATTCCAACTTTCTATATAATATAATACGGCTTATGATTGTAAAACGACATTTGAAATACTATCCCGCTTGTGTTCTTTACAATTCACTCTTTCATACCTCATCCAAAAGGTTAGAAATAATCGTTATTTCTCCTTGAAATAAATTTTGATGCGGGATAGTATTCCACATGCGGGATAGTATTTCAAATGTCGTTTTATATAAAGTAATTGTATTATGTATTAATATGTATTCACCGTAATATTATTCGCCAAGTAGAAAGAAAAACATTTTAAGAAAAACACGAACTTTTGGGATAACCTTATAACATGTTTGTCCAAATGTATTAAAGGGATGACCTAATTAAGAATGGTTTACAAATCCTTGGAAGTCTAACGGCAGTTTATATTGTACATAGGACCAATAGAGATGTTGTTTGCAGTATATAATATAGGTAATGGCATTTCAAGCCAACATAGTTGTTGATCATTATAACAAAACAGAGGAATATTTCAATATAAGCTGATTTTATCAGTATACGCTCAACATAAACATTTAACAGTTCTAACATGAAGTTATGACAATTCCTCACCAGATAATGAAAGCTTCAACATAAGTGGATAAATGTTACAACATGGAGTGATAACAATTTCAACTCCAGAGAAAATGACAGCTTCAACATAAACGGCACCAGCAAATACCAGCTTCAACAAAAACGGATGACAATTTCAACACCAGGAAATGCCAGCTTCATCATAAACGGATAAGAATTTAAACACCCGATAATAACAGCTTCGACATAAACGACACCAGGAAATGACAGCTTCAACATAAACAAAAAACAATTTCAACACCAAGTAATGACAGCTTCGGCATAAACGAAACCAGCATATGACAGCGTCAACATAAACGGATGACAATTTGAACACCAGGAAATGACAGTGTCAACATAAACGGATGACAATTTCAACACCAAGTAATGACAGCTTCGGCATAAACGACACCAGCAAATGACAGCTTCAACATAAACGGATGACAATTTGAACACCAGGAAATTACAGTGTCAACATAAACGGATGATATTTTCAACACCAGATAATGACAACTTCGACATAAACGAGACCAGCAAATGCCAGCTTCAACAAAAACGGATGACATTTTCAACACCATATAATGACAGCTTCGACATAAACGACGCCAGCAAATGCCAGCTTCAACAAAAACGGATGACAATTTGAACACCAGGAAATGACAGTGTCAACATAAACGGATGACATTTTCAACACCAGATAATGACAGCTTCGACATAAACGACACCAGCAAATGACAGCTTCATCATAAACGACACCAGGAAATGACAGTGTCAACATAAACGGATGACAATTTCAACACCAAGTAATGACAGCTTCGGCATAAACGACACCAGCAAATGACAGCCTCAACATAAACGAATGACAATTGAACACCAGGAAATGACAGTGTCAACATAAATGGATGACAATTTCAACACCAAGTAATGACAGCTTCGGCATAAACGACACCAGCCAATGACAGCTTCAACATAAACGGATGACAATTTGAACACCAGGAAATGACAGTGTTAACATAAACGGATGACAATTTCAACACCAGATAATGACAGCTTCGGCATAAACGACACCAGCAAATGCCAGCTTCAACAAAAACGGATGACAATTTCAACACCAGGAAATGACAGTGTCAACATAAACAGATAACAATTTCAACACCAGATAATGACAGCTTCGACATAAACAGATAACAATTTTAACACCAGATAATGACAGCTTCAACATAAACAGATAACAATTTCAACACCAGATAATGGCAGCTTCAACATAAACAGATAACAATTTCAACACCAGATAATGACAGCTTCGGCATAAACGACACCAGCAAATGCCAGCTTCAACAAAAACAGATAACAATTTGAACACCAGGAAATGACAGCTTCAACATAAACGGATAACAATTTAAACACCAGATAATGACAACTTCACCCTAAACGGCACCAGCAAATGACAGCTTCAACATAAACGGCACCAGCAAATGACAGCTTCAACATAAACGGCACCAGCAAATGACAGCTTCAACATAAACGGAAGACAGTTCCAACGGTGACAAGGAGGGCTGGCTGGAGTGACGACAGCATAGAAAGTTCATCAGACCCAGCAGCAGAGACAAAGGTTGACACCACGTGGGGCTGTAAATATAGGCGGACGTCAACCCTGACCTTCTGGTGAATCACGGATTGCACCATTTCCTGCTCACAGCCCCCTACAGAGACTTCCGGTTGTCTTGAGACCCCACAACTTCTGTTGGCCATCAGAGATTCCAACAAAGTTGATCTACACAATTCATTCTCAGAGTAACCCCGAGATTGCATCAACCATTGTTGGCAATCTCAGATTCTCTCAGAGATGCTCTAAGACCGCAAAACCCATTTTAGCCATGCCAGGTTACCCATGGGTTGGTTGAGACACATCTACAACGAGCATCAACGTGCCACAAACTTAAAAAACTTAATCATATCCTCTTCTTCTTCTTTCTTATCTCCATACTGGGTGTAGTAGAATACGTCTACCTTTGTCATTAAGACTGGGAGCACTACTCAGTAGCAGGCCGACTTATCTCCAAAAGAAATGGTCGCCTCTGACATGAGGAACAGACGCCATGTGCAGCCGCTTCTAACATGGAGTACAAACGCTGCTCATCCTGTACCCCTGGATTAGGAGCCCTTAAAGGGTACCATCAGCCAGGCCAGCTGAGACCAGGTTTTTTAGTGAGCTTTTTACTGCTCCCCCTCCTCCTCATCTTCTAACAAGAGAATGTCTACATGTCATAATATTCAGAAATATATAAATAAAATGAATCCTATGTTGGAGTATGAGGTAAGAGAAGATAAAACAGCCGGGTCAAAACTATTCTTTTGGGCATCAGATGTCTATCATTCCTTTCCTTGTCACCGACCAGAGCCTTGCAGACAATGGATAGCTCTTAGGAAAGATCCTCCAACCAAAAGTACCCAGTTAAACCAATTGAGAACCTATTTAGAATAAGCGATTAAAGAACAACGTGGTGTTCTGGTTTTTCCCTTCATTGCAGTCTTTGAAACCTGTTAAACCCGACATGCGATTCTCAAATTTATATTAATCTTAAATCTATATTATGATACATTAGCGCGCCATCTGTTATCAAAATTCGAAACTATTATAGACGCGTAAGATTATTTTTAAAATAGAAAATACTCACCACTAATGAGCCAGGCCCTCCCATTAATTTTTCCATTGCAGTAAGGGAAGTAGAAATTGTTTTATTTTAAAAAGAATCATACGCGTCTATAATAGTTTTAAATTTATATATACACAACTTTTTAAATATTGAAAATTTTATTTTTAAAGTAGGAAAGTCAAGTTTTACATACTTGTCGGAGAAATATTCACAAACACAAGACTTCAATGCATCATCTCTAAATAATAATTCAATCATTCTAAAGCTATATTATCAATTAAAACAATCATCTACAGCCTGTACAGGTTCTGGCTTACCATGAATTCCTAGAGTGATCTGGTTGATTCAACCGGCTACGATGGTTCACTCTTGATAACCTAGGCCTTTCCAATAGCTTCCCATCGGAGCAAGTAGCATTTAAAATAGTTTTAAAATTTGGATAGTGACGTTTAAATGATTTTTATTCAATATAGCTACATCAACCAAATATTTATTCAATTCACGACGTTTGAGTACCACGCTATCACTTTCCATCATTTCCTTGAAGAGAATGATAGCTAGTCACTGAAAACGTCTGGAATTGGATAAATCATTGGTTCATATAGCTATATCCAAACAAACTTATATAAACCAACAGATTATCTTTAAAAAATGAATTTTTGTAAAAGAATATTACGGGTTTAGTCTTGTATTGCAATCTTAATATGATACGTAGATTATTACTTCTCCTGAGGAAGACAAAATATTTTTGTCGAATCGTTGAGAAAATAATAAACTCTAACTGGCCGAAGTGTCTATTTTTCATATAAATATGAATGCCGGCCAGGCAGCTTCTATCTTTACGATACGTAGATTATTCCAACTTTTCTTAAGTTGACCTTGTAAGAAATGGAGACCCTTTAGTTATCCAACCTTTCTGATTATGTCTACTCAGTTGCTATCTAAACAGGCTTAACGATGATTAAAATATAAAGAACACGAAAAAGGATGAATCTATTATAACCAGCGTTTCCAGAAAGTCAACAGAATTTGGAATAAATCTAAAAGTTTGATGATATTTGACCTATTTAAATGTTTCACACACAAACCTTTATTAACTGGTCTTATAGAAGATTCTCCTTGGAGACCATTTAAATGTTTCTATTCTTGCCTTTAAATTAAAATATTTTAAATGACAAAGAACATGGAAATGTCACCAGGGCGCCTCAGGGGATCATCTACTTAACAATGTCACCCCCCTGCTTCCCTCTCTATATAAAAAAAAATGCCAGGAAGCTCCCTCGAACACTAACGAGCGACATCAAAGAAACCGCTCACCCTGGAAAATGTTGAACAAAAGGAAAAAATTACATCGCTGTTCAATCGATTTATTTTGAGAAAAGATTTTTCCCTTTTCTTTCATCAAGATATTACAAGAGAATTAGAACAATTTCTTGTCATATGATTTCTCCAACTCTTCCCCCTTCTTTTCCAATTTTAACAGAATTTTTGAGAAAGATTCTTCCTTTCATTCTTATCTGAATATTTCCTTAAAGAAAAGTTCTAAATCAGAATTGATATCTTAATTGATAGGGTCTATTTGCATATGTACCATAGGCTATGCAAATTACACGAAGGTTTATGTTAATTAGTCGTTAGTTAGGTGTACTTGGGGTGGTAAATAGTAAAGCAAACTTAAACTGTTCTGTAAGACAAACAAATTTAATAAATGTTCCAGATTAAGTAGAACCCGCTTTCTGGTTAGAATTTTCTTGTATTAAATACTACTACATATTCGATATTTATTCAAAATATTGCTACGTTTCGATGTCTCCCTGGTTGTCTCCATGATGAAAGTCTTCGAGATTTATGAAAGCTTCACAAACATTTATTTGCCAACGTCTTGGTGACCCGTTTACAATATTCATAGTCGAACCTACGAATTTATAGTAAAATGTTAATCCATAAAGGTCGTCTCTCACGTCAAAATGTGTTGCGGTTTTGTCACCGACGCGAGCTGAGACAGTCATTATAAATGACACTTAGATTAGTTAATATTTTGACGAAAGAGACAATCATTTTTTTTATAGATCAATATCCTCTTGGCAAAATTCCCATCTCTCTATATATAAATAAAAACAAAATATGGCAAAAAAAAGGACAGAACGCTGCTATCTAAAAAGATCATGTGAGCGGTCAGGAAATGCCTTCTTTATTTTTAATATCAACACCTGACACACTTATCTTTTATTTTTTTTTTCTATTGCTTTTTCATATATATATATATGACACTTGTGCCACTTCCAGTATGAATAAAGTGGGAAAATTAGGGCGATTCTGATAGACCATCTAAAATAAACAAAGATAATTTCCTTCCTCGACTTGGCATATATATCAATATGACAAGGAATTGTGATTAGAATTTCAAAAAGTTTAAATTGTTTTAGGATTGAAAGAGATGGGGACACTTTAAATAAAAACGTATGCTGTTTGGTAAAACATTTTCCCTAAATCCTAAAACTTCCTATATGTGCACATTGAATTCGTATACGCCCAAGGAGGAAGGAAGTAATTTTGTTTATTTTAGATGTTCTTCCATAATCGCCTTCCTCTATATTGATACTGGAAGTGTATTCTAGAAATGTGTAAATTACGAGATATATATTCTGAGTACCTTAGTGGGTCATTGCCACACTGATGAGGGTCATCAGGCTGAAAGTGGTTGCTTTCCTTGATTCATCGAGGAAATGGGTTGGTCAATAAAGTGGAATACATTTAAAATTTAACGTTTAGTTGATATTTAGTCCAAAAGATGGCGCTTTACCAACTCAAAATATTTTTTGAGTTGCTAATGGCATATCTTTTCATTCATTTTATAACTGACTAACCTTCTTTTCATTTCTTTCTTATTTACGCGGCTGATTCCACACTAGGCTGTTCAGTGATTCGCTATCCATGACGTATGCACGAAGGAACGTGTGGCCATTGGACATGCGTCGGACCAGAAGACTGTTGTTGAGTGATGCGCTGTCTGGAGTATAGGAGCTCCATCTATTATTTCTTCCTGTGGTGAATCTGTATAAGACCGCTGGTCTTAATAAAACTTTGTGTGTGTGTGATTGGTTCATTTCTTATTCTATTTTTTAGAGTTGGAGTTTAATTTTAATAAGAATCATTCGAAACTATTATAGACGCGTATGCTTCTTTTAAAAATAAACAATTTCTACTGCTCTTGCTGCAATGGAAAAATTAATGGGAGAGCCTGACTCATCAGTGGTGAATCCTCTCAGCGGTTTCGCCAATTTAATCTTCCATACCGCTGTTATATAACACTGATGAGCAAGGCTCTCCCATTAATTTTTCCATTGCAGTAAGAGCAGTAGAAATTGTTTAATTTTTAAAAGAATCATACGCGTCTATAATAGTTTCCAATTTTCATAACAGATGGCGCGCTAATGATTCATAAAAAGAATCATACGTGTCTAAAATAGTTTCAATGTAATTCTATATACAGTTAAACCTGTCTATAGCGCCCCCTCTAAATAGCGCCTTCCTCTCTATAGCGCCCGATTTTAAATACGTAGTACGATGCGATTTACATTAAAAATGACCTGTCTATAGCACTCCCTATCTATAACATCCTATTTTGTTGAGTTCCAAGAGGGGGCGCTATAGACAGGTTTAAATTTATTTGATAAATATATTATATTCAAGTTACAAATACCTATTCATTAGGTACGTAGAGGATAATATAACATACATAAATTGATAGTTCTCTCGTGCGTCTGCTGGAATAATAGCAATGGGAATATGGTTGGTTGTCAGCGGGCAAGCAGAATGGATGACCACATGCACGCACATACGTATAGTACCTACCTATCTCAGCCTTTCAACAGATGACCAATGATTGGTGGTAGCGCTGATTGGACGTCACGCTACACTGCTTAATCTTCGGCTGCTAGAATATGGATAATTATGATAAATATTCTTGGAGATATTCTTTTGTATTTATTCTGAATAAACTCTGTGTATGAATACTTGTGTGGTTTGTTAGTATGGAAAAATCCTTTATAAAGTATCTGACACCGAAATAATGTTTTGTAGTAAGGGAATAGATAATAAAGAATTTTATCATAATTTACAATATTGTATGTCTATGAATATTGTGTTTGCTACTATAGAAAAATTCCTTATAAAATATCCTACTACCCACACCGAAATAATGGGGTTTGGTAAGGGAATAGATAATAAAGCAATTTATCATAATTTACATTATTCTAAATCTCTTTACTCTTTACTTTCTGTGTATGAATATTGTGTTTGCTAGTATATAGAAAAATTCCTTATAAAATATCCCAATACTGATTCCAATATAATGGTTTATTAGTAAGGAAATAGTTAAAAAAAGGTAATTTATCTTAATTTACAATTTTCTTAAACTTTTTTACTCTTTCCTTTCTGTGTATGAATATTTGGTTTGCTAGTATATTGCCACGTGGAAGATTAGGGAAGACCAACTTCGGGATAAGGCAACAATTTATTTCAGGCAAGAACAAACTATGAGCGATAAACAAAAGATAAGCAAAAGAGGGAAGTGTACAGAGTATAGCAAAATATAAACATAAAAAAAATAATACTCTGCTAAAATAATAAATACTTTGTTACAATATAGAAAAATTCCTTATAAAGTATCCCACTACTGACAACAATATAATGGATTTTAGTAAGGGAATAGATAATAAGGTAATTATTTCAGTAGCCTATTCAGTAATTCGCTAACCATGACGTATGCACGAAGGAACATGTGGACATTGGACATTCGTCGGACCTGGAGGCTGTTGTTGGGTGCTGCGCTGCCTGGAGTATAGGAGCTCCATCTATGCTTCCTTTCTTTCTGTGATGAATCTGTATAAGACCGGTGGTCTTAATAAAGCTGTGTGTGTACTAGAAGATAGTCATATCAATAAATAATTGATGTTTAGATTAAGAAAACCGTAAAAAGAAACTTACAATGTAACTTTCAAGAACAAATGGAGAAATAAAAGAATCGTTAGTCAAATGATACTGATGAAAGAATGGTTTTCTTAAATGGCGTTACGTGTTTAGAAAAGTTGCCAAATTACTGATGCCAACGACTCTACCCCGGAAGGATTTGTTTACATGTTTAAGTGCCAAGTTTATAATCAGCTTGTATATAAAGAATCAGACGAAAGTATTACTCAAATCGTCTGCTAAAGAATACTTTCCTCAGGGGTATTCATCCTTGCAATTCCTGGATGTCCCAATCTTCTTCCCAACACTCATTCCTATCCAATCTCTGAGAGGCAGGAATTTGAATACCTTCCTGAGCTCCCCCAACAATAGGAGCTCTCCCGACCCGGGTCGATGAATCGATGCTCTCGGCTGCTTGACAAAAAAAAAGTCACATCCTGTTGAAAGTGATCAGGTGTTGCCAGATTCCTCGGGAGTGAAAGTCAGAAGTGTTGCCGAAAATTTATTTGCAAGATTAAACTTAGGCGCTGACTACATGAGACATATGGGATGAAATAAGAATTTCTGGGAAATATATATATACGAAAGGCTTTATGGAAATCACAGGAGAATGATTTTAAACCATCAACATTTTAACTTCCGTTCTCTGGGTTTAACCTATACGGATTTTTGGAATTTTATTAGAATGTTTGAAGCTACTTCTTGTAATTTTTTTTTACAGACTGCAATGATAAAAATTATAATGGAAGGATATTATTGCTCATCACGGAGAACCCTCTCAGCGGAATTTTTAATTATAAAAATATAATATTAATTAATATTATTTTTTTACACTATATATATATAGAGAACGGTAAAATGGTCATAATATTTTATATGGTTTTATCATTGTGCTTCCTGATATATATATTATATAATAAAAGGAATATATTGGATTGAATAAGAAGATTTATTAGCCAATATTTCGGTTGGCTGAATGCCAGCCTCTTTGTCAAGCTATAACAACGTATTATTCTGTACATATATATAATACAACATATACAAGTTGCGGGAGGATGATATTCATATATATCTAGAGAGACACGTCTTCCTTCACTTATATATATATATATATATATTAAAATATTATTCTATTTAAAATTAAATTTCATAGATCCAAATACTCTGTTAAATCGACCGCCAGAGGTCATGCTTCCCCTATAAAAACTCGTTGTTCTTTCCCGCTGGCCGGCTCAAAACTTTTGTACATTATGTAAATAAGCTTTTCATTTTTTTTATTCTTACGCTTTAAGCCAGGCAGTACTTTTACCAAATTATGTATTTTATATATTCCTTAGCTCAATTAAAGTAACTTCTGATCAAAACCATTCTTATTATTATTCTTTCAAGATTTTAACCACGACTGCATTAACATAGTATAATCCTCAAGAAAATTAAATACAAGCAGAAAATCTCTTTTTTTATATATAAGATATATATGTCCCAAAAGTTCGTGTTTTTCTTAAAACGTTTTTTTATTACTTGGCGAATAATGTTATTACAGCGAATACACAATAATACAATTACTTTATACATAATACAAAGACATTATACATAACGGCGAATAATATAATGACGAATAATATTGGTATTTCAATTTTTTGCAAGTATTTACGAACTTTTGGGACAACATTGTATTAAAGACTATGCAGACTGAAATTTTGCATGTATTGACAAGATGTCAATAAAATTGTCAAGAGTTATATTGTAGCGAAGTATAATTATTAATTCACACTAGTTATAACAGAGTATCATTTTTTATTTTATATTTGACTACTCTGTAAGCTTCCCTCATTTCTTTATCTTTTGTTTATCCTTCATAGTTTGTTCTTGCCTGAAATAAATTGCTCTCTCATCCCAAAGTTGGTCTTCCCTAATTTTCCACGTGACAATATATTTAAATCGTTTATTTACAAGGTACCTATATAAGACAGCACTACTTGTGTTCTTCAAGCTGATTGGTACTGGAAATTTGTACGTAATTGCAGGGGGTCAATGGAAGGATGGTCTAGACTCTAGACCGTTGGATTTCGACCACTACGACCCGGGTTTGATTCCCGCATTGGGCACATTTTTTCTCATTAAAAATAATCCTCAAATGGCCCCCGATTCTTGCAGAGGTCCAACCCCACCAGCGAGTACAAGTAACCAAACAGGGCTCTGGCACATTTGTGAGTGCAAAGTCGAACTGCTTTTCAAATGTGTAGACATGTGGTGCACTTAAAGTAAAAGCAGTCGCCTACGTCTACCCACCATGATTATCATGCCCTGTACCACGTGTACTAGGGATAAGCAAAGACATAATTGCATATTTACAGCGTTTCGTTAGGTAATATCATCGAGAAGATAGTAATTCACTTAGAGTATAATAAGTCAATAGAATCGTTGTATCGGCTTACTAGATTAAACTGGTGAAAATGTCACTAGTTATGTCTTACTATCTGAGTATAGCAATTGTATTAATTGATTTGAATCTCCTTGACGTAAATTAAACAAATACAAAGGTTTCTGGAGATAAGTTCCTTTTATCTTTATTAACGCAGTCTCAAGTTTTCAGCAATATCTGCTAACCAGAAGAACATAGATAAACGAAACTAATAAAACGCCACCTGATGCCAAACTATTACAAAATATTTATAATAATGATTTTTCTAATAGTTTGGCATCAAGCAGTGTTTAATTTGTTTATTTATGTACTCCTGTAGATGGGCAGAGATTCCCGAAAGCTTGAGACTACGTTAATAAAATGAAAAGAAACTCAAATCTAGAAATCTGTGGTATTGTTTAATTTGCGTCCAGGAGATTTGATTCAATACAAATGCTCAGATAGTAAGACATGACTAGTGACAATTTCACCAGTTTAATATATTGTATAGTAAACCGATACAATGATTCTATTGACTTATTGACTGTTCTATTAACACTTGTAGTGTTCGTCGCATTGTGGGGTTAATATTGTCGCAGGAGATAAATAAAGCAAGGGCAAATTTGGGAATAATTAATTTAATATAAAGGGTATTTACCTTTTAGTTCTCCTATAAAATTATATACAAGAGGTATTTATAGGGAGAACAACTTATCCCAAGGTAAAAATAATAATAATGAGCGTCGTCAGACACCGAGGCGTCCCGTTTTCCTTATTTGCCGATAAGATTCCGAGAACCCCTCACACCTGTGGTCGTCCCCCCGGAGTCCAGTGATGATTGACAGGTGTTCCATGGAGCTTCTTGTGACCGGAGTTGCAGAGCTACTTGACAATATACATAAGAAATAGCGTAAAAATATTTATATTAGAAAGATATGATTGGTAACATGTAATTTATTATCAGTTCTGGATGTCACTCCAAGTATGTCGTGGAGGAAGAGCTACACACCCTGGAAACAATGCTGGAATGTTTCAATGTGCTGACGTGAGCCACCGCACATGTAGCAAGCCGTCAGTGCCATGACAAGGTCGTATCCTCTACCTTAGCTTTATTTTTAGCGCTGTGTCTTTGTGTCAGCAGTCACTGTCTCTCTATATAACTCCACACTTGTGTGTGTACACTCAACGACAAAACTTAGGAAGGTTTCATATTTTCATGTCGCCGGTCGTCTGTTTTTTTCTTTTTTTTTAAGGAAATAGAGACAATTTTTCTCCAACTTGGTTATCTCGTGTGTCTTCAATAAAGGTCACTGTAATATATTTCAGAGTTATTGTCTGATTCTCTATTTTCAAGGACCTGGCTTATCAGTAGTGAATCCTTCCAGCGGTTTTTCAAGAGGTCAGTTTCAGTATCGGTATTAAAGGAAGACAGAAAAATATGCAAAATAACAGCAGTATGGTAGATTAAACTAGAGAAATCGCTAGGAGGGTTCAGTACTGATGGACCTGACTATCAATAATGTATCAGTACAGTAAGGGCAGTAGAAAATTGTTAAATCTTAAAAAGAATCATACGCGTCCAAAATAATTTAAATTTCTTATATATTTATTTAGTGCTATATTAATGAAGTATTTCCACGCTTACAGATACTAATGCAATAAATGTAACACACACACATACAACTTTATTAAGACCACCGGTCTTATACAGATTCACCATAGGAAGAAATCATAGATGGATCCCCTATACTCCAGGTAGCGCAGAGCCCAACAGACTCCAGGTCCGACACATGTCCAGTGGCCACACAGTACATAGATTTCACTTTTTAGCGAATCACTCAAAAGGCGAGTGTGAAATCAGTCAGTCTTATCTTTTCTCATCCAAATAGACCACGACATTCGGCGATTCTATTAATCTACTCCGAACGTTGACTGCGGTCTTATAGAATCTATATAAACAAATAAGAAGACATATAAATGTAATAACCAAAGAAGATTTAATTCTTATGAAATATATGAGAATAATATTTGAGGTCATAGAGGCAGTCATCATAAACTGAGGAGAACTAATTATGTTTCTAGCCAATAAACCAGTCCATTCATTCTGCCCATAATTACCTTAATGACACTGGAGAATAACTAATTCTACTAAACTGGCATACCTTTCTGTAAATTGGATTTGGCCCGGCATTCCTTTACTGGGTGTTGCCCTCGATGACCGCCAGGTGGCTAGATGGACGCACGGGTGTTTGCTCTAATAACTCACATTGTCTTCTGTTTCTTTATGGGATTTAAGAATATTCATAGATTGAGAGTAAAATTATGCTTCGAATTTTTGCACACATCTTTCTCAATGTATTTTTAAAAAACTTGCTACTCGTGCATCACGTGGATACTTTTTTTTATAAGGTTTGAATCCCGGAAGAAGATAGGGTGAACTGTGCCTCGTCAAAATATTGGAAGTTTGTTGAAGATTGTGATCCAAATTATAAGCCTTATTTTATTAACACACAGATATATATGTGGTGATAAAGATATATATACACAGGAAAACATAATTAAGACATTCAAGCTCACAAATAGATTAGTATGGGTATATACGAGGTAAAGATGGAAATTTCGCCTATTTAACCAGTGTCTTGTCAATAAAAGTGCGGCAAACATTTCACGACAGAATCTGTCAAAAAGGTGTTTCAGATGGTGAAATTGAATGGCCAAATTTAGGCCAGAGAATCCATTGTACTATTACAGGAAGTTGCATTAATTTATTAGAATTTATTAACCAATTTTTTTTTTTCAGAAAAAAAAAATCGACGTCTACTTGATATTTTTTTACGGATAGATAGGAGTAAGGATTCCGACCACACCTCCCTACAGTCTCCCCTGGACCCTTGGAATATTCCACAAAATTTTGGTCCGTTTTCAAGTTGACAACTCTTTTTTTGCCGGTCCCAAGCCCGGATGAAAAAAGAGGGAGCAGTAACAAGCTCGTTAAAAAACCTGGGTTCAGCTGGCCTGGCTGATAGTACCCTGTAAGGACTTCAGGGATACAGGATGAATTGTACTCCATGTTAGGAGCGGCTGTACATGACGTCTTATTCCTCATGTCAGAGATGGTCATTACATATTGGAGCTAAGTCGGCCTGCTACTGAGTAGTGTTCCTAGTCTTAATGAATGGCAGACGCATTCTACTTCACACAATCATTATCGATATCAAATCTTCTTTGATAAGCTTTACCCATAACCAGCAGACACTATATCAAGCTCTACAGGATTGATACCCTGACATGATTGGGTGGAGATAAGAAATAATAAGACCAAGTTGACATAAAACCGATATCTTCAGCAATGTGTCCAGTGTAACGTCAGGAGATGCAGTCCGTGCTCTTGATGAGAAATCTACTATGAGGACACAATTCAATCTATAACAGCTCGATATAGGACACATCAACATCCGATAGATGGCACTAGGTCATCAAAAACATACAGTTGCAGATCAGAAGATACTCAATTATATTATTCTTATACACCCTGATCCACTTCTCTGCTTTCAACTCTTTTCAAGCATTCATTCAATGCATTTTGAAAATCCTTTTATCATATTTATATAACTCCTAATATTTTTTGAAAATAATCATATTTTTTATTACCTATTGTGATATGATGCATTAGCGCATCATCTGTTATGAAAATTAGAAACTATTATAGACGCGAATTCTTTTTAAAATTTAAACAATTTCTACTGCCCTTAGTGCAATGGCACTAAGGGCAGTAGAAAATTTTCAATTTTTTAAAAGAATCATGCCTATTGTATTGTTCACATAATCCATAAACATTAGAAACATTTATAAAATATAATTATTGTAATATGTTTTGTTTATACTTATTAGTGATGAAAGATATATTTATATAGAAGACTTATTTCATTTAAGTGAACAAAGTGCAACATACTAATAATGTAAATATAGATGTATTTTACATATTTATAAAAACATAAAAAAAAGTCGGTGGACGAGTGGGTAACACGCTCGATTCCCGACAGTCATGAACCGGGATTGAATCCCACGTTAACATTTTGTTTTAATATGTGAATAACCTTCACATATTATTCACTGTTTCAATTATCATGAACTAGGTTGCTCTTGTTGAGCGGTATCTATTAATGTGATTTTGAACATTTATAAAAAAACAATAATATTGGTCGATGGTCAAATATATTTAAACATATTATATTATATTACAGTAATTAAAGTTAGTCGTTTTATAATGAACATTAGTTCGAAATTTTCTATTTTTGCCCGACCCTATTTATTTATCAAAAGTTTCACGGATAACTCTATTGTAATGCAAAAAAGAGGGTCAAATAAAAACAAAACAAAAAATTATAATAATATATATATGTTGTATTCATTCAATAATATAGAGAGTTTTCTGCGAAATGTTTGAGTTGAAAAAAACTCCTAAAATATTGAAGAAATTCAATTTTAAAGTTTCAGACATGCGCACAATATTCTGTAATTAAAAAACGTTAGTTAATATATTTTTAAAAACGCGTTAACTATGTTATTAATATATATTAAAATTTAGCTTGGCACCACATCCATTACCTCCACACGACCCCATTTTGAGCCAATCGATATGCATGACCCGGCTTATAGTCCGGACACTGCTCCAACTCACAGTAGTAAAACTATATATTAGACCGGAGTGTGTCTAGCTAGACTTTGTGCACTATTGTAGCGTATATAGGGGGCCGGTGGAAGGTTTAAACCGTTGGTTTTCAACCGCTACGACCCGGGTTCGAATCCCGCATTGGACACTTTTTTCTAATTAATAAAAAATGATCCAATGGCCCCCGATTCTTGCAAAAGTCCAACCCCACCAGCGAGTGCAAGTAACCAAACGGGGATCTAGGATATTTGTAAGTGCAAAAGTCGAACTGCATTTCACATGTGTAAACATGTGGTGCACTTACAGTAAAAGCAGTCTCCAACTTCTACCCACCATGATTATCATGGCCTGTACCACGTGTACTAGGGATACTTTAAAAAAATGGTAGCGTGGATCTTACTTCCCTACTGCCCTTACTTACAGAAATGATAATATATTTCAAGGACACTTGGCTCATCAGTGATGAACCCTCACAGCGGTTTCGCCAGTTTAATCTACCATATATCGTTCTATCATTGTTATATAGAAAATTCATCTTTTTTGTGTGTGTGAAAAAAGAAACATTCGTCTTCTTAAATAATTTACAATTTAAAACACAGAGGGCGCTCTAATTCGTCCTATATTAAATTCTGCCTATACACTCATGGACAAAACTTAAGGAAGTTGTACCCTTTAACATGTATTTCTGGATTCAGGCAATAAATCTGAAAGATATTACAGTGACCTTTATTGAAGAAACACGAGATAACCAATATACACTCATGGACAAAACTTAAGGAAGTTGTACCCTTTAACATGTATTTCTGGATTCAGGCAATAAATCTGAAAGATATTACAGTGACCTTTATTGAAGAAACACGAGATAACCAATATACACTCATGGACAAAACTTAAGGAAGTTGTACCCTTTAACATGTATTTCTGGATTCAGGCAATAAATCTGAAAGATATTACAGTGACCTTTATTGAAGAAACACGAGATAACCAATATACACTCATGGACAAAACTTAAGGAAGTTGTACCCTTTAACATGTATTTCTGGATTCAGGCAATAAATCTGAAAGATATTACAGTGATCTTTATTGAAGAAACACGAGATAACCAATATACACTCATGGACAAAACTTAAGGAAGTTGTACCCTTTAACATGTATTTCTGGATTCAGGCAATAAATCTGAAAGATATTACAGTGACCTTTATTGAAGAAACACGAGATAACCAATATACACTCATGGACAAAACTTAAGGAAGTTGTACCCTTTAACATGTATTTCTGGATTCAGGCAATAACTCTGAAAGATATTACAGTGACCTTTATTGAAGAAACACGAGATAACCAATATACACTCATGGACAAAACTTAAGGAAGTTGTACCCTTTAACATGTATTTCTGGATTCAGGCAATAACTCTGAAAGATATTACAGTGACCTTTATTGAAGAAACACGAGATAACCAATATACACTCATGGACAACACTTAAGGAAGTTGTACCCTTTAACATGTATTTCTGGATTCAGGCAATAACTCTGAAAGATATTTGTAACAAAGTGACCTTTATTGAAGATACACGGAATAATCAAGTGTGAACAAAATTGCTTCTATCTCTTTCAAAAATACAGATGACCGGCGATATCAAAGACTTTCCACCTCCTTAAGTTTTGTCTATGATTGTATATAAACGTATTGGATATGTTTTTAATCAACAACTCGCCATTCCATCACATTTATTGATATCCTATGAAAACAAAAATCACCAAGTATCGTATATTCCTATGAGAAAGCTTCACTACCTTATAACGCTCTTTTGTAAAAATAATAATATAAAATGTGATATTGTACTGGGATAAGGTGTATAAATTATGAAAAAGGCATCTCCTTATCGTGCAACTTGGTTAGATTTTCTTGATTAATCAAGATTGGGTATTTGGCTTATTCTGGCATAATTAAAAATCAACGAGAATAGTTGATATTTATTCCGATAGATGGCGCAAGCCATCAGCAACTTTCAGTTATGGTTATGCAAAGGAGATGCTTTTTCAAACCTCTTATGTAAATTTGTGAAAAATATATATATTGAGTTACAAGGAACAAAACCCTCTCTTTTTAACATTTCTAGAGACTATTTACAAATCGTAGAAAGAAAAAAAAAGCTCAAATTCAAACCTTGATCTTGAAATAGTTTCAAGGATTCTTTATAAGAATGATAGAAAACAACCATATTCTGATAGAAAACTTCTGATTAAAGAAGGCAAAAAAAAAGCGGCAATGATTGCACCAGAAACGCCGTACTTATTGAATGGGTTTATGCAAATTAGAGGCAACAAATGGGGTCCTATTATCTGAGAGACTTTGCTCCAACAGACACAATGATTTATTGCACAGAGAGAGCTAACAGAAAACTTTGCTTTAAGCCACCAAATCTAGATAGATGCCTCGACTTTTTAAGGATTTCCTTCAGTTTAAAATGAAATATTAGCATCTACTTTTAATATCGAAAATGGGAGAATTTGAATTGATAGGACCTGATAAAAATAGGAAGGATATACGTTCGTTAAGGAATCCGGACTTTGAAAGTAAATTGACTTTTTTTAATTCTTTGTGATATTTGTCTTTTGTTGTCCTGAACCCCTCATTGTGGCGCCATTTTATTAGCTTAATCTACCCAAAACCTACCATAGAAAATGGATTAGGAAAAGGTTATAAAACGCAGAATTTTCATTCAAGACTCAAATTTCCTTTCTTTAAAAACCTTTGTAATCGATCGTATAATACAATAAAGGAATTTGAAATTTCTGCATTAAAGGTTTTTATCTTAAGTTGATATTTTTCGTAACATAAAATTATTTAAAGTGATCGAAAAATTTTATATATTGGTCTTAATGAATTATTTTAAGTGTCTTATCTTTTCGCGTCGGAGTAGAAATAAAATTTGTCAATTTAAATGAAATGAATGAGTATGTTTATTATTTAGAATTTATGCAACTTTATGATTTTTTGAAATTACGATCGAACTATGATTAAGCATTTTTAATAAATTGAAGCAATAAACGAATTAAGATCCTGGGAAACGACGATAAAGGTTTCAAGGTAGTTGAGTGACCTTGGCTGTCCTCTGTGCTTTCCTACAAACTGCTACTGTACAAGATCAGAAGTAGACAAACAGTTAACAAGCCCCAATGGTGTATAGATTCCATGAATACAGCAGAGATTGGTAGATCATCAACAGGTACCAAGATGTACAAGATCAGAAGTAGACAAACAGCTAACAAGCCCCAATGGTGTATAGGTTCCATGAATACAGCAGAGATTGGTAGATCATCAACAGGTACCATGATCTACAGGATCAGAAGGTGAAAGGTTTATCAATGTAAAGCATTAGGGAAGATAGACAACCTCCATGGTATATAAGGTTAGGGGAGGTAAGAAAGCTATCAGCAATCTCCATGGTGTACAAGGCTAGGGCAAATAGGAAAGCTCTCAACAAGCTCCATGGTTTATAAGTTAGGAGGAGGTAGGAAAGCTCTGAACAAGTCCCATGGTGTACGAGTCTGGGGGAAATAGAAAAGCTCTCAACAAGCTCCATGGTTTATAAGTTAAGGAGGAGGTAGGAAGGCTCTGAACAAGTCCCATGGTGTACGAGTCTGGGCAAATAGGAAAGCTCTCAACAAGCTCCATGGTGTATAAGTTAGGAGGAGGTAGGAAAGCTCTGAACAAGTCCCATGGTGTACAAGTCTAGGGGAGGTATGAAAGCTATCAACAAGCTCCATGGTGTATAAGTTAGGAGGAGGTAGGAAAGCTCTGAACAAGTCCCATTGTGTACAAGTCTAGGGGAGGTATGAAAGCTATCAACAAGCTTCATGGTGTACGAGTCTGGTGGAAATTGAAAAGCTCTCAACAGGCTCCATGGTGTACAAAGTTAGGGGATGCAGGAAGGCTTTCAACAAGCTCCATGGTGTAAAAATCTAAGGGATTTAAGAAAGTTCTCAAGGTGTATGATGTACAAGTCTAAGGTATGTAAGAAAGCTATCAACAAACTTCATGGTGTACGAGTCTGGTGGAAATTGAAAAGCTCTCAACAAGCTCCATGGTGTACAAAGTTAGGGGAAGTAGGAAGGCTTTCAACAAGCTCCATAGTGTAAAAATCTAAGGGATGTAAGAAAGTTCTCAAGGTCCATGATGTACAAGTCTAAGGTATGTAAGAAAGCTCCCCACAAGAGGTCCATCAACTCTAGTATATAAAGGCAGGGAAAGGTTGCCCAAGGTCATGAAAGGCGACCCACATCCCAGGGGTGAAGGGTAATAGTCCCCAAATTTGGGTCGACCTTGATGACGTGTTTCCTTGATGACTTTCCTCCATTGGATCGTCCAGTGATTGGGAGGAAATGTGACCGTGGATTCTAGCTTTTATGGCAATGTGAACACCGACAGTTTCCTACTGACCCTCGAGGGAAGATACACTACCTACAAACATTGTTCCATATCTCTTGTATCATATGATCATTTGGGAAAAAAACCCTGAATATATTTTTTTTATAATAAAATGTATTTTATACAAAATATAAATCCCAGCATTTTTTTTAGCTTAATATACACACAGCTTTATTAATACCACCAGTCTTATACAGATTCATCGCAGGAAGGAAGAATAGATAGAGCTCCTATTTATAGCTTAATATTTGACCAATCTCTTTCATTTCTAGCTTACTATTATTAGAATAATTATACTTCCGAAAAATGTATATTTACAATCCGAAAATTATACGAGATAAATCATTAATAATGTAGAAAAATAGATAGTTACACTTTATTTGAAGTGAATCTGATATTTATTTGTTGAAAAAAACACAGAAAATTGTTATTAAATAAATTTGAGACGCACGTAGATTGACTCTAGTGCTGTTTTCTATGAGAATCTGTCATAGAGTTGCGGTGAGCTCCGGGTGCCAGAAGGAGCTAGCAGATGGAGCAGGCGATGACATTATCGATCCAGGAGTCGGTCAGTGGCCCCCCGTCACCTGTGGTGCGGCACCCCTGGATGTCGAGGTGGCTGTCCCGTAGACCTCTGTGTCTACTCCGACCGACAATGTGACACTTGCCTCTATAGATGTTCGTCTAAACTGCCGTTTTCCTCAACCAGGTATCGGAATGAAATAAAACCCACAAGTTTCTGAAGTTAAAATAAAAATAAATTGATCAATGACACTCAGAACCTTGTAGAAACCTATCCCGTAATTGAATATAAAATTGGGGTCCCTATTTCTGCTCCGCGCTTATGGAATTGAGGACTTGAGGCGATGGCGTCGACCTTTCATATTAAGTCTTACTTTTCCTTTTTACTAATATTTGTATATAGTTGCGGAACTACTGGTTTCCTGTGCTGCTCTTTTCCTGTTATTGCACCTTGTACGGAGAATCTGTATAAGACTAACGTCTTAATAAAGGCTTTGTTTGTGTGTGTGTATAAAATTGGGTGCTGCTTCATATCGCAATTACAAAGTCACATTGATTATTTTGAGTGTAGAATTCTTGTATACTGAAGTAAAATCAACCGTAAATTTCTATTCCCCGTGATTATAATGGATTTGTTACTTGGAAGAATAAAAAGAAATATGCATGTCTCAACACAACAACAAAATACAAAGAAATAAAGCGCCATCTATATAAACGAATGAAGACATTAAGACACGAATGTTTCTTTTCACAAATAAATCAAACTTCTACTGTCCTTACTACGTTGAAAGAATATTAGAACAAAATCCGTTAACTCGTCTTATATATGTGAAAAAATAGTACAAATGTTATATTGTACTGGGATAAGGTGCATAAATTATGAAAAAGGCTTATCCTTATCGTGCAACTGAAAGTTGTTGATGGTTGCGCCATCTATCGGAATAAATATCAACTATTCTCGTTGATTTCTAATTATTCCAGAATTGGCCAATTACCCATTCTTGATTAATAAAAAAAAAAAGCTAACCACGTACCTTTTCTTGATTAATCAAGAATTGGCCAATTCTGGAATAATTAGAAATCAACGAGAATAGTTGTTATTTATTCCGATAGATGGCACAAGCCATCAGCAACTTTCAGTTGCACAATAAGAAGATGCCTTTTTCATAATCGTCTTATATCGTCTCGTCTACGAGATTGTAGGAGATTTATTTATTATATTTGGAATGATGATGATTATTGAGTGATGATATAATCATGTTTTGTAATACGAAGATGGACAAAATGGTCAAATAAAGGTCAGTACGGTATATGTTCTCTCTTGGGTGACGTTCCTGCCATCTAGCCCAATGGAGATAGCGCGCCATCTATATGTGGTATTTGAAACTATTTTCAAGTAGCTCTGCAACTCCGGTCACAAGAAGCTCCATAGGACACCTGTTAATCATCACTGGACTCCGGGGGGTAAACCACAGGTGTGAGGGGTTCTCGGAATCTTATCGGCAAAAAGGAAAACGGGGCGGTGGCTGACCACTCTCATTATTATTATCTTTATCTTGGGATAAGTTGTTCTCCCTATAAATACCTCTCGTATATAATTTTATTGGAGAACTAAAAGGTAAATACCCACCTTTATAATCAATTAATTATCCACAAATTTGCCCTTGCTTTACTTATCTCCGTGGCAATATTTTATCGCTATTTTTGATATTTTACATCTAAAACATCTTCTTACTACAGTCCTCACTGCGGTGAAAAATATTGTAAGGACCTGGCTCAATAATAATGAACCCTTCCATATAGAAGATTAAAACCCTGCTTAGAATTTAGTATTTTAATGAATTCCGAGTTTTGTTGAATGGTTTCTTCTTTTTCGCTTAGTGTTCTGGTGAAAAGATATTGAGAATGGTAAACAATTTCCCATCATTGGTTATCCCTAGTACACGTGGTACAGGCCATGGTAATCATGGTGGGTAGAGGTAGGCAGCTGCTTTTACCGTAGGTGCACCGCATGTCTACACATGTGAAACGCAGTTCGACTTTGCACTTACAAATGTGCCAGAGCCCCGTTTGGTTACTTGCACTCGCTGGTGGGGTTGGACTTTTGCAAGAATCGAGGGCCATTGAAGCATTTTTTTTTTAATAAGAAAAAAAGTGTCCATTCGATCCCGGGTCGAGGTATTTCTCCAACAAGTGTATAATGGTTTTATACACTTTCAACATCGAACATATCTAGGAGTAGCGGCAGGAATGTTGCAACCACAGTCACGAGACTAATTTAGGATGTTGCAACTCTTGAGTGTGGCCAGACAAAAGGACGTAGGCCAGACGTGAAGCTTGCGAGATACGGAGCAAGGTGACGTAAGAAGACGTAACTATTCTGGTGTCCATTTCCGGGCTCATCAGCTGATTCAACAACCGACATTTTCCTTCCATTGTGACTGGTGACAATGGGACACGACCCCGCGCTCTGGGGAATTTTCCTTCTGCTACTAAAACAGGTGTTCTTGGAACTCTAGGAAGTGACCCGACTGAGGAAGCTTGAAATGGTTTAAGGAAAAGTTTTCAGTTCAAAAACTATCAACATGTTTCTAAAAATATTCCAAATTACCTTTTTTTTTAAAGTTGACACCAGGATTCCACACACAAAACTATACCCTAACATAAAGAAAGAATTCACACATTAAGAATTGTAGTAAGACAAATTACTAATCACAAGTGGGGGTCGGTTGAAGGATGGTCTAAACCGTTGGTTTTCGACCACTACGACCAGGGTTCGATTTCCGCATTGAGCACTTTTTTTCTGATAAAAAAAAATGCTTCAATGGCCCCTGATTTCTTGCAAAAGTTCAACACCGCCAGTGAGTGCAAGTAACCAAATGGGGCTCGGGTACATTGTAAGTGCAAAGTCGAACTGCTTTTCACATGTGTAAACATGTGGTGCACTTACAGTAAAAGCAGTCGCTAACTACCCACCATGATTATCATGGCCTGTACCACGTGTACTAGGGATAAGCAAAAAAAAAAAAAAACTAATCACAAGTTAATCCTGAAGAACAGATTTTCAGTAAGTCCTTCTCTCTACGCGATGACAGAGAACACGGAGATCATGCACTTCCATTCAGTCATCCATCTACACAACGTTTACACATACATTTCAAATACCCCCTGATTCATGAAAAAGTCCAACCCCACCAGTGAGTGCTAGTAACCAAAATGTATTCTGGCACATTTGAACTTTAAAAGTCGAACTGTTTTCCACATGTGATACACTCGTAGTAAAAGCAGTCGCAACCTACTACCCACCATGATTATCATGATCTATAAAACATGTACTAGGAGTAGTAATAATGAAAAACAGGCCCTTTAGTCGTTTAAGCCTTGAATGTCAGCAATTTTAAGATACATTCAGGTAGCCCATAAGTCTTAAACCCTTAAATTTTTTATTAAATTAAAAATTAAACCGGAATAAAAAAACTATATCTATTTTATTTTAGGTAATCGGTTCGGTTCCAAATCACTTTATTAGGTACCGCTCAACAAGAACAACATAGTTTATGTTATTTGCAACAATGAATAATATGTGAAGGTTATTTACATATTAAACAAAATGTTAACGTGGGATTTAATCCTGTTTCATGACTGTTGGGAATCGAGGGTGTTACCCACTCGTCCACCGACTTTTTTATTTTAGGCAATGGCCTGGTTCAAATCTCATTAATAGGTACCTCTCAACAAGAGCAACCTATAGTGAAGGTTATTCACATATTAAACAAAATTTTAACGCGGGATTCAATCCCGGTTCATGACTGTCGGGAATCGAGGCTGTTACCCACTCGTCCACCGACTTTTTTAATTTTAGGGAATGGCCTGGTTCAAATCACATTAATAGGTACCGCTCAGCAAGAAAAACCTAGTTCATGATAATTGAACAATGAATAATATGTGAAGGTTATTCACATATTAAGCAAAATTTTAACGCGGGATTCAATCCCGGTTCATGACTGTCGGGAATCGAGGGTATTACCTACTTGTCCACCGACTTATACTTATTTATTTTGGGCAATATATAAAAATTCAACCTATTACCTAAAATAAAATATAAGTTTTTATTATCTAGTTTGCCTTTTAATTTTTAATAAAAAATATTAAAGCTTTCGGGACTTTTTGGCCACCCTGTAGTGTATGTGATTTAAATATATTCAAAGTTATAAACCACATATATCTCTTTTTGAAATATATCATTAAAAAAATATATATGTAATCCTATACAAATCACTAATTTACGAGCGCACCATTTGTTATGAAAATTAGAAACTATTTATTTATAAATGTATGTAATTCTACTGTCCTTAAAACTTATGTCCATAGTTCATCTAAAATACCTATTCCAAGAGTCTATGATCAGTATCACTATAAAAGGAAGATCGAAAAATGCAATATAACAGCGGTATGGTAGATTAAACTGGCGAAACCGCTGGGAGGGTTTACCACTGATGAGCCAGGCCCTCCCATTAATTTTTCCATTGCAGTAAGGACAGTAGAAATTGTTTAATTTCAAAAAGAATATTACGCGTCTAAAATAGTTTCTAAATCACTAATTAAAAATATTCAAAGATAGACACGATTCTTCAACAAAGTAGGAAAAGCTGTATATTGATTTTAACGTCAAAATTCAAATGGGAAATTCAAACAAAATGATCCATTAGCAGATATTCATGATTATTCATGAAGGGATTAAGAAAAGGTCTGATTAAATCTGGTACCATGTTAATTTTAAAGCCAAGACAATAACATAGGTCAGCCGTCCATGGATTCAACACAGCGGGGTGGAAATCAGTTGGGAATGGATTTTCCAGTAGGTAGGGACAATGAAATTTACAAATCCTTGCATCCAATTACAGACACCCCACTGCAGAAAGAAGAATTTTGATAAAAAGTTGCTTTCGTTAATTTGTTCCCATCTAGAATAAAAGTCTTCGAATCGTATCTTCAAAAAATGTTGAGATTGACTTAAACGACGTAATAAAAAAGGTCTATATAAATATTGTTTTATGTAGAGGAATGACTTTGTGTCGGAATATCGCCGGATAATTGGAAACCCTTATGCAAATTTTGAAAGAAGGGGAATTCTCCCCCTATTTGCCTATTTACATTTTAATTGAAGTTGATGAATTGGGGGGTTTGAAGTTTGATCTTCTGGGATTGGTGGAGTTTCTTACGGAGTTTATTTTAGTGAGTCGATCTCTTCCCAAAAGAAATCATTTTCTTGTGGAATAGACAAATTATCTTCTGTTTCAAACGAATTTTCTATTTTCTGTTGATTAAGATGGTTCCATATCGAAAACGAACAGAGAACAAAGAGCAAACAGTGGTTATAGTTATCTAGAGAAGGACTTGACCGAAAGCCTTTTTTTAATCAGGTGAATAAAAAAAAATTGCGGTGTCTTATGCTTTTTTTTTTTGTAAATTGTCAAAATCCGCAAAATCTTGTAATAATAAATCATAATGAAAGATCAAACAATTGTAAAAATAGAAAAGGTGAAATGTGCATTACTTTTAGCGTGGTCCGTGCTCTTGTGACATCATTAAAACATGTCAACAAAATGCGTTACGGGAGAAATATCTACCGAATACAGGCTAATTTGCATAACTCGTTTATTCAGTTTCTTCAATATTTGGACAATAATAACAGCATAGAGAGTGTGTGTATATTGAAAAGGGTAAATATAAATATTGTAAGATGCTATTCAGTCTGAAATAAAAGGCTAATTTTAGTCTGGGATCATAAAATAAACATAATGGTGATAATAATGATGATATGTGAATTCCTATATAGTTACTACAATAACCACTATCGTAAAAATAAAGGCTGCCTGGCCGGCATTCATAGTTCTTCAAATAAAATACATTTCGGCCAGTAAATCTTTTTATTACCTCGACGTTTCGACAAAAATCTTTTGTCCTCGTCAGGAGCGAACAAAAGAGAATAATTTCTAACACTTTGCCAAATGTTTTCTTTTTTGTTCGCTCCTGACGAGGACAAAAGATTTTTGTCGAAACGTCGAGACAATAAAAAGATTTACTGGCCGAAGTGTCTTTTATTTGAAGAAACAATAACTACTACTATTAATTTAAACTTTAAAAAACCCAATACTGTGGTTGGTCATCCAAGCAAAACCCAGGCGAAGCCGGAAAAATTGTTTAATATATCTTTTAATATTTATTTATTTATTATCAAATCAGACGTGATATCCCCACAAGAGATGCTTGCGTCAAGCAACAACACTGAATTCAGAGAAATATTTTACATAGACAGTGAATTACAAGGTTTGAGTAGAAGTTTAAAGAAGAAAAGAAAGGAAAGAGCTAAGATTAACAATTAACCGCCTAATTCTGTAATTCAAAATAAGGAATTAATAAATTTGAACTTAAAATTAGGGAATACCATTTCTGATCCAATTTCTGAAGTTAAAAAGCCTATTCATACAGTGTGGTAACAGATAATAATAACGAAAATAATTAAAAATGGCGATTTGACATCCTAGATGTGCATAGTCGATCTTCTTCTTTTAAATTTTTTAATCAAACAATATATCACTGTTCATGATAAAATTGTGAAAAAGTTGTAAAATTACAAATATTCTCTCACAATGAGTTTCTTTTCATTGAAACACGCTAGCTTTAAAGCGATCATCGCTCATGAAGAGAAGAAGAAACTCATTGTGAGAAAATATTTGTAATTTTAAAAAATACATCACTGTCTATAAAATGATATAATCATTAATAGTCAAAGTAAAACCTTGTAAAGTAGCCATTTTCGTCTCCTCCCCATCCTTCCTTACTTAATATAATCTGAGAGAATCTATTCTTACAAAAAAATCACAATTTTAAATATTCTTTGAAATCTGATTTTATTTAATATTTATTAAATGTTTGCCATGACTACATCAAATTGAATATTATGGATACCCACTTTTCGAAAATTATTTTAAAAATATATTAAAGAATAAAAAATTGAATCAATAAAAATCTTATTAAAAAAAAATAAAAAATAAAATAAAAGGCTGCGTGTGAGATACGAAATTTTTTATCAGCAGTTAGAAAGAAAATAAAAATCAGCCCTGAAGGTTATCAATAAAAAATTTAAAAGCAGCGTCAAAAATTCACCAAACGAACCTTAGAGCATAAAATAAAAGAAGCTTATCAGCATCAAATGAGGCATTTCTCACGCAGACGATACAAAAACTTTCGCGCCTTTAGCACCTGTCATCACAGAGTAAAAATATTTATTACTTAAAAAAAAGATTGTTAGTTTCAGTCCCAAAATTTATAGTCTTCTTTTTGAATTTTATTAGGCTTCGAAATATTCTCGCCAAAACCAGATGATCTTTCCTGGAAACCCATTTCCATAATTTTTGGCGGGAATTAATTTCTGTAATTATGAATATCGAATTTTGAAAAAAAGAAAAAATAATAATTTTCGCTAATTAATTTATTCCATTACCAATAATGAGGTTTAGTAGAGTTGAAAACGAAATAATATAATGAAATGAAAAGATACCCGTAATTGCAAAATAATTATGAAATTGCATAATTTGAATTGCATTTTGAAACTAGCAAATGCTGATTGCGCCTTAAGATTTTATCTGTGAAATTACCAATCATCATTTTAAATTCTCCTAATTTGGTATCATGTTCGTTAGTATTGAAGAAATTAACCATTCGTCTGCCAATAGCGCCATTGTTCACCATATTTGGTAAAGGCAGGTGGGTGAAAACTTGGCAGCAGATGTGTTGGCCACTTATTATGGTAGAATTCTGATAGTTCAGATTTATATTCTTGTTGTTTTTACTTTAACACAAATTATAAAAATAGAGGATAAAAAAAGATAATTAAAATGAGTATATCAATTAAAAAGACATATATTGTATCAAAATATCATTTTTTAAACAATATTTCAGTTGGCTGAACGTCAATCTTTTTCAAGGTATTATAACATATTAATGTATGTTTAGTTATGATATTTTGATCCAATATATGCCTTTTTAATTAAAGATCTTTTTATGGATTGCTCTATTTTCAAAATGGGTTTTTAAAAAAAATAGATAATAGTTTGGTTTCTTTAATAAATTACATATTAAAATGTTAGATAATAAACGGCATATATTGGATTTAAAAAAATATTTATTTTGCCAATATTTCGGCTGGTTGAACGCCAACCTTTATCGAGGCATTACATTTTTGTATACACAAACTCAGCGCCGCATAGTGTTATAATATCACAGTTGAAATCAATTAAAATACAGAGTAGGTGGGAGAAATTTGGGCATGAAAAAATTATTATAAAAAAATGCAATCAAAAATGTAAAATATCTTAAAATATAAAAGGAAAAAAGTTCTATCTTATATTTAAAAAATTGTAATATTCTGTAAAAAATTCTGTAGCCAGAATTAAGTATGGATTGCTCTATTTTCAAAAGGATATTAAAATGTATGGCTTGTTTTTTTTTTATTTTTAAAATATATATTTATTTGATTGTCTTTCAAGTTTCTGAGCGTATACAATGTGATATAATATTTTAAATGCAAGGTTATGTTTAAAATGAATTATTTTATATATAAAAAAAAAAAAATTGGATGCTAATTTATTGAATATTAGATTAAAAATAGTTTTAGAATAAAATGAAAATTTAAAATATGACAAAAAAGTACTTTCTCTCTTGAGATAAGTTTTATTTTAATAGGATTAATTTTATAAGAGGATTTTTTATCAACGCTATAATTTAATATTTTGAAAGTTATTAATAATTTAAAATATTTTAAATAACTTCACGGAAATGTGTGTATAAACTGTAAACATAATTCATTTCTACCTTCCTATATTTAATTAAGAGTACTTAAGATATATTTTTCTCATTTTTTTCTCGAAACAAAAGCATATTAAAATGGTTTGGCTTTTTAAAGCAATACAGCGCATAAAATTGTCGTTACATAATGAAATTATTTAATTAAATTATCATTTGTGTGTGTTATTTATCGAGAATCAAAATATATTTTAATATATTAAAATATATTAATTTTGATATTCGTATATATGGAAAATTTATTCGCAAAATATTATATCAATAGTTATTTTAATGTATACTCTATATTTTTTATATTACACAAATACATGTATATAAAATTTGATTTAAAAGAGTGCGGCAATTATTTCGGGAAATAAATAATTTATGAGAGCTTTTAAATATACTTTTTAAAACTTTATTTAAATATATATATATTTCTGTCACAATTATATGTATATTATCACAAAAAGATATTTAAAATAAATCGATATAAACATTTTAACAAAATCGAATATTATTTTATCGTGTGATATTTTTTACTAAAATATTTGATATGTTTCTTTCACAATGAAGATATATATAGCATCAAAGGCCATCTGGAAAATTCACAGAACATTATTGTATATCTCTATTTGTGGCTCAATCTATCACAGCTGTAGCACACCTGCACTAACTACTACAGTAGCTAGTAGATATAGGTGTGAAATCATGGAAACGCTTTCTACAGTACACCCAGTAATATTTATATATTTCATATAATATCATATATAGAAATAGATCTTTAATTAAAAAGGCATATATTGGATCAAAATATCATTTATTTTACCAATATTTCAGTTTGTCTGTGAAAAATAGACACTTCGACCAGTTAAGCCGAAGTGTCTATTTTTCTCAGAAATATGAATGCCGACCAGTCAACCTCTATCTTCAGAATATTTCAGTTGGCTGAATGCCAACCTTTATCAAGGTATTATAACATATTAATGTGTTATGATGCATCAGCGCGCCATCTATTATGAATATTTGAAACTATTATAGACGCGTACGATTCTTTTGAAAATTAATCAATTTCTACTGCCCTTACTGCAATGGAAAAATTAAAGGGAGGGCCTGGCTGTGCAATTTAATTTTTCCATTGCAGTAAGGGCAGTAGAAATTGTTTAATTTTCAAAAGAATTATAAGCTTCTATAATAGTTTCAAATATTAATGTGCGTCAACAACAAACTCAGCGCTACATAACGTCAATAGAATTAAGTTTTAAAATATTATCTTGTTTAAATTCATCTTAAATTCATCTTATAAAAAATAAAAAATAAAAAAGATAATCTGTGTGGAAGTATAAAGAGAAGAGGGAAAAGTTGACAAGTAAGAACAACCCTCATCGACCATATGTAAAAAAAAAAATCTTTTAAGGCAACTATCTCGTTTGTCCCCTTCTGCAGTCGCTATAGTCAACTAAGAATGGAATAAAAAGCCCTTGGATTTGAATATCTGGAGAGAGTTCTCTATGTGGTCTTCTCAACGCCTGTTGTTCCCAGGATGGTCCTCGGACCTTCTCTTTCCTCTTCGATCTACTTCATCCGATTCATTCGGCATTTCTTGATTTCCATATGAGAAAGGTCATTTCCTGATCGTGTATCTAAAAGTTACTGATTGCTTACGCCATCTGTAGGAATAAATATAAACTAACTATTGATTTAAAATTATTAAAGAATTGGTCAAATACCCATTCTTGATTAATCAAGAAAAGCTAACCACGTACGTGTTTTAGGCTGTTGGCTCTCATCAAGTGGATGAATTAAGTAGAAGGCATATTTGGCCAATTAGCCATCAGCAATTTTTAGTTTCATGGTCAGGAGATGCTTTTTTCTTAATTTATCCAACTGATCCCTGTAGAATTTCACTTTTGTACTATTTTTTCATAAGAGAGTTTTTAAAAAGTTAGCCTTATAGCTATAGCTACCTATTTATTTATAATAATTGAACTGGATTGTTGTTTGTGTCAATGATGAAGTTAGGACATGGCAGTTTATGTTTGAATATTATAGAAAGTTGGATAAGTCTGGTGTCGTCAAGAAGAGTTCGGTGACCTCTGACATCAATTAACACGATGACTGCGACATTCCTTGATGACTGGATGGCGTGTCTGTATCTTCAGACACCTTAGCTGGTGACATCGCCTTTGTCATACTGTTGTCCAGTTACTATGGTACATAGAATTCTGTCACCATAGGGTTTATGTCACTTTAACTGGTGACATCGCCTTTGTCATACTGTTATCATATCACACATAGCATTCTGTCACCATAGGGTTTATGTCACCATGGTTATATCTGTGACCTTAGTTGGTGACATCGCCTTTGTCATGCTGTTATCATATCACACATAGCATTCTGTCACCATAGTTATATCTGTGACCTTAGTTGGTGACATCGCCTTTGTCATGCTGTTATCATATCACACATAGCATTCTGTCACCATAGGGTTTATGTCACCATGATTATATCTGTCACTTTAACTGGTGACATCGCCTTTGTCATGCTATTGTCCAGTACGTAGGTTATCATAACCCACATAGCATTCTGTCACCATAGGGTTTATGTCACCATGGGTATACCTGTCACTCTATCCAATCATAATGGGCAATGGTAGAAGGTTGTACCAGTTCATCCTAACTGTCTAACAAGAGATGGAATTCTTGTAAACCTCATACGGGATAAGTTTTAATTAAATAATGTATTAATCAACCAGGCGCGATATTGCGCCTAATACAGAGGAAACAAAACAACAAACAAATTAGAACTTAGAATTAAATATTTACAAATTTACATGTGTTATTCTACAGAGTTCATAAAATTTATATAGACAAAGTGGCTGAGGTAAAAGAGTTAGATCATTTAAATCAGGGAACAAATGATGTCTCACTTCTGTAAAGTTCGGACAGTCGTAGATTTTGTCTACACAACAGATTAAGAGCGTTGTCTAGGCTCCATAAGACGAAATTTTAGTTAGAAACAGTCATATTTTGTCTGAATGGCTTCATCCTAGTCCTACCAACTAGGAATATGGCTCCACAGCGACTATGCATTCTTGTATCACGAGATCGATTCCCTTAAGTAATTTATTTTTTGCCCTAAAAATGAAACATGCGTGTAGTTATTCCACAATGCATCATTAGACTCTAAAGTTATTAAGAAAAAAAAAGGCATCTCCTCATCGTTCAATTAAAAGATGCTGATGGCTTGCGCCATCTATCTGAATAAACATCAACTATTCGTTGATTTTTAATTATTCCACAATTGGCCAAATACCCATTCTTGATTAATTAAGAAAGGCTAACCACGTACGCGTTTCTGGCTGTTGGCCTTAATCAGCGTGGTGCAAACTGTACCTCAAAAAAAAAAAAAAAAAAAAATTAATAATAATAAAATTAAATAAAAGGTCATTCAGGCATCCAGAAAAATCATGAAAGGGGTAATTATATCGGGTATTTTTTTCACATTCTGAAGTTATTGTTCACGTTATTTTAGTATCCAGGTATCATCCATTACTTATGAAAAATGTGAGGCTATTGTTTCCATTCAGCTATCTCTTCAGAAAGCCGGTGTTACCTCACCATGGCACGTGAGGGCAGTTTTCTATGGTAATCCATGGCACGACTTCCTGGTTAGCCACTCGACCCCCCGCTATCAATTACTGGGTTATATTTGACGCCAATCTTCTCTCTCTCTCTCTTTGTGACCCCTTGACTGGCTATTTTCTCCCGTGTTGTGTTTATTCAGTCGAGAGTGTATCCGTCTATTTTACTTGTATGTTTGGGTTTATAGCATCTTTCTTAGGTGTTGGTTTGTATAGGTTTTCTTATTGTGAGGATTTATTTGCCCATGGCTGGGCTTAACCGTGTTTTCGAACGTTTAGTCTCTTTCTCTATTTATATTTATATCTATTTATTCATATATTTATCATTATATAATCATATTTATTCTGTATTTAACCATATATAATCTTATATGGACTTGATAATAAATCAGTTTCAATCTCAATCTCTCTCTCTCTCTTGTATGGAAACATTAGTGTATGGGTGTCCGCGTATGTATATTGTATGTACAGATGCTAAATGCACAGTTATTTTGTCTATCTGTGAATTCCGTTCATCAAGAGAGCTGTTTCGTACAGTGTTTCAGCAAACTAATAAATCCAATACGGAAAAGAAGCATTCCCCTCTTAATGTTTTTCATTTGTTATATATAGATGAAGTGTTATTGGTTTGTATTAATAGAATAGAGTCTACGGATTTGTATTTGTAGCAGAGAAAGGAATTGTAGATTGTGAAGAAAAAGATCGAAATGTTGTGAGGCCCCCCATATCCATCAACTAAGGAACTTATCTCTATCGGGGTTCTCTAATGCTTCAAATAAATTCTTAAGAAAGAAGAAGGAAGAAGACAAATGGTCTGTCTTTACAGATGGAAGTCATGCAGTTTGGGTCGAATGGTGGGTTTTCTATAAAACAATTTGAGAAAATATCGATAAAGTGGCTGAATGCCCCAGCTCAACAGAAGAAACTGTCCGAACTGATTCTCCCACGTGCGGGAACATGTTAGCAGATCATCTAACTTCACCTCAGCCAACCTCCTTTCATCAGCATTCTAGCACATGCACAATGTGTGTGATCCTTTATGTTACCTTAATATTGTTACATGCATGTCAAATCCAGCAGCAAGTTGAAAGTTAGAATAAGCTCCACACAACTTGGTTCACAGGATGGAGAGGAAGTTGACAAACCAATACACCCAGTAGGCGACAAGGAACCCCTTTTGGATACTAACATTTACAGGTGAGGATGGACTTTTGAAAGAATCGAGAGCCATTGGGGCAATTTTTGATTCAGAAAAAAAAAAGGTTTAAATGCCGGAATCAATCCTAGGTCGTGGCTGTCGAAAATCGAATGTTTATACGACTGATAAAAACGTAAATCGTATAAATATCCAGGCCAATTTCATATACACTCATGCATAAACCTTAATGAAGTTGTACCTTTCAGCATGTATATATCTTCATTATTGTTATAAAATATTTATTGTTTTTTTAAAGGAGATACACTTTAAAATTTACATGTCAATTTACAAATCCGACATATTTTGCTTATCCCTAGTACACGTGGTACAGGCCATGATAATCATGGTGGGTAGAAGAAGACGATTGCTTTTATTGTAAGTGCATCACATGTCTACACACGTGAAAAGCAGTTCGACTTTGCACTTACAAATGTGCCAAAGTCCCCTGCCGTTATACATACAAATTAGGAGTAGTTTATGATTAAAATATAAAACTTCCTTAAGTTTTGTCCAATAGGTGTATATTAGCAAGTCTACTTGTTTTAATGATTGCAATAATCTTTAATATAATCCTACCTCGTTATGTTTAGTGGTGACTTGGAAAGATATTGGAGTGAAGTTTACGGATTTACCGTGGAGTTTGATATTTTACCCCGGTAAATCGCGAGTCTTAATTTGTCTCTCAATGTTTGATCAACCCCAGCACTTTTTACCGATATCTGATGCTATACGTGGCAGCAAATCAGGCTAAATATTTAGTCATACGTCCACATATGTTAATATATCAATTCTAAAAATACAAGTGGTCTCAAATTTCAGCCTACTTTAAAGTATAATTTTTATTTTCGAATATATTATTTAAACAAGTTTGGCATTTCGATTTATATATATCCTTCAGTTTCATCATCGCGACTTATCGATGTGTTCTAATAAATCCACATTTATACTCAACCAACCAAAATGTTCCATGGACACATGAGAGAGCTACGTTGACAGCGCTCCAGTAACCCAGACAAATCAATGTCTATTTACATAGGACAGACATTGATTGCCGCAGGTGGGTTTAATACCCCTGACATATTTACATAATGGACGGTGACCATTTTTATCGATTTTTTCTTTTTTGTTTAAGGTCTTGAGAGGAATTTGGTCGTGTGTGTAACTCTGTGGGAAAATGGAGAGATTACAATCTTCAGGATTAAAATTTAGGGCTAACACGGCTGAGTATCTGCAACGTACTCATTTGGAATAAGAATTAATAGATGAACGCTTTATGTAGTATCGAAATTTGCTTTAAAGAGAAATAACGATTATTTCTAACCTTAGGGATGAAGTATGAAAGGATGAATTGTGAAGAGTAATGATAACGGAAAAATAAAAGTGTCCAGAGATGGGAATTGTGTTATAAAAGTTTTATGCAATTAATAAATAGAGTGAACAGAACAGCTGGGATGTGAAATACATCTTTTTATCTCAAGTGAATATTTTGCTCTTTCAACTTGAATTCTATTCATTTCAGTTTTATTGAGTAGGGAATTCTAATACAGAACATTATCCATGTGTAGAACTATCTTGTAAAGGAAACCTAATTTCAGAGACATAGTGTCCTTAAGAAGAGACGTCCTATTATCGGAGATATGCAAAATGGTAAAAATTGAAATTTTGCGAATGTAAATTGTTCTTTATAGAGAGATGTCCTCTAGCCCGAGTGTCCTCTCATGGAGTTTCTACTGTATTATATGACATAACCATAGCATAGATCTCATGGGATTCATGGTGGGTTTAGACTGTTGTACATAAACCGCATGTTTAAACAATGATTCCCTTCATGAATAAACTCTTTTATTAAATATAATTTTGTTTATATCGAAAAATGTCTAAAATAGGGTAATATATGAAAAATTATTTTTGATATATTCGCATTGGAAATATTCAATATTTTATTCGTTCTGCGCTCACTCTGTTAGCTGCCATTCTTTTAAAATCTTGTACATATTTTGAGACCAATCTAGCATATTGTCACAAAATCGTTTATGAGAGAAGGCCAATCCGAGACTAAATGATTTGTTTTCAGCATAAATGTGGTCTGACAGCTCTGTAAACTTTCAGAGAAACCGAAACCAATACCAGAAGTCCAGGGCAGGGCTGAAAAAGATCCCCATGAACCAGTGAGCGCTATAATAGTTCTCCAATGAGCTTTCAAGTACCTCTGGAACGGCAGTTTCAAGACAAACTCTTTATAGATGTGAAAAAAATAGTATTGTGATATGTATATATGTTTAATAGTATTTTTGTATTATGTATAATTGTATATGTGATATTGTACTGGGATAAGATTCATAATTGAAAAAAAAGGCATCTCCTTATCGGGCAACTGAAACTTTCTGATGGATTGCGCCATCTATCGGAATAATT
Source organism: Cordylochernes scorpioides (assembly GCA_030710605.1). Lineage (NCBI taxonomy): Eukaryota > Metazoa > Arthropoda > Arachnida > Pseudoscorpiones > Chernetidae > Cordylochernes > Cordylochernes scorpioides. The sequence goes on from CP092882.1 coordinate 55,299,070, forward strand.
ATCAACTATTCGTATTTGTACAATTATGGAATAATTAAAATCAACGAATAGTTGATATTTATTCCGATAGATGGCGAAAGCCATCAGCAACTTTTAGTTGCCCGATAAGGAAATGCCTTTTTTTCTTTTTTCTTTATAGATGGCTTCCGTCAAGACAACTAAGTTTATGTAATACTTCTCACAGAAGACTATTCTTCAATTGGTGCCGAGAATATCCGTTCAAAGATCTGTGGGCCATGTTCTTTACAGAGTAACGAGGTCTATCTCCATCTAGACCTATCTTTGCCTGGTGACAACCTGATTAACATCCGCTGACATCAGAGAAAGACATTTTAATGAAATATTCCCTTGCATCTATATTGCCACGTGGAAAATTAGCGAAGACCAACTTCGAGAGGAGACAACAATTTATTTCAAGCAAGAACAAACTATGAGTGATAAACAAAAGCTAAGCAAAAGAGGGAAGTGTACAGAGTATAGCCAAATATAAACATAAAAAATAATACTCTGTTAATAAAATAATAAATACTTTGTTACAATATTGAGTAAAAATACCAGGCCTCCAGGTAAACGGTATCGTTCTTTCTTCTGTAGAAGGGCGTTTGTTTTCGAAAGCTTTTCGAAATGTTTTTGAAATGATACTTCTTTCTGGAAGCCTTTTTCACTCAAGAGAAAGACATCAAATTGGAAGACTCATAGTCTGGGTTGGCTTCATTTCAAACAGGTATATACGTGTAAGATAGGCATATTGACTGTTCAAAGATACAGGAATAGAATTGTTGAGTTCAATGTGAAATACTTCAGTAGGACGCCCAGTGTGAGTTCATTTTTATCAATGAATTATGATCATTATAGGAAACTTATACAAAGAAATAATGTGCTATCTATTATATAACAAATGAAAAGATTAAGACGTGAATGTTTCTTCTCACAAATAAATCTTATTTTTCCGTTTATCATTACTTTTCACAATTCATCCTTTCATACCTCATCCCTAAGATTAGAAGGTTTTACAATCACAAGCCGCATTATATTGTATTGTAAATCAAACTGATACTGTTCTTATTACGATGAAAACATAATAAATAAGCTTATACCCATAGTTTTCTTAAATACCGTTTCTAAGATTCCACCCTTCAGTGTAGCATATATAAACAGAATGTTCCAATACAGTATTAGAACTCTAAAGAAGCGGTCTGGTAGATTAAATTGACGAAACGGTGAGGAGGGTTCACCACTGATGAACCAAGCCTTCCCAATATTTTTTCATCGCAGTAAGGATTGTAGAAAAGTTTGATTTATTTATGAAACGAAACATTCGCGTCTTAATGTTTTCATTTGTTATATAAGATACTTATGTTTCTGTTTGGGCTTCAAATGAAAACAACGGGTATATATTGTGGAGAGGTAAAAGCAAGCTACTGTGTGTGTGTGTTCTAGTTAACCATTTTCTCTCAAACTTCCCGCTTGGCCTCGCAGTGCATGCAGTCACGGGCAACAATAGTTGTTCACTTCCTGCTTTATTGTCTGGACAACAACCTCTTTGATAAATTCCTTTTCACAGCTGCTTCTCTTTCAGTTTGATATAAATTCGAATTAAAATTTTCTATGAAATTATCTCTAGGAATTATATATATGGATAAAACTAAGAATAATATTCTGATAGAACATGTAGGATGGATTAACTAGACTATACCTCATTAATAACACTCAAAGAAGTGGAAAATCTTTGATGTTGCCAGTCGTCTATTTTTTTTTGCTTTGTTTATTTTAAGGAAAGAGTAGCGATTTTTTTTTCACGCTTGATTAACTCGTGTGTCATCAATAAAGGTCACTGTGTATCAAATAGCTTTCAGAGTTATTGTTTAAATACCAGTATACATGCTGAAAGGTACAGCTTCCTTAAGTTTTTTCCAAGAGTGTATCTTTCAGAGTTATTGTCTGAATCCTGATATATATGCTAAAAGGTACAACTTACTTAAGTTTAGTCCATGAGTGTAACTTACAGAGTTATTATCTGAATCCCGATATACATGGTAAAAGGTACAACTTCCATAACTTTTGTTCATTAGTGTATCTTTCAGAGTTATTGTCTGAATCCCGATATACATGCTAAAAGGTACAATTTCCTTAAGTTTTGTCCATGAATGTTTCTTACAGAGTTATTGTCTAAATCCCGATATACATGCTAAAAGGTACAATTTCCTTAAGTTTTGTCCATGAGTGTATCTTTCAGAGTTATTGTCTGAATCCTGATATATATGCTAAAAGGTACAACTTACTTAAGTTTAGTCCATGAGTGTATCTTTCAGAGTTATTGTCAAATCCCGATATACATGCTAAAAGGTACAACTTCCATAAGTTTTGTTCATTAGTGTATCTTTCAGAGTTATTGTCTGAATCCTGCTATATGTTAAAAGGTACAACTTACTCAAGTTTTGTCCATGAGTGTATCTTACAGAGTTATTGTCTGAATCCCGATATACATGCTAAAAGGTACAACTTCCCTAAGTTTAGTCCATGAGTGTATATATATATATCATTACTGTGGGGAAACCACCAAATAAAAAAACCAAGAACTTTCTCTATACCTAGGTGTCCGTCGCTTTATAATCTCTCTGGAAAGGAAAAAAACATTTTGTTCGGGAGCTTGGGGAATTTTTAAAGATAAAAGTTGTTCTCTTTTTTTACTTTGTTTTTCTTTCAGGGTCGAGTTTAATGCACACTTTTTATATAGAAAAACTCTCTTTCTCTTTTTAGTTTTCTGCTACTGGCATCTCTAGCTTTTTTCTTTGTAAAAATAATATTCGGAAACAAGTTTTTTTTTTAGAATCAAGTTCTCATATTAATTAGGTTTTGTGAGTATATAATAATTGTGTCAATGGGGGCATAATAGAATGGTTTCTATAAATCAAATGAAAATAATTGTGTGGATGTGTGTGAAATTAACAGAGAGAAAGCTATCTTAAAGATAGAGGCTGCCTGGCCGAAAAAAAATTCATAGTTCTTCAAATTAAAGCCACAGACAGTTGATCATCTCTTCAGCCGTCCAGTATTCCTGAGACATAGGATACAAACAGCTATCCTGCTTGGACTGACCCACCTCAATCTTACATCCATGGTCAGACTTACATTGAACCTTAGCATGGAACTTCCTGGTCAATTGGTTCAACTCAGCAATCAAAACAAGACACGAGTAAAAGCCCTTAGTACTAGTCTATACTATCTTAAAGATAGAGGCTGCCTGGCCGGAATTCATAGCTCTTCAAATTAAAGATACCTCGGCCAGTAAATTTTTTTTTATTGTCTCGACGTTTCGACAAAAATCAAACATTTGGCAAAGCGTTAAAAATTATTCTACTGAAAGCTGTTCTAAACGCTTCAATATCATCCTATTGAACACATTACCTATGTAGATAAAATAGTGTAGAATAGTTGTATGTACAGCTTTGAAATAATATACACGTTTATACATTTTCAAGGGGGTCGGTTGAAGGATGGTCTAAACTGTTGGTTTTCGACCGCTACGAGTCGGGTTCGCATCCCGCATTGGGCACTTTTTCTGTGAAGAACCTCTACATATTATTCATTATAAATAACATAAGCTAAGTTGGTCTTTTTGAGTGGTATCTGATAAAGGTATTTTGAAAAAGTTTCTATCAACAAATTAAAATATTTACGTGGATTTAACGAGGAGTATCTTAACTGTTCCAAACGCTTCCATATTATCCTATTGACATTACATATATAGAGGGGTTCGGTGGAAGGATGGTCTGAACTGTTGGTTTTCAATCGCTACGACCCGGGTTTGCATCTCGCATTAGGCACTTTTTCTTATTAGAAAAAATTCTTCAATGGCCCCCGATTCTTGCAAAAGTCCAATTCCACCAGCGAATGCAAATAAAACCAAACAGGGCTCTGGCACATTTGTAAGTGCAAAAGTTGAACTGCTTCTCACATGTGTAGAATGTGGTGCACTTACAGTAAAAGCAGTCGCCAACTTTTACCCACCATGATTATCATGGCCTGTACCCTGTGTACTAGGGATAAGCAAAATGGGAAAAAGCTAAATCAACGTTTAGTTGATTTCAATTCACTAGATGGCATTCTGCCATTTAAAAAGCACATGTGCTTCTGGTCAGGATATGCCTTCTTTATTTTTTATATCAACACCTGACCTTTTTATTTTTCTATTATTTTTTTCACATATTATTCATTGATGCAAATATCATAAGATAGGCTGATCTTTTTGAACGGTACCTAATAAGGTTATTTGGGAACCAGGTCAGTTAAGCCATGTTCCTGGAGCGTATATCAAAAAGGTATCTATAGAAAAGAAGCTCGGGAAGAACAGGAATAGTCTCAGCTACCAACCTGTACATAATAGAAGCTTCATAGACAAGAAAGCGAAGTGAAAATATAAGGTTAAACATACACGTGTTACTAGATGTCTTCTAAGAATATTTGATTCTGTCCTATATAAAAAGATATACATCAACAACTGCTTTATTAGGACATTTCCGTCCTGTAAGGACTCGCCATACATCATTTTCATGGAGAAAGGAAAAAAGAAACATAAACAAAGGAGAGAAGAGAAAATGAAAAGGAAATCAAAGTATTCAACATAACTATACAAATTAACTATGGAAGGAAATGGTTCTGTAATTTCAGTTCTTAGAGATTACCTTGTTCTCTAACGCTTTATAAAAATTAAACAATTCTATCGCTATATATTTTTTTCTCGGACATTATTCTGATTAGCTGAACTGGGTTCACGTAGACTTGGATAATGTTCCTTAAGATCTTATTCCGTTCCTCGTTAACAATAGTGCATTCAGAGATGTAGTGGGTTATAAAAAGATATAAAAACTGATCAAACCATATATAACGTCAATTTGAACCAAGCGATAGATCAACGCTCGAGGCCAATTCGTCTGCCAACTTAATTTACATAATGAGGTTAGCTTTCGTTTGGTGAGTAAACATGCCACGCACTGATTGGCTGATTGGATCACATGACGTTTAGGAGGATAAGGTTAGCTTTTAAAATCCTTCCAACATTGAATGGAGGAGTTGTCGACATTGATATAGAGGTTGACTGAAGACGTTGACTGTAGTCAACCTTAATTGGGTTGTTCAATGTGGAATTATTTTGCCGGTAAATTTCAGAAATAAAAATACCAGAAATGTTCTTTTTAAGGAATGAGTTCAATATAAATTATACTTTATATGAAAATGTTTCTAATCGCCTCGCATAACACAACACATAAGCATTTCTCTTAAAGGTATACTTTCATCTCAATGTATTGTGGTGAATTTTACCATTTTTACCATATACTCAATACTTTTTGAAAATAGAGCAATCCATAGATAAATCTTTAATTAAAAAGGCATATATTGGATCAAAATGATACTCAATACAACATAAATGATACTCAATACTTTGTTTTTAAAAATAAATATTACTGTAAAAAAAAAGTATAATTAAATAATTATTTTCATTATATTTCTAATACGATGAATGTTTTGTATGTATATATATAATAGTAATTCTACTGTCCTAAAAGCTTATGTCCATATTTGCTTAAATACCATTTCTAAGATTCCATCCTTCAGTGTAACATATAAAATCAGAATCGTCCAATACAATATTAGAGCTCTAAGAAGCGGCCTGGTAGATTAAATAGGAGAAACAGCTAGGAGGGTTCACCACTGATGAGCTAAGCTCTCCCAATATTTTTTATCGCAGTAAGGACAGTAGAAGTTTGTTTTATGTGTAAAAGAAACATTCGTGCTTTGATGCTTTTATTTCCTACATGTAGATGGCGCGTTATTGCTTTATATGGAGGCTGCTGTTGGGTTCTGTGCTGCCTGGAGTATAGGATATCCATCTATGCTTCCTTCCTGTTGTGAATCTGTATAAGATCAGTGGTCTTAATAAAGCTGTATGTGTGTGTTATTGCTTTATATTAAAGAATATATTTATAAGTCTCTCTATAACTTCTACACTATATATTTTTTAATTTTGATGGCACACACAAAAACAGCCACAATTTCTAGTTGCGACAACAAAATGACAAGACACCTTGACCTCAATAACCGATGTGTGACAAATATCAAAGATGTGAAAATGTTTGTAAATGCATGTTGCCAACTGCATTACAATTCTACACGGTTTCTATATTGGCAATTGTTATTTAGTATATGGAAAGACAAAGCATACTCTCTTATCTGCTCTATATTTATCTGTTCCTATATAAAAATAGAAGTAACTATATTTGCTATAGCCATCAAACAAATGAAGAAAGAATTATATGGAAATATTTGAGAGAGAAAAAAAAAGGAAAAATGTACGTAATGACACAGGATGTAAAATTAAGAAAAATGCATATCTTGATTGTATAACTGGTGGTTACTAGTAGATTGCCTCATCTTTCTGAATAGATATCAACTAAGTGTTGATTTATTTAATATTCTGGAATAAAATAAAAGATTAATTAATGTTCATTCCGACAGATGGCGCGAATATTTAATTTAAAAAAACAAGAGATCACTTTTTTCTTAATTTGACCACGAAATACGTACATTTTTCCTTTTGTCCATTGATTTCTATGATCCATTATGTAGTATTGTGAATTACCGCATATGATATCAGACTGATGGAATGACGTTTCCTCCATTCCGTTGTGCTACCACCGGCTGTCACAGGTGAGGTCGACATTCCAACATCACCAAGTACGTGGTACAGAGTAGGAGGGACAAGCACTAACTCTGTCTTCCTAATAGAGCAACAGTCACTTGTAAATTTGAGCGACACTGAATCACCAAAACTCAACTCTTAAAGCTTTTTGTCAACTTCTGATATCTCGCCAACTTCCCAGGGACTACTTCCTGTAGATCCACTTGCTGCTCTTATTCTGGTATCTGCTGTTGACAGGGCTGTACCCAGTTTTAACGTTGAACGCATTATAGAGTTTCTGATACCCACCGCTCTATATTAAAACTGGTATATTTCCAGCTAAACTCATCCTATCATCAGCATGTCACTATGCAGCATCTTCTCTCTGTCCCTTGGCTGAGATCTATCTACCTCCTCTTCAGCTCCCACAATTAAAGCTTCTCATTGATAATAAAACAACAGTCTTTGATTTCCAGACTTAAGTCTGGTCATCTACGGACAATGACTTTCAAGAAAGGATGCAAGATTTTCCTACTATGTACTAAGTGCAATTATCCACCTCTGCAACCCCGAAATACATTATTGACTGTATTGATTCATCCATTGATGAGCTCTACTCATCCCCAACAGACGCCATCAACAAGCTCTACAATCCTGATACCCTGATATGATTGAGTGGAGATAAGAAAGAATATGAATACTAAGTGAAATTCTCAACCTGCAACCCTAAAACTCATTATTGACTTTATTGACTCATCCATTGATGAGCTCTACTTATTCCCAGCAGGCACCATCAACAAGCTCTACAAGCTTGTTGCCCTGATATGATTAAGTGAAGATAAAAAGAAGAATACTAAGTGGCAACCTGAAACCCCAAAACACATTATTGACTTATCCATTGATGAGCTCTACTCATCCCCAGAAGACATAATCAACAAGCTCTACAAGCTTGATACCCTAATACGATTAAGTGGAGATAAGAAAGAAGAAGAATTCTAAGTGCCAACCTGCAACCCCAAAACACATTATAGACTTATTGACTCATCCATTGATGAGCTCTACTTGCCCCCAACAGACACCACCAACAAGCTCTACAAGCTTGATACCCTGATATGATTGAGTGGAGATAGAAAGAAGAAGAATACTAAGTGAAATTATCAACCTGCAACCCTAATACACATTATTGACTGTATTGATTCATCCATTGATGAGCTCTACTCATCCCCAGTAGAAACCATTAAGAATATCTACAAGCTTGATACCCTGATATGATTGAGTGGAGATAAGAAAGAAGAAGGGACAAGGTTCATCATCCCTTGGGATATATCCCATAATATTCCCATGTATAGGTATCAATTAACATGGCTACGAGTTCCTTAAACCAAAGGTTACAGGTTTATTGGCCCTGTCTATCCAAGTAGTAAACAAACAAACAAACAGACGCGTGTGGCTCCATCTATTTTTATCAGTTACTCTGCTGTTTATTTATAAGTTAGATGCGGGTGGTATCGGATCTTTTTTTTTTCCGTGGACCCCAGCGGTGGCTGCTGAAACCGGCGTCGTCTACAGTGGTTCTCCTCGTAGAGTTCTTCTTTAACTCCTCCATATTTAGAACTTTAAAACTTCATCGTTTTTCCCTCCTTTAATACTTCAAACTACATCTTCCATACTTCATTTTTTCACATCCTTTAGTACTTCAAACTCCATCTTTCAAACTTCAAACGACACTTTCCATACTTTAAACTACACATCTTCCATACTTCGACCTCCAGCTTCCATACTTTAAATTCCAGCTTCCATACTTCAAACTCCAGCTTCCTACTTCAAATTCCAGCTTCCATACTTCAAACTCCTAAACTTCAAACTATATATATATATATACATCATCCATACTTTAAACTCCAGCTTCCAAACTTCAAACTCAAGCTTACATTCATCAAAATACTTCTTTTATACCTCAAACGCCATCTTCCATACTTCAAAACCTAGCTTCCAAACTTCCATCTTCATTTTCCATACTTCAAACTCCATTTTCCATACTTCAAACTCCATCTTCCATACTTCAAACTCTGCCGGTTAAAAACTACGAATGTAAATTCCACAGTCTGGAACTGTTGTAAATGTGCTCAGAATGCTCAAATTGAGTGGACTGATTTAGCCACAGCACCGAGTCCTTCAAAATCAGAAACATGGATTCGGTCTAACACCTTCAAAGGTCGAATGCAATTCAGATTTTTAAAAATAAGTCATGATAACGACATAATCTGACAAAACATACTTCATCTTAGAAAAATATATAGTTAATATTTAAAAATAAAAATAAGAGGTAAAAAATATCGTTCTCCATATAAGATAAAAGTTTTTTGAAGTGTTCATTTTACATTTAAAGATCCTAATCCTTCTGAAAATTGCATTAAGAATATAATAATAATCTGTTCTCTTTCTCTCTGTGGCGGAGTCCGGTGGGCGCCACCAATGACAACATTGTATACATTATATAGAAATGAATATTTATCAATTATTTTATATCTATTTATTCATATATATAGTTATATAATCTTATTTATTTATATTTATTCGTAAAAAGAAAAATAGAATTAAGGTAAAAAGTTTCTTTAAATTTTGGTTTTGTAAGCTTTCGACCAAATTTTCTACTCTTCAATTCTTTAAGTCTATTCATCTAGGGACAATGACTTTTCAGAATGTTTGCAAGGTTTTCCCACTATGTACTAAGTGTCAACCTGAAACTCCAAAATACATTATTGATTGTATTGACGCATCCATTGATGAACTCTACTCAGCCTCAACAGATCAATAAGCTTTATAAGCTTGATACTATAATATGATTGAGTGGAGATAAGAAAGAAGTGGAATAAATTAGTTTGAATCTCAATCTTTCTCTTTCTTTTTAGATGCGGTTTGCTGAAATCCTCTCAGCAATCATCTCTCTCTCTCTCTCTTTTGATGTTTTATTCAAAGAAGTGGTTCAAATCATTTCTAAGGTTGGTAGAAACTTTGAGTCTGTGTTATTTACATCTATTCTGTCTACGAGATCATCTATTATAGTATCTATTTCCTGCACCAGACCTACAGCTCCGCTGACGCAATCAAGGGACTTACGCATCCTCGCGATAACATCAGAGGCGATTACACCCCAGCTATCCCATAATTCCCGGAAATTTTCCATCAGCAGACAACGTGATAGTAATCTTCTGCTTTCCTTCAATGACTCGGTTGCCTTTTTTGTTGTTTCTTGGTATTTTATATGTCTCTGGTTTGGTATGTGGTCTTCTATGAGACATGTTTTGTCCTTAGTATCTTAAATCTATAACATTATACCCGGTCTAGACAGAGTTATGTTAAAAGGCTTGACTACATACCGCCATTACGGACAAAAAGAAGGATTACAGGGTCGTCTGCTAGGATAATATCTCTGTGGGAGTGAGAGAGTCAGATGATTAGGTTGTTTGTGTTTTGGAAACAGTTTTAAAAGTTAAATTCCAACAGATTTAACTACTCGTTTAATAATTTTTCAGGATGCCTGAACGATAAGGTTTTTTGGTCGTTGAGGTACAGCTTTCCCTACGCTGACGAGGGACAACAGCCCGAAACGTGTACGTGGTTTATATTTTCTTAATTAATCAAGTATTTGGTCAATTCTGGAATAATTAAAAATCGACGAATAGCTGATATTTATTCCGATAGATGGTGCAAGCCATCAGCAACTTTCAGTTGTACGATAAGGAGATGCCTTTTTTTTATATATATAATTTTATATCGGTGATTAAACGTGGTTTATTTGGAAGAGACTTCTGTGATCTAAGTAGAGAACTCCACATAGAGAGAATGAATGGAGCCAACAAGGCGAACAGAAACTTCCAGTGAAATACGATAACAATTACTTCACTAATTGTTACTTTCGGCGGGAACTTTAGAACATTGTTCCTGAGAACTACTATGCTATCTATTTCCCCATGTTCCAAATGAGACAAAGCTTTAATTTTATCCAAATTATTAATAATTACAATTTACTTTAATTGTATGCTGATGAAAATATATGATATAATTTTAGAAAAGTAATATCTGACTTATAGAGCGTGAAGGAGAGAGAAAACTAAATATTTAATTACATATTTACAAATCTACGGAAAATTCGAGCCGGATAACGTGAAACAACAACAATGAGTTTATATAGAGAAAGTCGCGATATCTGGTGGTCGACTTTACAGAGTAGTTTGTTCTAGAAACATAATTCAAAATGAAATATTTATTTTTATATATTACACCACCTATCCCATTCGCCGTATAACCCAGACATTGCTCCTTCCGATTATTATCTCCTCCGATCAATGCAACATGGCCTGGCTGACCAGCACTTCTCCAATTACGATGAAGTCAAAAATGGATCGATGAAAATGGATAGCAGCCAAAGAGCTGGCCTTTTTCCGCGATGGGATCTGTCAATTGACAGAAATATGGGAAAAAGTAGTGGCTAGAGACGGACAATACTTTGAACATTGAATATGGAAACAATTTTTCACGAAAAAGCTTCACTTTTCGAAAAATAAAAACCCGCACGAACTTTTTTATACTCTCAATAACATTTATATGAATATAAATGCTGGCACAGCCCCCTATTTGCATATTTACCCCACCGTGTACATCTACTAACAACACAATAAATTCTGGCACAACCCCCATATTTGCATATGTTCCACACCGTGTACATCTACTAACAACACACTAAATTCTGGCACAACCCCCCTATTTGCATATGTTCCACACCGTGTACATCTACTAACAACACACTAAATGCTGGCACAACTCCCCTATTTGCATATGTTCCACACCGTGTACATCTACTAACAACACACTAAATTCTGACACAATCCCCCTATTTGCATATGTTCCACACCGTGTACATCTACTAACAACACACTAAATTCTGGTACAACCCCCCTATTTGCATATGTTCCACACCGTGTACATCTACTAACAACACACTAAATTCTGACACAATCCCCCTATTTGCATATGTTCCACACCGTGTACATCTACTAACAACACACTAAATTCTGACACAATCCCCCTATTTGCATATGTTCCACACCGTGTACATCTACTAACAACACACTAAATTCTGACACAATCCCCCTATTTGCATATGTTCCACACCGTGTACATCTACTAACAACACACTAAATTCTGGTACAACCCCCCTATTTGCATATGTTCCACACCGTGTACATCTACTAACAACACACTAAATTCTGGCACAACCCCCCAATTTGCATATGTTCCACACCCTGTACATCTACTAACAACAGACTAAATTCTGGCACAACCCCCTATTTGCATATGTTCCACACCCTGTACATCTACTAACAACAGACTAAATTCTGGCACAACCCCCCAATTTGCATATGTTCCACACCCTGTACATCTACTAACAACAGACTAAATTCTGGCACAACCCCCTATTTGCATATGTTCCACACCCTGTACATCTACTAACAACAGACTAAATTCTGGCACAACCCCCCAATTTGCATATGTTCCACACCCTGTACATCTACTAACAACAGACTAAATTCTGGCACAACCCCCCAATTTGCATATGTTCCACACCCTGTACATCTACTAACAACAGACTAAATTCTGGCACAACCCCCCTATTTGCATATGTTCCACACCGTGTACATCTACTAACAACACACTAAATTCTGGCACAACCCCCCTATTTGTATATGTTACACACCGTGTACATCTACTAACAACACACTAAATTCTGGAACAACCCCCCTATTTGCATATGTTCCACACCGTGTACATCTAATAACAACACACTAAATTCTGGCACAATCCCCCTATTTGCATATGTTCCACACCCTGTACATCTACTAACAACAGACTAAATTCTGGCACAACCCCCCAATTTGCATATGTTCCACACCCTGTACATCTGACAACAAGACGTAAACAATCAAAATTCCTCTGCGCATGCGTGTTGTGACTTTCCCATGACCAGTGCTGCTAGTGTGATTAATTAGTTTTAATTAAAATAGTTTAATGTCCCCTAACGAATCTGTTGCCTGGGTAATGAGAGGAAAGAAAATGTGGGAGAGGAAGTGGGGAAGGCACCAGATAGGGGTGTAATTCCTTTTTAATTGGGGGCTCTTCTTGTAAGCTTTTCTCTCTGAGGGGAATTTGGCTCAAGTATTAGGTGACGGTCTAGAGATTTCCTTCAAAGTCCACTCATTTTCAGGACAAAATCAATAAAACCTTGGTTAGATCTGCCATGTTAAGTCATCCTAACAATACGTGAGGTAACATTCGCCATTTCTGAGAATAAAACAATGAAAAATATTGATGAATCATCACTTTATAAATGTATAATGCGTGTATGAACCTTCGAGAAGCCATCATGTTCGAGAGAACATAAATTTATTCCTAGTATTAGTACATATTAATACAAAACTTCTACAACAGAAGCAAATACAAGCTACTCTCTTTCAAGAAGCCACAAATTATGACCAAGCATTCATTTAGCAATCCGACACACAATGTATTATAGGAGAACTACCTCATCGAAATAATACAAGTTTATTAAACATTGTGATCCAAGTTATAAGCCTCACCTTGTTGATTTATTCTAAATGTATTGCTCTATTTTCTCAACTATGTATTATCAACAACAACAACAGCTTTATTAGGACATTTCCGTCCTGTAAGGACTCGCTATACATCATTTTCATGGAGAAAAGGAAAAAAACATAAACAAAGGAGAGAAGGGAATATGAAAAGGAAATCAAAGTATTCAATGCATTATATATAGTCTAACATATATACACATGGTAATTTAAACCAACAACCCCATACTGTGTATATAACTTATAATAAGATTGTCATGTTGTATATAGAGACACATCTATAAATAATTATGCGCATGATTAATCTGTGTCATCGCATCGCCCTATGTAATGTAATTTGTACAAAGTGGATAAATAAATAAAATCTGTAATAGATTTAAGAGTTGAGCTAGGGCAGAGATCGAACATATAGTATTGCCAAAACAACAGAGTCTAAAGATGGAAGTCATAAATCAGGTAGATTCACAGTTCCCACGACAGGCCACCCACACTGTCACATGTGGTGGAATGCAGAGACCCCTCTCACACCTGGACAGGTAAAGGCGCCCTTTCTCAAACGCCCCTGTCACATAAGGTCGCCCCGTCTTTAACCTATAAATCATCACCTTACAGTCTCTTGACAGTTCAGTCAGCACAGTTCAGTTCAGTTTAGTTTAGTTCACCCTTAGTGCAAGCCGCGTCGGTCGTATGTTATGTCGATCTCATCCAACATGTAGTTAGGAAGAACTCGTCTATCTCCATCTTTTCGCTCCTAGCTCAACTTTTATCTATTAACGGAACTTTCTTAGTGCAACTGTGTCTTCGTTTTTTGTGTATGGATATCCCCAAGCTTTTCCACTCTGCCTCGACCACGACTGCCTGTATTTTGTGAGAACTTTTAAAGGTCTTCCAAGGTGCAGAGAGGTACTGGAAAACTCTACATCCTAACTGTTCCTCTTGGTCTACACATGGCTTACCAGAACTTCAACTTATTTCAGTAGTCGACATCAAACTCAACAAATCATTACAGTGAGTCGACAGGACATCTATTATTACATTAGTCGACAGGATTCTATAAGAGTCAACAGGATTATTTATTTCATACATATATACCAAAAGAGGCACCTTTCCTTTTTATTGTGCATTCAGAACGATGGCACTGTGCAGCACCCTAGTAAAAAACTTTACTAGTGATTTTTTTTGTTTATCCCTAGTACACGTGGTACAGGCCATGATAATCATGGTGGGTAGTTAGCGACTGCTTTTACTGTAAGTGCACCACATGTCTACACATGTGAAAAGCAGTTCGACTTTGCACTTACAAATGTGCCAGAGCCCCGTGTTTACTAGTGATGATAATAAAGAATGAGCCACAACCTCAGTTTCGACAAATTCAGACAAAAAGCCAACAACCTGTATACCATGGTTTCAGGCTATGGCCCTCATCAGTACAGGGGCGGCTTCAATTTCATAACATCCTACGAGAGGGTGGAGTATGTTCATAGTTTTCTTAAATACCATTCCTAAGATTCTACTCTTCATTACAACATATACAAATAGAATTGTCCAATACAGCTCTAAGAAGTGGCCTTCTTCTTCTTCTTTCTTATCTCCACTCAATCACACTAAGGTATCAAGCTTGTAAAGCTTGAGATTTTGATGGTGTCTGCCGGGGAAGAGTAGAGCTCATCAATGGATGAGTCAATACAGTCAATAATGTGTCTTGGGATTGCAGGCTGAGAATTGCAATAAGAAGTGGCCTGGTAGATTAAATTGGGGAAACCGCTGTGAGAGTTCACCAATGATGACCAAGCTCTTCCAATATATTTTTTCATCGCAGTAAGGATAGTAGAAGATTGTTTTATATTTAAAAAGAGAAACATTCGTGCTTTAATGCTTCAATCCCTTATATATAGATGGTATCAAATCACAAGCTTTCGGGCATAATCACCCTTCTACTGGTGTAAAACGAGACAAAACATTAGAGGCAATCAGCTATATATATATATATATATATATACAAAAAGTAAGAAAATAAGACAGATATGTAAAATTGTGCCAGAGAAATTAACATAACTGTGACGTTATCGTCTTTAATAATGAATAAATTCTTCCATACCGTTAATGGCCAGTAACTAACGGTTCTGTTCATATGTTGTAATGAAGAGTGGAATCTTAGAAATGGTTTTCAAGCAAACAATGGACATACGCTTTTAGGACAGTAGAATTACATATAAATTTATTGTGTTGTCGGCTGTCAGTGTAGCGTGGGGTGGTCACCAGTGAAGTATTGTCATACTGGTAGTGAAACTGTCAACCTACAGGCTGTAAGGACCTGATCCACTTATACTCCGTCATTTGGAGAGATGTCGTGTCCGTCACAGAAATGTATTTTTTGTCAACTCGTTCTTTACAAGTCGAGGAAAGAATATTTCATTGTTACCACTTCTTTTTTATTTTTCTATTTTTACCATTGGGATATAGCTTCCTCTTGTATTCTTCTTGCGGAAGTAAAAATTAATATAGGGAACTATTTTTGGTGTCTTTTTCTTCACAGAGTTTAATATTGTGTTCATTTGTATATTTCAACTAAAGATTCTCATAATGAATGCAATAATCCATCAAGAATAGAATAATTTACTATTTATTGATTCTATATTTTAAAGTAAATTATATATTTAAGATTAAACTAATATTTTCAATCGACTCTCGTGTTCCAAATTAACTTTACTAGGTGATGCTCAAAAAGAGCAACCTAGCTTATGTTATTGACAACAATGAATAATAAGTGAAGGTTATTTACATATTAAAACATAGTGTACAATGCGGGATTAAATCCCGGTTCATGGCTGTCGGGAATCGAGGGTGTTACCCACTCGTCCACCAACTTATATAAATATTTGCCTCTGTCTCCTTTAAAAAATAGATTATCGGTGATATCAAAGACTTTTTACTTCCTTAAGTTTTGTTCATTAGTATATTTGGCTCTAATTTTATCATTAAAGTACACAGTTATAGGAGCATATATTGGACACATCAGTGGTAAGCCATATCATAGTTGAGGGTAGAAAACAAGGAGGTTATAGAGAACACAGCTGGAGAGAAATATGATTCACTTTTATCATATTGAAAAATACGTCAAATGTATTATCGAAAGATTGCACAGTGTAGGTTTAATTTCTTTGTTTTTGTTGACTTTGCTTTGATTTTTTGACTGAACTCAAGAAGAATGATCAAAAATTATTTTTATTCTTCTTCTTTCTTATCTCTACTCAATCATATTAGGGTATCAATATTGTAGAGCTTGTTGATGGTGTCTGCTGGGAATGAGTAGAGCTTATCAATGGATGAGTCAATACAGTCAATAATGTGTTTTGGGGTTGCAAGTTGCGAATTGCACTTAGTACATGATTATCTTTATTGATTTACAAGAGAGAAACCAAACAAAGAGAAACTTATCTTCCATTAACGATTAGCATCTATTTACTTGTGATCTTCCACAAATATACTCTGCGGGAACATTTAATCAATTAAACAATTTTTTGCTTATCCCTAGTGCACGTGGTATAGGCCATGATAATCAAGGTAGGTAGAAGTATGCGACTGCTTTTACTGTAAGTGCACCACATGTCTACACATGTGAAAAGACTGTTCGACTTTTGCACTTACAAATGTTTGGTTATTTGCACTCGCTGGTGGGGTTGGACTTTTACAAGAATCGAGGGCCATTGGAGCATTTTTTTTTAAATCAGAAAAAAAAAGTGTCCAATGCGGGAATCGAACCCGGGTCGTAGGAGTCGAAAACCAACGGTTTAGACCATCCTTCCACTGACCCCCATTAATTAAACTTAAAATATATATACAACTGAGTTTTTTTCAGCTTCCCAGCATTTCAACTACAGCTATTCCAGACACTTCTTGGACTGCCTTAATTCAATGACACTGTCCAATTGAATCTACCAAGAAACAAACCGGCCTGGAAACACTTGGTGAACTGGTTCACTTAGGCTACCAAGACTGACTAATAAATCACAGGACAGCCCGGGTAGTTGGAAATCTATGGATACACTCCAGGAGCCTGGGTTACCTTTATGTTACTACTATAGAGTTTTATTTTGTAGAGAGAAAGTATAAAAAGAAGAAATTTATCAAAATTATTGTAAATAATAATCTATTTACACAACACAACGCTATTTAAAATATTTTTTAATAACAACGGAATGTGAAAATCCGTTTGTAAAATGATCATTCACTTTCTATTAAAGAAATAGAAAACAAAGCAATATAATGGCAGGCATCCTTCAGAAAAACAAATACCTGCAGGCCTTACATTATTTTTATTGATTTTCATTTTTAATCATAGAACGATTTTTTTAATTAAACCTTAAATCCAGATAAATGAAATCCGTAGATAAGGTACCCGAATTTCATCTCTATGGGCATTTTATTTTTTTATTATTATTTGTATGGATGCAAATAATTCCTTATTTTAAAATGGTTTCTTGTCCTTTTTTGGTATATTTTGGGATAGTTTTAATCCTTAATTTTTAAACAGGGGTGAGATGGTCAAATTGTTTAAAATATTATTCAGAGATATATATCAAAGCGATATTATAAATATATACTTTTCTATTAGATTTCTTTTTTTTTTTTACACTAAACGCGATTTCCCTATTTTTATCTGACTTATAGGTAAGAGCTAAATATTATGTAAAAATTATAAAAATATTTTCAGAATTAATACTTTATATATTTCTTTATTTTTATGGAAAAACCTGGGTTTTTCTTAAATGTCAATCACTTATTGTTTTCTAAAATTCGAAAAAATTGGGCACTACTCTATCAGTAGATGTGATTCCTTCTATGACACCTTGTGCAATATTCTGGCAAAAAGACTCGAATAGATCATTATTTATTTGCAACGTGAACGACAGACATAGTTAACGCAAAACGACATCTAAAATAAACGCCTTCCTATCAACACCACATATATACACAATTAGCATCATAAACTCTGTCCTAAATAATAAGATAAACACAATGATGAAGCACAATTTGGATTATAGATATAAGAGAATAAGACCTAATCCAAATAAATAGTGTGTGACGTTTCTTTTGTCTGACGATGGTAACAACGCTGTTACCGAAACGACACATACTATTAATTTATTTGATTAGGTCTTATTTTCTTGAATAGTTAAACACAAATATAAACTAACGAGTTAATATATTAGACCTTGAATACTCCGAGATTTGTGTCAAAATTGTCTTCGAAATTTCTACATGTTGAAAAAGCTTTGAAACGTTCTGTTAGCGATGACCGTTATTTCATCCTTTTAGGAATGATTTGATTATACTAAAACATTGACTATTAATTCTGATTTTATTTTTGGAAAAATAAACCTTTTTAAATAGACTTTATTATAATAATCTACAAAATATTCTTTTTTATTTCTATATTTTAGTCATTTTATATATTTGATATCACTTTGTTTGGCTAATATTCAGAACAATACTATAATGTTTTGAGACAAAAGGCGATCCATCAATTAAGATTATATAAAAGGGTGTACCTGGATCTGTAAAGAAAAAAAAAACTTTTTTTTTTCTTAAAATATTTCGAGAGATTGCTTCCTCTTTATCAATTTATTGCACAGATACATATGATATATATCACTATAATGATTTCTACCAAATATCCGCCATGGAGAGGCCACCACCACTATATTCACAGGCCCTGGCTATGTACTGTCAGACATTACACTTGTACATCCCGAAACAGACCCTACCTGCATCTACTGTTCAGAAGAACCACAGACAGTTGATCATCTTCTCTTCAGCCGTCCAGTATTCCTAAGACATAGGATACAAAGAGCTATCCTGCTTGGACTGACCCACCTCAATCCTACATCTATGGCCAGACTCAACCTCAGCATGGAACTTCCTAGTCAACTGATTCAACTCAGCAATCAAAACAGGACGCGAGTAAAAGCGCTTAGTACTTGTCTATACTATCTTAAAGATAGAGGCTGCCTGGTCGGAATTCATAGCTCTTCAAATTAAAGAGAGATACTTCAGCCAATAAATCATTTTATTATCTCGACATTTCGACAAAAATATTTTGTCTTCGTCAGGAGCGAACAAAAATTTTAAACATTTGGCAAAGCGTTAAAAATTATATAATAAAATAATCATAATTTTCAACGCTTTTCCAAATGTTTAAATTTTTGTTTGCTCTTGAGAACAAAATATTTTTGTAGAAAAGTTGAGATAATAAAAAGATTTACTGGCCGAAATATCTTTAATTTTAAGAGCAATACTAGTGAGCTGGACTCTCCAGGTAGTTGGTGTTCTGTGTTCCTTTAACTGTGGGTTATTAATATGTCTTTAGTTTCTTTAATACCTGGGATAGGGGAAGAAACAGCAAATACCTGGATGTCCACTGACGGACTAAGTCATCAGTAGTGAACAGCTAACGTCAGTATATTCTACTCGAATTCTACCACATTTCTTATACAGTAGACTCTCCTATAACGAAAGTTTTTACAACGCGATAAAAAAATTGCAACAAATTTATTTATACAACGCGAATTTTCGTATAACGCGTTATAAAATAAAACAATTTACCCTAACAACATTCGCGTTATACAAGTTTTATTTCGTACAACGCGAATTCCTATAACGCGTTTTCATACAACACGGAACACATTAATCGCGTTATAGGAGAGTTTACTGTATTCTTTAATTATTTTCTCTCATATGTAACAATAGCGTTACTATTAACCTATGAATGAATAGAGAATAGATATAAAATTATATTACTATAAATTATGGTTAGGGAATATATTTTTTAAAATTGAAATCTTGGTTTTCTAAAATTTATAATCTAAATTTATGTAATCTTATTTTTTCATACCTCATTTACATATGCTTATTCTTCCAAATTGATTTGCATAGTTAATGACTTTCTCCTTATTAAGTATTAATTTTTTTAAATTCGCGATAGAATTTCTGAAAAGTAAAATATTCTTGAAGTTTATAGTCTCTCATTATAGAGAGCACTATATATATATATGAAATTAATTTAAAAGAATTTAAAATTATTCAATATACGATTTGACAAGTTATATGTGACATATATACTCTAGAAAAGGTGAAATTTGATTTTAAAAATATATATTAACGCGATAAAAATGAAAATTATTTGTTTTTCGTCTTTGAATTTTATTTTAAAGCACTATATATGAATATAAAAAATATCAAACGAACACCGAGAGATATTATCATGTTGATGCCATAAATATTATATATATATGTAGTGATATAGAGGAGTGTTCGATGGTATTGTATATATGCAACAGAGTAGGTAGAATATGCAAATCTCACCGCCGGGTCTTGTTTGCAGGGGGAAGCAGCAGACGACTCCACGGCGCGCTCACTCGGCGACCCAACTCGTCGCCATTACCCGCCGCTCGCAGCGCCACTCGCCCCCCTAGCGGTGGTTGCCCGCACCAAGCTCGAATTGATTTGCCCGCGATCGGTTAACTTTCTGTTCTTTATTTGTGTGGGTTGATTGTAGTGTGTTTTGTAATTGGTTGTCCCACATTGGTATATAGATACTCGGGTATATCCGCATGGATAGTTTAGACACCAGTGATTATCATTATTTGTTGTAAAACACGAAATATTATATTGCTATATACCAGATATTAAATTATATGAGACCTGTAATATTTATGTTTCTTTTTTTAAATAAGCAATTTCATTCTCTTGCCGGTATTCATCATCAAATATCAGGTAGTTAAATCGGGATAAGTAAGAAGACACCTACACGGCCTGGTTACCTCGGGATAAGTAAGAAGCCACCTACACCGCCTGGTTACCTCGGGATAAGTAAGAAGACACCTACACGGCCTGGTTACTTCGGGATAAGTAAGAAGACACCTACACGGCTTGGTTACCTCGGGATAAGTAAGAAGACACCTACATAGCCTGGTTACCTCGGGATAAGTAAGAAGACACCTACACGGCCTGGTTACCTCGGGATAAGTAAGAAGACACCTACACGGCCTGGTTACCTCGGGATAAGTAAGAAGACACCTACACCGCCTGGTTACCTCGGGATAAGTAAGAAGACACCTACACGGCCTGGTTACCTCGGGATAAGTAAGAAGACACCTACACGGCCTGGTTACCTCGGGATAAGTAAGAAGACACCTACACGGCCTGGTTACCTCGGGATAAGTAAGAAGACACCTACACGGCCTGGTTACCTCGGGATAAGTGAGAAGACACCTACACGGCCTGGTTACCTCGGGATAAGTAAGAAGACACCTACACGGCCTGGTTACTTCGGGATAAGTAAGAAGACACCTACACGGCCTGGTTACCTCGGGATAAGTAAGAAGACACCTACACGGCCTGGTTACCTCGGGATAAGTGAGAAGACACCTACACGGCCTGGTTACTTCGGGATAAGTAAGAAGACACCTACACCGCCTGGTTACCTCGGGATAAGTAAGAAGACACCTACACGGCCTGGTTACCTCGGGATAAGTAAGAAGACACCTACACGGCCTGGTTACTTCGGGATAAGTAAGAAGACACCTACACCGCCTGGTTACCTCGGGATAAGTGAGAAGACACCTACACCGCCTGGTTACCTCGGGATAAGTAAGAAGACACCTACACCGCCTGGTTACCTCGGGATAAGTAAGAAGACACCTACACGGCCTGGTTACTTCGGGATAAGTAAGAAGACACCTACACGGCCTGGTTACCTCGGGATAAGTAAGAAGACACCTACACGGCCTGGTTACCTCGGGATAATTAAGAAGACATCTACATGGCCTGGTACTGTTACCTCGGGATAAGTAAGAAGACACCTACATGGCCTGGTTACCTCGGGATAAGTAAGAAGACACCACATGGCCTGATTACCTCGGGATAATTAAGAAAACATCTACATGGCCTGGTACTGTTACCTCGGGATAAGTAAGAAGACACCTACATGGCCTGGTTACCTCGGGATAAGTAAGAAGACACCACATGGCCTGATTACCTCGGGATAATTAAGAAAACATCTACATGGCCTGGTACTGTTACCTCGGGATAAGTAAGAAGACACCTACATGGCCTGGTTACCTCGGGATAAGTAAGAAGACACCACATAGCCTGATTACCTCGGGATAATTAAGAAAACATCTACATGGCCTGGTACTGTTACCTCGGGATAAGTAAGAAGACACCTACATGGCCTGGTACTGTTACCTCGGGATAAGTAAGAAGACACCTACACGGCCTGGTTACCTCGGGATAAGTAAGAAGACACCTACACGGCCTGGGTACCTCGGGATAAGTAAGAAGACACCTACACCGCCTGGTTACCTCGGGATAAGTAAGAAGACACCTACACGGCCTGGTTACCTCGGGATAAGTAAGAAGACACCTACACGGCCTGGTTACCTCGGGATAAGTAAGAAGACACCTACACGGCCTGGTTACCTCGGGATAATTAAGAAAACATCTACATGGCCTGGTACTGTTACCTCGGGATAAGTAAGAAGACACCTACATGGCCTGGTTACCTCGGGATAAGTAAGAAGACACCACATGGCCTGATTACCTCGGGATAATTAAGAAAACATCTACATGGCCTGGTACTGTTACCTCGGGATAAGTAAGAAGACACCTACATGGCCTGGTTACCTCGGGATAAGTAAGAAGACACCACATGGCCTGATTACCTCGGGATAATTAAGAAAACATCTACATGGCCTGGTACTGTTACCTCGGGATAAGTAAGAAGACACCTACATGGCCTGGTACTGTTACCTCGGGATAAGTAAGAAGACACCTACATGGCCTGGTACTGTTACCTCGGGATAAGTAAGAAGACACCTACACGGCCTGGTTACCTCGGGATAAGTAAGAAGACACCTACACGGCCTGGGTACCTCGGGATAAGTAAGAAGACACCTACACGGCCTGGGTACCTCGGGATAAGTAAGAAGACACCTACATGGCCTGGTACTGTTACCTCGGGATAAGTAAGAAGACACCTACACTACCTGGTCACCTCGGGATAAGTAAGAAGACACCTACACGGCCTGGGTACCTCGGGATAAGTAAGAAGACACCTACACGGCCTGGTTACCTCGGGATAGGCAAGAAGACACCTACATAGCCTGGTTACCTCGGGATAAGTAAGAAGACACCTACATAGCCTGGTTACCTCG
The DNA here is from genome assembly GCA_030710605.1 of Cordylochernes scorpioides. NCBI lineage: Eukaryota > Metazoa > Arthropoda > Arachnida > Pseudoscorpiones > Chernetidae > Cordylochernes > Cordylochernes scorpioides. The sequence goes on from CP092882.1 coordinate 55,322,616, forward strand.
GGATAAGTAAGAAGACACCTACACTGCCTGGTTACCTCGGGATAAGTAAGAAGAAACCTACACGGCCTGGTTACCTCGGGATAAGTAAGAAGACACCTACATGGCCTGGTTACCTCGGGATAAGTAAGAAGACACCTACACGGCTTGGTTACCTCGGGATAAGTAAGAAGACACCTACACGGCCCGGTACTGTTACCTCGGGATAAGTAAGAAGACACCTACACGACCCCTTACTGGTTACCTCGGGATAAGTAAGAAGACACCTACACGACCTGGTTACCTCGGGATAAGTAAGAAGACACCTACACGACCTGGTTACCTCGGGATAAGTAAGAAGACACCTACACGACCTGGTACTGGTTACCTCGGGATAAGTAAGAAGACACCTACACGGTCCGGTACTGGTTACCTCGGGATAAGTAAGAAGGCATCTATACGGCCTGGTTACCTCGGGATAAGTAAGAAGGCATCTACACGGCCCGGTACTGGTTACCTCGGGATAAGTAAGAAGACACCTACATGGCCTGGTTACCTCGGGATAAGTAAGAAGACACCTACACGGCTCGGTACTGGTTACCTCGGGATAAGTAAGAAGACACCAACACGGCTCGGTACTGGTTACCTCGGGATAAGTAAGAAGACACTTAAATAGGAACCATTAGATTTCATACATTTCTTTCAATGAAGAACAAATTCGTTTGTAAGGATTACATAAAAGTTTGAAATTGTGAATGCGATGAGATCATTGAAGGCCGTGTCACCTTGGTTTTTAAAACAATTATCCTGTTGAGATGGTTGAAGAAGTATTCAGCGAGAGTTCTGGTGAGTTTGGTGAGTCATCAAGAGTTTCATAGCTCAACTCGTGCAGATTTTGTCCTGTTATCATTGAGATATTATAGCTATGAAATATCAAATCAATATTGGTTCTATATCATTTGAGAGATAAAAATTACATCCAGGTTAGCTTGTCATCCCTCAATGGAAAATTGTTTTTTCAAATATATTAATACGAGGACTTTTGAAATAGCTTTTATACACTAGAACATCTGCATTCAAACAAAAGTGTTTAATAATTGTTATTTCATATATATTTCGATATTTCAAAATTTCAATTTATTTCATTTTGAATTATGCAGTTTATTAAATTCACAATGTTTTTGGCTGTCAATATAGCATGCTCACTAACCCATTGATTATTTTTATAATTCTTCGATAAGTTTGGAAAAACTTTTGCAATCAATTCATCAGTGTATTTTACAATGTGACAAAAGGTTTCTGGTAATGTAATACAGTGTGTGGATTCGTCCATTTTCATTTCACTAATCCCAATATTGTTCTGGTAGCACCTAGAACCCCATCTCTGATTTAAAAAAAAAGTTTAAAACCCATCCCGGGGATATCTATATACATATATAAAAATGAATGTTTGTATGTTTGTCTGTTTGTCTGTTGGTTTGTTGGTTTGTATGACCTGTATACAAATTCGCAGTAGTTCACTAATTCAAACCAAAATTTCCATACATAGGTAAAAAATAACGGGGATGACGATAGGATATTTTAAAAAATATATAAATCAATTATTAAAACTATATATTCAAATTATTCTACTTAGCTCACGAGCAGCGCCCTCTAGAACGCGGGCGATCTGACGGCGGCGCGCGCCCGTTGGCTGCCGGCGAGCACGTGACTTCCCTGCCCCCTGCCCCCCCCCCCCCCCTCGAGAAAATGTAATCGTCCGGCTGCCGGCCGGTTGGACAGTCCAAGTTCCCACCGACCACCGATCAAGAGGTCCTGGCGCGCGGGGGCAGAGTTGGTGACACAGCTGTGCCAAGTAGACAAGAAAAAAGCCTCGCGGGTGACCTCCGGGAACTACGTCCATCTTCCATATGTAATATACATTTAATCGTGTAAACCCGGGCGTTGCCCGGGTCATTCGTCTAGTACCGAATAATTTCACAAATTTTCACGGCCATTGGATGTATTTGAATCTATCGAGTACAGACACACATTCATTTATATTAATATATAGATATTACCCATAAATTATTCTATTAAAATATTTATAATCACTTCAAACGGTTCATCTTCAATAATATTAATTTAGATATACATTTGTGAATTATACATATTTATATAAATAAAGGTCGCCCGTCAAAATAGGTGACAAATCTAGGCGTTATCTATTGGCCGTTTCCACAAACTAGCGGACTAGGTTTGGTGACGAAGTCACAACACCAGCTTTGACAAACTGAGAAGCGCTTAGCTGAAGACCATGGTTTCAAGATGTGGACTTTAATTTCATGAGATAAAATGAAATTTTAATAATTTTTCACAAAATGTGATAGGCACCTCTTTGGAAAATTATAAGAATTTGAAGTGGCTAGACCAAATCAAAATATTGCAAAGAGTCGGTGGACAAGTGGGTAACACCCTCGATTCCCGACAGCCATGAACCGGGATTGAATCCCGCGTTAACCTTTTGTTTAATATGTGAATAACCTTCAAAATATGTTGCAATATCATAAACTAGGTTGCTCTTGTTGAGTGGTACCTAATAAAGTGAATTTGGAAAGAAGAAGACCAAAATATTGCAAAGAGTCGGTGGACAAGTGGGTAACATCCTCGATTCCCGACAGTCATGAACCGGGATTGAATCCCGCGTTAACATTTTGTTTAATATGTGAATAACTTTCACACCCATTGTTGTAATATCATAAACTAGGTTGCTCTTGTTGAGCGGTACCTAATAAAGTGATTTTGGAAAGAAGAAGACCAAAATATTGCAAAGAGTCGGTGGACAAGTGGGTAACACCCTCAATTCCCGACAGCCATGAACCGGGATCGAACCCCGCGTTAAAATTTTGTTTAATATATGAATAACCTTCACAATATGTTGCAATATCATAAACTAGATTGCTCTTTTTGAGCGGTACCTAATAAAATGATTTTGGAACAGGAACAAGGATGACCAAAATCTAGTTATTTACATATAGCTTTTTTAAATATATCATTATCCTCCCGGGAAAATATTTTCATCCATTTATATATTTTATATCACTTTTTTTCAATTGTTTGTAAAATAAATATATATTGTCACGTTTGTGAATTTTATAATTAATTATTTCTTTTATTTTCACTGATATTTGTATATTAAATTAAAAATTCATTTGTTATCATCATCACAAGCAATGTGTTTTTTTTTTAACAAACGATAATAAAAAACAATGTAATTTACATCTTCATTATTATGAAATAACAACAAACTAAATTAACAATGTAAAAACATATTTTAACATTTAACACAAAAATGTTACAATATAATAAGTATAATATATAATATAATAAGTTATGAAAAATTAAATATTATGAATTAATCTTTTGAAAAAAATCTAAATTTGAACATTTCAGCAAACAAAGCTATAACACCGAGTTAGAATTTAGTTCATTGGAATACAAACGATGCTTATTCACACCAAGATCTTACATTTTCATAGAGTTTAATAGAGTTTAATACAAACTGTTTTTTTTTAAATTATTATTAAAAATATTTCTAAAATATTTATATTTACACGATTAACATTTTTTATATATTATTAATTTATTTTGCCTATCCTATTTTTTTATATTGTGCAAATCTTGAATCGGTCAAATATTATAATCACCACGATCTTAGCAATCACTGAAAATTGTTGCTTATATTTAATGTGTGTGATATTTTTATTAAACATAAATTATTTTCAACGATCTCATGCTGCAATGATATAAAATATGAAGATATATTTTAAATTATTAAAAATATAGTATTATATAATAAAAATAGTATTATATATAATAAAATTGTATTATTTTATATATTTTTTAATTGATAAGTGAACGCAAGTTCTAGAAATGGTTGCTGGGCGAATTAAATAAACAAAAAATTAAATAACTTAAAAGATATATTTTAAAATTTATTCAAAAAGTAATATATATATATAATAAAATTGTATTATTATATAATATTTTTAATTTAATAAGTTATGGCAAGTTCTGGGTGAATTAAAATAAAGTATTATTTAAAAATTTGTAAATTTCTTACAAAAACTAATTTAAAGTTTTGAATATATCATTTTATTCTTCTGCCTTTTATATAGGCATGACAAAAGTAATCAAAATGGCCTCAGAGCTGTTTAAACGTCAACAAAAATATAAATATATGCTTCCTACTGATATATAGAGATAATTATAAATGACTAAAATAGTGGGGTCCATTATTTATTTTTGCATTATTTAAAAATCCATTATACCAATATTCCTTCTGCATCTCTAAAATTTAATAACTTATTTTACCGTCAAAATATAATTATGTTTCCTATATTCTTGTATTTGATAATTTTTTATTCTTATTATGAATGTAAAAATTTTGAAACCATTTAAAAGCCACACTGTATAATTAAAATATATTAGTTGAATAGGAAGAATAAATAAAATTAAGGTAAAGAGTTTCTTTCAATTTTGATTTTGCGAGCTTTCGAGCAAAGTTTCTGCTCTTTAACGGGCATATACTTCTATGTACAATATCAATATGATCTTTACACAAAATAATTGTATATAGATCATCTTTATATTGTACATAGTAGTATTTAGTAAATACCTCATAAGGTATATAAAAATGACTCTAAAATAGACCAATTTCAATTGAAATTAAAGTATTTCCTTAAATACAAAAATATCTAGAATATGATTAATAAAATAATTTCATAAATAGAAAATATCGATCAAAATGTAAATGTTGTTAACAAAGAGTTAAAAATTGCTATAATAAAAATAAATATGCAGTCATATTAAAGTGTAAAATGTGTTGTCCTAAACGTGAAAAACCAATATACCTATTGCTTTATTAAAATCAATATATAATAGACAAATTTCCTTGTAAAAAAATGTTGTTTTTTTATTTAAAAAAAAGATGAAAATATTTCAAATAATTGCGAAATTCCAATTAAATATAGAAATGTTATTAGAGTGTAAAAAGGTTACTTAATATAGAATGTTCCTAATATAAGCTTAAAATATTGTTATTATCGTAAAAAATGTGTATTCAAAGTGTTAAATGTTGTCTTACACAAGTGCACAAGTTTTATTTAAAAATTCCAATTTAAAAATAATATATACAATGTATATTTAATTAAATGCATCTGAACATCATTAAATATTCTAATTAGTTTCATAATAATTTATTTCTCCAAAATTTAGAAACTGTATTTAAATATTAATTTATGGCAAAAATAATTTTAAAGTTTTTTTTTATATCAGACGAATTCTCTATAGTAAAAAAAAAGTAATTTTCGTTTTATTTTCAGAAATATTTTTACATCTTTGAAATTGTTGGGCTTAATAATAAAATAAAGGCCCTCTATTATAGTAAAAAAGAATATTTGTGGATAAATTTTTCTAGTAAAATACTGGTATCTTTATAAGGACAAATAAATCACAAAGTAGCTTGGGGAATTTCTTGCCTACACTAGCTATTTCTTCCAAGTAGAACTTTTTACTTTACGCTCAGCTAGGCCAAAGAAATTCGCCCAAACAGGATTGCCATTGTTTATTGCTTTTCAAGAAATAATTATATAAATAATTCTATGATATAATGTGTGCAAATATTTTTAAACCAAAGATAATTTTGTAGAATTCGGTATTTTAAAATTTACTAATTTTTAAATAAAACATTAATTCGGGAAATATGCGATTTTGTCGTTTTAAATATATTGTTTTTTTTTAGGACAGCATTTTGAATTTTAATGACTACATTTTACAATTTGATAAAAATATTTGATTTTCATTGATATTTTTCGATTATATTTATTATTTGAAAAATTATACTATTTATATTTTTAGTTTTATTAGACATTTTTGTTTTAATTGATTTTTTGTTTTTAAAAATAATTTTATATCCGTTTTAATCAGGCTTTATAAATAATGCATTTAAATTTTCTTCAAGTAAAGTTAATCATTGTTTAATATGACGTTGATTATTCCTCTTATATTCCACTACAAGCTTAATTTTAAGATGTTTTCATAAGTATTGTTTTAGCTATATTTCGTAGGTTAAATAGAAACATCATGCAAGTTCTTCAAATTAAAGATATTTCGGCCAGTAAATCTTTTTTATTATCTCGACGTTTCGACAAAAATATTTTGTTCTCGTCAGGAGTGAAAAAAATATTTTTGTCGAAACGTCGAGATAATAAAAAAGATTTACTGGCCGAAGTATATTTCATTTGAAAAACTATGAATGCCGGCCAGACAGCCTCTATCTTTACGATCATACAAGTTATTCTTTTGGTTTATGTATCTTTGAATTTCTTCTTCGCATGTGTGACGCGAGAAAATGTTCTAGGCAATATTATATTAATTACATTTAAATATTTAAAATCAAAAGAGGCATATCCTGACCCCGTTCACATGGCAGAGCGCCATCTAGTGGAACAGAAATCAACTAAACGTTGATTTAGCCTGTTCCCTGATATTTGGCCAACCCATTTTCTTGATAAAAAAGAAAACCCAACCACTATTTATATATTTTTTAAAAAGGCATATTTGAATTTGAATGATTCTGATTTTGAATAAATAAAAAAAAACTTCTTCACTTCTAGGGAAATGCTAACTTATGTTTTAATGAACATATAAAAATCAATTACAAACATTTGTTAAACTCGTTTAGGGTTAAACTTGATCGCATCCTTATATAAAAAATATAGACCGATTTAAATAGAAATACAGTAGAACCTCCCTATAAAGGACACCTAATTGAAGAGCCAAAGTGTCCTTTAGGGAGAGTTGTCTTCTTACCGGAGAGTTGTTAAATAGTAAAAATGGTAATTTTTCAAATTAAAACTGTCCTTTGTGGAGAGATGTCTGCTAGCGGGATGTCCGCTAAAGGGAACTTCTACTGTATTGTCATTAAATGTATAAAACACTCGTTTCTAATTATTGATATTTCAAATAAAATCGAAAATAACAATTAAAATGAAAATAGTTAAATTGAAATGTAAAAAGTTGTTATCAAAATTAAACTGTTGCCATTAAAATGTAGAAAGTGGTATTCCAAAGCTGTATTATGAAATACTATTGTATTTTGGATAAAAATACGGACATTTATAAAATTCAAGTATAATATTATTAAGAGAAAATATAAGATTTATCGATATTCTCCTTTATAGTAATTCAAAAATATAAGGCGCTTTATGAATACACTCATGGACAAAACTTAAGGAAGTTGTACCTTTTAAAATGTATATCGGGATTAAGATAATAACTCTAAAAGATACACTCTTAGCCAAAACATAGGTATGTTGTACCTTTTAACATGTATATCGGGATTCAGATAATAACTCTGAAAGATACACTCTTAGCCAAAACCTTAGGAAGTTGTACCTTTTAACATGTATATCGGGATTCAGATAATAACTCTGAAAGATACACTCTTAGCCAAAACTTAAGTATGTTGTACCTTTTAATATGTATATCGGGATTCAGATAATAACTCTGAAAGATACACTCTTAGCCAAAACTTGTGTATGTGGTACCTATTAACATGTATATCGAGATTCAGATAATAACTCTGAAATATAATATAGTGACTTTTATTGAAGACATACAAGATAACCAAGTGTGAACAAAATTGCCTCTGTCTCCTTCTAAAAATACATATAACCAGCGACATGAAAATATGAAACTCTTAAGTTTTGTTCACTTATATTGACACTATGTATACCTAGCTAGGAGAATAACCTGTCCATAATTATCATTTTGTCAACAGTTCATTAACACGATACATTAGCACGCCATCTGTTATCAATATTCGAAACTATTATAAACGTGTATGATTCTTTTATAAATAAACAATTTTATACTGCCATTACTGCAATGGAAAATTTAATAATGAGCCAGGACCTCCCATTAATTTTTCCATTGCAGTAAAGGCAGTAGAAATTGTTTTATTTTTAAAAGAATCATACACGTTTATAATAGTTTCGAATTTCAGTTCATTAATAGGTTGTTGGCATGTTTGATAAACATTTTGAAATATATAATATATAAATATATATTGAAATCAAAAAAGGCATATCCTGACCACGAGCACATGTGATTTTTAGATGCCAGAGCGCCATCTAGTTGAACAGAAATCAACGTTTAGTTAATTTCTGTATCAATAGATGGCGCTCTGCCATCTAAAAAGATCATGTGCTCGTAGTCAGGATATGCCTTTTTTTGATTTTAATATCGACACCTGACCTTTTTTATTATTTCATTTTTTAATTATCCTTTCACAGCAATACATATTAAAAACAAATTAGGCATATTCTGACCACTAAAATGAGCGTTTTTTAAGATGACACAGAGCCCCATCTAGTGGATTAATCAATGAATATATTTAGCCAACCCATTTTCTTGATAAATCAAGAAATGCCAACCACGAACGTGTTTGGGGCTATTGGCCTTCATCAGTGTGGAGCAGGCTGTATCTCTTCGACCAAAAAACCTTTGGTCCCAGAGGCTTCTTGAGAAAACAAGAAATGGGTATTTAAGGCCAAACTTACGTAAATACGCTTAACACATGTGAAAAATAAATTAATAAAAGATTAAAAAGTCAGGTGTTGATATTAAAAACAAATTAGACATATCCTAACCACTAACAAAGAGTTTTTAGGTGGCAGAGCCGTGTATATATTCTAATAAAATATTCCTTTGAAAATAATTCTGGAATAAATTATGGTTATATTTTTATTTTTTCGTTTAGAGTAATTCTTTCTACATCTCTCCAAAGAAAACAAAAAAAGTTCTTTTTAACATTTTCCCATTGTTATTTATATCAAATATTTTCCACGCGCGCAATGGTGAATTCTTAAATTTGAAAAAAGGATCCTTGTCTTATTCACTAAACAAAGTTGATTTTATTCATTGCAGAAAATACGTATGAATCTAAATAATGATGTATGTATAGTTATACATACATAGTGTGTGAGATATATTGTATTCTTCCTCTTTAAAAGGTATTATCTTAACCAGTTGTTAAACGTTTGTAAAAAGAAGTGAAGTTTTTGAAAATTTGATATCTACTAATCCTATGGCCAACAAATTGATAAAATATGAAAAAAAGTACAAAATTGAAATTGAACTTGAATCAGATAGATAAATTAAGAAAAAATATATCTTTTGGTCGTGCAACTAAAATTTGCTGATGGCATTGCGTCATCTATCGGAATAAATATCAACTACTCGCTGATTTTTAATTATTTCAGAATTGGCCAAATACTCTTTCTTGATTAATAAAGAAAAGCTACCCATGTACGCGTTTCGGGCTGTTGTCCCTCGTCAGCGTAGTGCAAGCTGTACCTCAACGACTGAGAAAGCTCTTCTTTAGGGCATCCTTGCACTACGCTCATGAGGGCCAACAGCTTTTCTTGATTATTCAATAAAGGGCATTTGGCCAATCCTCGAATAATTAAAATTAATGATTAGGTATATATTCCGACAGAATGAAGCAAGCTATAAGCAAATTTTAGCTGCGCGATCAGAATATGTCTTTTTTCTTGATTCGATAAAAATAATACAGAATTATATACAGAACTTTTATAGAGAAAATTCAATTGAAAAACCCTGTAAGATTTATAAATGAGTTAAACAAAGCATCAAGGGCTGCGTATCTTTTATTAGCACGAATATTCGTGCTAATAAAAGATACGCAGCCCTTGATGCTTTGTTTAACTCATTTATAGAGAAAATTCTATATTATTTTGATAAGTCAATATACCTTCAGAGACTGTTCGTGAAATTCCATATTTCTGTCTGAATAATACTTGTATCATCGATTTTATGACTTTGTATTGATATGCAGTCGACTCTCGATAATTTGAAACTCGTTAATTTGATTCTCTCGATAATATGAATATTTTTGCCGGTCCCTTGAAAAATACTCGATAAGTTGAATAAAATCAATATTAATTGGTCCACTCGGTAATTTGAAGTTGAAGGAATAGTATCTTGCCACAAATGAACATTTGTAAATAACTGTACAAATGTTTAAAATAAAAAAATCACGAATTTTGATCAAACTCTTGTTTGAGGCAAGCCCCGAGAGAGAGAGAAATCTCCGAATAAATTTATTACTTTAAAAACTTGCAGTAAGTCACTTATTTACTCCTGTATCAACATAGTATGTATATCCCGAAACTGCCAGAACTTCAAACCTTTGTTTACTTGATTTTTTTCCCTCTCTTTCACTCTTAGTTGTTTAAACTCCTGTTATTTTGAACTCTTAATAAATTGAATTTTTTTCTGCTCCCTTGAGTTTCAAATTGTTGAGAGTCGACTGTATGTAAAAATCAGTTTCCAAAGTGTGGAGTTTAATTCTTCTTATTCATTTTAAAACATAAAGAAAAGCACATATACACATGATCTGATAAAATACACTCATGGACAAACCCTGAGGAAGTTGTACTTTTTAGCATTTTTTAAATACACATATATATGGTAATTTAAACCAACAACCCCATATTGTATATAATATAACAAGATCTTGTATAATAGAAACACATATGTAAATAATTATACACATGATTGACATGTGTCATTACATCTTTCTATGCAATGTACTTTGTACAAACTGAGGATAAATAAATAAAACTCTGTAATAGATTAAGAGTTGAGCTAAAGCAGAGATCGATATGTAGAAGTCCCACAACGAGGCCTAGAAGATGTCAGGGCGTTGCCAGTGTACAATGACACTTCTTCCGATCCACGCCCTTGTTGCATCCGCTGAAACCCAATACTTCCTCTCAGCAAGATATATAAACCTCCAACAGAGCCAGAAATAAATAGTCACTTCACCATCAGCGGGAGCCCTCGTCGGTTGTGTCTAGGGTCCACCTCATCGACCATGTAGTCCAGTAAGAACTTTTCTCAAATCTCCATCTTTCGCTCATAGCTCGACTTTTATCTGTTCACGGAACTTTCCTAGTACAACTGTGTCTCTTCGTTTTTTTTGTGATGGGCATTCCCAAGTCTTCCACTCTGCCTCGACCACGACTGCCTGTACTCTGTGAGAACTGTTAAAGGTCTTCCAAGGTGCAGAGAGGTACTGGAAAACTCTCCATCCTGACTGTTCCTCTCGGTTAAGACAGTATAGCGAGAGTTGACAGGATCGCACACCATAGCTTAAGTCGACAGAATCTCATATCATATATATTTATAGATTATAAAAAGGCATATATTGGATTGAATAAGAGATATATTTACTAATATTTCTGTTGGCTGAACACTAACATTTGTCAAGGCATTACATTCTGTTTAAACAAACTCGGCGTCGCATAGTGTTATACAAAAATGTAATGCCTTGACAAAGGTTGGCGTTCAGTCAATCGAAATATTGCAAAATAAAGCTTTTATTCAATCCAATATATGTCTTTTTATTATCTAAAGATTTAAATGTGGATTGCTTTATTTTCAGTACTATATATATATATATTAAATTATTATATTTTTTGCTAATATGTTTTAAGGAGAATATTCGAATTTACATATATGTGAAATCCGTCGTTATATAAGCAAATAAGGATTGGTTTATGTTTAAAATATGAAACTTCCTTAAATTCTGTCAATGAGAGTTTAATTATAAAATTTTAATTAGTTTATGTAGTTAGATGAGATGAAAATCGTTTAAATATTTAAAATACATGTTTTATCATTATACTTCTATATTAATAAAATGGAAATTTCATAAGTGGACATCACTAAACACTTTCGTTACAATGCATCAATTTCAACCAAATTTTCAACATTTATGTAAAACGAGATGGAGCAGGTTTTGCTTAACATCAAAATATATTTCTTAACATTAACATGCGTAACTTCGCTGTTATCGATTAAATACAAAAAAAAATCAACAGAGTTAATTTTATTTATATATAAATACAAAATTAAATTTCAACAGAGTTAATTTTTTTTTACATACTAGCTAATAATCTCAATCTAAAAAATATTCAAAACAAGCAATTTTAAGATAACACCATATGTAAAACAGTCGGCCAAGAAAACAACAACGATATTACATCTTTCTCACATATTCACACACAATCTTGATTAATAATTAAAACTAATCTTTAACATTGTTTATTATACTTCAACTTTTATTTCTACATTTGTTTTTAAATACCCAATTGTTTTATCATGTTTCTAATTTCGCCTAACAAATATATACATATTTATAGTGACCAACATATGCAAATTTTATCTTTGTTTTTATTTAACTTGATATCGTAAACATAACATCCATTGTAAGCATTTTTCTGTTCACCTTCCGTGGTTTCTCTTTTCTCTGATAGTTTTTAGGTGTAGTATATTTTCTTATTACTAGACTACAAACATTCCCTCGAGAAAAACCTGGGCGAAGCCGGGTACATCCGCTAGTATAATATATATTTGAAATGAAGGCGATAAAAACGTGGTGATTTTCTTTTAATGGTAAAAACACAAGCCTTCAAGCAAGAATGCCCTTCTTCAAGTTACAACTTGGAAATATTTTAAAACTATGGAACAGTTGTAACCTGAAGAAAGGCATTCTTGCCTGAAAGCTTGTGTTTTTACCATTAAAAGAAAATCACCACGTTTTTATCGCCTTCATTTCAAATATTATTGCGTGGCTACGTCATGTCTGATCCTAACTTATAATATATATATATTTGTATTTGCATATTAATTAATATAATAATAGTTTTTAAAATAGAACAATCCATACTTAAATCAGTGAAAAAAGGCTAACATTTTGGCCAATGAATCTTTTTATTCAATACAATATATGCCTTTCTATAATCTATATATATAATAATTATGTGTGAAACACATTTTATACAATTTGACCATCTCCGTTAGAGGTTTGGTAAAAGAAATCTACCCAAAAATTACTAGTTAGAAGAAAGCTCTCCCAGAAATACCCCGTCAAAAGTCAATATCTCCCTTAGAGGAAACCATTCAGTGAATTTTCCCAAAAGAATCTGTGGAGTATTTTCCCTTCCTAGAGGTCGCTATCTACCTTGATTGGTTATACAAGTGGTCAATGATCAAATATTATTTTATTTATTTTAATTAGGTATAATTCAGGTACAATATTTATAATAATGTGTAAAATATTAATTATTTGAATTAAATATAATATATTTTATATATTTTAAAATTATATACTCCTGGTGAAAAAAAAAAAAGATAATTAAATATTTGTTCAATTTTATTCAAACTATTTTGATATCGTTAAACTTTATAATTTTAGTTTCCAAAGGGGTTTTTAAAATATTTAATTTTTAATTTACAAATTTATTTATCTTTGAAACGATATGTGAACTGTTTTAACACCATGATAATTTTAGTCCCCTGGATTCTATGTAGTTAGGTCCGTACAATATCGGTAATATGGTCGTGCATTATCCTGATTAAACATTGCGTTTCCAAGGCCTCAGATAAAAGGTTTTTCCACGGGCTTTAACTTATCAGAAATTCAACGGGGACTGTTCATAGTGCCGGGAATGCCAACATGAGATAACCACGATGTGTATCCAATAGCATACTATCACTACAGGTAATGTGCTAGTATGACAATGTTAAATGCACAATGGCGCCCAACACGGGTTAAAAGGAAAACCTGGATTCGTCTGAAAGCACAACGTCAATCCATATTTACTTCTAAGTTCATCGTTGATCAGACCATTGAAGGCGTTCTGTCTATGATGTAGTGTCAGAGGTAGCCGAAGCCATGGTCACCGAGCTGACAGTCCATGTTGCTGCAAATATCGTCGAACTTTTCATGCAGATACTTTTTACTTACAAACGATCCTTATTCTTGACTCAGGGCTCTTTGATGTGACTGTACGATCCATTAAGGCCATACATGTCGGTCTTCTCGGCTGTTAGTGATAGCTTACCGCAGAGATCCAGTATGTCGTTCTGTATGACCGTCCTGAACCTATCGATTCTATATTCTGTTTACAGTCCTGGGATCTCGACCGACGCTAGTAGAAATACAGCAGTAGGATATGTCTAATTATATTGACAAATATTTGCATTTTTTCTAATCTCAGGTTTTAGTGGGAAGGATTTTGCTTTCGTTTGTTAGTGAACCAATCTCTCCCGCCTTCTCATTGGACGAATGTGGCCATATTTGTATATATAAGGAGGGCTATGGTATTTCGAGAGAGGAGTGTGGTGGATTATCGTGTGGAGACACTTAAAGTGTTCTCTGCGTACTTTATCCGTGTCTGGCCATCTCCTCGCATACCTGTGTAACCCAGGTCCGAACCCTACCAACGCAACAATAAAGTACTGTGTGTGTGTGTGTTTTTTTTTTATTTTATTTAACAAATTGTGAATTATTATTTACCTCCTTTTTTGTTGTACTCTTGAGTGTATGCTTTTTGTGTGTTTAGTTGATATTACTTTAGGCCCTAATTTATTGCATTTTGTGTTAACCCGTACAAGTAATTTTTGTCAGATAAACTACATTCCCAGTAGGTTACAATTTTACCTCTATCAAACACAGAAACGTGTTGGTAAGCCTTTTTCTTTCTTATACGAAACCTAACGACCCCAACTTTTCACAACGAAGCAACGTTTCTAATACACTTTCTATATGGGAAACCTTGTTGACTTTGCTTAGACTTTTTAAAGATACTGATTTCAGGAAGATGTATCAAACATTATTGATTTACAAGAGAGAGAACAAAATATAACATAGTAAACAAAGAGAAACTTATCTTCTTACAGTTAGCACCTATTTACTTGTGATCTTACACATATACTCTGTGGGAATAATTAGTTAACAGGTGATGGGAACCTAGGAACCCTACCTCCCTCTGCTTTATTTACTCTGCAATCTTATCCGACTTTCCTCCTTTGCTGAAACTAAATAAATAAATAAACTAAAAATAAATATTTATATTCCAATATAATGCGGCTTATGATTTTAAAACGATATTAGACAAATTTTACCGCAAATGTTTCTTTTTAAACGAAAAATCCTAATCGTAAAATAAATTATGATTTTTGGTTTAAAAAAGAAACATTGCGGTAAAATTTGTCTAACATGGTTCTATAAAAATAAATAATTAATTAAAATATATATACAACAAATCCGATGAAAAATATCTTCTATTCAACACATTGTATATGTCGTTATCGACACCCATTTTGCATATATGTGTTGATATCAAATAATTTGCATATCACAGCATCATCTTCCTATCGTGTAAATCTCTCGTATGTAGTGTGCTGCCTTTTTGGTGTACTAATTAAACAATGATGTTTCTTAATATTTCAAAGAAATATAATTCAGAAAATATGCCGAAATATACCTCATTATTTAAAATATTCATATTTACAATTATAGTGTGCAATTATTTCGTAAATTATTCAATTTACTGTATTTACATATTTGCTGAAAATCTATAATTATTTATTTGCTTCGAATAATACATATCTAAATCGAGTAAAATAAAATATATGCTTATATATATATTTATTACTACATAAGTATATTCTAATATAGTGTAAAGAAATTTTATAGATATATCGTTGATATACACATAGAAAGACATATATAAATATTTGAAAATAATAAAAATAATTTTATAATATAAAGATGCGCATTTATCTGCCAAA
Organism: Cordylochernes scorpioides; assembly: GCA_030710605.1. Taxonomy (NCBI): domain Eukaryota; kingdom Metazoa; phylum Arthropoda; class Arachnida; order Pseudoscorpiones; family Chernetidae; genus Cordylochernes; species Cordylochernes scorpioides. Next base: position 55,338,300 of record CP092882.1, read on the forward strand.
AGATTCAATCAATGTGCGCACAATGATGTCGTCTGCAAAGATTCTCACGTCGACCTTTTTTTTCACTCAAAAAATATTCCAAGCGATTTTTTCACATTATTATCCCCTTTTAAATCCGAACAATCGATTTCCTTTTGATCCATTTTCCTATTTTGTATATTTAGATATAAATATTTGATATGCCAGCTCTGCTGGAATTAAATATTTTCTCTATTTTATTTAATCGTTTGAAAAAGCGCGTTTTAAAATATTCATTATAAAATAATCATAAAATAAAAGCTACGTAACACATAAGAGAGATTCTAATATGCAAAAAGTATGTTTTCAAATGACAATCTTAAATAAGGATTATACAGAACATTAATATTTCATTTCATATGTTATTTTCTATAATTTTATCTTTTGTGTACATTTTATATAACATATGTATTAAAAATAAAAAGGCATATCCTGATCAGGAGCACATGTGCTTTTCAGAAGGCAGAGCGCCATTTGGTGGAACAGAAATAAACTAAACATTGATTTAACCTGTTCCCTAATATTTGGCCAACCCAATTTCTTGATAAATCAAGAAAGGCCATCCAGGAACGAGTTTCGCGCTGTTGGCGCTCGTCAGCTTGGAGTAGGCTGTACCACTGCAACCAAAAACCTGCGTAAATACGCTTAACACACGAAAAAAACAATAGAAAAAAAATGGGTTCTGCCTTCTGACAAAGCACATGTGCTCCTGGTCAGGATATGCCTTTTTTATTTATAATATCAACACCTGACTCACTTATTTTTTATTTTTTTCTATTGTTTTCTCATTCAACTGAAATATTGGTAGAATAAATGATATTTTGATCCAATATATTGTATTTCAATATATTGTGTAATACATCTATGATCTATTATATCCATTCATAGAGAAAAATAATTAAGAAGGTTTTACCTTTCAGCATGTATATCGGGATTCAGACAATAACTCTAAAAGATACACTCATGAACAAAACTTAAGGAAGTTGTACCTTTCAGCATGTATATCGGGATTCAGACAATAACTCTGAAAGATACACTCATGGACAAAACTTAAGGAAGTTGTACCTTTCAGCATGTATATCGGGATTCAGACAATAACTCTGAAAGATACACTCATGGACAAAACTTAAGAAAGTTGTACCTTTTAGCATGTATATAGGGATTCAGACAATAACTCTGAAAGATACACTCATGGACAAAACTTAAACATTACTTTAAACATGTATATCTGGATTTAGAAAATAATTCTGAAAGTTATTTGATTCACAGTGACCTTTATTGAAGACACACGAGATAACCAAGTGTGGACAAAATTGTCTCTGTCTTTAAAAAAAACCAGACGATTGACCTCATCAAAATATAAAAATTCTTCAAGTTTTGTCCATGAGTATATAGCTACAATAATATATAACGTACTATATCTAATTATATTTTAATAATTAATTTTTACAATTTTAAAGAAAAACGTCAAAATTAGTAGAGGCGTCAAAATTAGTTAGATGAATTTCTTTAATTATCTGAACGATTATAAAGTTTGAAAAAATAGAAAGATGTAGGATTGTTAATTTGTTCCAAAAGACTGGTTCAAATTATCTTTCTTTTCAAGATGGATCTCTGCAATTAAATTATTTCTTTTTATAAAATTTTGTTGAAATGATATTAGTAACTATAATTTTCTATGTTATAATTTAATTATAATTTTTATAAATGTTTTTCTATCTTTTATATAATAAGAGGAATATAAATATAAGGAATATTAAAAAAAACTAAATCTTTCCCTATATAATAACTAATTGTAAACATAAGCGATTATATTAAAACTATCAACGTTTAGTTGATATTTTTGGGATAATAAATTGATCTGAACCAAAAGTCTGGAGCTATTCTGGAATGCGAAATGAACCGACAGGCAGAAACCTATATTTCCAGGCTCAAAACTGGCAGCCATACAAGACCGCTCCTCTTCCAGGATGGTGTAAAGACCTTCCCACAATGCACCATCTACAAGCTAGTGCTCCCAGTCTTAATGACAAAGACAGACGCATTCTACTTCACCCAGTCATGATGGTTGTCAAGTCTCAAGCTCTACAAGCTTTATACCCTAATATGATTGAGTGGAGATAAGAAAGAAGAAAACCATCTTCAGAGACCTCACCAGACCTCTTGGAATGCATGGAAGCCTCAAGACAGAACCTGTATTCCAACCCTGCCAGCATTGTGAATTTGATCAATGAATATAGTCTATATGACCTTGTATAATTATAATATGGAATAATAAAATAAAATAAAATAAAAAACGTTTAGTTGATTTCTGTTCCAATAGATGACGTACAGCCAACTGAACTATTGGTAGAATAAATAATAGTTTAATCCCATATATGTCTTTTTGATTAAACAACTATGAAGGTAACAATATAAGTGGTGGTGGTGCTTATCTCCACTGAAGTCCACTCCTCTCCAATTTTTATAGTAGTTATAGGCCTGGAAAATTGGTCCTTTATTGTCAGTTCTGAGCATGATAAGATATGTTCCGGGGAAGCTTCTGCACTATTGCATTTCAAGCAGTTATTATTTTTTTTTTTTGAAGGTTTTTTTGTCCATTTTTAAATTTTAAGAATTTTATATGGCCACTTCTTTGTCTTGTTAAAGCTGTTTGTTGATTTCTATTGAGTTTTTGAAGTTCTTCTAATTGTTTCAATGGTTTGTAACATTGATGATTTGGATAAGCTGTCAGTTTTGATTTATTTATGATACCAAAAGAATTTTATTATACTCCAAAAATAGAAGTACTTAACGAAATAAATAATAATGATATTATTGTTAATTATTTAAAACAAATACCATCGTTTTTAAAAAATGCATAAAAAACATTTACTTATGATACTAAGCGTATTCTATAAAAAGTGAAATTTTAAAATATTTGAAGAAAAAAATGATTTTCCGATGAAATAGGGGATTCAAATGTTTTATAAAATAATATTTAAAATAACAAGAAGAATCCAGTCGTCTGGATTATAATAAAATAAAAACAATCATTTTTTTACGAATATATATCTTATAGAATATTTTATAGACAATAAAGGCTTAGAAAATATTCGCTTTTAGATATTTAAGCCAATTTTTATTTTGTTTATCACGCATATAATTTTGTTGAAACCTAAATGCAAATTTATTCACAAGTTTTGGAAAATATATTTGAATATTTAACAGGCATAAAAATTGTATTCTTTTCTGAATTCTCCGTGTTTTTTATTATTAAAAATGCAGGCGAGATATTATATATTTAAATACAATACTGTGATATTTTATTATAATATATATATTATATAATCTAAAAACACAAACATTTATACATTTTAAAATATATGTATTTTATTTTTATTCATTGATAATTCTACTTTTTCGTTATCATCGTTTTTTAGAATAACTTTCATTTTTGTTGAAAATATGCGTAGTTTACATATCTATCTTTTTGAATCACTAATATAGGATTAACTTTATAAATTCTATATATTGTGAAAATAACTAATGTGTAATATTTATTCTCTAATAATTGAAAATAAAAACTGCTTGATGGTAAATAATTATCTTTTTTTTTTATCACGACTGCACCTTCAACCCTTTATCCTATCGATCCTTTGTCTTATCAACCCTTTCTCTAACAACAAACAAATTATGCACAACATATATAGAGAGAGAGAATAAAATAGTCAGTGTGATGTTAAAGAATTTTTCATTACCATATTATGTTTAGGGGAATTCAATTTCCTTCTATAAATACAAATTTAAAGCATTATTGCACGCCTAATTTACAAATACATCAAATGTGTTATCCAATTATATTATTTTCGATCATATTTAATAATATGGATGCATTTATTCAACGTTATTTCTCTTTGAACATATATATGGTAATTTAAACCAACAACCCCAAATTGTATAATACTTATAACAAGATTTTCAAGTAATGTACTTTGTACAAACTGAGGATAAATAAATAAAACTCTGTAATAGATTAAGAGTTGAGCTAAAGCAGAGATCGAGATGTAGCAGTCCCACAACAAAGTCTAAAGATAGAAAACTGCCAGAGCGGTGCCAGAGTGTAAAATATCGCTTCTGATCCACGCTCTTTTTGCATCCGCTGAAATTCAATACTTCCTCTCTCGGCAAAGATATATAAGACCTCCGCCCTAGGCGAAAATATATTCAATTCACCATCAGCGGGAGCCTTCGTCAGTTGTTACCCAGGTCCATCTCATCCACCATGTATACCAGTAAGAACTCTTCTATCTCCATCTTTCGCTCCTAGCTCGACTTTTATCTGTTCACGGAACTTTCCTAGTGCAACTGTGTCTTTGTTTTTTTGTGTATGGACATTCCCAAGCTTTCCACCCTGCCTCGACCACGACTGCCTGTACTCTGTGAGAACTGTTAAAGGTCTCCCAAGGTGCAGAGAGGTACTGGAAAACTCTCCACGTCCTGACTGTCCCTCTCGGTTACTACAGGTTTCCCCCTCTCGGTTACCACACACAGCGAGAGACCCTCGGTTACCACAGTATAGCGAGAGTCGACAGGATCGCACACCATAGATTAAGTCGACTGGATATATCACCACAATTTGAGTCGACAGGATGCCTCATCACATATATTTATAAATTGACGCATATATCAACGCAAGTTTGGCCTTAAATATCCCATTTCTTGTTTTTACAAGAAGCCTCTGGGACTACCCTGAGGTACAGCCTGCACCACGCTGACGAGGGCTAACAGCCCGAAACGCGTTCGTAGTTAGCTTTTCTTGGTTTATTAAGAAAATGGGTTAACCAAATTTCAGGGAACAGGTTAAATCAACGTTTAGATAATTTCTGTTCCATTAGATGGCGCTCTGCCATCTACAAAACGCTCATGTTAATGGACAGGATATGCCTAATTTGTTCTTAATATGTGTATATATTAAGGAATAGGTTATAATCATGGAGAACGAATAATTATAATTTTTCTAAAGAAAAAACTTAATCTACAAAAAAGGGTTTTGAAAAAATAATTTAATTGACTAAAGTTTTCGGGCCTCGGAGCCCTTCTACAGGAGTAGAATAGTAGCCTTATAGTAATAAAAGTATATATAAATTTCGTATTATATATTTTTGTACATATAAAATGTTGTGCATTGGAATATCCTACATAGAAACACCAAGCTTGATGTAGCTTCAAAATAGCGCTCAATAAAATCTACCACCGGAAAATAAGGGCGCGGCACCCAGTAAGCTCGAATAACAGATCATTGACATTGTCAAGGAAGCTAAGGAAACATAAAAATCTATCAGATCAGTCCTTTATTTGACACGGAATCCCAAAAAGGTCCGCCTTCTCTGACGTCACCATTAGCATATAAGCTGGGTTCCTTCTGACCCACAGGAGCACAGTATAGACAACAGTTAGGTCACCATACTGCCCGATTGACCAGAGAAATCCCAGGACTCCCATAGTCCACTTCACCTTCCCGGGTGCTGCCCCTCTAAACCAAGGTAACCATGTTACTATGTGTGTGGTCTTTATTTATCTTCAGGCTAGTGCGCCTCCACTATGGCCCGTGACTGCATGTTGGATGAGGAGCCCGCTACGACGTGTTGCTTCACAGGTTACAACATATATATATGTGTAATCTTGGGACCTCTGGGACCAGTGTTACCTGATGCTAGACGAACCTCGATGTCAACTCTACCGTGCAGTCGTGGTGGAAGGCGACACAGCTGGGCCAAAGGTGAAATAAACAAACAGAGATTCCACTAAGAAGCGTCTGACGTCAAGAAGGAATGGGATGAGCGGAGAGAGAGATATTTAGAGCAAGTGTTACCTTGGTGGGATCCAAGCGCAGACTGCCTATCCTAGGTTCTCGATTTAACACCAAGACCTATCTTCTTTCCCATTGGTCGAAAGGTGTCACGTGGCCGTTTTCTATTGGCTGACCTACTTAGGTGTTACTTTCTAATTGGTCCGTGCTGATTTCTTTGTCGGAAGACATGCCCGGCCTTGCCCAGGAAATACTGGTCGTTAAGCTCAACTTTTATGATTTCCGCGATCATAAAATTGGCTGTAATTTTATTAATAGTGGTGCTGACTTTAAGCCTCTTTGCTAGGCCTGACCTCTACTCTCACCTAAGCCTGATTAGTTTTAACCTTAATTTTCTCCTGTTAGTCTCCATTCCTTCTATCTGTACAGTTGCTATACTTTATTAGATTCTTACGCGGTACAGATTGATGTTAGTTGAGGCTTTCTATTTGCAGTACATAAGAAGTTATATACAGTCATTGGGTGGAGCATGTGGTAGTAGATATCTAGACTATTTACAACAATTCCATGGTCTTAAATCATCACAGATGGCCCCGGATGTGAGAGGGTTCATATGGAGGGATTTAAGAGAGCGGAATAGGAAGACTGTTATTAAGGAAGTAATTTTTAAAAAATTAATTGAAATGAGTTGGTATATAACATGGGGTTAATTTCTGTATATCCATAAGAGATAATAAAGCATAAACAACTAATACTAAACATACAAGTAAAACAAAAATAGGAATAAAAGAATTAATAGAGAACATATAATGATGATAGGTAAAAATATAAATGATTTGATGGGAAAATCATGATCTCTTCGTGATGGGCGTTAGAAAGGGTTGAGGGGTTAGTTATTACTTGGTTGAGGCAATGTCACTTTGACTCAAGTCCCAAACCATTTAATGTGCACGGCGCGGAAAACCTAGGCCATGTTTCACATGTAAATTTAAGGACCTAATAAAGTTACAGTACCACAATCGAATAGTAAGATAAGGGTGATTGTTATGGGTTTGAGTAATTAGTCGTTAAGAGAGAGACGTACGCATGCAGGATAAATGAGGGCGAAGATCAGTGACCAGAAATCAAAGTTTTAATTGGAGTCGTCAGGGGCTTAGCGAGAAAAAGAGTAAAATAAAAAAAAAAAGATGTGCCAGCGTGTGGCATGAGAGTGCCCTGGAATATATATTTAAAAAAATACAATTTGCACGTATCCAAGCCAGAAGTTGGGATAGGTAAATCTGGGGGACGGTGTGTCAATATTGTTAATTACGAAATCAAAGTAGGTCAAGTCTAGCCTGCGAAGGAGTTAAAAGTTCCTGTGGAAAAGGGTTAGTATTTATTAAGAAGTAACCTTTAAAGTGGTTGTTTAAGAGGTTATTGAAGATTACTCTGTTTTTAGATCATGATTTTTAGTTTGATTATAAAAGAATATATCATTGAGATATGAAATTGCGAAATTAAGGCTTTGCATATAGCGTTAAAGGATTTGAAAAATCGAAAATAGAATTGCGAAGTTAAATGCAAAGTAATCTTTAAAAAAAAAGTAAAAATAGTGATGATATGATACAAAGATTAACACACTACAGCAGTATATAAGGGGTAATAGAAAGTGAAAATATTAAATGAAAATTAATAATGAGCAATAATATACTCGATAGCATTGACATGGTAGCGGAAGATGACACAATGTAAATAACATCTAATTTATAAAGTGAGAGAAAATATAAAATGACAAAATGCAAATTAGTGATATATAAACATGAAATATAAACTTGAGATTATTAGATATGTAAGATAAAATATAAAGTTGATTATAGAATAGAGTCATAAAGTAAAAGTAAATAAGCTTTGGTAAAGAAAAATAAAATAAAATGACACTCATCTAAACTGATTGGTGAGGTAAATAAAATATAAGAGCTAGATAATGATTATATAAAGAATATTAAAATGAAAAAAAAAAATGGTCATCGAGAAAGAAGAGCAAGTAAGATTATACATAGAAATTATATATCGGGAATGAATGGAAAGTTGTAGGCCAAATGTATGTTCCTGTTTTTTTTTTTTTTTTTTTTTTTAGGATGGGTGGAGAGAGCTTTAAATTGTCCTCGATCGCGATATCTTTGGTCTTGTTGGCATGGGTTGATCTAACTTATCGAATTTGTTTTATGTTTGACGCGACTCGTGGATCACATTGTTTCCAACTGTGAAACTTACTGAGTCCTAATGTAATCGTTTTTTTTTTTTTTTTTTTTTAACTTATGTGGGTGTGTGTGATTTTTGTAGGTAAAGTGTTGTCTTTGGCACGCACTAATATTTAATTTAATAGCTGGCGAAAGTTCGTTAGAGAACACGGGGTGATAGCGGTGGGTCGTCACAAGACAATGTCGGCTGTTTGTTTGTCCATCTCCCTTCGAATTTATTATTAGCGAGTTCCGGCGGTGGCGGGCATATTTATTTGGGTCAGAGGCCCCTTGTGGGGGCAACTTGCTTGGTGGTTGTCTCCCACCTTTGTAAACGCGGTTTTCTGATGGCCATGAATTAGTGACATTGGGTATGTTAATTCGGAATACGCTCGGAGATTTTATTTCTATAATTGTAAACACAAAAGCGTTTGATTTGTCACGTTTGGTGACAAGCGTTATGGGACTGACATAGGGAGATACAGAGGTTGTAATTATCCCGTGTTCAAGCATTTGTTCGATTTGTGTTTGTATTTCGAAAATCCGGATATTATATCTATTGATATTAAATCGAATGGTTGTTGTGGACTTAGTAAAAATGTTATTCAGTGATATCAGGTTAGAAGTGAGTGAACGTGGACACGCTTTGAGGTCAGAAGTGTCACAGGCGTGGTGAAGGCGTCTTTGGCCTGAAAAGTTAAAGAGTTTTGTGGTGTGGCTCTGTGACACGAAGCGAAAAAATTGTAAATGAAAAGGTGTCACGTGAAGTCTTTGTACAAAATCTAACCTGTTTCACTATGAATAACAAATTTACTAAAGTCATGGGTGCTGGTTGTACGAACATATCGAGAATTTTTATATTATTAGTGAATATGGCACGTTTAATGTGAATTTTATTTTTGTGTGTGTTTAGTGGGGCGACGTTATGGAGCTTGTGTGGCTCGAAATTGGATTTGGGTGTGAAGTCGCGCATTGAAAATTGTTGCCAATTAGAAAAAGTGATGTGAGAGGGTGTTGTTTATTTTGTTGAGAGAGATTTGTCGCTGATTAACTATGCATGTAAAAGGAAGGAGTGTAGTTATGTGGGAATTTAGCGATTGGAATAGTTTTGGAAGGCTGTGGCTTAGGTTATTTCTGTCTAAAGCTATGAAAGAAAAGGACATAGGGGCGTTGAAAATGGGATTAGTAACATTACAATGAGACCAAATAAGAGTGTTGGATTTCACCACGTGTGAGCAACCCGTTCCAGGAGGGGAAAATTTAGTAAATGGGACAGTTGTATTAACCTGTCCATGGGACACGTGTTGCTTGCCCGAGGTGAATTTGTATAAGGTAGTTGGTAGAGGTACATTATCTTGATACAGGAGTAGCTGAGGACAGTTTATAATTAGTAAAAATCTTTTTATGGATTTAAGGAATAAAATGCCAAAAGGCAAAGGTGTATCGATGATATGGAATTTTAGATTCCGCGTTATGTTACTTATTTTCAAGATCAAAAAGATATAATCTATGGTGAAAATATTGTTAGCTATGGCATTAATAGTTAAGTTAAATGGATGGACAGGTATTTTTCTTTTACAAACTGATTTCTATTATTTTAAAAGTATTCTGCCTAATTATAGCGATAGATGCTCCTGTATCAAGTAGTAGAGGTAGGTTTACATTATTGGACAGTTCAGCTCGAACGAGCAATTGTTCGACAAAAATTATGTATGGAGGAACCTACTGTTGTGCTGTCTTATATGTCGGAACAGTCCTGGTCTTGTGTCATGGTTGAGGGTTCCTTGGGACAGTTAAGAGTTCACTGCTTGCGCTGGGCTCGTGGTTTAGAGATGGTCGGGGGAGCAGGTAACATACGCTCCGTGTTGGTAACTCGGAGGGGTGCTTGCAGGAGGTTTGCTGGCTTTCTCAGTCTTGTAGAGTATTGTAGTTGGGCCAGATCAGCTTGGGCGTCGTAGTTGGTGAAGAAGCTCTGCGCCTCGTACGAACCATCGTAACGCGGTAGCTCCACATCTCGCGATAGTCCGGCCACGGCAGAAAGCTGATGTAGCGTCCTGGTCAACCTCCCCAGGACATCTGACACCGCCGGCGGGGGCGTGGCGTCCTGCTGGCTGGGGGCGATTTCCTGCGTCCTACCGAGGGTGGTTTCTTTCTTTGGAAAAGTGGTGTTCTCGCCACTTTCGTAGTCGGTATCGGTCTTCATGGGCTCCTTTGAATCCTCCTCGCTTCTCTGTTCCATCTTTCTGTACAGACAGTGGTCTACTTGCTTACTTGTACCTTGGCGTCCACGATCCTGTCGGCTCTTCGGACGGGGGAGTCTGTGATATCTTGGGACCTCTGGGACCAGTGTTACCTGATGCTAGACGAACCTCGATGTCAACTCTACCGTGCAGTCGTGGTGGAAGGCGACACAGCTGGGCCAAAGGTGAAATAAACAAACAGAGATTCCACTAAGAAGCGTCTGACGTCAAGAAGGAATGGGATGAGCGGAGAGAGAGATCTTTAGAGCAAGTGTTACCTTGGTGGGATCCAAGCGCAGACTGCCTATCCTAGGTTCTCGATTTAACACCAAGACCTATCTTCTTTCCCATTGGTCGAAAGGTGTCACGTGGCCGTTTTCTATTGGCTGACCTACTTAGGTGTTACTTTCTAATTGGTCCGTGCTGATTTCTTTGTCGGAAGACATGCCCGGCCTTGCCCAGGAAATACTGGTCGTTAAGCTCAACTTTTATGATTTCCGCGATCATAAAATTGGCTGTAATTTTATTAATAGTGGTGCTGACTTTAAGCCTCTTTGCTAGGCCTGACCTCTACTCTCACCTAAGCCTGATTAGTTTTAACCTTAATTTTCTCCTGTTAGTCTCCATTCCTTCTATCTGTACAGTTGCTATACTTTATTAGATTCTTACGCGGTACAGATTGATGTTAGTTGAGGCTTTCTATTTGCAGTACATAAGAAGTTATATACAGTCATTGGGTGGAGCATGTGGTAGTAGATATCTAGACTATTTACAACAATTCCATGGTCTTAAATCATCACAGATGGCCCCGGATGTGAGAGGGTTCATATGGAGGGATTTAAGAGAGCGGAATAGGAAGACTGTTATTAAGGAAGTAATTTTTAAAAAATTAATTGAAATGAGTTGGTATATAACATGGGGTTAATTTCTGTATATCCATAAGAGATAATAAAGCATAAACAACTAATACTAAACATACAAGTAAAACAAAAATAGGAATAAAAGAATTAATAGAGAACATATAATGATGATAGGTAAAAATATAAATGATTTGATGGGAAAATCATGATCTCTTCGTGATGGGCGTTAGAAAGGGTTGAGGGGTTAGTTATTACTTGGTTGAGGCAATGTCACTTTGACTCAAGTCCCAAACCATTTAATGTGCACGGCGCGGAAAACCTAGGCCATGTTTCACATGTAAATTTAAGGACCTAATAAAGTTACAGTACCACAATCGAATAGTAAGATAAGGGTGATTGTTATGGGTTTGAGTAATTAGTCGTTAAGAGAGAGACGTACGCATGCAGGATAAATGAGGGCGAAGATCAGTGACCAGAAATCAAAGTTTTAATTGGAGTCGTCAGGGGCTTAGCGAGAAAAAGAGTAAAATAAAAAAAAAAAGATGTGCCAGCGTGTGGCATGAGAGTGCCCTGGAATATATATTTAAAAAAATACAATTTGCACGTATCCAAGCCAGAAGTTGGGATAGGTAAATCTGGGGGACGGTGTGTCAATATTGTTAATTACGAAATCAAAGTAGGTCAAGTCTAGCCTGCGAAGGAGTTAAAAGTTCCTGTGGAAAAGGGTTAGTATTTATTAAGAAGTAACCTTTAAAGTGGTTGTTTAAGAGGTTATTGAAGATTACTCTGTTTTTAGATCATGATTTTTAGTTTGATTATAAAAGAATATATCATTGAGATATGAAATTGCGAAATTAAGGCTTTGCATATAGCGTTAAAGGATTTGAAAAATCGAAAATAGAATTGCGAAGTTAAATGCAAAGTAATCTTTAAAAAAAAAGTAAAAATAGTGATGATATGATACAAAGATTAACACACTACAGCAGTATATAAGGGGTAATAGAAAGTGAAAATATTAAATGAAAATTAATAATGAGCAATAATATACTCGATAGCATTGACATGGTAGCGGAAGATGACACAATGTAAATAACATCTAATTTATAAAGTGAGAGAAAATATAAAATGACAAAATGCAAATTAGTGATATATAAACATGAAATATAAACTTGAGATTATTAGATATGTAAGATAAAATATAAAGTTGATTATAGAATAGAGTCATAAAGTAAAAGTAAATAAGCTTTGGTAAAGAAAAATAAAATAAAATGACACTCATCTAAACTGATTGGTGAGGTAAATAAAATATAAGAGCTAGATAATGATTATATAAAGAATATTAAAATGAAAAAAAAAAATGGTCATCGAGAAAGAAGAGCAAGTAAGATTATACATAGAAATTATATATCGGGAATGAATGGAAAGTTGTAGGCCAAATGTATGTTCCTGTTTTTTTTTTTTTTTTTTTTTAGGATGGGTGGAGAGAGCTTTAAATTGTCCTCGATCGCGATATCTTTGGTCTTGTTGGCATGGGTTGATCTAACTTATCGAATTTGTTTTATGTTTGACGCGACTCGTGGATCACATTGTTTCCAACTGTGAAACTTACTGAGTCCTAATGTAATCGTTTTTTTTTTTTTTTTTTTTTTAACTTATGTGGGTGTGTGTGATTTTTGTAGGTAAAGTGTTGTCTTTGGCACGCACTAATATTTAATTTAATAGCTGGCGAAAGTTCGTTAGAGAACACGGGGTGATAGCGGTGGGTCGTCACAAGACAATGTCGGCTGTTTGTTTGTCCATCTCCCTTCGAATTTATTATTAGCGAGTTCCGGCGGTGGCGGGCATATTTATTTGGGTCAGAGGCCCCTTGTGGGGGCAACTTGCTTGGTGGTTGTCTCCCACCTTTGTAAACGCGGTTTTCTGATGGCCATGAATTAGTGACATTGGGTATGTTAATTCGGAATACGCTCGGAGATTTTATTTCTATAATTGTAAACACAAAAGCGTTTGATTTGTCACGTTTGGTGACAAGCGTTATGGGACTGACATAGGGAGATACAGAGGTTGTAATTATCCCGTGTTCAAGCATTTGTTCGATTTGTGTTTGTATTTCGAAAATCCGGATATTATATCTATTGATATTAAATCGAATGGTTGTTGTGGACTTAGTAAAAATGTTATTCAGTGATATCAGGTTAGAAGTGAGTGAACGTGGACACGCTTTGAGGTCAGAAGTGTCACAGGCGTGGTGAAGGCGTCTTTGGCCTGAAAAGTTAAAGAGTTTTGTGGTGTGGCTCTGTGACACGAAGCGAAAAAATTGTAAATGAAAAGGTGTCACGTGAAGTCTTTGTACAAAATCTAACCTGTTTCACTATGAATAACAAATTTACTAAAGTCATGGGTGCTGGTTGTACGAACATATCGAGAATTTTTATATTATTAGTGAATATGGCACGTTTAATGTGAATTTTATTTTTGTGTGTGTTTAGTGGGGCGACGTTATGGAGCTTGTGTGGCTCGAAATTGGATTTGGGTGTGAAGTCGCGCATTGAAAATTGTTGCCAATTAGAAAAAGTGATGTGAGAGGGTGTTGTTTATTTTGTTGAGAGAGATTTGTCGCTGATTAACTATGCATGTAAAAGGAAGGAGTGTAGTTATGTGGGAATTTAGCGATTGGAATAGTTTTGGAAGGCTGTGGCTTAGGTTATTTCTGTCTAAAGCTATGAAAGAAAAGGACATAGGGGCGTTGAAAATGGGATTAGTAACATTACAATGAGACCAAATAAGAGTGTTGGATTTCACCACGTGTGAGCAACCCGTTCCAGGAGGGGAAAATTTAGTAAATGGGACAGTTGTATTAACCTGTCCATGGGACACGTGTTGCTTGCCCGAGGTGAATTTGTATAAGGTAGTTGGTAGAGGTACATTATCTTGATACAGGAGTAGCTGAGGACAGTTTATAATTAGTAAAAATCTTTTTATGGATTTAAGGAATAAAATGCCAAAAGGCAAAGGTGTATCGATGATATGGAATTTTAGATTCCGCGTTATGTTACTTATTTTCAAGATCAAAAAGATATAATCTATGGTGAAAATATTGTTAGCTATGGCATTAATAGTTAAGTTAAATGGATGGACAGGTATTTTTCTTTTACAAACTGATTTCTATTATTTTAAAAGTATTCTGCCTAATTATAGCGATAGATGCTCCTGTATCAAGTAGTAGAGGTAGGTTTACATTATTGGACAGTTCAGCTCGAACGAGCAATTGTTCGACAAAAATTATGTATGGAGGAACCTACTGTTGTGCTGTCTTATATGTCGGAACAGTCCTGGTCTTGTGTCATGGTTGAGGGTTCCTTGGGACAGTTAAGAGTTCACTGCTTGCGCTGGGCTCGTGGTTTAGAGATGGTCGGGGGAGCAGGTAACATACGCTCCGTGTTGGTAACTCGGAGGGGTGCTTGCAGGAGGTTTGCTGGCTTTCTCAGTCTTGTAGAGTATTGTAGTTGGGCCAGATCAGCTTGGGCGTCGTAGTTGGTGAAGAAGCTCTGCGCCTCGTACGAACCATCGTAACGCGGTAGCTCCACATCTCGCGATAGTCCGGCCACGGCAGAAAGCTGATGTAGCGTCCTGGTCAACCTCCCCAGGACATCTGACACCGCCGGCGGGGGCGTGGCGTCCTGCTGGCTGGGGGCGATTTCCTGCGTCCTACCGAGGGTGGTTTCTTTCTTTGGAAAAGTGGTGTTCTCGCCACTTTCGTAGTCGGTATCGGTCTTCATGGGCTCCTTTGAATCCTCCTCGCTTCTCTGTTCCATCTTTCTGTACAGACAGTGGTCTACTTGCTTACTTGTACCTTGGCGTCCACGATCCTGTCGGCTCTTCGGACGGGGGAGTCTGTGATATCTTGGGACCTCTGGGACCAGTGTTACCTGATGCTAGACGAACCTCGATGTCAACTCTACCGTGCAGTCGTGGTGGAAGGCGACACAGCTGGGCCAAAGGTGAAATAAACAAACAGAGATTCCACTAAGAAGCGTCTGACGTCAAGAAGGAATGGGATGAGCGGAGAGAGAGATCTTTAGAGCAAGTGTTACCTTGGTGGGATCCAAGCGCAGACTGCCTATCCTAGGTTCTCGATTTAACACCAAGACCTATCTTCTTTCCCATTGGTCGAAAGGTGTCACGTGGCCGTTTTCTATTGGCTGACCTACTTAGGTGTTACTTTCTAATTGGTCCGTGCTGATTTCTTTGTCGGAAGACATGCCCGGCCTTGCCCAGGAAATACTGGTCGTTATGCTCAACTTTTATGATTTCCGCGATCATAAAATTGGCTGTAATTTTATTAATAGTGGTGCTGACTTTAAGCCTCTTTGCTAGGCCTGACTTCTACTCTCACCTAAGCCTGATTAGTTTTAACCTTAATTTTCTCCTGTTAGTCTCCATTCCTTCTAACTATACAGTTGCTATACTTTATTCGATTCTTACGCGGTACAGATTGATGTTAGTTGAGGCTTTCTATTTGCAGTACATAAGAAGTTATATACAGTCATGGGGTGGAGCATGTGGTAGTAGATATCTAGACTATTTACAACAATTCCATGGTCTTAAATCATCACATATATATATTAAAATGTTATTTTATTTAGGGTTATATTTCATAGATTCAAATACTCTGTTAGATAGACCGCCAGAGGTCACACTTCCCCTATAAAAACTCATTGTTGTTGTTTCCCGATGGCCGGCTTAAAACTTTTGTACATTATGTAAATAATATTTTGTTTTTCCTTGTTCTATTCGCCTTAAGCCAGGCAGTATTTTAATCAATTATTATTTTTTTATATTTCATAAGTTCAATTAAAGCAATATCTGATCAAAGCCATTTTTGTATTATTCTTCTTTTAAGATTTTTAACCACGACTGCATTACCAATACCATTTAGTACCAAATTCAAGCAACAGCTAATAATTCTATATAAATAACAATCAATATACAACAGAATAATCACATTTTTATATAATATTTATATATGAAAAATATATTTTTAAATAGAAAAAGGTCAGGTGTTGATATTCAAAACAAAAAATGCATATCCTGACCGCTCACATGAGAATTTTAGATGGCCGAGCACCATCTAGTGGAACAAATCTAGTAACAGTCTGCCATCTAAAATTCTCATGTAAGCGGACAGGGTATGCATTTCATGTTTTGAATATATATACACTAATTTCACAATTTACATAACTGAGATAGGATATAGAAATAAATAGATGCATAACTCTGAAATAAAGTAAATCATTAAGATAATTAGCTCACATAACACAGTTATAGATTATTATGATGGTCATGAAATATAAATTCCTCCAATTACACTTCCCTAATTACCCAAAGTATATTTAACTATAGGTGTTGTTAGGATTGAAGGATGGTTAATTGTATTTTTCTGTGGTCTTCTCTGACTAACTATAGAAAATAAAGCTACCTAAAGTATATATATGTTTTATAAAAATATTATTTCCTTTTAAAATTAAATTTTATAGAATAAAATACTTTGTAAGGTCGACCGCCAGAAGTCGCCACTATTCCTATATAGGCCTATTATCGTTATTTCCCGTTGGCCGGCTCAAACCTTTTGTAATTATGTAAATAAGTATTTTGTTTTCCTTATTCTACTCGCTTTAAATCAGGCAGTACTTTATCAATTTCTGTTTTTATATATTGAAGAAGGAAAAAAAGTTAACGGCGACGAGTTTCTTTTATTAATGCTGTTTTGTATTTCCCTGTATCCTAAGGTAGTCATCCTTTTTCAGAACAAATTTGTTTACATAGATAAAGAGGAAATAATTTTGTATAACACACACACAATAATTTATTTCACTGAGTTCTAATTATGTAAATATTTACCTGTATATAAATATTATCTTTCAGTTTCTTGTAAAGTTGCCTGTCGAAGGACATTAAAGTCAGAAAACTTGCCGAATTTACAGCATCAATAAAAGAAACACGTCGCCGTTAACTTTTGTTCCTTCTTCAAGATAATGTCAGGCGATTCCTTAAGCTCAATCAAAGCTAATTCTGATCTAAACCTTTTTTATTATTATTACCACGACTGCAATATCAAAAAACACATTCATGTTTCAAGCAAATGATTATTATTTCTATAAATAATATTAAAAAAAAAAACAGAAATAAATATTTTTTTATTAATATACATATTATGATAAATATTGTTGATACAAATTAGTATTGTTATTTTGAGTACAAGGGTACTAAATGGTATTGGTATATAGTCGTGGAAAATCTTGAAAACATTTTAGATCACAATTTGCTTTAATTGGTCTGATGAACATAACTAAGGAAGAAATACCTGATTTGAGGTGTAAAGAATAAAATAAAAAATTACATATTTACATATCTACAGAAAGATTTGAGCCGGCCAACGGGAAACAACAACAATAGGTTTATATAGGGAAAGCTGCGACATCTGGCGGTCGGTTTAAAGAGTAGTTTGTTCTAAGTTATAATTTTAAAATAAAATAAAATGTATATATATATATATATATGAGAAAACAATATAAAAAAATAATAAAAAGGTCAGGTGTTGATATTAAAAATAAAGAAGGCATATCCTGACCAAAAGCACATGTGCTCTTTAGATGGCAAAACGCCATCTAGTGGATAAAAAAAATAAACTAAACGTTTATTTAAACTTCTCCATGATATTTGGCCAACCCAATTTCTTTATAAATCAAGAAAAGCCATACACGAACGCGTTTCGCGCTGTTGGCGCTCGTCAGTGTGGAGTAGGCTGTAACCACTGCGACCAAAAATATTTTTGGCCCCAGAGGCTTCTTGAAAAACCAAATAAATGGGTATTTAAGGCCAAACTTCGGTAAATACGCTTAACACATGAGAAAACAATAAAATAAATAAATAAATAAAAAGGTCAGGTGTTGATGTTAAAAATGAACATATGCTCGTTGTCAGGATATGTCTTCTTTGTTTTTAATATCAATACCATGCCTTTTTATTTTTCTATTATTTTTCCACATACCCATATATATATATATATACTGTAAATAATCAATTAATGTCCTAAACACAATTAATAACTCGACCGAATAAAATGAAAATGATTATCCACTAAATGAGTTATATATATACTTTTCATTTGACAGAAAAATCATTATGATAAAAAAAAGAAAGAAATATGCAAATTAAAAACAAATTCTACGAATCTCAATCTTTATTCTTAAAAATATTCGAATCCGATTAAGATAATTTAAATTTGTATAACGGTAAAAAAGGATAAATTAAATATTATATTAATGTTTTAGAGAATATATATATATACTTGTGGTTACCTTATATATATAAAATCTACCACTCCTCTAATGGTAGGAATAAATGTGTCTCTTCATAACCAACCAATTGGAGACACTATGACAACCAGGTGGCCTGCCATTGGAGGTTAATGTCACGTGACACGTAATGTTTATAAATAGTTTATTGCCGCCAATTTATCCTTGGCATACGACACCGAAATGATTTTTGACATACGCGGCCAAAATATTATTTCTATATTATTGAGCTGATATTTCTTTAGGAATACCTATCTTTTGGTATTTTATGTTTGTATATACAGTAGAATCTCCCTATAAAGGACACCTAATTGCAGAGCCAAAGTATCCTCTAGGGAGATATGTCCTCTCACCGGAGAGTTGCTAAATTGTAAAAATGGTAATTTTGCAAATGAAAACTGTCCTTTGTGAAGAGGATTCAGCTAGCGGGGTGTTCGCTAAAGGGATTTTCTACTGTACTGTACTGGGACAAGGTGCATAAATTATGAAAAAAGGCATCTCCTTATCGTGCAACTGAAAGTTGCTGATGGCTTGCGCCATCTATCGGAATAAATATCAACTATTCTCGTTGATTTTTAATTATTCCAGAATTGGCCAACTACCCATTCTAGATTAATCAAGAAAAGCTAACCACGGACGCGTTTCGGGCTGTTGGCCCTCATCAGCGTGGTTCAAGCTGTACCTCAACGAACAAAAAAACTGGTCATTCAAGGCATCCTGAAAAATCATGAAACGGGAAGTTAAAGCCGGAATTGCGTGAGACCGCGACACAATGTGAAAAAATAGTACAAATGTGGTATTGTAATGGGATAAGGTGCATAAATTGTGAAAAAAGGCAACTCCTTATCGTGCAATTGAAGTTGCTGATGGCTTGCGCCATCTATCGGAATAAATATCAACTGGCCATTTCTGGCCAGTATTTGGCCAATACTGGAATAGTTAAAGGTCAACGAGAATAGTTGATATTTATTCCGATAGATGGCGCTGCCATCAGCAACTCCCAGTTGCACGATAAGGAGATGCCTTTTTTCATAATTTATGCACCTTATCCCAGTAAAATATTACATTTGTACTATTTTTTCACATTGTGTCGCGGTCTCACGCAATTCTGGCCTTAACTACCCGTTTCATGAATTTCCAGGATGCCTTAATAACCAATTATTTAGTCGTTGAAGTACAGCTTGCACCACGCTGATGAGGGCCAACAGCCCGAAACGCGTCCGTGGTTAGCTTTTCTTGATTAATCTAGAATGGGTAGTTGGCCAATTCTGGAATAATTAAAAATCAACGAATAGTTGATATTTATTCCGACATATGGCGCAAGCCATCAGCAACTTTTAGTTGCACGATCAGATGTATTTTTCTTAATTTAATTCCTTTATCCCAGTACAATTTCACTTGTGTACTATTTTTCACATATATATTATAATGCAGAAGTGTGGAAGGACGGAATTTATGTACAATTTTTTTTTTTTTTAATTTATATAATTTCCTTTTGATCATCATACTCTGAGCAGAACGTTCATATTTAGAGCAATGACTGTATACCATCTTTGGCAAATTTTAAACATTTTGCCTTCATACCTTGGTCGCATACTTAGGAGAGTCATGTCCTGAAATTATGGCATTACAGGTAATTTTTGTTCGAATTTGCCAAAGATAGTTCATTGATCTGCTCAGAGAATACATTGGTTTAATTATTTTGCTAAATGCAAGTATTAAAAGGAAGAGGTGAACTTTATTTCAACACTTCTGACAACTTCATGACATGTTGTGTTATGAGAGTGTAAAACTTATATTTATGAAAATATATTTTTAATGGCGTATATGTGTAATTAATAGTTATAATATTTATGAAAAGTGTAATAAAAAAAAATTTTTGGTTATGCATATAAAAAGTTAATTCTTTAATAATATGGAAAATAATGTGATATTAAAAAAGTATCATTTAAGTTGCAATTGATATTAAAAAGTTGAAAATAAAATTCTAAAAGTTGTGAATAAAATTGTAAAGGATACAATATTAAAATATTGTAAAACAGATTGCAAAATAAAATAGCAAAGGTTGCAATTAAAATTGAAAAGGTTTTATTTACTGTTGTGTGTGTGTGAAATTATAAATATATCTATTTAAATCAATTTTTTTTTGCTTATCCCTAGTACACGTGGTACAGGCCATGATAATCATGGTAGGTAGAAGTAGGCGACTGCTTTTACTGTAAGTGCACCACATGTCTATATATGTGAAAAGGAGTTCGACTTTGCACTTACAAAGAAAATCAAATAAATACTAGAGATATGTTTTCAGTCAAGTATTCCACGTCGAATTAAAGATAGAATATTGAATTTGCGTGTTCTATAAAACAATATTGTAGCGAGAAGTATTTATTATTTTAGACTAGTAATAACAGACTATCATTTTTTATGTTTTGCTACTCTGTAAACTTCCCTCATTGCTTATCTTCTGTTTATCATTCATAGTTTGTTCTTGACTTAAATAAATTGTTGTCTCATCCTGAAGTTTGTCTTCCCTAATTTTACACGTGGCAATATTATAAACTTGAATGATATCTGAACAGAGAAGTCGAACAAGAGTTCCCACCATTCTATTTTAAACGTAGTCATATTTTTCCGTCGCATTTGCGACGAGCTAATGTTCTAGAATATACACTCATGAAAAAAACTTAAGGAAGTGCCAAATCTTTGATATCGCCGGTTGTCTTTTTTTTTCAAGGAGACAGATTCAATTTTGTTAAAACTTGGTTATCTCAAGTATCTTCACTAAAGGTCACTGTGTATCAAATAACTTTCAGAGTTTATTGTCTGAATCCCAATTTACATGGTAAGGGGTACAGCTACCTTAAGTTTTGTCCCTACCTGTTTATAAACAGTTTGACATGTATAATCTAGCAAATAAAGTAAATATATTGCTATATATTGTACATATTAATTATAAAGATATTCTAGAAAACAAATTGCTTAAAGTTTTTTTAATATATCTCTATATATAATCGAATATCTTAAACAAAAACTTCACAGAAAAACAAATATTTATTTTCAATTCAATAAAAATGATTAAATTTCCACTCTATAAAACATAGTGAAATGGTAATAGAAAATAGAGTTTTACAGAAAAAAAAGTTAAAATTTCTACCACAGCGCTGTCAAATAAAATAAGGTCAATTTTATTGTGGCAGGCAAAACATTGGCAGCGTTGCTAGATGCCATTTTTTACCCCGAGTTGACGAGTCGAACAATACATTTAATTTTGCCTAATTTTTTTACCCAACACTCTGTTCTTTTGGTCGAGATAAAACCTGAAATTTCTTAGGGAAGTTTTTTAGCCATATATCAAAAGAAATTTATTTATTACGTACTTATTTGCATCGTTTGCAATTTTTCATTAGTTAAATAATTACAATTAAAATTTCTAATATTTTATTTTTTTATAATAATAAAAGGCAATAAAAAATGCGCCATCTATTAATAAGAAAAGAAAATTTGAAGCATTAATGTTTCTTTTATACGTAAAACAAACTTCTACAGTCCTTACTGCGATGACAAAATATTGGGAGGGCTTGGCTCATCAGTGGTGAACCCTCCCAGCGGTTTCACCAATTTAATCTACCAGACCGCTTAGTGTAGTTCTAATACTGTATTAGACGATTCTGCTTATATATGCTACACTGAAGAGTGGAATCTTAGAAATGGTATTTGACAAAACTATAGACATAAGCTTTTAGGAGAGTAGAATTACATTTGAATTTTTCCATCGAGCAATGATCTTTCTCAAACAAAAAGCACAAAGCCAGTTAGGTATAAATTAATTTTAGGGCAATAACGTGCTATCTATATATGAGAAAATCAACAAATAAAAATACATTTAAAGAAATCTTTTATTCAAATGCACTAGAAAGGAAAAAATAAAATATTAATCTTCTGTCATTGAGCAATTAGATGTATCTGAGTGAAAATAAAAGCGGCGGGGACGATCATCATGAATTTCGAACCTAATGTGATTTAATATATGGCAACTGATTAGTGATTTTTATAAGTGTTTGCTATTTTTTTACTTCTTCTCCAAATATGATGCTAAATAAATAGCATGAATAAAAAAAGCATGTTATATATCTATTGATTTAAAATTAGTTAATGTTCAATTTGAAATTTTGAAACTATTATAGACGCGTATGATTCTTTTTAAAAATAAACAATTTCTACTGCCCTTACTGCAATGGAAAAATTTAATGGGAGGGACTGGCTCATCAGTGGTGAACCCTCCCAGCGGTGTCGCCAGTTTAATCCACCATATCGCTGTTATATTGCATTTTTTTATCTTACTTTTATAGTGATACTGATTCTAAACTCTTGGAATGGGTATTTTAGATGAACTGTAGACATAAGCTTTGAGCCAGGCCCTCCCATTAATTTTTCCATTACAGTAAGGACAGTAGAAATTGTTTATTTTTACAAAGAAACATACGCGTCTATAATAGTTTTGAATTTTAATAACAGATGGCGCGCTAATGCATCATAATGTTTAATTTGTGTATAAAATGCCTGCTCCACGAAAACATGTTGATTATTTTTATATCATATACCTTTTGGACGTGAAATGGAAATTGAATCTATATAAATGTTTGCAGGACTTCTTGATTATTGGTTTTTGTAACATAGCCAGATTTAATAGCATTTTAAAAATATTTTGACCATTTATAAAAGTTGAACAAATGAATTTAAAGCATGACAATCCAATGAAATAATCCCATGTATCAATATTGAGTAAAATTAATCATTCCTACAGGGAAAGGTTTCTTTTCAAATAATTTTTATTATCTAGCTTTCGGACAGGGACGTCCTTCTACAGGAAAATACTTGGTATACCAAGTATAAAAACGTTTTGAAAAGACACTTTTCCCTGGAGACTGATTAATTTTACTCAAAATTTGAAGCATATCTTGTCAATGTATCAGGGTCTTCATCTAAATTAAAGCGAGTAATATGATTTGAAAATTACTTTTATTTTTATATTTTATAATTTCAATTTACTATTATGTATTTGTTATTATTCATTTATTTATTACAAAACACACGCTATATCCTATGTGGATATTTGCATGTAAATGTTGAATCTATTTTATGTACATATTTTTAAAAAATATATATACAAATTATTTATAGTTTTAGAGAGAGAGAGTGAAAGTTATTTAAATTTACATTTTAGAGCAATAAATTATACAAGAAATAAATATTATTTACACACATATTATCAAAAGTCCAATATATCTTTAGACTTACAACCACTAAACCAATGGCACAAATATAGAACATTCCAAATAATAACAGCAATATATATGTTATGAATATTTTGTTGTTGTTAGATAAGGCTTGATAAGACAAAGGATCGATAAGATAAAGGGTTGAGGTGCAGTCGTGATAAAAAAAAGATAATTATTTACCGTCAAGTAGCTTTTATTTTCAATTACTTGAGGAAATATTACACATTAGTTAGTTTCACATTATATAGAATTTATAATGTTAATCCTATATTAGCGATTTAAAAGGATATGTTAACTACGCATATTCACAACAAAACTGAAAGTCTTTTTAAAAACGATAACAAAAGTAAAATTATCAATGAATAAAATAAAATATATATTTTTTTAAATATAGAAATATTTGAGTTTTTAGATTATATAATATATATTGTTACATCATGATTAATGGCGTATTTCTTATATTATTTTTAATATATTTGAAATTTAAATTATATATTTATTTATTTTTATATTCTATGATATTTATTTAAAACAGATTATTTAGATTATCATCATTTGTATTTAGGTACACGTGTGACTTCACTGCTCTCTTTGATGTGAGAAAAATAAATAAAGGATTCTGGAGGCTACTTAAAGTAGACATCTCATTATTCCCTCATATAAATTTGTAGGATGGTTGAAACACGCTCTGGAAAGATGCAAGACACGTCTGAGGAGAGACTCAAGACTGAAGAATCTGCCAAACCGCAGCCCAGTGCAACAATTGGTAGAGATGCAAGTGCCGACCCAGTTGTTTTGAACCCCAACATAGACATCCCCAAATATGATGAAACAGAAGACCCTCGCCCATGGATTGAGTCCCTTGAAGAAATTGGCTTCCTGTACCACTGGGCAGAATATATTATTTCTCGCTATGCAGCCATGAACATGATTGGTAGCGCCAAAACCTGGCTGGACCTACACAAGATAAGTTTTACCAGCTGGGAACATTTCAAGAGCCGCCTAATTCAGGATTTTGGCTCAGACGCCAACAAAGAAGAATTGAAGATGAGGCTGAACAGAATGCAGCAGTGGAATGAACCTGCAATCAGGTTTGCAGAGGATATCCTGGTTCTGTGCAACAAGGTCGATCCCCAAATGGAAGAAGAGAATAAAATAAATTGGGTTATTGGAGGGTTAAAGAAAGAATACTCTTTTGCCCTCTACTTAAACCCTCCTAAGAATACCAACGAACTCCTAAGATTGTGTAAAAAGATGGATTTGTTTGAAAATAATTATCAAGAACGTATAGAAAAATCAAAGGCTCTATATAATGGACCACGCTCTCCTCGTTCCCATCATCAAGAGCAATGGAAGAACGCTCCGTCGTTCAGAAGACCAGACCAGAACACCTCCAAGCCACAGGCCACCGCTCCGAGGTACTACCAGAACACCCCCAAGCCCCAGGCCCCCGCTCCGAGGTACTACCAGAACAAGCCGCTGCCCCAGGTATCTGCCCCTAGACGATTTTACACTCCCATTCATGAGCCAAAACCGGTCTACCCAAGGAAAACATACAATAAGAGTCCAGATTCAAACAGGAATAGGACAGAAGACGGGAGACCAATATGTTTCAAGTGTAACAAGCCAGGACACGTAGCGCGGTATTGCAGAGTCAAGTTTGTGAGGATCGTAGAAGAGGACCCCTCAGTTTCCCAAGACAAGAGCCAAGAAAATCTTCAAATGGACGAAAGGAAAGATTATACACGGCCTCGCCTCTATGCGGATGTTTGTAATGACACACAAACGAATATTCCTACACGGAATAGATATTCCGTGTTGGAAGATTTAAACTAAGTGTCGCGCCTGATTCCTTCAATCAAAGCAAGTCGACCATAAATGGAATTAGAAAGTTGGACCCTAGGTACAAAATTAATATTAATGTGGACAAGATAGGGTTATGCGAAGCTTTGTTTGATACAGGCGCCGATCTTTCAGTGGTCGACCTAAGAACAGCACTTTTTGCTAGCCGTGAAATAAATAGTCTCACTAAAACGTGTTCAGGACCCGATGGAAAAAAATTAGATATGGTAGGTAGCATTATTTTAGATTTAAAAATTGATGACACTGAATTATCCCACGAATTTGTAGTAATGGACGCGCATCTACGAACTCTTATTCTTGGACGAGATTTCCTTAAAAAATGAATGCTAAAATTGATTGTAAACGAGAAACAATAAAATATAATTTGATGAGTAATCATGACGTAAGCAATTATGATCTAAAAAAAATAAAGAGCACTACAGATACCGTTATACCTAAACTATCTATTAAATTGATTAGGGCCTCAATAGAAGCAGAGGATGGCGAATATGTCATCGAAGAGAACAACAGAATGACTCAAACAAATGGTCTTCGATTGGCAAGAAGTTTGCTTACTGTCACGGATAAGAAAACCCATATCTGGATAACGAACCCTTATCCTCGACCTTTAAAAATCATGAAAGACCAAACATTGGCTTATGGGAGTCTTCCTGCAGGGGTAAATCTTATAGAGAATAAAGAGAAGCAGAATGAAAATGACGAAATACAATTTCAAATAAATAAAAATTTATCATTTAAAGAACAAGAGAGGTTAAAACAAATTTTGGCCAAGTATACTGATTTGTTCTCATCGAGGTTAGGTAGGACCAATTTGGCAAAACATCAGATTCATACAGAAGACGCAAAACCGATAAAGCACAAGCCTTACCGGGTAAGCGCTAAGGAACGAACCATCATAAAGGATCAAATAGACGAGATGCTCGAAGAAGGAATAATTAGACAATCTTCAAGTCCCTGGTCCTTTCCCGTTATATTGGTCAAAAAACGAGACGGCAAATACAGATTTTGTGTGGACTACAGGAAATTAAATGAAGTAACAGTGAAAGATGTTTATCCAATCCCAAGAATTGATGATGTAATGGATACTCTCCAAGGATCCAAGTACTTCTCAGCAATAGATCTCAAATCGGGATATTGGCAAGTCGAAATTGAAGAGAGAGACAAAGAGAAGACGGCTTTCACTACTGCACATGGGTTATATGAATTCAACGCAATGCCCTTCGGTCTATGCAACGCCCCTGCTACTTTTGAGAGGAACATGGACAATGTCCTCGGAAATCTGAGATGGCAGATTTGCCTTTGCTACCTGGACGATGTGATTATATACAGCTCGGACTTTCCAACCCACATTAAAAGACTTGAAGCTGTCCTCAGATGCTTCAGCTAATCTAATTTAAAACTGAACGCCAAGAAATGCAGATTTGCTTTCGAGGAACTTGAGATTCTTGGACATATAACCAACCAAGAGGGTATAAAACCTGCCGAATATAATATCAAAGCCGTTAGAGATTTTCCTCAGCCCAAGAAGGCCAAAGAAGTGCAATCATTCCTAGGAATGTGCTCATATTATAGAAAATTTATTAAAGATTTCTCATTAATCGCTGACCCATTGACCAGTCTCATCAGAAAAAATGTTCAATTTATCTGGACAGGAAAACAGGAAGAAGCGTTCCAAAACCTTAAAAAAGCTCTTATGAATCCGCCAATTTTAGGTCACTTTGATCCAAATGCAGCCACCTGCATTCACACAGATGCCTCTAACATCGGCTTAGGCGCAACACTAATTCAAAATATCGGTGGCGAAGAGAAGGTAATATCATATTTGAGCCGAACCCTAAGTAAACCTGAGCAAAATTATTCAACCACCGAAAAGGAATGTTTAGCTGTAGTGTGGTCGATATCAAAATTACGGCCCTATTTATATGGAAGGAACTTTAAAATCGTCACTGATCATCGCGCACTATGCTGGCTTAAGAATTTAAAAGATCCGACCGGTCGATTAGCACGATGGGCACTGAAGATTCAGGAATATAATTTCGAAATTATACACAAATCGGGAAAAAAACATCTGGACGCTGATGGTCTATCTAGAGGACCCTTACCAGAAAACGAATGGGACGAGGATTATGAAAGACTATTTTTGAATCAAATAATAGACGAAAAGGATGATTTTATTGAGAATATTAAGGAGAACCTTAGTGGAAACAAGCGTTCAATTACACAGAACTTTAAAGAAGAAAATGGGTGTCTCTACAAGAAAAATCCAAATCTTGAAGGGAACCCATGTCCCTCTTAGACGACGAGAATATCCCAACGGACAGTAACATGGACGATTACGACGAATATATAGAAAACTACTTAGATAAAATAGCAAGGAGACCAGACAGGTAGTCATTAACAACACAGAGAAGACTCAGGAAAGAATGAAAAGAAACTATGACAAAAAACACAACGAGAGAATCTATGAACCAGGACATTTAGTGGCAGTTTGGACACCAGTTAGGAAAATCGGAAAATGTGAAAAACTATTGAGAAAATATTTTGGCCCATATAGAATATTAAAGAAGCTGTCCAACGTAAATTACTTAATTGAACCAAAAGATAATCCTGGCCAAGACCCATTGATTGTCCATGTCTCAAGAATCAAACCCTATTTTGAAAGAATTGATGAGGTCAATCACGAGGACGTGACGACCTCTGGAGAGGGGGAAGTGTTACATCATGATTAATGGCGTATTTCTTATATTATTTTTAATATATTTGAAATTTAAATTATATATTTATTTATTTTTATATTCTATGATATTTATTTAAAACAGATTATTTAGATTATCATCATTTGTATTTAGGTACACATGTGACTTCACTGCTCTCTTTGATGTGAGAAAAATAAATAAAGGATTCTGGAGGCTACTTAAAGTAGACTTATCTCATTATTCCCTCATATAAATTTGTAGGATGGTTGAAACACGCTCTGGAAAGATGCAAGACACGTCTGAGGAGAGACTCAAGACTGAAGAATCTGCCAAACCGCAGCCCAGTGCAACAATATATATATATATGGTAATTTAAACCAACAACCCTATATTGTATACTACTTATAACAAGATTGTCATGTTGTATATAGAAACACATCTATAAATAATTATACGCATGATTGACATGTGTCATCGCATCACCATATGTAATGTACTTTGTACAAACTGAGGATAAATAAATAAAACTATGTAATAGATTAAGAGCTGAGTTAAAGCAAGATTGAGAAGTTCAAAAACGTCTAAAATCGAGAGAGAAAGCCAACAACCCTGAAGAGGAATTTGGCAAGTCGTTGCCATCAAGGTCAAAGGGTGCAGAATGCCGCAGACGTTCAAAGTCCAAATTCTCAAATGTCTCCCCCCCCCCCCCCCCCCCCTCGGCAAAGATATAAAACCTCGGTTTTAGCCGAAATCACAGTTATTTTCACCATTGATGAGCCAAGCTCTCCCTATTCATTGCAGTAAGAAAAGTAGAAATTTATTTTATGTTTAAAAGAAACATTCGTGTTTCCATTTCTTATAGGATAGAAATCCTACCTGAAAATATGCAAAATCATTATATGCAAAATCATTTTCTTTGTTTATTTGTGTCATATTTTAGGTTAGACTCTTCAGATCAAAAATTTATTTAGGAACGTGTAAAAGATATTTAAAAAAGAACAAAGTAAAAAAGTAAGAATACAAATATGTAGGTATCTTGACATGTATATACAATCATGGGCATATCTTAAAGAAATTAAACCTTTCAGCATGTATATCAGGATTCAGATAATAACTCTGAAATATATTTGATAAACAAAGACCTTCAATAAAGACATACACACCATACCCTTCTATATACGAGCCTACCTTTAATAGAAGCTCCTAGCTACCGAATACAATGGATTTGATACGAATACATATTTCATATTGGAAAATTCAACATCATTTCCTTTCAAACCTTTGATATTACACTTGAAACAGACCTATGTTCTCATTGTAATCCAACATAATTCACCCTAATATATGAAAAATTACTTTAAATTACATTTGATTTGGTTTTACAAGAATTATACAAATTCCTCTATGATTTTCTCAATTTTATTCCTGAACTCTCTCTCTCTATCTGTGTTTACTTCCTGTGAATTTTCAGGCCTGGCTCTTCGGTGTCAGCCTTTATCTCGAGGCAATAAAGTTGGCAAGTGTGGCTACCATCTACAAGTACCATCTTGGTCTTGAGGTGGGTAACACCAGCCATCACATCGACCTGTCCACTCTGTGGGAAAGAACTCTCGCAGTCAATCGGTGGCGGAGTCTTTCTCGCGGTGGGCGCCACCAATGAGAAAACATTGTATATACAAGGTGCGTTCATTAATTTCCAGGACTGGTTAAAAAATAAAATGAATAAAAAAGCTAAAGAATTTTTTTTATACAGAGTTAAATATTGGACATTCGACCACACCTGACTGAAAGCACGAGTCTCGTGGCGCACGCGCCGATCTAAAAATAGAACAAAACAACTTCCTTGTAAGGTTCGCATCTCTAATTTTAAAATGGCCATTTTCGAAGAGCAGAGAATCTGCATTAAGTTTTGTTTTAAATTGAAAAAAAGTGCTACTGAGACGTATGAATTGATTAAAGAAGCTTTTGGCGATGCAGCTTTATCCCGTTCAAGAACTTTTGAATGGTTTTCACACTTCCTAAAAGGTCGGAAAAAGGTAAAGGATGATCAGCATACTGGGCGTCCAAGATCATTACGTTGCGAGGAAAACAAGCTCAAAATAAAGGAATTAATTAAATCTAACAGAAGAATTTCTATTAAAGACTTATCTTCAGAGACTGGACTATCTGTAGGACTGTGTCATCAAATAGTAACAAAAGATTTGGACATGATCCGGACGTCTTCAAAATTTGTTCCCCGGATTCTAACAGAGAAACAAAATGAGGTTAGAATGAAGGTCTGCAAAAACATGGTTGAAATGACTCGGACCGATCCAGAATGGATGCAAAAAATTATTACCGGGGATGACACATGGGTGTAATCAGTATGACCCGGAAACCAAACGTCAATCCAGCCAATGGATTGAAAGAGGGGAACCGAAACTCAAAAAGGCAAGATTTACAAAATCCAAATTCAAGACATTGCTTGTTACATTTTTTGATATTAATGGTTTGGTTCACCATGAATTTATTCCTTTCGGACGTACAAATAATCAAGAGGTTTATTTGGGGATAATGAGGCGCTTAAGGGAGGCAGTGCGCCATAAAAGACCTGAAAGATGGCAAAACAATGACTGGATACTTCACGTCGATAATGCGCGGCCGCACACAGCCCATGTTGTTTTGCAGTTCTTGGCCAAGCATTCAGCCATACAGATCCCTCATCCACCCTATTCCCCGACTTAGCCCCCAATGACTTTTTCCTCTATCCTAAATTAAAAATGAAGTTAAAAGGAAGGTAATTTGACAACGTTGATATGATATAAGCTGAATCGAAGGCAACCTTGAAGAACCTCCCAAAAAGTGATTTTATCTCCTGCTTCGACAATTGGAAAAAAAGATGGAACAGGTGTATTGAGGCAGGAGGGGCATATTTTGAAAAATATTAAATTAGTTTTTATTTGTTTTATTTTTTCAAAGATACAGAGCAGTCCTGGAAATTAATGAACGCACCTTGTATTTTTATATATATGTATATTTATCAATTTTATATTTTACATTTATCTAAAATGAAATTATTTAATCACGGATGTTTCTTTTATATACAATACAAACTTCTACTGTCCTTACTACGTTTAAAAAATATATTGGGAGGGTTTGGCTCATCTGTGCTGAACCCTCCCAACGGTTTCGCCAATTTAATCTACCAGACCGCTCTTAGAAGCTCTAAGAAGCAGTCTGGTGGATTAAATTGGCGAAATCGCTGGGAGGGTTCGCCACTGAAGAGCCAAGCCATCCCAATAGATTTTTTCATCGCAGTAAGGACAGTAGAAGTTTGTATTGTATATAAAAGAAACATCCGTGATTAATTATTTCATTTTATGTATATAGATGGCGCGTTATTGCTTTGTATTTATTTATCTATTAATCTTTATTCAAATTTATTTAACCTTATATAACTTATCGTAAAGATAGAGGCTGCCTGGCCGGCATTCATATTTATATGAAAAATAGACACTTCGGCCAGTTGGAGTTTTTTTATATTCTCAACGTTTCGACAAATATATTTTGTCTTCGTCAGGAGAAGTTTATTTTTATTTACTTCTCCTGACGAAGACAAAATATATTTGTCGAAACGTTGAGAAAATAAAAAACTCCAACTGGTCGAAGTGTCTATTTTTCATATAAATACTTATATAACCTTATATGGACATTGTAATAAAGTAGCTTCAATCTCTCATTCTCTCTACAAGGATTTCTAAAAAATAAAGAAAGAGAGAAAATGGGCTTAAGAAGGAACTACGGTTGAAAAAACAGAAGGCTGGTGTCACCCACTGTCCCAATAGCTGCTGGCAACAAACAGAAAATTACATCTGGCAGCGTTTCGTTCTTTCTTAAGTTTGCCAAAAGATTCTGGCCACTTTTAGATAATCGTTTGGGATTTCTTAATGCCATTTGTTTTTAGGGATAATTTTTTGTGCAAGAAACATCTGTTTTTTTTTGTTTGGTTTGTAGATGTAGATTGGAGTAATTTTCTCGAAAATTCTTTAATATGAAAAGGAAACAATTATTTTTATTTCATTAAAATACCTTTTTAGTAACGTAAAAGAATTATTAGATGTAATATTTTCAAGGTTAGTACATTATATATATTTTCTATTATATATATATATATATATATGGTAATTTAAACCAACAACCCTATATTGTATAATTACTTATAACAAGATTGTCATGTTGTATATAGAAACACATCTATAAATAATTATGCGCATGATTAATCTGTCATAAATTGCATCACCATATGTAATGTACTTTGTACAAATTAAAGACAAATAAATAAAACTATGTAATAGATTAAGAGCTAAGTTAAAGCAAGATTGAGTAGTTCAAAGAACGTCTAAAATCGAGAGAGAAATCCAACAACCCTGAAAAGGAATTCGGCAGCCCGTTGCCATCTGGTCCAAAGGGTGCAGAATGCCCCAGACGTTCAAAGTTCAAATTCGCAGATGTCTCCCCCCCCCCTCCTCGGGAATGGTATATAAACACCTCGGTTTTAGCCGACAATAGTTTGTTAGTCCGCAGTTAGTCTCTTCACCGTCGGCGCAAGCCCTTGTCGCTTGTAGCCAGGTCCACATCATCGCCATGTAAAACAGTAAGAACTCTATATCTCCATCTTGCTTAGCTCAACTCCTATCTGTTCATGGAACTTTCCTACTACAGGTGTGTCTCTTCGTTTTATGTGTGTGCTTTCCACTCTGCCTCGACCACGACTGCCTGTACTCTGTGAAAACTGTTAAAGGTCTTCCAAAGTGCAGAGAGGTACTGGAAACTCTCCACGCCCTGACTGTCCCTCTCGGCTACTACAGGTTTGACCACCGGTTACCACAGCTTATAGCGAGAGTCGACAGGATTCTACAAGAGGCTACCAGACCTCAACATATTACATATATATATATATGTGGCAATATAGTGGTAAATGTGGTGAGGAGAGAAAAAATCACACGACGAGTTATTAGAGGCAAAATCCAGGCAGTCACCCGAGAGAGAAAGAGGTGGCGAGTGAGACGTTATCTACTGAACGACTGTTTTTCCCTGTGTACACAAGCGGGGCTAACAAAAGATAAGCGCCAGGTGGTGACGCCCCCCTCAGGTATGTGACCAAAAAATGGTCGTAAGTTAGTTTTCTTAGCTCTAGCTGCCCATCTCTCTCTCGTCGGCTGTTGGATTGTTTTATTAATCCTGGAAGAGCATATATTATGACATATGGCCCCCGTTGAAGAAGGCTGAACATGGTTTAAGTATATTTAAAGCTGGAGAAGCCAGGAATAGAGAAAATAATTTTACAATTAAAATTAGTTAAGGTAATGGTGACATAGTTTTATGTAAATAAAATACTGTATAGTACACAAGTAAATATTATTTACAAGCAGTTTTACAACACCGGAGAGTTTGACATTTATGGGAGATTTTGAAAATATCAAGGTTATAAAAGGCTATATACAAATTAATTTTATGTGTAGGTTAATATGGTACAGAGTGTAGGTATGGACAATCATAGCTATGTACAATATGGATACGTGAATGAGGAGGTGAAGAGAAAGAAAAGGTGGAAAGTAAGAGAGCTCTAAAGTAAGTGGTTCAACATTCTAAAATGAACAAAGGAAGCCATTAGAAAGAGGCTGGAGCAAATAGTCATCTCTGCAGCATTCGTCAACAAAACGTATTGAGACATTTTACAGAGATACTTTAGAATGAAGAAGATTGATTAGGCAGACAACTTATGTGCGGTTCTCTTGATGACAATAAAATTAATAAATTTAACAAATAATGGACATGCACGTACGTGGAAAAGACCTTCGGGGTCGAGTGAGAAAAAAAAGTGAACCTTTGCGGTCAATTGACAAAAATAAGACCTCTGAGGTCGAATGGTTGAAAAAAAAAAAAAAACCTTGACTTTCAGAACCTAAGTTTCAATGTAGGAATAGATACACTGCAGAAAGACTGAGAGGTTCAGCGAAAATTTGGTCATTGGTTCATAAAAAACATAAGTTGATATACGAAAAATTAAAAACAAGAGTTTTTTTTTTTTTTTCAAGAGCGATGGTGAAAGATAAGAAAAAATTTCGAGAGAACATGTTATTGAGAGGTGTGAACAAGGAGAAGAAGAGTCACATACATATGATGAAATTCTGAAGATCATTAAGACTGGAGAACTCTACACTTTAAAATAATTTTCAGGCGGACATGGCAAGGGGAAACTTGTCATGGGCTTTCTATGCTATAAGTGTAGAGCACGAGAAATGAGGTTGAGGTTGGCAATTGTGTGAGCTCAGGACTGAGGTAAATATCGAACTACATACAATGTTAGAATTTCGGCGAACAGAGCGAGGGGAAACTTGCTTTGGGCCAATCTAACTTATCTATGTAGTTACTTGTGTAGCGAGTCCGAGGGGAAAAGTCCCGTGTGTAGGTGAGGAAGTCGAATGGATTTATATTTAATTTTCGAAGATAAAATAGTTCTAGATGCAAAGGTAGAATATAGGCGGACAGAGCGAGGGGAAACTTGCTTTGGGCCACCCTACCTTAATTATTTAGATACTACTGGGTTCGTAAAGTCTTGTTGTCAGGTTAGTAATTGGTAAAGATCTCAGGGGATAAGTGGTTCAAATATCTTTGATCATCTTGATTGTAAGTGTAGTCATGTTGCTTTCGTGAGTTAATAGCCGTTGTAGTATGGATTAGAGTGTGATTGAAGTGTTTATATGGGAAATTGAAGGTATTTTTGGGTTGGTCTCGATCATTTACGGGCGGTGAAATAAATTGTTCGTTTTCCGTATAGTGTTTTAATTTGTTGACATGAATTGTATCTGTCTCACGACTTAGAGGTCGGTTGGAGCGGTTGATCCGTACGATTTGAGGGGAAATTATCTCCAGTATTTCATAAGGTCCTGAGAAGAAAGGTGCTAGTTTACCAGTGTCTGGATGGTGGTATGTTTTTGCCAAAACGAGATCGCCTACTTCAAAATCGGAAGCTCTATGTGTTTGGTCGAATCTCGCTTTGTCGCGTAAGTGTCGTTCGTGTGTCCTTTGATAGGCCAATTCTCTGGCGTCGTCGATTTTTGGGTAGTTTTGTACATGCTCGGATAGTTGTAGCGGAAAACTACCTAACAAAAGGTATGACGGTGGAAACCCGGTCACAGAATGTGGGGTATGGTTATAAGCCTGAAGGACCTGAGGTAGTAGTTTGGTCCAGGCCGTCTTAGGTTGTTGGAGGCGCAACAGTTTAAGTTTGCCAGTGATCGTGGCGTTTAGTCGTTCACTTAATCCGTTGGCCTGAGGGTTGTTGCTTGTCGTGAGAAGTTGGCCAATGTTATGTCTAATCAAAAATCTACGAAATTTCGGAGAGGTGAAGGCAGGAGCTCTATCCGTCAAAAGTCGTTTAGGAGAACCAAACTGCATCACCTTTTTAATCACTTGGGTATAGGTGAGAATGCTGGTGGACCGCGATGGAAATGCCCACGCGTACCGTGTGGCATGGTCCACTACGACATGTAAGCAGGTCTGAGAATTCCCATATTTCGCGAATCCAGAAATAGTATCTAGTGACACTAGTTCGTACGGCAGGACCGCTGGGGGGAGTTGTCCCAATTCTCCGTAGATAGGTCCTTTTGGTGGTTTGACCAATTGGCATACTGAACAGGTTCTTACATGTGTCCTGATGTCATTTGTCATGCCGTCCCAATAGTATTGGGCTGCGATCAGTCTGGTCATCTGCGAAATGCCGGGGTGATTGAAATCGCGATGGGCTCGTTGTAGTAGGGTGCCACGGAGTGATGGTGGAACAATTATTTTAGTGACACCCCGTCGTATGATGGTCATAAGGTCCTTGTCATTGAGGATATACCTTGTGTCCCTCCGTAATTCGCCCTGATGATCTTTTATTTGACCTGTGGATAGGAATCCGCAGAAAGGGTTACGGGAGAGGAGGTCCGCCTCGTACTGACGCGAGCCCTTGAGGTATTTGACCTCATAGTCGTAAGCTGAGAGTCGAAGGCTCCAACGAAAGAGGCGTCCGGTGGGGTCTTTTATGGTCTTTAGCCATTGTAAGGCGTGATGATCCGAGTAGATGACAAACCTTGTACCTAGGAGGTACACTCGGAATTTGTCAACGCACTCTACAATGGCTAAGCACTCCAGTTCAGATATAGTGTAATTACGCTCATAGGAACGCAACGCGCGACTGTAATATTGTACAGAGTAGATGTTACCGTCAGGATGTACTTGTTTGAGTACACCTGCGATGCCCTGCGTGGAAGCGTCGCAATAGACCTGGCATGGGAGCCCTTCTTGAAATAGATGTAACACAGGTTGTGTTGCGAGGTGTTGCTTCAATTTATCAAAGGCTTGTTGACAATTCGGGCTCCAAAGCCATTTGGCGTTCTTTTTTAGTAATTGATTTAAGGGGTGGCGAAGTCTAGCATATTCTGGGATGAATTTATGATATACGTTGACGGCTCCTAAAAATGATTGTAGGGTTTTAACGTTGATAGGAGTTCTAATAGCGTTGATGATTTCGGTATTTTTAATATTAGGTGTGTAAGTCCCTGCGGTGATGTGGTAGCCGAGAAAATCTATTTCATTTTGATAAAAATTACATTTTTTAAGGTTAAGTTGGAGATTTTCCTCTAAACAGAATTTAAAGAAAAGTCGAAGGTGCGTAAGGTGTTGTTCTGAGGAGTCAGAAAAAATAACGAAGTCGTCATAATAATGGGCTATGAAAGAGAGGTGGTGTTTGTGGATCAACTGGGTAATCACACGTTCGAAAATTTGGGGTGCTGATTTGAACCCAAAGGGTAAGCGTTTGAAATTATATTGCCCTTGTTGAGTCACGAAAGAGAGTAGTGGTTGACTCTCCTCCGCGATGGGGATTTGATAGTATGCATTGCTTATGTCAACGGTGCTAAATACTCTGGCTTTCGACAGGTTATCCAGTACCGTTTCTATCAATGGCAAAGGATGCAAATCCGAGGGTACTAGTTCGTTCACGCGACGGAAGTCAATGCAGAGACGCATGGTGTTATCGCGTTTGCGAACGAGTGTCACAGGAGAGGAATATGGGCTAGAGGAGGGGGGTGATTATGTCATGTTTTAGAAGTTGAGATATCTGGTCCTGAATTTCCTTCTGGTAGGCATAGGGAGTTCGGTATGGTCGGAGGGAAATACCTTATCGGAAATAATTTTGAGTTTTACAGGGGTTATGTTGAGTGGTAATACATTGAATTTATTGATAGGGAAAATATCTTTAAAAGAATACAATAATTGCTGGTAAGGGATAGTCAGTTCTGGGCGTTGTTCGATAAATTCTTTAATCATTAATTCTCTAGAGGCGCATGGGCTGGTAGGAATGCTAATAAGGTTGTAAGGGTGAGAGGGGCATTCAGGGGAAGGTTGATAAATATTACTAAGGGTTGTTTGTAAGTAAGGCTCACGTGGAGGTTGAAAATCGTCAACGCCTAAGTTAACCGAGTGAATTATGGGTCGTTTAGGGTTAGAAGTTATTATTCGCGAGCCGTGCTTACAAGTGGGAAGGTCACATACAAAATGGTACAAATGTTTAGGTACTGGAACACTATTTTGAAGTATCAATTGATTATGAAAATCTATTGTTAATCTTAAAAATTGCATAACATGAATAGAGAGGATACCATGTTCAAGGGGTGAATTTAAAATATAAAATGTTTCATTAAAATTAAAATTATTAAATTGTATTGGTAAGGTAACTAATCCGATTGGTTTGGCATGACTAGATATAGTACGGATAATAACATCATTGTTAATAGGGGTGGAACAAATGAAACTATTAACATTTTTAATATATTCAAATTGGTTTAAACTAATTATGGAAACATTGGCTCCAGAGTCAATTAGGAATGGTATCTTTAAAGAATGAATGATAGGGGTTAAAATAATTGCACTTACAGGCATATGCTGGTTTAGGGTGCAGGTAGGTTCATTGAGCTTCGGAGGAGTTC
This sequence comes from Cordylochernes scorpioides, assembly GCA_030710605.1. Taxonomy (NCBI): domain Eukaryota; kingdom Metazoa; phylum Arthropoda; class Arachnida; order Pseudoscorpiones; family Chernetidae; genus Cordylochernes; species Cordylochernes scorpioides. The sequence continues at coordinate 55,376,640 of CP092882.1, forward strand.
TGCTGCCGAAGTTGGCATTACTTGGTTTCTCCCGAGCTCGTCGTTGCTGCGGTCTCGTAGACACCTGCAGGGCGAGTCGATCTTTGGGGTTGTTCGACGTTGTGGACCGCAGGTGTAAAGGTCCGAAAGGGCCGCTGGTAGGGCCCTCGCTGCTGACACTGTGCGTGCCAGTGTTGTCCGCCACAGTAACGGCAAGGATATGGTGGGGTCTTGTCCACGGTGGTGGAAGGTGCTCTGCTATGGCGCGGTGATCGTTGTTGGGCAGCTTTAGTGCTGGTGTTATCCCCTTCGTAGGTCAGCTGTTGGGCTAAGCATAACCATTCTTCTGGTCCCGAGGGTTGTGCCATCTTTAAAAGGTTGCCATAGTTACGTGGCACACCGTTGGATAGTGCTTGCACGATGGCACTCTTAGGGAGGTTGATCGCCAATCCTATTCGGACCTTGTTCTTGTAGTAGGTCTCGATGTCGGCCATCGACGTGCATTTAAGTTCATAGAACTCTTGAAGGGTGAAGCTAGGGCGTCGGGGATAGACGGCGCAGAGTGACTCTTTGACCTCTTCATAAGTCTTATTGAGTAGCGCTAAGTCTTGTGCAACTTTGCGAGGTTCGCCTCTGAGTGATGATAGAGCCTTTCGAGCTTGGCGTGCTGGCTCTAAGTTGTGGAAGTTCGGCTGAGACTCAAGTTGTGAGAAGAAGTGTGCGGCAGGTTCATCTCCGTCGTAGGTGATTGCTTCTTCAGACCCACGGTTTAAAAGTTGGTCGAGACAGAGGGTGAGAGTTCGAAGGGAAGCGGCTACAGTAGCGTCGGTCGTTGGTTCTTGTGGAACTTGGTTGTGGGTTTGTTCGATCATCGTGGCTTGGCTTCTTGTTTCTTCATGCTCTGGTATATGAGGGATTTGCTTCCCGGTCAGATCTTATCCTGTCGACTTTTCCATGTGGCAATATAGTGGTAAATGTGGTGAGGAGAGAAAAAATCACACGACGAGTTATTAGAGGCAAAATCCAGGCAGTCACCCGAGAGAGAAAGTGGTGGCGAGTGAGACGTTATCTACTGAACGACTGTTTTTCCCTGTGTACACAAGCGGGGCTAACAAAAGATAAGCGCCAGGTGGTGACGCCCCCCTCAGGTATGTGACCAAAAAATGGTCGTAAGTTAGTTTTCTTAGCTCTAGCTGCCCATCTCTCTCTCGTCGGCTGTTGGATTGTTTTATTAATCCTGGAAGAGCATATATTATGACATATATATATATATATATGAAGTTTAATAAAACAAACAATGCTTCCAGGGCTAAGTTTCTTGTGCAAACCTTCGGACTTGTCAGCCCTACAAGAGGAGTATCACATAAACAAATTAAAGATAAATATTTGCATACAAATCATCATTTACATATTTTAAACACTTATGATAGATAAATATATTACAACAATTAAGTAAAAATCGATATACATCTTAAAGTGGTGCAGATTAATCGATGTCTCGAGACTTCAAACTGAATTTAATAAATTCGTGAACTCTTGTGACATATTGAAAGTGAATTTTAATTTATTTTAGGAAATTTTATATTTTATTGTCAAATCTGAGTTTTATTTTGCATAAAAGGCTCGGTCTCCTATGTCTACATCCTGTTTATAGAAGTTATTGACCTTAGAATGGGTAAAGTCTCGAAGGTAAGAGGATGAGACACCAAGTCTAGACCAATCCCGACTATTTGCATAAATACATATTCACATATTCATCACCTTTATAATGGTAATTCATCTAACTCTGTAACATCAACAGAGTTGGACAGTAATGGGACTTACTTTGGATTTCATCACTCTGGTTAAACCATTTACTTTTTTAAAAAATGTAATCAATTTGTATCATAATATTACTTTTGATTATAATTATAAAAGAGTCACTCTAAGAGTTACAATTATTTCATTAACGATTTAAAATATAGAATTAAAAACGAAATATTTTTTTCGAGATACATATTGAAATTATAAAACTATTTTAGAGGCGTATTATTCTTTTTAAAATAAAACAATTTCTACTGTCCTTACTGCGATGAAAAAATTAAAGGGAGGGCCTGGCTCATCAGTGGTGAACCCTCCCAGCGGTTTCGCCAGTTTAATCTACCAATGGTAGAATAAACTGGCGAAACCGCTGGGAGGGTTCACCACTGATGAGCCAGGCCCTCCCTTTAATTTTTTCATCGCAGTAAGGACAGTAGAAATTGTTTTATTTTAAAAAGAATAATACGCCTCTAAAATAGTTTTATAATTTGATAACAGATGGCGCTCTAGTACATCGTAACATATTGAAATGAAAATAGGAAAAGGGGTTTATAATGGTGCTGGGGTGGGTGAGATGACGTCATACCGGCCAAGGTGAGTGACAGACGAGGAAGGAACGGAAGTCCCGGAATTCCGTCGCCATGTCAGGACACAATGTCAACGTCAGTAACTGTTCTCAATATTTCTCCCCTTGTTGCGGATGGTCACTCTGGTTAGAATTTGAAAATGTCAATGTTAAACAACAATTCGCAACTGATTATTTTTTCTATATCCATTTTTTATCATTCAATTGATTTAAATCCCCTGGACATAAATTAAACAATACCACAGGTTTCTGGAGATGAATTTATTTTCATTTTATTAAAGCAATCTCTAGCTTTCGGGTATCTTTGTCCTTCTACAGGAGAACATAAATAAACGAATTAAACCACCGCTTGATGTTAAACTATTATGCTAATATTTGCAATAGATTTTTGTAATAGTTTGGTATCAGGCGGCGTTTTATTCGTTTATTCATGTTCTCCTTTAGAAGAGCAGAGATATTCGAAAGCTTGAGACAACGTTTAAGAAAATGAAAATAAACTCATCTCCAGGAACCTGTGGCATTATTTAATTAATATTTTACAATTACGCAGAGTAAGGGCAGTAGAAAATTGTTTTATTTTCAAAAGAAACTTACGTCTCAAAAATAGTTTACATTTATTGTAACAGATGGTTGCGCTAATGCACCATATTGACACGTGGAAAATTAGGGAAGACCAACTTCGGGATGAGACAACAATTTATTTCAGGCAAGAACAAACCATGAGTGATAAACAAAAGATAAGCAAAAGAGGGAAGTGTGCAGAATAGCAAAATATAAACATAAAAAATAATACTCTGTTAATAAAATAATAAATACTTTGTTACAATATTTTATCCCTATTGTTACATCATGTTTGATGTGCCCTCCATTTATTAAAAATAATATGATATTTTAAATTTATTTTAAATTAATATTAACAGATTATATACTATGGTATCATTCCTTCTATAACATTGTTATTGTTTATATTTTGGTTATTTATTTTGGAGAGAGAGGACTGGAAGACAATTAATATGAACAATACAAATAACTTTTAAAAGGTAATTTGCCTTTTATTTGCTTCAATTATAGAATTCCGCTCGGAAAACTTGTATAACACCAAGAAGGAGGGAATCAAGGACCCTCCACAATTGCAATCCGGTATAACAATATTTATCCTACACAATTAATATTTACATTTTCTGTTTGTTATGCTAATTCCATATAGATTACTAACATTTGAATTTTATCAAATTCAAAATAGTTCTTTCTTGTCTCAAAATACATAGCTTTCATTTTTAAATAGGTTTAGAAAACAATAGGAAAATTATACCTTTTACGTCACTTCTTATCAGGTTGAATCTTCACAATTCACCGAAAACCGCCTTTGCCGGTCCCAAGCTCGGATCAAAAAGAAGGAGAGGAAGCAGTAACAAGCTTGCTAAAAATTCTGGGCTCAGCTGGCCCGGCTCATAGTACCCTGTAAGGACTCCTGATCCAGGGATACAAGATGAGCAGTGTCTGTACTCCATGTTAGGAGCGGCTGCACATTGGCCACCTCTGACATGAGGAACAGACGCCATGTGCAGCCGCTCCTAACATTAAGTACAGACACTGCTTATCTCGTATCCCTGGAAGACTGGAATCACTACTCGGTAGCAAGCCACTGACTTATCTTCAATATGAAAGGGCCACCTCTGACATGAGGAACAGACGCCAAGTCAGTGGCCTACTACCGAATAGTGCTTCCAGTCTTAATGACAAAGGCAGATGCATTCCACTTCATCCAGTCATGATGGTTGCCACGTTCTACAGGCTTGATACCCTAATGTGATTGAGTGGAGTTAAGAAAATGACTGAATATTAACTTTCTTCGAATTACATCAATCGAGAAATTCTTCACTAAAATTTGGTAACACCCCGACAGAAAATTACGTTAACACACACACACACACACACAGCTGGGAGAATTCAACACTAATAAGACAGGCTTTTTCAATATTACACTTAGTGTATTAAAAAGAGTAAAATATCTGTCTTGAATAGACCTAAAATTCTTAAATTCCGTTTTAGATTTATTTAGAAAACTGTTACTATTGTCGACTTTAGGATTCCGAACACTCAAATTGTTAGAACTTCGCTCAACTTTTATATCTACAGAGGATGCTATCAATGGTCTCTGTGTAGGAGAATGCTTCTCAAAATACCTTAAAACGTTTTCCATTTTTCAAATTTGTCTTATTTGTCTTGATGGGTAGAGACTACGCTTTGTTTGCTTCTTTGAAATTTACATATATGTAGTAATAAATGTCAATATACCCTACATTTTCTTATGTACCATAAGTATAAATAGTATAACAGCTCCAAATGTAGATAAACTTCACCATGTCAGCTTGGCCATCATCAAATAAAACAATAAAGTTTTATTAAGGGTCAGCCACACCCAGGCAAGGCGAGGTACAGTTCCGACAAGATTACGTCATTTCCTCCCGTGTAAATTCTGTTTAAAGTTTATATGTTAATTTTGTAATTATTCTTATTTTTTAATTCATAGAAGCATTTTTCTGGCAGACATATTCATATTTTTTATCATAATCATTTTTGTTATATTATTGTTTTTCTTTCTTTGTTAGTTATCAAATCTTTTGCAATTGTAGTTTCTTTTTTGTTTTGTTGTGTTCCCTTTTGAGCAATAAAATATATAGGACTAAGGTGTAATATTCAATTGAAGCATATGGAACCAACATCGATACATTTTTAAAACAAAGCAAAATCATAAGTTTATGCAACTTTCACTATTTCACACAAATTCCATAAGTCGTTAGTGAGTGTTACGACACCGCGCCCCGCCAGACAACAACATATAATCTCTTCCATCTCTTGTAGATCAGACACCCTCCTGGACCTTGCCGCGTCTTCGGTCACTGACCTCTCTTAGGAGCCATCCAATTTGCCTCGTCCTTTGTGTTACCCATAGACGCCTGAAAGCCCTTAGCTTCATGACTGATAGTGCTTGTGGTACGACATATATTTATTCTATAACTATTAATTTATCCGTGGAGTATTATTAAAGGAATTTAGGTCAAGTAATGGCTTACATGATCAATTATATGATAAAAATAGGTCCATCTATCTTCTGGAGATTGTACTCAAGAAATATTTCATAGAGAGTTCTTTTTCCATTTTATTCATTGACTGCTTTAGGTTTACATCGAACGCAAACACGCATGCAGGTATGTGAAATATTAAAATTTTAGGACTTGCCTGAATTCTACAAATTACGATCTATACGAACCGAGATCGAATCCCGCATTGGACACTTTTTCAGAATAAAATAATTTTTCCAATAGCTTCCGATTCTTGCAAAAGTCAAACCCGGGGCTCTGACACTATTATAAGTGAAAAGGTCTAACTGATTTCTACATGTGTAGAAATGTGGTGTACTTAGAGTAAAAGCAGTTGTCAACTACCTACCCACCGTGATTATCATGACCTGTACCACATGAGAGAGAACTAGGAATATCATATCTTATGCAACTTGCCTTCAAATTAGGTAACTTATAGCCAGACCAATTTACGGATTGCGAGAATTTTCTCGGCGGAAATGATAAACAGACGATGACCCAACTTCCTGTCTATAGATGGCAGAGCAGCGTCCTCCATTGAGTAAAAGAATTGCGGCACATTGTATCGTGTGGAAGCATTTTTTATATATCTGCTTTTCTTGACAACCAGTGGAATATTTTCTTTTTACATTACGGTACATTGTTGATAACCCTTCTCTCCATGGAATATTAGGAAAATATATAATGACATCGCCACAAATGACAACGATAGGATGAAAGTTACTTGATGGATCTTGTCCACTTTATATTTTATAGAAATGTATGTCAGTTGTCATCATTTAAAAAAAGTAAACTCATGGACAAAACTTAAGGAAATGTTTTTTTTTTTTGTCTCCGGTCTTCTAATTATTTTTTTTAGGAGACAGAGACAATTTTGTTTATGCTTGATTACTTCGCGTGTCTTCAATAAAGGTCACTGTAATATCTTTCTGAGTTATTGTCTGAACCTCGATATACATACTAAAAGATACAACTTCCTTGAGTTTTGTCCATGAGTGTATTTCGTTAACGCGTGTCACAGGATAATTCCAGTCCCAAGTGTACTAGGTTGAATAGCAATGAAGGAATATTCACGATGAAAAGGTGTTCAACTCAAAGAATGATAGCATCAGACGTGATCTGATTTGGAAATAGTACGGAACACGTTATCATCTTTCAAACATCCGTGAAAAAAGGGTATTTGAAGAAGGCGGCATCTGTGACTGGAGTGATATCTATTTAGGTGAGCGTACACTCTTCCTTCCATGTATTTCCACGGGTATTTACGTCATACATAGGTGATACGTCATATAACCGTTAGTATTGGTGATAATTCGATTCTACACGACGATATAGCACGATATAGACAGGTCATCCAACTAAATAATGATGATCATTAAAAAATATCTAGCCTTTATAATTTTGCTTGAAACATACTGACATGATCAAAAAGGAACACAGTTAAACCTGCCTTGTAAATATTGGACTCGGTAGTACTGACTATATTGCTGTATCATGCATCGAGCTTGGCCAATAACCAACTGAAGTCGGTCTAAAAAACTCGGAATATTGTCTTCCGACCTTCCTTAAACCTACTACACTTATGGAGACAAATCTTAAGGAAGTTGTACCTTTTAGCATGTATATCGGGATTCAGACAATAATTCTGAAAGATATTTGATACATAATGATCTTTATTGAAGGCACACGAGATAACCAAGTTAGAACAATTGCATCTCTCTCCTTAAAAAAAAAAAAAACAGCCAACCAGCGATAACAAAGACGTTCCATTTCAAGTTTTGTCCATGAGTGTACTTTAGCTCACACCAGGGTTTCTATGCAGAACGGAATTTGGACGAGTGTATCTCGTGGTTAGCGTGGTTAAATTATCTTAGAAATATTTTGGTTTCTCATTTTTACATGGAAATTTATAGATTGCCGTACATTTGTTCATCTTACATTCGGAAAAACTTCCAAAAAAAAAAACAGAGCAGTAATGAGCTTTATTAATTGTCTTGCTTAAAATTTGGAACTCTAGAGAGTTTTACTCTTTCCATAGAATTTCGAGGATTATTTTGCTCAACAAAAATAAATCCCTACCAAGCTCTTCATCGAAGTTATGCCCTTTTACTGATGCCTTAGCGTATTCTTAACATTTGACTTGATTTACAAAAATCTCTCTTTGAGTCCGTTTGATAGGTCGTTTCGGTTAAGTTTTACCTCGCTGACAAGAGCTAAACAGCCCGAAACACCCACCTTCTTTGCTTTACTTGACAGTAAAGGAAATATTTTAACCAATTATATGGGAAAATTCCATTTGTGTCTGAATTATTCTGATATATATGGTAATTTAAACCAACGACCCTAAATTGTATAATACTTATAACAAGATTGTCATGTTGTATATAGAAACACATCTATAAATAATTATACGCATGATTGACATGTGTCATTGCATTACCATATGTAATGTACTTTGTACAAACTGAGGATGAATAAATAAAACCATGTAATAGATTAAGAGCTGAGCTAAGCAAGAGATCGAGAGAGAAATAGAAATCAACCTTAAAAAGGAATTCGGCAGCCCGTTGCCATCGAGGTCAAAGGGTGTAGAATGCCGCAGATGTTCAAAGTCCAAATTCTCACATGTCTACTTCACCGTCGGCGTGAGCCCTTGTTGGTTGCAGCCAGGTCCACCTCATCGACCATGTAAAACAGTAAGAAACCTTCTTTCTCCATCTTACTCTTAGCTCGACTTTTATCTGCTCACGGAACTTTCCTACTACAACTGTGTCTCTTCGTTTTTTGTGTGTGGACATTCCCAAGCTTTCCACTCTGCCTCGACCACGACTGCCCGTACTCTGTGAAAACTGTTAAAGGTCTTCCAAAGTGCAGAGAGGTACTGGAAAACTCTCCACGCTCTGACTGTCCCTCTCGGTTACTACAGGTTTGACCCTCGGTTACCACAGCTATAGCGAGAGTCGACAGGATGACCACAACGAAGGAGACCACAACGAAGAAGGTAAGAAGCCTGTTCAGATAGAAGCGAGGAAGAGCAAAGATGGAGGAACCAACACGCCATTCCAACGAAATGACCAAGCAATCTCCCCCCAAAGACACAGCCGAAATCCCGCAAATTAAGCCGGTGAGAAGTTCCCCAACTTCGGCTTTACAACGCAACCACCTTCCAGGCAACATGCCGCCATCACCAAACAGAAGTTACAAGCTTCTACAAGCTCTACATGGAACGTCTTCCGCGTAATCAGGACGACAAATAAAGACCAAGTCTTCTGACTGAACAATATTCAAAACTGTAAGTTTTAAAAACCTACGTAACTTTCACCTCATACTCACAACTTGATTCTCCATATATTTAATGTTTATTTTCACTGTAATAATTTTAAAATCAATTTTTACCATTTTTATATCATTTCAATTCAAATTTTAAATCTTTTACACCCTCATTTATCAAATTTTACTTTATTTTAAGCAACTTATAAATTTTAATTCATTACATTTTAAAAAATCATTATTTTTTATTTACTTGAATCATAATTCTAAACTTATTTGTGTGTTTTTATTAATATCTTATTTTTATACCAAAACACCAATTCCTTAATCAAATACTCAAAACTTTGCAGAAATCATTGTTATGTACACTATTTTATGTAAACGCCCCATTCAAATTATAAGTCACTATCACGCCATTGCCCTTTTACAAGGATAATTTTCGCACTACCATAATCAACGATTTAAAAAATATACTCAAATTTTAATAAACATAGGTGAAACGCTTTTTTTTTTAAATTGCAAAAATCGAAAGATACAATATCTTCGAAATCACAACTAGAAAAGTAACTGTCCTTCCCACACAACAAGTTAAAAATCCAACACAGTTTCACTCCATCGTCCTTTCTTTTTACATGCATAATTATTAATCATCTACACATCTCTCTCAACAAACTTCAACACACTCCCCCATCACTTTCTCCAATTGGCCAGCATCTATTAGCGCGCGACTTAGCAACAAATCAATCTCGAGCCACACAAGCTCCATATCGTCGCCACTAAACGTGCCACATCCACTAACAGCCAAAATATCTCGATGTGTTTTGTACAACCACCACCCATGACTAGTAAATTTGTTGTTCATGGTTAAACAAGTTAGATGCTGTACCAAAAACAAAGACTTCACGTGACACCTTTCCATTCAATTCACTCACTCGTGTCACACAGCGCTTCACAACAATTTTTCTCACTTAACAGGCCACAAAGACGCCTTCATGCCTGTGACACATCTAATCCCAAAGCGTGTCCACGTCGAAAGTCGCACTTTTACTCACATCTAAACCTGACATCATTGAATAATATTTTTACTAAGTCCGCAACAACGTCGAAACACAACACTTACGAACACCGAGAAAACTACCTATTTCAAATAGACCATAAAACTGCCAACAAGCTTTCACCACTCTCAAAGAGAGTTAAACCAGTAAACCAGTAACCTAACGTACATTCAAACCCTCAAAACTGTACTACAACAAGGATTTCCAAAACGTCTGTTATCTGACAGAGCGCCCGCTTTTACCTCAGACAAATTCCGTAAATTTCTAATAACACATGGTATACCACCCCTGCTCACCACAAGCAATAACCCACAAGCAAACGGTTTACTAGAACGCTTAAATGCCACCATTACAGGCAAACTCAGACTAGCTTATCTAGAAAATCCGAAAACTTCCTGGACTCAACTAGTTAAACGCGTCACTCAGACGTATAATAACACACCCCATTCTGTCACAAGTTTTCCACCCACCTACTTAATGTTCAATGTTATCCCCCAGATCTAAGAACTCATCATAACCCATACCCCGAAATAACTAGAGCTAGAAAGATAGCACGCTCTCGTACCCAAAATAAGCATAAGAAAGATAATGAAACATTTGATAAGCAGCACAGAACACCACATTTCGAAGTGAATGATCTTGTTTTGGTCAAAAATTATAGACATCCCGACACAGGTAAATTAGCACCATATTTTACTGACCATACACAATAATTGAAATAATCTCACCCAATGTTGTTCGAATAGATCGCCCCAATCAACCTCTCAATAGAGACAGTGACACTATACATGTCAATAAATTAAAATATTACACAGAGAATGTTCTGTACATCACACCTCCACAAACCCGATTTGTTCAAAACCCACAGCGAATGTCTCAAGATGTATATCTCAATGAATTCAATCATTTGACTCCAGATATCTTCGAGACGCAACTATTTCGAATTATACCGCCTCAAACTTCCCAGCCATTCCTACATTTAAATCCAGATATATTTAATATCGATCGTTTTAAAACAAACCTCAAGTAGCGACCAAAAGATTTACCCTTAAATTCAAAAGCCTATTCTACCTACATACGCTACACCAACCCATTTGGATCTGTATTACTTACTTACTTACTCTCTTTCACACAATATAAAGATATCTTTGAGCCCACCAGATCCAAACTAGAGGAGAAAGAATTTAATGCACGTGCGCTGTAGACAACCCCCATATCTCCCCCTTCAAAGACAACCACCATCACCTCTCTCCCCGCCCACAAAGCTGTTAACTAAATATCCGCTATTGGAATGACCGCCATGTGTAACATGTGTTTCACATCAGCCATTTATATTTCCTCGGGAATTTCACAAATTCCCAGACAGAGAGTCATAAAAAATACCGCTAGTTGGCCCCAGTGAGGATAGACTAAACAACTCGAGACCATGCCGCGACAATAAATCCATTGGCACTCTTCCCCCTTACTCGCCTCCAGAAAATTTGAAGCGTGTCCCACATTCCTTTTAATTCCATACCTTTTACTACATTAGCCGTCGATATCTTAACCTAACTTTTTAAAACATTTAGATATTTGAATTTGAACAAGACCTACCTTAAATTGAACATTTTGATATTTTAATCCTGTGTAAATCTCTAATTTTTCTACATATCAAACATTTTACATGCTAAATTGAGATCACAATACACAACAATTTAGTAACCAATCCAAGCAATAAATTGCGCTTCTCAATTTTCGATTTATAAAACCTACACACCACATTTGTAACATCTTTTTAGAAGAAATACTAAAGCGTCATCTACTCATTGTAATAATCTTTAACTATATTCTATTTTTTGTATAAAATATTTTATTTTTTATTTTTTACCTTTCTCAATTATATAATCACAAATTTTAATCCAATATTTTTACAAAAAAAATTCAATTTTACTTTAATTTTTCATAATATTACTTTAGTATTACAAAACATTTATTTGTTGTCAAAAATCACTGTAATTATTCATTATTATTAATTTTATATATTACATGTTTGATTTTGTCCACTTAAACTTTATGCAACCACAATCACATTGCTATATTTTTATTCATTTTATAATTGTTTTTATACCTTTATAATAGGACAAATAATATCATTAACTTTCGGGCTCAAACAACAATCTATTTCTCTAACCACTTCAGTGTACTTTTCACTACTATCTTCTCACACACACACACACACACACACACACAGTCATTGCTCACATCAACGTAGAAAAACGACAGTACTGCTTGACAATTTTTTTGATTTCGTAATTTCAACAAACTCATTGAACATAGTTCCCCAGATTTAAAAATCCCAACTTCTGGCTTGAACACGTTTCAAAAGTTTACTTCAATCATCCGCAGAGCACAATCACCAACGCATCCACAAAGCGTTCACAACTCACACATTTTTTAGCTCTAGCGGACCACAATCAACCTTTGATTTTAAGTCAAGTCAGATCACCTACTGTCGCTACAACAATTCTACTTAACGCATGACTCCCTTTCACCCCTTCCAAATCATATTAATGAACAACCTTTTCTTCAACAACTTTTCAACCCAATAACTCTACAATTGTGACAAAGCACTGTAACCTTATACAGGATCACAGGTGAAACATTGCCTAGGAAGACGCTCGAGTCTATATCCTCGCTTTGCACCCGAATCTAAGTATTTGATTGCATGTGTAATACTTACAATTGCATATTATTTAACCCCTAACCCTTTCCAACGCCCGTCAACAATCTCTTAGAACATCATTTTATTTTTATCATCATTATTTTTTTAATCAAACAAAGGTTTTATCTTAATTTCTCTTTTAAATGAATATCATAACTTTTAAATTAAACATTAGTTGTATTTTTTTTATAATTTGCAGATATACCCAAACAAAACATCTTGTTATAGCCTTTTTAACCCTCACAGTTTAAATTAATTAAAAGAAATTTTAATTACTCACCTGTGTTAGAGAGGCTTTACCAGTTTAAACCCGGATAAACCCTTTTACTCCCGGGGCTCATCTATGGTAATTTAAACCAACAACCCTATATTGTATAATACTTATAACAAGATTGTCATGTTGTATATAGAAACACATCTATAAATAATTATACGCATGATTGACATGTGTCATTGCATCACCATATGTAATGTACTTTGTACAAACTGAGGATGAATAAATAAAACCATGTAATAGATTAAGAGCTGAGCTAAGCAAAAGATTGAGAGAGAAATAGAAATCAACCTTAAAAAGGAATTCGGCAGCTCGTTGCCATCGAGGTCAAAGGGTGCAGAATGCCGCAGACGTTCAAAGTCCAAATTCTCACATGTCTCCCCCCCCCCCCTCGGCAGAGGTATATAAAAAACCTCGGTTTCAGCCGAAGGCAGAGTCGTCAGTCGACAGTCCCCGCCCTCCTTTTGGACAGTCAGGCCGCTCTCCTGCTCTTGCCATGAACCCTGCCAAGAAAAAGAAGAAGAATGCCCAGAAGCCTATCGTGGACGTCGCTGCCCTGGATAAGGAGGACGAAATGGTGCTCTCCCGCCACCTCCAGGTCCTGATCGGCATTGGCCATCCCGCCTTCAAGCCCCTGCAAGAAGACATGATTGGGTACATCGCAACGCGGAATAAGCAGATTAAGGCCCTTTGCGCTGAAGTGGAGAGCCTTACTGACACGCTCAGTGCCTTCGCGGAGTCGGACGTCATCACCCCAACTGCCAGTCACAGCACCCAAACCAACCCAGCTCCTTCTTGCGTGGAAGCCAGTTCCCAAACCGACCCAATCAAGCCCGCCACCCCTGTTCCTGCTGCTCTCCCAATTAAGAAGCCTGCCCCATCGTGCCCGCTCCTGCTCCCTCAAAGAGGAAGCAGCCTGAGGCTCCCAACCCGCCCGCAAAGAGGACTAACCTGAAAGGTCCCGCAAAACCTGCGCAATCCCGCGTCTCCAAGCCTGCGGCCGCCCAAGTTGGCCTCCATGGAGAAAAATCGGCGGCCCACACAGTGGTCATCTCTGATGACCCACAGGCTGACCCAAGGGAAATGCTTAAAGCTGTCCGCGATGCCCACACTCTACCCCAAGGCGTTTGGGCCTCCCTGCGAACCAAAGGGAAGCTTGTCCTCCACTCCAGCAACCCCGATACCATCCCAGCTATTACCACCTCCCTGGCCAACAATCTGGATGGCATGAAGGTCCGCCAACAGAAGGAGATCCTGCCTCGCATCTGCCTCTTCAAAGTGGATGAGGAGACATCCAACTCCACCATTGAAGAGACGCTCCTGGAAACCCCTGCTGTCAGCCAACTCCCTGGGGACAAGGTGGTGCGCGTGGCGCACCGTTCTGCACCCAGAAACGGGACCTGCGCCGCCTTCATCGAGGTGGACCTCAAGACCTTCAGAGCCCTGGACAATCGCGGAAGGATCGTGGTGTATGGAGTAATCCTCAACTTCGAGGAGTCCATCCGCGCCCGAATCTGCTTCCGCTGTTGTGGCTTCGGCCACAACTCTGCCCAATGCACCAGAGCTCCTAAGTGCTTCCACTGCGGTGAAGGCGGCCATGAAGGCCGCGCCTGCCCCTCCGTTGCCGACCAGCGCACTTCCAAGTGCGCCAACTGCTGTGCCAAGGGTCTCCCAGACAAGCACGAGGCGAGAGCCTCAAGCTGCCCCATCTTGAAGTCTAGAGCCCTCAAGTTCTAGGCTTCCAGGACCTCCTGCCTCCTCAACTGGCCTCCATCAAGGCTTCTCACCGGATCAAGGCGCTGTTTCCCTGACCTCTCCAGCTTCCTCCACCCCTGCGATGACACCTCCACTGCCAGATCCTAGGATTCCTTGCCACCAGTTCGCGTTCTGCAGCCATAGTAGGGCTAGAAGACCACATTTGATAGGCCAATTAGCCCGGAATCTAAAGAACCGAGCCGAAGGCAGATAGTCACTTCACCGTCGGCGTGAGCCCTTGTTGGTTGCAGCCAGGTCCACCTCATCGACCATGTAAAACAGTAAGAAACCTTCTTTCTCCATCTTGCTCTTAGCTCGACTTTTATCTGTTCACGGAACTTTCCTACTACAACTGTGTCTCTTCGTTTTTTGTGTGTGGACATTCCCAAGCTTTCCACTCTGCCTCGACCACGACTGCCTGTACTCTGTGAAAACTGTTAAAGGTCTTCCAAAGTGCAGAGAGGTACTGGAAAACTCTCCACGCCCTGACTGTGCCTCTCGGTTACTACAGGCTTGACCCTCGGTTACCATATATATATATGGATAAGCAACATTTATTCACATCATCAGGATGTTATTGTTCTAGAGATATGTGTTATTATGTCGCGTGGCTAAAATCTGTGGAAAATTGACAATTATCAGAGGTCGCATAGCTACAATCGCTAGGTCAGAAAATTCTAAACCTGATTACAATACTTAGTAAGATCTAGCCTATGGTGAACAACAGTTTCTATGGGCATATGGTTAAACTGAGTTTAACTTTGTGCTGTTGTAAAATAAAAGGCTATGTCGTTTGGAAGAATATCTTGTTAAGAATATGTTAGCACCTCTATATATGTGCATATAAGGTAAATATAATTCCATAAATGCTGACATGACTGTTGTTTAGATACGTAGCTTAAAGCCTGAAAAATACGTTTTAAACGAGATAGATCAAACCTCTTATGGAACCTGGACTGACGAGGGCCATAATCTTAAACCATCGACTTGCATGAGCTTCCTAAAATTTTCAAAGATGATACTGTGTCAAATTTACCGTAAAAAATAGACTTTTTGATAGAGACGAGGAATAAATGACAAAGTGCTTGTGTATATGTATTGATTTTTTAAAGGAACTTTAGCCTTAAAATTTGTTTATTTGTTAATTAATCAACAAGGTATATATACGATATATTGAAGTATTCAGCCTATTACCGAGGAAACAAACAAAACAACAAACAAATTAAAACTTAGAATAAAATATTGACAAATTTACATGTATTTTTCGACAGTGGTTGTGTGAGAGAGAGATAGATATGTATGAGTGTTGAATCATTTAGATCAGGTAACAATCTCGATGTCTTACTTCTGCAGAGTTCGAACAGTCGTAGATAAGGTGAAGAGTCGGTTGAAGGATGGTCTAAACCAGGGGTGGCGAACGTGCGGCCTTAAGGCCGCATGTGGCCTTTTCTTGCCCAAGTTGTGGCCTTTTAATAAATTCAAAATTATTATTTTTGTTTCGCAGTTTTCAATTACTTTCATTTTTTTATTGAAAATATCTAATACGAATGTCATATATTATATAATATATAATATAGTAAATGTAAGTATTCAAATTTCTAAAAGTAATTCAAGTGTCGTGCTAAAAATGAAGTTCCTAACTATACCACTATATCGGCAGCGCTTATTTGCGGTCAACACTAGTACTAAAACTAAACGTAACGTCCAAGTATCGTCGAGGCAACGTAATTGCCGGTGTGAAACTGTATCAACTTTACTAAATGGTTGTTTATTTTTTGAATAAGGTAAGTTGTAAGATAATACATATTACAAACATTGAACAATGTTTTCTATTGTATTGTAGTAAAATACGGGTAAATTGATTTTAAATTTTAAGCATCATTGCATAATTTTAAAAAAACTATCAGTTGAACAATTATTAATATTGTCACGGTAGTTATAACGAGTATAACAAAAGTTTAAGTAAAAATAATTTATTTATAAAATGCCAAACTATTTCTAAAAATTATTTACAAGTAATAATATACAAGAATGGTAAGGGGTGATGACTATGCAAATATTAATGATGATATACCACAGAATATTTAAAATAATTATTCAGTGACATTGCCCCCTTCCTAGATGAACAGCGTCCGGCTGTAATTATCACTTGAACAGGTCAGCTTGGTCCTCAGGGTCATGGTAGGGTTTCATTCTCAGTACATGGACCAGGTCTCTTGTTTTGCGTCTCCTGGTTGGTTGGTCCACAGGTTCAACTTCGAAGGTCACGTCAGAGAGTTTCCGAGTAACCCTGTATGGCCCGAAGTACCTTTTCATCAGTTTTTCTGAGAGTCCCACCTTTCTTATCGGGATGAAAATCCATACCAGGTCACCGACGTTGTAATCCATTGCCTCGTGCTTTGAGTCATATCTGGCCTTGTCCTTTTCTTGGGCTTTCAAGGTTTCTAATCTTGCTAGCTGCCTAGTTTCTTCGACTCGCGAGGCAATCTTCTGACTGTAATCCTCTTGGAGATCTTCATGCGGATTTGGGAAAAGAGTGTCTACAGTTGTTTCGGCTTCGCGTCCATGAATCAGTTTAAAAGGGGTAAAACCTGTCGTATCTTGTTTTGCCGTGTTGTAGGCGAACGTGACGTAGGGCAGGATTACGTCCCAGTCCTTCTGTTCAACACTTACATACATAGCGATCATGTTGGCTAAGGTTTTGTTTAACCTCTCCGTCAGTCCATTCGTCTGGGGATCATACGCTGTCGTGAACCGATGTATCGACGAGCATTGATTGGTGAGTTCCGCAATCAACTTGGATTGAAATACTCGTCCTCGGTCCGTGATGATTTCTCTGGGGGCTCCGTGCTTTAGAACAACATCTTCCATTAAGAACTTGGCTGCTTCTTTTGCTTCCCCTGTGGGTAAGGCTTTAGTAACGGCAAATCGAGTAAGATAGTCGGTACAGACTATGATCCATTTATTACCATTATCAGACTTGGGAAATCTTCCAAGGAGGTCCATTCCAACTCTCTGAAAAGGGGAGGTTGCAGGAGGTATGGCCTTAAGTAGTCCGGGTGGCTTTTGAGTTGATTGTTTCTTTCTTTGGCACTCTTTACAATGAGCGACATACTTCCGTATGTCCCGGAGAAGTCCTGGCCAGAAATATTTATTTTTAACTCTCTCATATGTCTTCGAAAATCCAAGATGACCTGCTGTGGGAGCGTCGTGTAAACTTTTCAGTAGTTCTAAGCGTAAGTGCTTGGGAATAACTAAAAGGTGTTGGTTTCCCAGGGGGTCGAAATTCTTTTTGTATAAGGTTCCTTTTAACATTTCATATCCTTTCGATTCGGCACCAAATCTTTCTGTTTCCTCTATCAATTTACAAATTTTAGGGTCTTTTCTTTGTTCAGCCTCGAAGCACGTCAGAGCAGTTATTGAGGGTATATCATCATCCTCATCATTGTATGCTTCTTCCGATTCAAGTTTGAGAGGATTTCGAGAAAGACAGTCGGCATCTTGGTGTTTGCGTCCACTTTTATAAACAACCGTTACATTGTATTCTTGGAGTTTTAAAGCCCATCTTGCTAGTCTTCCTGTCGGGTCCTTCAGATTAGATAACCAGCAAAGAGCGTGGTGGTCAGTGACGATGACAAACTCACGACCAAAAAGGTACGGTCGAAATTTGTTGATGGCCCATATTGCGGCCAAGCATTCTCTTTCCGTTGTTGAGTAATTCTTCTCCGCCTTAGATAAAGTTCTTGAAGCATAACCAACTGGCCGCTCTTTCCCATCGTTGATCTGTACGAGGACAGCTCCAATTCCATAACCGCTGGCGTCAGTATGAAGCTCGGTTGGCAGTTGTTCTTCGAAATAGGCAAGAACAGGTTCAGACATCAATGCTTTTTTCAAGGAATCAAAAGCATCCTGTTGGTCAGAGTTCCACATGAATTTATTATCTTTTTTGAGGACTTCATGTAAAGGAGCAGCTTTCTCAGCAAAATTTTCGATAAATCTACGATAATAGGAACATAGGCCAATGAAGCTTCTCACATCTGTTATAGATTTTGGGGTCGGAAACTTGGCGATAGCTTCAATCTTTTCTGGATCGGGATAAATACCTTTACTATCGACGAGGTGTCCAAACACTCTGATTCGTTTGGTTCCGAAAAGGCACTTTTTTGGGTTGAGGCGTAGCTCGGCCTTGTCGAGACATTGTAGTATGATTTCAAGCCGGTGTAAATGTTCGTTGAACGATTTGGAATACACCACGATGTCGTCTAAATAACAGAGGGCCATCGTCCATTTCAGGCCTTTCAATATCTTGTCCATCATGCGCTCGAATGTTGCAGGGGCATTGCACAGGCCAAAGGGCATGACTAGGAATTCGTAGAGTCCGTCAGGGGTGATAAAGGCAGTTTTTTCTCTATCTGCTTCGTCGACTTCTATTTGCCAATATCCTGAACGAAGGTCCATTGATGAATAAAATTTGGCTCCTTTCAGGGAGTCAAGTGTATCATCGATTCGGGGTAGTGGGTAAACGTCTTTTTTTAGTAACTTTGTTTAGTCGTCTGTAATCCACACAGAAACGCCAGTTACCATCCTTCTTCTTCACTAAAATAACCGGCGATGACCATGGACTTTCTGAATGACGTATAATCCCGGCGTCTAGCATTTTGTCCACTTCCGTTTGGATTGCTTGGCGTTCTGTAGGGGAGACTCGATATGGTCTATGCTTAATAGGCTGATGGTTTCCAGTTTCAATTTTATGTTTGGCTAATGAAGTTTGCTTTACAGGTTCATTATTTTTATCAAATATTTTATCATATCGTTTTAAAATTGATAAGATTTGAGACTGCTGCTCTTCTGATAAATCATCACTAATTAAATTTTGTAAAAATTTAAAGTCACTTTTATCAGCATGACTGGCATGATTCGCATTTTTCACCTCCTTATTAGATTCAGAACATTCTGAAATAGCCGTCAAGTTATTTTCTTCAACCCTTTGAATTTTTCCTAGGCACATTCCCTTAGGGACTATTTGAGCTGTGGTGCTAGAATTTACGATCCAAAGTTTTCCTTTATTATGGGAAAGCCTGAATAATGCACAGGGAAGTGTTAACCCTTTTCCTATTAATACCTTTTTCGAAGGTTCAAAAAGTACCTGATTTTGCCCATTAAGCTCTTCACTCATAACATTTATTAGTTTGGTAGATTCGGCTGGGATTACGACGCTTCTGCTAGCCACAACCTTTCCCATGGAAGCTGGTGAATTTAGTACATCTTTGGCCTCTTCCAATCTGATTTCGGCGCGTCCACAATCAATCACGGCATTTGATGCCTCTAGGAAATCCCATCCGAGGATAATACTTGGGTTACTATTAGGGAGGACGATAAACTCAAGCGGCTGTTCCAATCCACTGATGCTCAAGCTGATTGTGCATCGGCCGATCGATGTAACATTCTTGCCATCAGCAACTTTCAGAGTCATTCCGCTATCTTTGAACATGGTCTTTTTTAATTGTCGTCTTAATCCATCAGAGATAACTGAAAAAGAGGAACCTGAATCGACCAGAGCAGAAAATGCAATGTCATCAATGATGATTTCGACATAATTTTGTTGTAATTTAGCGGCTGTCGACGATGGAGGGTTTTTCACACCCGCGGCTTCCCCCTCGAAAGAAGACGCGACGCTTAGTTTTTTTTCTAGATTGTAGCGGCGTGGGGATTGGCTTGTATGGCGGCCTGGGGAAATGGACTGGCGTCTTGGGGATCTTCCTCTGTTTGGATACGGCGATTGTCTGCGGTAGGTTTGGCTTCTTATGGCTTGGTGGTTACTCATTTGAGGTTCTTGGGTGCTTGGTGCATGTCCTTCGGGTCTCTGCGTCCATTGTCGGCGTTCTCTACAATATCGCTTAACATGGCCTGGGCGGCCGCAATTAAAACATATTGGGATGTTGTCATGCGTCCTCCATTCATCCGTTCTTCGTTGTGGTGGCGTCTGGTTATATATGGGCGTTTGGGTAGGGTACTGTACGTGTTTGGTTGGGGTACGACTGTCGTGGCGGAGGCCTTTGAATAGGCTTCGAAATTGCAGCTACGTTTTTTTCAATCTCTTCTCGGATAATTTCTTTCAGAGAAGATGGTTCAGGGGTAGTTGACTCCGGATTTAGTGCGCGATGAACTTCTTCACGCACGATGCGTCGGATTAAGTCTTCCATTGATTCAGAGTCTGCTGAATCGATGGCGGCAACATTCGGTAGTCTGTCAAATACTACACGTTTTTTTACACGTTTTTTATTTGAAGCCTCGATTTTTCGGCACCATTTTATGAACTCATCGATACTTGCAATGTCTAAAATGATGATTGACTGATATATCTCCTCCGATATTCCTTTCGTCAAGTGTGCAACTATTTCATTTTCCATCATAGCCGGATTCACTTCTCTGCACAGATGGAGAACATCTTGAATGTAAGAATCACTGGTCTCCTCCTTCCCCTGAGCTCGAGTTTTGAGGTTCTCTGCGAGTTGATCTTTTTGGGTGACATGATGTCCGAAATTCTGAGAAAACATTTTCACAAAAATATCCCATGAATTAATTTTCTCTTCAACATTTTCGTACCATCTGTGCGCTGTTCCTTGGAGGAAAAAATAAACATTTGCGAGGCACATTGAATCATCCCAGCAGTTGTAGCGAGCGACGCGATGGAATTCTTTCAACCATTTTTCTGGATTCTGGTTGCGTTCTCCAGTAAAAATAGAAGGGTTTCTAAAAGGTTGAAAATGGTACTCACCCATTTTTGTCTGTGTCTCTTGCTTGATCATAGCGATGTTTTCTTGAGGTTCTAGTCCTTGTAGTCTTCGGCTTCTTCTAACGGCTTGGGCGTCGAGGGAATATTCCAGCTTCTCCACCAGTTGTCACGGTAGTGATAACGAGTATAACAAAAGTTTAAGTAAAAATAATTAATTTATAAAATGCCAAACTATTTCTAAAAATTATTTACAAGTAATAATATACAAGAATGGTAAGGGGTGATGACTATGCAAATATTAATGATGATATACCACAGAATATTTAAAATAATTATTCAGTGACAATATAATCAATTTTCTGTGAAAGTAAACTTATGTAAAAAAATGTGGATTTTGATTTCAGTCCATTTCTCCCGTATTTTCAAAATACAATTTAATGTGCGGCATGGTCATTTTATGTATAAATTGTTCATATATCTTTTAATTTTAGAACCATGTCTAAAATACAAAAAAGGACTCTAAAGGACGAGAATCGATTATTTAATGAAGAATGGGAGTTGCAATACTTCTTAATTAGTTCCAAAGATAAAATGTTTTTTTTATGTAGTACAGTTATAACTACAATTAAAAAGTATAATGCTAATCAACATTACATGACTCATTCGAATCATAAATATGCAATTCTTGGAGGAGAAGCACGTAAAACTATATTAAAACAACTTAAAAATGAAAAGCTTCACCGGCAACAAACTTTCAATAAGTTCTTTCAACAAAATAATATTGCCACGGAAGCAACATTCAAAGTAGCGTACATTCTTGGAAAACGGGGAAAACCATTTTGCGACGTTGAAATGATAAAAGAATGTATTGTGAAAGTGATCAAATGCTTACATCCAGAAAAAGTAGATAAATACAAACAATTACCTCTTTCAAGAGGAACCATCACCGAACGACAACACGAATTAGCTACAAATATAAAACAACAGTTCTGCAAGATTATTAAAGAAGAAAATATATATTTCTCCATAGCATTGGATGAATCCACAGACAATACCGATTCAGCACAGGTTCTATTTTTTATTCGAGCTATTACTGAGGATTTTCGATGTTTTGAAGAGTTGCTTGCATTAGTAACACTTTCAGGCAGGACACGAGGAATAGACATCTTGGAGAACTTCAAAATAAAAATTTGCGAAGCAGGGTTAAATATAAATAATTTAGTAAGTGTGTGTACCGATGGTGCACCAGCCATGGTAGGAAAGTGAGAGGGTTTCATTTCGTTATTAAAAAAAGAATATGCTAATTTAGAAAACTTGATTTCTTTTCATTGTATTTTACACCAGCAAAACCTATGTGCTAAGTCGGCTAGTTTGAACGATACTTTAGAAAAAAAATATTGGCATTGTAGATTTTATTCGATCAAATTCAATGCGTCATCGTCAATTTCGAGATATATTAATATCAGATAATGACACATCCAATGGAGACTTACCATATCATAGCAAAATACGTTGGTTATCAAGAGGACAAGTTTTGCTAAAAATATTCACCCTGCGTCAACAAATAATTAAATATTTTGAAGAACAAAATAAATATTGCGATTTATCAGATAAAGAATTTTGTAGAAATGCTGCCTTTTTATGTGACATGACAATGAAGCAAAATGAATTGAATTTAAACTTGCAGGGAAAAACTAAATATATATACGAAATGTGGCAAAAAATTCAAGATTTTCGAAAAATACTTTTATTCTTTAAATCTTTACTAGGTCGATTAGAAATTTCTAAAGAACATTTCCCACAGTTATCGGAAATTATGATGGAGAAAAATGTATCCCCTCAAAATTTGGATGAGTATGTTTCTGTTCTGGATATATTAATTGAAGAATATAATAAAAGGTTCTCAGATTTTGAAAAACATGTTCTCACACTTAAATTAACTTTCGAACCACACCTTGTTGATATCGACGTAGCGCCCAAAGAATATCAAATGGAATTATTTGAGATAGGAGAAGATAATATCTTTAAATCACAATTCGATTCAAAAAAAGATCCTATTGAAATATGGAAGACTGCAGTTATTCATCCTCGTCTAAGATAACACGCACGAAGAATTCTTTCATGTTTTGGAAGTACATATTGGTGCGAGGCAACATTTTCATACATTACTCAAATTAAAACCCGCCTAAAAAGTCAAATAAGTGATGTTCATTTGGAAGATCAACTTAAATTATGTACTACGTCAATTGAACCAAATATTTATTTTTGTCATCCAATAAACAACCACAGAAATCCCATTAAACTTTCTGGATTGTAAAATTAAATGTAAAATTATTTGGAATTTATTAATTGTATGTCATTTTGAGAAAATAAACTATTTAATTGCAAAGAAAATTATGTATTTTAATTTTTTCTATAAATCCCTTTAATTAAATCGTACATATATATGGTAATTTAAAACAACAACCTCATATTGTGTAGATAACTTATAACAAGATTGTCATGTTGTATATAGAGACACATCTATAAATAATTATGCGCATGATTAATCTGTGTCATTGCATCACCTATGTAATGTAATTTGTACAAAGTGGATAAATAAATAAAATCTGTAATAGATTTAATAGTTGAGCTAAAGCAGAGATCGAGCATAGAATTGCCAAAACAACAGAGTCTAAAGATGGGAGTCATAAATCAGGTAGATTCACAGTTCCCACGACAGGCCACCCACACTGTCACATGTGGTGGAATGCAGAGACCCCTCTCACACCTGGACAGGTAAAGGCGCCCTTTATCAAACGCCCCTGTCACATAAGGTCACCCCGTCTTTAACCTATAAATCATCACCTTACAGTGGCTTGACAGCTCAGTACAGTTCAGTCAGTTGAGTTTAGTTCACCCTTAGCGTCAGCTCACGTCGGTCGTACCTTATGTCGATCTCAACTATCATGTAGACGAGTAAGAAACTTCTATGTCTCCATCTTGCGCTTCTAGCTCAGCTTTTATCTGTTAACGGAACTTTCTTAGTGTAACTGTGTCTTCGTTTTTTGTGTGGATATCCCCAGCTTTCCACTCTGCCTCGACCACGACTGCCTGTATTTTGTGAGAACTTTTAAAGGTCTTCCAAGGTGCAGAGAGGTACTGGAAAACTCTACATCCTGACTGTTCCTCTTGGTCAACACAGTACAACAAGAGCTACCAGGACTTCAACATTATTTCAGTAGCCGACAGGATAACCAAAACGAAGGATACCAAACGAAGAAAGCTAGATAGTCCAGATAGAAGCGAGAAAGTGCAAAGATGGAAGAGCAAACCGAACAGTCCAACGATGCGACCGGGCTATCTGTTCCCCAACAAGAGACGACATTTGAAGAGGAGGAAACGTCGCCGCCCCAAGGGACCTCCGCAGACCCGCTGACACAGATCGCCGATGCCCTGAATAAGCTGCTGGTCGCCCGATCTCCGAGGGAGATAGATGTGAGTCCATACGATGGTACCTTTGAAGCCCAGAGCTTTTTCGACAACTTCGATGCCCAAGCAGACCGAGCTAAGCTGACCTACACGGACCGCCTACGCAAGTTACCCTGCTACCTGCAAGGTAAGCCCCTACAATATTTCCGAAACCTACGGTTAGATAGGTTATTTTATATTGATGTCCGCCAAACCTTGATAGATTTATTCCCAACAGCGACAGAAGCGTCGTTTTCACGCTTCCTAGCCATCAAATTGACACCCCAAATGCCCCTAGAAGACTACTACCAAAACAAAACGGTAATGGGCATGAAATTAAACCTACCCGCCGACATATTAATAGATTCTCTAACCGAAGGACTACCCGTCGCAGATCAGCGATTAATCGCCACGGTGCAGCCAAACACCATTAAAGAATGGTTCGACCTAGTGTCGAGAATAAGAAGAACCCAGTGTGCCACCAGTGCAGTGTACCAGCGCCAAGTAGACAAGGCCCCACATCCAACCTACCACAACCCACCACCGCGGCACAACAACCAGCGGTCATCACGTGTAACGTACCAAGTTGCACCCCCACCCTCGCCTTGCAAGTATTGCAATGCTATGCACTGGCACTCCCAGTGTGAACAACGGTTCCAACGGGACCGAACAAGCCAAGTCTACAGCGCCAGACCACGCACAACCACTGTACCAAAATCTGGTACCCGGCCCAAGGTCCAATCTCGGAGCCCTGTTCCCCAAGTCCAAGCTGCAAGCCGAGACGACTCTACAAGCCCCGCGAGCAGCTCAACGGTAGGAAAACCTGAAACCTATTTTCGTTAAACAGCTTATAATATGGACTGAATTGTCACCTAATGTAAATTTGCCCTTTTTAATAGACACGGGAGCAGCTATAAACCTACTTAACTTAGATATTTTAAGAACCATAGAAAATAGGTTACCATATAAAATTATTATACATCAGTACAGTTTAACTATAAACGCAATAGCCCACAATGTAAATACCCTTGGATATATATTTTTAAAACTTAAAATAGGTAACCTCACCCAAAAACTAAAATTTTTTATAGTAGAAGCTTCACTACCTTTTGGTATTTTATCTATTAATACCCTTAAAATATTTAAATTAATTATAGATTTTAATAATCTCCAAATTTATCAAAATAATGATGCTCTCCCAACGAATGTCTATAAGTTCACCAAGTGCAAACAGGATTTATGTCCCACTCAACCGAGAAAAACGGATATTTTTACCACCTTCCCCTCGAACCAATCCTGTTTACACGTGGCGGACCCTACCCCAATTATATGTTCCCCCACTATTGTTTCACCCACTATATCTCCTACCCATGATATTGAGATTTCTATACCTTCTAATGCGACACCTCAATTAGAACATTGTCCACACGAACTCCACCGAATTCTATATGAATTCTCGCATGTGTTCTCTACTAATAAATACAATGTGCCCAAATTGAACATACCACCGGTAAAAATCAATACCACCACAGATAAAATAATAGCATTACGCCCATATAGAGTGCCACTACACGACCAACAAGAAATACAAACCCAAATAGAGCAAATGCTCCAACATGGAATTATTGCCCCGTCAGTTTCACCTTATGCCAGTCCAATAACTCTTGTTACAAAACGTGACAAAACGAAACGTTTCTGTATTGATTACAGAAAACTTAATGAAATCATTCTCATCAGACGTACATCTTTTACCTTTAATAGAAACCATTCTTGACAAATTGTCGAAAGCCAAATACTACTCTTCTGTAGATATAGCATCCGCATATTGGCAAGTGGAAGTAGAACCTAACTCACGTAATCTACTAGCTTTCGTGACGTTGGATAGTCAGTACGAATTTTGTAGACTTCCTTACGGATTTAAAAATTCGCCACAGATATACCATCGTGCCATAAACCAGGTCATGCAAAAATATAAACTAAATTTTGTTACCCATTACTTCGACGATTTCATTATTTTTTCTGACACCTTAGAGGATCATCTACAACACCTACAACAATTTCTAACGGTATGTCAACACGAAAACATCAAACTCAATTATAACAAATGTTCGTTTTTTAAAACAAATATAGATTTCTTAGGATACACTGTTACCGCAGGTACTTATGCACCACAGACGCGCAACCTTGATACCATAAGTGCTATCAAACCACCTACCAATCAAAAGACATTACAATCATTTTTAGGAGCAGTGAACGTGTATAATAAGTTTATACCAGATTATGCCCGCTTACGTGCACCTTTAAATAAACTACTTAAAAAAGATGTGAAATGGAATTGGGACCCAGATTGTCAACAAGCTTTCACCACTCTCAAAGAGAGTTTAACCAGTAAACCAGTACTACACGTGTATCAAGTCGGTTTACCATGCCGCCTTTATTGCGACGCATCCACCCAAGGGATCGCAGGCATACTCAAACAGGTACATCCAGACGGACAAGTACATCCTGTACAATATTTCAGCCGCGCCCTTAGAGCACATGAGAGAAACTACACCGTTTCCGAACTCGAGTGCCTCGCCATCGTCGAAAGTGTAGACAAATTCCGAATATACCTCACCGGTATAAAATTCACCATATACACAGATCACCAAGCTTTACAATGGCTTAAAACTATAAAAAAAATCCGTCAGGACGACTCTTTAGATGGAGCCTGAGACTATCTACCTATAATTACGAAATTCACTACCTCAAAGGCAGCCAACAGTACGAAGCAGATTTGTTATCGCGAAACCCCTTTGTAGGATTTGTCAGTGCTGATATTATCAAACAGCATCAACCAACAGCATCCCCCTTCAACATTGATACAAACAGCTTACATACCATTACCCGAAAAGGTGTAATTAAAATAATAATTCCCGAAACCCTGCAACATACTCTAATGAATAAAGTTCACCAAGAATATAACCACCCAGGCATCTCTCAGATGACCCGCATAATTACTGCCCAGTACTACTGGAAAGGTATCTCTAAATCTATAGAAAAATTTGTCAAGTCGTGTCACACCTGCCAAATCATTAAAAGGCCCAAAGGTAAACCCTATGGTGCCCTTGGACAAATTCCACCACCTCAACAACCATTCGACTTAATCTCTATAGATACCATAGCTGGATTTTCGAAATATGGACACTCCAAGACATATCTACACGTAATAGTGGATCATTTAACGCGATATGCTTGGACCTTTCCATCGAAGTCCACCAGTACCCTAACATACATACAAACCCTCAAAACGGTACTACAGCAAGGATCTCCAAAACGTCTGTTATCTGACAGAGCGCCCGCTTTTACCTCAGAAAAATTCCGTAAATTTCTAATAACGCATGGTATACAACCTCTACTAACTACCAGCAATAACCCACAGGCAAACGGTTTAATAGAACGCTTAAATGCGACCATTACAGGCAAGCTCAGACTAGCTTATCTAGAAAATCCGAAAGCTTCCTGGACTCAACTAGTTAAACGCGTCACTCAGACGTACAATAACACGCCCCATTCTGTCACAAGTTTTCCACCTACCTACTTAATGTTCAATGTTATCCCCCCAGATCTAAGAACTCATCTTGACCCATACCCCGAAATAAATATAGCTCGAGAGATAGCAAACTCTCGTACTCAAAATAAGCATAAAAAAGATAAAGAAACATTTGATAAGCAGCACAGAACACCACATTTCGAAGTGAATGATCTTGTTTTGGTAAAAAATTACAGACATCCAGACACAGGTAAATTAGCACCATATTTTACTGGACCATACAAAATAATTGAAATAATATCACCTAATGTCGTTCGAATAGATCGCCCCAATCAGCCTCTCAATAGAGACAGTGACACCATACATGTCAATAAATTAAAATATTACACAGAGAATGTTCTGTACATTACACCTCCACAAACCCGATTTGCTCAAAACCCACAGCGATTGTCTCAAGATGTATATTTCAGTGAATTCAATCATTTGACTCCAGATATCTTCGAGACGCAACTAGTCCGAATTATACCGCCTACAAGCTCACAACCCTTTTTGCATTTAAACCCCAGTATTTTCAAATAGGCAAGAAATATGCCAAACTCAACAAAAGAAGAGAGAGAGAGAAAGTCAGTTTCGAGTAAATCTCAAACATCCCCCATGATTGACCACCCACGGCGATACCGTGAAAAACAGGGAAGTGGACGCCCTTTTTGACGTCACTCCCTTGGTCACTACTATCTTTTGAGAATATCTTTGGACATGCCCTCTCTTCCCCCTCAAGGCAGATCTTCTTGACCGCTAGCTTCATGACGCCATTTTGAACACATGTGTCACACTACTCATTTAGATTTCCTCGAGAATCTCACAAATCTCACCAACGAGATATCACAACAAACATGCTTTAAACATTTTACATGTTAATTGATAACACCAATTAAAACAATTTGGTTAAATCTCAGACTTTTTAACGCGAAAGAGAAATCATTCTCTACATACCAGCATTGAGGACAAACGAAAAGATCATTGCACATATTCCCAGTTTCAGAGTCATAGAAACACCGATGTTACCAAAGGGATATAATCTAGTCACACACCACAACTGTAACTTTTCGTCAAAAGAGACAATTTTTGTTCAATTTTACACTACTTAAAATTTATCCAATCATTAATAACCTTCAATTATATTATAAATTTTGTATAAAATCTTGAATAATTATTCTTATTCTTACCTTTCAATTATATAAACAAATTTTTTAATCCAACATTTAAAAAAAAAAAAACCTTTAATCAAATTTACTTTTATTTTTCATGATATTATTCTAGTATTGTAAAACATCTAATTGTTTCAAAAATTATTTTTTTTTTATTATTTATTATATATTTTATATATAACAGGTTTAATTTTGTCCACTTACACTTTTTGTACCCGCAATCATATTTCTATATTTCTATTCACTATATTTTATTTGTTTAAATACCTTTATTATCTGACAAAGTTTATCATCCACTATCGGGCATCTACAACAATCGTTTTCAACAATCATATTCTTTAACCAATCCCCTATATTTTTCATCACTATCTTTTCAGTCATTGCGTCACGTCAATGTAGAAAAACGACAGCACTGCTTGACAATTTATTTTTTGATTTCGTAATTCAACAAACGCCTTGAACACAGTTCCCCAGACTTACAAATCCAAACTTCTGGTCTGAACAAGCTTCAAGAGTTTATTTCATTTCATCCGCAGAGCAAATCACCAACGCATACACAAAGCGTTCACTTTTTTCAACTTTCAACTTTTTTTTTCAGCTCTAGCGGACCACATTCAACCTTTGATTTCGAGTCAAGTCAGATCACCTACTGTCGCTACAATTCTACTTATCGCATGGCTCTATTTCACTCCTTTCTCAATCATATTAATAAGCAACTTTTCTTCAACAACTTTTAACCCAATAATCCTAAAATTGTGACAAAACACTGTAACCCTTATATAGGATCGCAAGTGAAACATTGCCAAGGAAGACAGCTCAAGTCTATATCCTCGCTTTGCACCTGGATCTGAGTATTTGGTTTACATGGGCACTTCTAACAATTACATATTCTTCAACAACTTTTCAACCCAATAACACTACAATTGTGACAAAGCACTGTTACCCTATACAGGATCACAGGTGAAACATTGCCTAGGAAGACGCTCAAGTCCATATCCTCGCTTTGCACCTGGACCTAAGTATTTGATTGCATGTGTAAATCTCACAATTGCTTATTCTTTAACTACTAACCCTGTCCAACGCCCACCAATATTCTCTTAGAATGTGAATTTTTATGTCATCATTTTATTTTAATCATCTTTTTTGTTAATCAAACACAATGTCATTTTTATTTCACTTTTATATATCCAACAAATATCATCTTGTTATAGCCCTTTTTAACCCTCACAGTTTAAATTAATTAAATTACCCGCCTAAACCCGGATAAACCCTTTCACTCCCGGGGCCCATCTATGGTAATTTAAAACAACAACCTCATATTGTGTAGATAACTTATAACAAGATTGTCATGTTGTATATAGAGACACATCTATAAATAATTATGCGCATGATTAATCTGTGTCATTGCATCACCTATGTAATGTAATTTGTACAAAGTGGATAAATAAATAAAATCTGTAATAGATTTAATAGTTGAGCTAAAGCAGAGATCGAGCATAGAATTGCCAAAACAACAGAGTCTAAAGATGGGAGTCATAAATCAGGTAGATTCACAGTTCCCACGACAGGCCACCCACACTGTCACATGTGGTGGAATGCAGAGACCCCTCTCACACCTGGACAGGTAAAGGCGCCCTTTCTCAAACGCCCCTGTCACATAAGGTCACCCCGTCTTTAACCTATAAATCATCACCTTACAGTGGCTTGACAGCTCAGTACAGTTCAGTCAGTTGAGTTTAGTTCACCCTTAGCGTCAGCTCACGTCGGTCGTACCTTATGTCGATCTCAACTATCATGTAGACGAGTAAGAAACTTCTATGTCTCCATCTTGCGCTCCTAGATCAGCTTTTATCTGTTAACGGAACTTTCTTAGTGTAACTGTGTCTTCGTTTTTTGTGTGGATATCCCCAGCTTTCCACTCTGCCTCGACCACGACTGCCTGTATTTTGTGAGAACTTTTAAAGGTCTTCCAAGGTGCAGAGAGGTACTGGAAAACTCTACATCCTGACTGTTCCTCTTGGTCAACACAGTACAACAAGAGCTACCAGGACTTCAACATTATTTCATATATTTATATATATATGGATGCAGCCTTCTCAAAAATGGTAAAATGAAAATTGGCCTTCAAATATAAAAAGGTTCGTCACCCCTGGTATAAACCTTTGGTTTTCGACCACTAAGACCCAGGATCGAATCTCGCATTGGGCACTTTTTTTCTGATATAAAAAATGCTCTAATGGCCCCCGAATTTTGCAAAAGCCCAACCCCACCAGCGAGTGTAAGTAACCAAACAGGGCTCTGGCACATTAGTAAGTGCAAAGTCGAACTGCTTTTCACATGTGTAGACATGTGGTGCACTTACAGTAAAAACAGTCGCCTACTTCTACCCACCATGATTATCATGGCCTATACCATGTGTACTAGGGATAAGAAAAAAAAAAAGGTAAAGAGCAGTTTGTTCAGTTTCTCCTCAGGAACAATTTGGCCTAAATAAAAGATTGACTATATAAATGTTTTCCATATCGTTTTGGAAATATTGAAGTTGATCTGTGCAGACTTGGATATCCCAGACATTCAGCAAACTGTCGCCTTAGAGGTCGCACAGACTTATCTCCCCAACTACACTGCCCCACTCCAAATTTACTCAGCCGTTGTTTGGTGACGATAACTGCCTCAATGACACAATTGACGTGTTTGACAAATCCTATTTTCTCCGAATATTGGGAAATACGTGACCATTCTATAGACGAGGAGATTTCTTGGCGTAGATTTTATCTGAAGGACACGAACGTGACACAACGTTTTCCTGTACATTTAAGGTAACGTAAAGAAACACAAATGTTTCACTATGATTCACGCCATTAAAATACGATTTGACATTTCCATTATGAAGTATAATATACTCTTATATTATAATACTCTTGCATTATGTTACGTACTCTTTTACCTAATATTCAATAGGTAGTGTAGTTTCTATTAAAAGAGATTGTATGATACTGTTATATATTTATATATTATTTTATTATTACAGAATTATCATAAGAACTAAAAACATGAATATCTCACACTATATATTGATTACATCACACAACAACAACCAAGTCCTTGGTCAAAACCATATATACATGTTATATATTACATATTATAAACCCTTCTCACATTAGTATATAAGCTCATTTTTTACTTGTACATATGAGAATTGATAGCTAATCAATGGTATTACTTTTCAGGTGTTTTTTTACACTTGCGAAATTTGATTCATTGATTATTTCATTTATTTATTTTATTCAAAACGCGAATTTTCTTTGCATACAGGTAAGAAGGTGGAAATTCTTTGATGTCCCCGGTTATCTGTTTTTTTTTTTAATAAGACAGAGGCAATTTTGTTCACACTTGGTTATCTCTTGTGTCTTCAATAAAGGTCACTGCGTATAAAATATTGTAGTGAAGCATTTATTATTTTACACTAGTATTAACAGAGTATCATTTTTTTATCTTTATATTTTACTACTCTGTAAACTTCCCTCCTTCCTTATCTTTTGTTTATCTTTCATAGTTTGTTCTTGCCTAAAATAAATTGCTGTACCATTTTAAAGTTTTTGTCTTCCCTAATTTTCCACGTGTCAATATCTTTCAGAGTT
Source organism: Cordylochernes scorpioides (assembly GCA_030710605.1). NCBI lineage: Eukaryota > Metazoa > Arthropoda > Arachnida > Pseudoscorpiones > Chernetidae > Cordylochernes > Cordylochernes scorpioides. The sequence goes on from CP092882.1 coordinate 55,409,731, forward strand.
ATTGTCTCAATCCCGATATACATGCTATAAGTTACAACATAAAGTTTTGTCCATAAGTGTATTTTTAAATTACATTTTTACCTTCCATAGTCTTGTGCCAGAATATAATGGAGACATCAACGGCGTAGCAAATTATAACAGTATTTGGGGGTTCAGAGCTAATTAGAAAATCATTTAAAATTAAGTTAGATTTTTGCCTTCCATAGTCTTGTGCCGGAAAATAATGGAGACATCAACGACGTTGTCTCAGTTGTCTCAATCCCGATATACATGCTATAAGTTACAACATCCTTAAGTTTTGTTCATGAGTGTATTTTCAATTACATTTTTTCCTTCCATAGTCTTGGGCTAGAAAATAATGGAGACATTAACGGCGTAGCAAATTATAACAGTATTTGGGGGGTTCAGAGCTAATTAGCAAATCATTTAAAAATAATTACATACTAATCAGGATGGTAGTCCGCCCTAAGGACATCCTTTTGTTGATTTTTATCAACAGCAACATTTTCTTGCAAAAATTTTACCTTTCTTCAATTATTTGAGTCTTATTGAACAATCTTCCCCTTTGATGGAAACGTTATCAATATCTTCACAATAGCTGGTTACCATGTATTATAGAATGGGCTTGCAATAATCGCTGTTATTAATGACGTCCTTTTTTCCGTTTATGTATTATTACATTATGATGCATTAGCGCTCCATCTGTTATCAAAATTCGAAACTATTATAGACGCGTATGATTCTTTTAAAAAATAAACAATTTATACTGTCCTTACTGTAATGGAAAAATTAATGGGAGGGCCCATATATTTTATTGAATATTATAACATTATATATTTAGAATGTATGTAATTCTGCTGTCCTCAAAGCTTATGTCCATAGTTCATCTAAAATACCCATTCAAAGAGTATAGCAACAGTATCACTATAAAAGGAAGTTTGAAAAATGCAATATAACAGCGGTATGGTAGATTAAACTGGAGAAACCGCTGGGAGGGTTCACCACTGATGAGCCAGGCCCTCCCATTGATTTTTTTTCCATTGCAGTAAGGACAGTAGAAATTGTTTATTTTTAAAAGGAATCATACACGTCTATAATAGTTTCGAATATGTATCATTATATAACTTCCGTTATTATTTATAATTCGTCGATTGTTGATTCATATATGGTGAATCTACATTGTCTTTTGATATCAATAAATATTTCTCTTTATATATAATCATTATTTATATTTTTGATTATTTTAAAATAGAGAGCATTCCATAAATAGATCTTGATTTAATAAAGCATATATTGAATCAAAATATAATTTATTTTACAATATTTCAGTTGGCTGAACGCCAACTTTTTTCAAGGTATTACATCATGTTGTTATACCTTGAAAAAGGTTGGCGTTCAGCCAACTGAAATATTGGTAAATAAATTATATTTTGATCCAATTTTTAATAGTTTTCAAAAATCTCTCAGAAAGATTTTATTTCAGAGATATAGGTTTATAACCTTTGCTTGACTCTTAATATATTTTGCTCGGTTTTGGATTAATCTTAATGAATTAGATTTCACATACATTTATCAGGATGTGAAAAAATAATAGAAAAATATATAAAAACGTCAGGTGCTGATTTTAAAATCAAAAAGGCATATCCTGACCAGAAGCACATGTGCTTTTTAGATGGTAGAGCGCCATCTGGTGGAACAGAAATCAACTAAACATTGATATAGCCTGCTACCTGATATTTGGCTAACCCAATTTCTTGATAATTCAAGAAAAGCCATCCATGAAACGCGTTTCGCGCTGTTGGCGCTCGTCAGGGTGGAGTAGGCTGTACCACTGCGATCAAGAAGATTTTTGGTCCCAGAGGCTTCTTGAGAAAACCAATAAACGGGTATTTAAGGCCAAAACCGCATAAATACGCTTAACACATGAGAATATAATATATAAAATAAAAAGGTCAGGTGTTGATATTAAAAATAAAAAGGCATATCCTGACCAGGAGCACATGTGCTTTTAAGATGCTCCTGGTCAGAAAATGCCTTTTTTATTTTTATTTATCTGGATGAAATTTCATTCAAGGTATTTATTAAATAATCGTGGCAAAACTGGGGTTTTCAGTATAACAACATGGTGATAAGGTAAAATTTGGATTAGATTTAGTACTTTTGTCTGAAACACTGTTACCGAAACTATTTATTTATTTGGATTTGGTCTTATAACATTGAGTATACAAACATGTTTAATTGAATCATTATTATTGATGTGGACTTTCATATAAATTTCTGTATACTATATATACATTGACTTTTAAATGTTATTACAGTAGGATCTGTGAAACCTGGAAATATATGTTTTAATCCCTGGTACACGTCGTGCATGTCAGAATAATCATGGTGGGTAGTTGACGACTGCATTTACTGTAAGTGCACCAAATGTTTACACATGTAGAAAGAAGTTTGACTTTTGCACTTCCAACTGTACTATATCTGTTTGGTTACTTGAAAACATTGGTCGGGTTGGACTTTCACAAGAATCAGAGGCTATAGTAGCAAATTTTCTCTTTAAAAAAAGTGTCCAGTGCAAGAATCGATCCCGGGTCGTAACTAGAAAATCAAAGGTTTATAACAATTGTTCACCGACCCCCAAAGAACCTGTACATCTTGTATATATATATATAAAACAACAGTTTACTATTTCGTTTATCTGAATGAATTAGGGATATGCGGACTATAATGCGGTTTATAATAGAAAACTATAAATTAATATATTCAATCCATAATAAATATATAAAACAATAATACTCCATTCTATATAAAACAAATAAAAACAATAAGACGAGAATGTTTCTTTCATACATCAATCGAACTTCTACTGTCCTTACTGCGATGAAAAATATTTGGAGGGTTTGGCTCATTAGTGGTAAACCCTCCCAATATTTTTCATTGCAGTAAGGACAGTAGAAGTTTGATTGATGTGTTAAGGAAACATTCGCCTCTTAATGTTTTCATTTGTTGTATATAGATGGAGTGTTATATTGATTTATACCTAAATTGTCTTTGTTGTTTGCGGAAGAGCATTTCTCGATGTAAATATTTATATGTAATTCTACTGTCCTATTCTTATGTCTATAATTTTCATAAATACAATTTCTAAGATTCCACCTTTCAGTGTAGCAAATATAAACAGAATGATCCAATACAGTATTAGAGCTCTAAAGAAGCGGTCTGGTAGATTAAATTGGCGAAACCACTGGGAGGGTTCACCACTGATGAATCAAGCCCTCCCAATATATTTTTCATTGCAGTAAGGACAAAAGAAATCGAAGAGCATTGTATGATGCAGATATTATATATAGTGCTACTGTTCTAAAAGTTTATGTCCATATTTTTCTTAAATACCATTTCTAAGATTCCACCCTTCAGTGTAGCATGTAAAACAGAATGATCCAATACAGTATTAGAACTCCAAAAAAGCAGTTTGGTAGATTAAATTGTCGAAACCGTTAGGAGGGTTCACCACTGATGAATCAAGCCCTCCCAATATATTTTTCATTGCAGTAAGGACAAAAGAAATCGAAGAGCATTGTATGATGCAGATATTATATATAGTGCTACTGTTCTAAAAGTTTATGTCCATATTTTTCTTAAATACCATTTCTAAGATTTCACCCTTCAGTGTAGCATATATTTAGAGCTCTAAAGAAGCGGTCTGATAGATTAAAACTGGCGAAACCGCTGGGAGGGTTCATCACTGATGATCCAAGCCTTCCCAAAATATTTTTCCATCGCAGTTAGAACAATAGGAGTTTGATTTATTTGTAAAGGAAACATTCGCGTCTTATTGTTTTCATTTTCTGTATAATAAAATATGTTAGGCTCCTCAATATCAGATTAAGTAAAGTCTAAAATTTGTTTCGAGGCTTTATAAGCTTGATTTGATAGCTAGAAGGGGGGCCATTGGCTGTTACACATGACTATCTATATACACTCTCTAATTTGCATATTTACCTTGATTTAATTTAGTATTAACGTTTCATTAAACACATCTGCATGTTGACGACATGGAGTGATATTAAAGAACCTTTACTCGTTATCAAAATTAATTACCTAAAGGAAATTATATTTTCTCGGCTCATTAGAGACCAACCGTATCTAGTCTAAATAATTAATTAATTAAGATAGTTTGAAAAAAAAAACCTTTATTAAAATGTATTTAAAAGGAGAGAATAAAAAATTCGGTTACCAACATTGAACAATTTGATTATTATGAGTCAATATAAAAGGATGTGGAGACATTACAGATAGAAAAATCGGATGCGAAGGAAAAAAAGCAATGCAATTATATATTTATAATTATATGTAATTCTATTTTTCTCAAAGCTTATGTTCATAGTTAATCTAAAATACCGATTCCAAGAGTCTAGCAACAGTATCACTATAAAAGGAAGTTCCAAAAATGCAATATAACAGCGGTATGGTAGATTAAACTGGAGAAACCGCTGGGAGGGTTCACCATTGATGAGCCAGGCCCTCCCATTAATTTTTCCATTGCAGTAAGGGCAGTAGAAACTGTTTTTTTTTTTTTAAAGAATCATACGCGTCTATAATAGTTTAGAATGTTGATAACAGATGGCGCGCTAATGCATCATAATACAAACTGTGCTTATCTTCAAGACGGTAAAAATCGATACAATTGGAAATGTTATACGGTAGAACCTCCCTGTAAAGGACACCTAATTGCAAAGCCAAAAGGTACTTTAGGGAGAGGTTTCTTCTTACCGGAAAGTTGTTACATAGTAAAAATGGTAATTTTCACAAGGAAAACTGTCCTTTATAGAGAGGCTTCCTCTAACGTGAGTGTCCTCTCATGGAGGTTCTATTGTACTAAAAATGAAAATTAATGAAAAAGCTTTTTTTATTATACCTATGTTGTAATGAAATCTAATTTCGAAACATCCGTTTTGGGAAAGACATCTTAAAAAAGAAATAAGGCAAAAATTGAATGTGAAGAGCTAAAAACATGTTATTTAAATTACAAAACCGAAAACACATAAATAAAAGAAAGTAGAATTTTGAAAGATACCTTTATTCCAGAGTTTCCTACCAGATCGTTAAAGCACAGAATTGAAGCGCGAATGATAGTAAATATCTTATCAAGCAAAATGTTAAGCTTCTAAGACCAATATATATATTAATGCTATATATATATTAAAAATGAAAAAGGCATTTCCTGACCACGAGCACATGTGCTTTTTAGATGGCAGAGCGCCATCTAGTGGAGCAAAAATAAACTAAACGTTTATTTAACTTGCTCCGTGATATTTGGCCAACGCAATTTCTTGATAAATCAAGAAAAGCCATCCACGAACGCGTTTCGCCCTGTTTCACGGAGAAAGTTAAATAAACGTTTAGTTTATTTTTGTTCCACTAGATGGCGCTCTGCCATCTAAAAAGCACATGTGCTCGTGGTCAGGAAATGCCTTATTTATTTTTAATATCAACACCTGACCCACTTATCTTTTATTTATTCTTCTGTTTTTTCATATATATTTGTATATGTTATATAAAAATATATTTAATATCAAATTATGAATATTCGAAACTATTATAGACGCGCATGATTCTTTAAAAAATCAAACATTTTCTACTGCCCTTACTGCAATTGAAAAATTAATGGGAGGACCTGATTATCAGTGGTGAACCCTCCCAGCGGTTTAATCATGTTTATATATTTTAAATTATTCTCTTAATTATTTCGTGTTGTGGCATGTATCATAACAGATAGCGCGATGATGCATCATAATATCAAATTATATATATTCCTCCTAGTTTTTAAATTACTCTTTAAAGTCGAACGCTAGATGTCGCTGCTTTCCCTATTGCTGTTGTTTCCCGTTGGCCGGCTCAAATCTTTTTGTAGATATGTAAATACGTAATCTTTTATTTTCTTTATTCTTCAAGCTTTAAGTCAAGTATAGGGATCCGTAGATAGCGGGAAACCTCCCTAGGATCCCTATGTGGTCGAACAATTGGTAGTGCGTCGAGACAGATACCTCCTGGGTGGTGTGTGGAAACTCTCCCTACATATAAAAGATTAAATATATTTTTTAAAAAATCATCCATATAATAACGCTCACTAAAATTTATACATCACAAATATGACCTTACAAAACGACAAATGTATGCTGATATATATATGTCATAATTTGCATAATATCCAATATGTATAATTTCCTTTCGCTAAAATAAGTATGTAAATATGTTAAGCTTGTGTTAAAATGTAAATATACAAATTAATCCATCTATAAATACTACTCTGATCAAAAAGTTTCGACACTTTGCTCATTAGTTGAAAAAAATATATATATTTGTCAACCAAATTCAAATTTTCCCCTTCAAAGTAGTCCCCGTTGGCCACGATGCACTTCAGCATCCTTTTTTTCCAGTCGGCAAAACACCTCTGGTATTCTGTTTTCGGGATCGCCTTCATGGCCTTTTTCGATTCCACTTTGATCTCTTCTATGCTCTGAAATTTCCGACCCTTTAACTTTTTTTTGAGCTTTCCAAAAAGAAAGAAGTCGCAGGGGGCCAAATCGGGACTGTACGGGGGTTGGGGGAACACAGAGGTTGAGTGGTTCTGCAGGAACTTCGAGATTTTGAGGGCTGTGTGCGCCGGCGCGTTATCGTGGTGGAGGATCCACGACTTGCTCCTCCACAGCTCCGGCCGTTTCTGCCTGATCGCTTCCCTCAATCGCCTCAAAACTTCCAGGTAGGAGTCAGCAGTTATTGTAGAGCCTTGTTGTTGAAATTCCTGATGAACGATGCCCTGGTAGTCAAAGAACACCGTCAACATGACCTTGACTTCGCTGGGAGCCTTCCTCGCTTTCTTTGGTCTCGGCTCATTTTTGAAGCGCCACTCCGATGCCTGTTGGGTAGTTTCCATATCAAAGCCGTAAATCCATGTTTCGTCTCCAGTAATGACCCTCTTCAGCAATTCGAGGTCGTCGGTTGTCGCTTCGAGATTGAGACTGGCCGTTTCTTTCCTGTTGTTCTTTTGATCAAAAGTCAAATCTTTGGGTACGATAACGCGGCGTTGAGTCTTCTCACTCCCAAAATGTCCTTCATTATCGATTGAGTCAACCCGATTGATATCCCTGCTTCTTCGGCGACCTCCCTGACAGTTTTTCGTCGGTCTCCACGCACCTGTTCCAACACCTTTTCCACTTTTTCAGGCGTGGTTGATGTGGACCGGCTCCCTGGACGCTCGTTGTCGGCGGTCTCTTCCCGACCCTCCTTGAAGCGCTTGTACCACTCGAAAACTCGTCTTCGGCTCATGACCGCATCTCCGTAGGCTGTTTGCAACATCCAAAATATTTCGGCACCCTTGAATCCGTTTTTCACACAGAACTTGATGCAAATTCGTTGATCCTCCATTTCGGTGACTAACGAAATCGAAGCACGGGCAAAACGGCTTCACTTCGAACAGCCACTGTCGCGCTGTTGTGGCGCGTGATTTTTGAAAATTGGCAGGTCTCCAAGCCAAGGGCGACGCTTGCGTTTGCCACAAACCGGGAGAAAATATATTGAGTTTTCAGGATTTTATGAGCAAAGTGTCGAAACCTTTTGATCAGAGTAGTACACTGTACAAAATAAACGTGGGAGACATCGCGGGCTACGGCCTGTCGCGGGTGCGCTGCTCACTTGGCTGGAACTAATTCTTGGGAATTGCATCATAACGGTTGCACCCTTCCATTCGATTACGACATATATATAACACATTTCAAAAAATATTATTGCCTATTTTCATCAATATATGGCAATTGAATTTATAATTGTAATTTACTAATAATAGCTTTGATATGAAACAATATCACTGAAATAGCATTGTTAGATAAACAATTTTTAATGTCCAATACAATAATAGTGTGGTCTGGAGACTAATTTGGTGAAACCTCTGAGAGGATTTATTACTGATGAGCCAAGCTCTCTCATTTAATAACTCCATTCAATGCAGTTGGCTCTTTAAAGATATTATTTGATTATATTTTAGCGTAGTAGTGAAAATAACTGAACAGATATGTAATAAAAACAATATAAAATACATATTATTACATTGAAGAGAGACGAAGAACAAAATGTATGAAGAAAAAGAGAGATACATATTAATATGTTAATAAATAATTGATATAATAAATTAAATCTAAACATTTATTTCGTCACATTATTTATCATATAAATACACACACATACCGCCAAATAATAATTATAAAAAATTCAACGATTGATAGCAATTGAATTTGTAAAAGTAACTTTAAAAATATAAATAATAGTAATGTATGTAGATATATCAGAGCCTATATAGGAAACTCTAACGCCGACGAAGAGTTATCCTTCAGATAGTAAGAGGGATGTCCTTAGATCTTTTCACCTCCTGGCTTAAATATTTATATATGCAGGGGCTCTGGCCGACGCGATAATGGTATCATTATCCAGGTCTCGACCAAAGACCCAACCCTGTAGGTCAGGGGCCGCTGGTAGATGGTAAAAGCCTCCCTGAGGCCAGGGCTTCTGTCAGTACCTATGGGTCAGCGACAAATCTTACTAAAACCAATTACTTCACAACAACAATTAAACCCACCAAATACATAAAATCATAAGCCGATTTGACACTATAGGCAAAAGATGTACAATACAATGGATACCAGCCCAGGTTAGAATAGAGGGCAATGAACAGGCTGATGGCCTAGTGAAGGAAGGATGAAAACAGGCACTGGAAACCAGTTAAATAACATTGAAAAACGCAAATACAATATAAAAAAATAAAACTCATTACCAATATACACCAGCCCATATGCAACCTCAACATTAACAGAGAATTAACCACAACAATTTCAAGAATCAGAACAGGATATTTTAATGGAATGAAGATAAACCCAAACATGACTAGATCCTACAGGAATTTCAATAACTGTTACAACACCCAACTCACTCCAGACCATATATACCCAGCCATCCTTGCAGCCCTCTATATGGCAGACATCAATCCAGAAGAGGACATCCATACGGACAAGGCACCTCAGTATTGTGATCAGGGTGCACGGACTGATCTGATCTGCTCCATGGACAAGACACCACCACCACCTCGCTGTTCTCATGGGAAATATTTTCAGTTTAGAATAATAATACTCACGGAGCAATAGTATCCATTAATACTCTTTCAGGGACCACTCTCAATCCTATAGAGCAGGTTTAGAGAGTAACGTGTTTCATACAATTCTTTAAACGGTCTACAAATTCTACAATGGTGAGATACAATAAGATTAAAGTCATATTCTCAATCGATTTATCAATTCCTCCGTAAAAGCATTCAGAGTCGCTGCGAGGTCTGCCTTTCTGTAGGGGATACATATATATTTAGTTTCACTATCAGGGGAGATGTCTTTCTCTTAATTTATCAATTTGATCCCAGTACAATATCACCTTTCTAATATTGTACTTTTGTAAAATTTGGAAATAATACAAGAGTACAAGAGTGAAACTGTACTGGATCAGATAGATAAATTGGGAAAAAGTCATCTCCTGATCGTGCAACTAAAATTGCTAATGGCATGCGCCATTGTCGGAATAAATATCATCTAATCATTGATAAATCGAGGTTTAATCAAAAAGGGTATTTGGCCAATTCTGAAATTATAAATAATTAACAATTAGTTGAATATGTATACTTCACTAATATTTCCAGCCTCTAGCTATGAATTTTGCATCTCTTTGGAAATGTATCCTCTATGATTATCATTTTACAAACCGTTAAATTACTCATTTACATATTTCTTTGCTATAGATATGTAAATAATATGTGTATACACTTCAGCCATTAGTATCTACGTTCATAGTGTCGTATTTATGCTTTAGCTTGCCTGTTGAAGGGTTTTTGCCCAAAAGCTTGCGTCGTTAAATGATTAAAGAAACTTGTCTTATTTCAATTTATTAAATCGCTACATATCTTACTGAGAAGAATCTTTTATATCTAATTAGTTAATGTTTATTCCGACAGATGGCGCAAGCCATTAGCAACCTTTAGTAGCAGGATCAGAGGAGATGCATTTTTCTTAATTTATATTAAATACTAGCCGAATGACCCGGGCAACGCCCGGGTTTTACCCTATTAAATGTATCCTATTCAAATACTATTCGTTACAATTATAAATTGGCGCCGTGGATGTCACTCTTGTGAAACGTACCGCTCCAAACTTTGTGTCTGAGAAGAGATATTTTTATAGAAAGATGATCTGGCTTTTGTTTTCTGCTCGAATGAATGTTTTTCTGTAAGAATTTTGTTCCTGCATACAAAATAATGAACTGGTTTCACCCGTGGTCTCTGCTTTTTGGAATTTTTCCCGTTATAATTTTGTATCTGATAATCAAACATGATACAGCAATATCATTGGGTGTTGTTCGTAATTTTTGCACGAATCATAATTAAAACCTTCTAAAAGTAAATTGGAAAGTCTATCACGCAAGTTTCGTGAGGCCAAAGTTCTTTCCCTGACATTCAGAATCCTGGCCGTATGTTCTTGTGGGGTTTCTGCCGCTCTCGAAGTACTGACCCTGTTTCTATTTTGCCGAAGCCTGTTCTCACGCTGTCCCACGGATTCCGCCGCTCTTGAGGTACTGGCCCTGTCTCTATCTTGTTGAAGCCTGTTCTCACGCTGTCCCACGGATTCCGCCGCTCTCGAAGTACTGGCCCTTTCTCGATTAATCCTAAGACGATGCTCACGTTGCACAGCAGTCTCAGCACTTCGCACATTTCTTTTTTTACTCACTTCTGGTAGGACTTTTCCAATAGGTTTGCGTTTCTTGGGAGGCATCTCAGATCTCTAAAAGCTAAACAAAAGAAAAGAGTATAAAACAGTAATAAAAATAGGCAAAGTAGAGAAAAAATATGTTATTTAAAAGCTAAACAAAAGTAAAGAGTATAAAGCAGCCAATGGGCGCGCGCCGCCGTCAGATCCCCACGCGTTCTAGAGGGCGCTGTTTGTGAGCTAAGTTGAATAATTTGAATATATAGTTTTAATAATTGATTTATATATTTTTTTTTTAAATAGCCTATCGTCTTCCCCGTATTCTTTTACCTATGTATGGAAATTTTGGTTTGAATTAGTGAACTACTGCGAATTTGTATACCGGACATACAGACATACAAACATTCATTTTAATATATATAGATGATATATCAATATTACCTTTCTTATTCAAACTTGAAACATTTCATAAGACGAATACGCCAAAATAATTCCATAGAAATATCCGAATGTGATCAAAGTTAACTTAGCATAATGTGCCATTTTACAAGATTCAAATTCTAATCCAAAAACATAATTAAAAGTCATAACCGATTTACCGGTTGTTCTCTCTTCAAATTGAAGTTAGCGCCTTAAGTAAATTAATAGGCAATTTGTAATAAATTATATGTCTACTATAGAGCGTAATAATGTGGTTTGAAATATAATTCCTCAAAATATATCATTTCTATATTAAGGATATAGGATACGGATATAGGATAAGGAACGTGTCAAGTGTATATAATACACAGCGAACTTCAATCCTCTTTCTAATATCAAAGTTGTATTAAATCCCAGTAATCATTACGTTTTAAAACATTTCTTATCTCGAAAATGCGCGTTTTTATTCACCGATTCCAATAAAAAAAAACAATAGGTAAAAATTTGAGTTTTATTCTATATATTAAACTTATATATGTGTGCGCCGAATAGTTGACGATCTATGGATATATTCCAGTAGTCTGCGTTACCTAGTTGTGAATAATATGTGGGCTTTTTTTAGAAAATAAAAATTAAATAAAGAGGGTTGAAATCTATATTAAAAAGAAATGACATGGATAAATTTAATGGGGTATATGGAAATTGTTATTCTCTCTGCCAGTTGGGCGCCATAAACGAGGCATCTTGTTAGGAAGGCGGAAAAAGGAGGTATTGTATAGATTGGATCCATTGACTGCCAGAGAGCGACAGGTTATCAGTTAGAGATTCTCAAAAGGAACAGGAGGTGCTTTCGAGAGGTTTTACTAAAAGACAGGGGGTGGGGACTCTCCCCTGAACCCTTCATTCCACCCCCACATACACATGCACTGTTACTATTTTTTAAAGAAGAGAAAAGAGCTAACAACGACCAGTTTCTTTATTGGAAAGATATAAGGTGTTGAAATTTCGTTTAGTAACGTCCTTCAACAAGCTGTAATACGAATACTCTTATTTTATGCGTATTTAACTTGTTGAAGGACGTTATTGTTTGAAAGCTCGTCAAGTTTTTATCTCTTTAATAAAGAATCTCTGGTCGACGTTGGGTTCTTATCTCTTCTTACAAATGCTATCTAGTGAATTATCCTATTGTCATTCGTATCCAAACTTGTACTATTATTTACAATCTACATTGGAATGTACAGATCATGGTAAATACATTTGTTTTGCTTCAACTGTCCTTGTATATTTAGTGTGTATATTTTTCTCATATATATTTTATATTAGAATTTTAAAATGTAGTTGGTTTTAGAAATTGGATGACGCGTTTAAGTACGAAACATACGAATCCAAGTACGAATTCTGACTGGCCTGTTCAAATACTAGTTGTGAGAACACCTCTCTTGTAACCTTTTTACTTGACAGAATGGACATCGGATAGAATTTCCAGCTAAACATCGCAAGAGAACAGGTGAAATTACAATTCCACTTGACAACTTTGATATTGTTGCACCAAGTTGCAGCTTTGCGGGGTCATCGACCTTGGTTTCTTCCTTCTTGGTGTTATACACCGAGCGGGTTTCCATACTCAAAGCAAATAAATAAAAGTAAATAAAAATATATTACCTTTTAAAGTTATTGCGGTTATTTATTCGTTGTCTTCCTCGTAGGTCGCGATCCGCAGTCTTGGTCTAGGTCCTCTCTCGCTCCAATAACCAATCAAGATATATGTACATTAAAATATTACAAAAGGAATGAAACTATAAAAAAAAGATGATATTCTAAATAAACTGTTTCAAATAAATATTAAATATCATAGGATATTTTGAATAAATGTAGGGCGTATTAAAATGGATGCAACAATATTTATTCCTTTCTTTTTTTCATTTATAAATTCAATTGCCATCTATCGATAAAATTTGGAAACAATTAAATTTACTGGAAATATGTTTCTTCTAAACTATATCATCAAATATTGTTACATTATTCCGTCTTCTATAAGCTTTGGCTGCAAGCTTTTTTTAAGGCAATCATTATAAAAGAACAACAGTTCCGGCCGTCGCATAGTATCAACAAATATTATCTCTACAGACCTTACTATAATAATATAAATCATTGAATGAGAGGGTTTGACTCATCAGTGGCGAATCCTCTCAGCAGGTTGGCGATAACTTGTAATCATTGCAGTAAGATCTGTAGAGATAATATTTGATGATATTATCAAAATGAAACACATTGCCAGTATATTTTTGTTACAAATTTGTTTTTGTCATATTAAACTAAATAATTGTATAGAAATTCGACCATCATTTTAAAAAATTAGAAAATTTATTTTAATATAGCAATATACTTTAATGTTTCCATCCTTTACTGCAGAATGCGTTATGTGTATTGTGTAGTTATAATTACTTTTCCTGTGAATTATTTTAAATTTTGACCATATACTGTTAATAAAGGTTATATATTGTTTACAATCCGTTCTATATACGCATTATAATACAGTATATTAATGCAACTTCAATATATATTGAAGATTGTTTTTATTAGAAAATAAAATGAAAGCTGCAAAATATATTATTTTTTCGTAAACTTGAAATATCATTCGCATAAAAAGTTTTGTTTATATATATATATATATATATAGCAGTCAATACTTTAAAAAAATAACATATTCAAACAGATTGTCTATAAATTTTGTATTTTAATTTAAAATTTAAAGAGAAAGACAAAAAGCGCGTGTTTCAAATAGAAAATAATTTTAAAAAGCATAAGATATTATCTAAGCTAAAGCTGAAATTTAAAACAGACGATGGTATTAAAATAAAAGAGGAAGGGAAATCGTTTGATAAATTCCCCTCCAATCAAAATTCGATCAATGAATGCATAGATTAGAGGAATATGAGATATCCCCCTCCACTTTCTAAGGGATATATTGGATGCACGCGATGAAATATTAGTGAGGGGGAGGGGGGTGTTTGCGCAACTATCGTATGCATTTTTATTTAAGCGCCATTTCTAGCGCCTCCTAGGCGCCATATTTCAAAGGTGAAGCCATCTATCGCTGCAAATGGAATAAGTGGAAGATGTTATTTGACAATTTCTATGTGGCAATATATTTCCTTTTTATTCCCTCTCTCTCCTATTGAATATTGATATTTTGATATATTAATTTTTATTATTCGTTCGATATTTTTAAATAGAAAATATTTTGAAAAATCGTTTATTTAAACATTTAATATAAAATTACACCTGCGTATATATTGGTGAAATTTATTTTTATATTTGATACTATAGAATATAATACGGGTAAGGTACATCAGTTAGCCGGTATTGTGATCAGGGTGCGTGGACCGATCTGATCTGCTCCATGGATAAGACAACCACCACCATAAAATATAATTTATTGGAATTTTTTATTTAAGTGCAAAAATTAATTCGAATTTTCATAATGGCAGGTTAAATATTGTGTGGAAAGGTATGCGAATGATTTCCATATTTATATATATGTGGTATCCTGTCGACTCTCCGATATACTGTGGTAACCGAGAGGGTCAATCCTGTAGTAACTGAGAGGGACAATCAGGTTGTGGAGAGTTTTCCAGTACCTCTCTGCACCTTGGAAGACCTTTAGCAGTTCTCACAGAGTACAGGCAGTCGTGGTCGAGGCAGAGTGGAAAGCTTGGGAATGTCCACACAAAAAACGAAGGGACACAGTTGTACTAGGAAAGTTCCGTGAACAGATAAAAGTCGAGCTAGGAGCGAAAGATAGAGATAGAAGAGTTATTACTGGTCTAAGGCATGATCAAGGGATGAAGTGACGAGGGCTCCAGCTTATGATGAAGTGACTGTATATTTTCGGCCCTGGCGGAGGTTTATATATTTTGCCAAGAGGAAGTACGGGGTTTCAGCGGGTGCAATAAGGGCGTGAATCGGAAGAGATGTCATTGTACACTCTTAACGACTTCCTAGCAACGCCCTGACATCTTTAGGCCTCGTTCTCAAACGTTGTTGGATTTATATATCTCAATCATTGCTTTAGCTCAACTCTTATTCTATTTCAGAGTTTCATTTTATCATTCTCAGTTTGTACAAAGGACATTACATATTGAGATGTAATGACACATGTCAATCATGCGTATAATCATTTACGGAGGTGTTTATTATTCAATTCGACAATCTTGTTATATTATACACCAATATGGGGTTGTTGGTTTAAATTACCATATATATGAATTTTGATGGATAAATTAGGCTCTAAAGGTATGAGATAATTCATATTTTCAAATGATATTATCTACATGTAATCTTTAACACAAAGAAATAACGCGCCATCTATACATTTGAATGTAATTCTACTGTCCTATAAGCTCATGTCCATAATTTTTTTGAAAACCATTTATGATATTCCACCCTTCAGTGCTGCGTATATAATCAGAATCGTCCAATACAGTATTAGAGGTCTGAGAAGCGGCCTGGTGGATTGAATTGGCGAAACCGCTGGGAGGGTTCACCACTGATGAGCCAAGCCCTCCCAATATATTTTTCCGTCGCAGTAAGGGCAGTAGAAGTTTGTATTATATATAAAAGAAACATTCGTGCTTTTAAATCCTTTCATTTTATATGTAATCTTCAAAAAAATGAAATTCAGATTTTTAATTTTTGTTTAATCAAAGTGTTGATATCATGTCTGGTTGTTCGATCCTGTACAAATCAGAGAAAGAAGGAAGATCCGCTAATCAACCAACGATTGTATTGATCAAGGAACAAACTAATATTTAGCCCTACCAGCTCAAACTTCCCGTGGGGAAATATTGGTTGCCAATTAGTGAAGAGCAAAAAATAATTAGGCCACACCAATATCTCCTGGGTACAAATAAACAAAGGCCATTTTCTTCCAAAACTTTTGTATTTGCAATAAATATGTATTGTCTGTAATTTCTCGAGTTATTTACATATTGGCAATTAGGTGCATTGTCGATCTTGGATTTGAACATCGTTAAAATATGATATATGCAAATCTCTACCCTATTTCTAAATATAGAACAAATTCTTAGCTTTATGAAAAGAAAATAATATTTGATATTTATAATTTTATATATTTATTTATTAATATTGAATTATAACATAAAGCAATAACGCGTCATCTATATATAACAAATGAAAACATTAAGAGGGCGAATATTTCTTTCCATAAATAAATAAACTTGATTTATAATAAAGAAAAAAGGCATTTCCTGAATGTGCAACTAAAAGTTGCTGATGGCTTGCGCCATCTATCGGAATAAATATCAATGGGACAAGCTATCAGCAAATTTTAGTTGCACGATCAGGAAATGGCTTTTTTCTTCATTTATCCATCTGATCTAAGTAAATAATCAATTTTGTGCTATTTTTCACATGAATTATAATGTTTTGCCCCTTTATATTTTTGTTTTTGGTTTCATTTAAATATGTTCCCAGTGTTTTTACTTTTAAATTTTATTTATTATATAAAAATTTTTTTTCGCTTGTATTTGTATGTGGGCGCTATGTGTTAGATACAAATAAAGATTAGCTTTTAAAATATTTAAAGGAGGTTAAATATACTTATACATATAAAATATGATCCGTTTGATTTATTTTCTGAAATATTCCGAATATTTACAGACTTTTTGTGAATAAATAGTATAGTCCCGTAAAACGTCATGGGATTCAATTCATAAATACGTCGCTTTTTTCTCCCCGAAGAATTATTTGTTGAGTAGAACCTAGACGGGATGGTTAGATGATGACATATGGGATCACTCAAGGATAGATCAGCTATAGTTTGTGCTTTATTGCGGCGATCCTGAATAAGATTAGTACAATAAGTGGGACTTAGCCTCTGCGGTCAAAAGGATCCTTGGCTCCGTTTTTCAAACCTCCACTTGGTTTTAGTCGAAGAGCATCTTTGCTTGTCTCTCGCTGCTCCATAGATGTCACTCTCCATTCCAGGTCTGTTTAGTCAGTCTCGTAGCACTTACACGAAGAGTTTCATTATCGAATCATTAAGGCTTTACCTATACACTGCGGTATCCAGTATTCCAACATTATGGTTCACCCACATTGCCGTATTCAGTATCGGAATATTATGGTGTTAAGCACACCGCTGTATCCAGTATCGGAAAATTATGGCTTCACTTTAACCACACTGCGGTATCCAGTATAGGAACATTATGGCTTCACTTTACCCACACTGCGGTATCCAGTATAAGAACATTATGGCTTCACTTTACCCACACTGCGGTATCCAGTATAGGAACATTATGGCTTCACGTTACTCACACTGCGGTATCCAGTATAGGAACATTATGGCTTCACTTTACCCACACTGCGGTATCCAGTATAGGAACATTATGGCTTCACTTTACCCACACTGCGGTATCCAGTATAGGAACATTATGGCTTCACTTTACCCACACTGCGGTATCCAGTATAGGAACATTATGGCTTCACTTTACCCACACTGCGGTATCCATTATAGGAACATTATGGCTTCACTTTACCCACACTGAGGTATCCAGTATAGGAACATCATGGCTTCACTTTACCCACACTGAGGTATCCAGTATAGGAACATTATGGCTTCACTTTACCCACACTGAGGTATCCAGTATAGGAACATTATGGCTTCACTTTACCCACACTGCGGTATATAGTATCGGAACAATATGGCTTCACTTTCCCCACACTGCGGTATCCAGTATAGGAACATCACGGCTTAACTTTACCCACCCTGCGGTATCCATTACAGAACATTACGGCTTCACTTTACCCACACTGCGGTATCCAGTATAGGAACATTACGGCTTCACTTTACCCACACTGCGGTATATAGTATAGGAACATTATGGCTTCACTTTACCCACACTGCGGTATCCAGTATAGGAACATTACGGCTTCACTTTACCCACACTGCGGTATATAGTATCGGAACATTATGGCTTCACTTTACCCACACTGCGGTATCCAGTATAGAAACATTATGGCTTCACTTTACCCACACTGCGGTATATAGTATCGGAACATTATGGCTTCACTTTACCCACACTGCGGTATCCAGTATAGAAACATTATGGCTTCACTTTACCCACACTGCGGTATATAGTATCGGAACATTATGGCTTCACTTTACCCACACCTCGGTATCCAGTATAGGAACATTATGGCTTCACTTTACCCACACTGCGGTATCCAGTATAGAAACATCATGGCTTCACTTTACCCACACTGCGGTATATAGTATCGGAACATTATGGCTTCACTTTCCCCACACTGCGGTATCCATTATAGAACATTACGGCTTCACTTTACCCACACTGCGGTATATAGTATCGGAACATTATGGCTTCACTTTCCCCACACTGCGATATCCAGTATAGGAACATCATGGCTTCACTTTACCCACACTGCGGTATCCATTACAGAACATTACGGCTTCACTTTACCCACACTGCGGTATATAGTATCGGAACATTATGGCTTCACTTTCCCCACACTGCGATATCCAGTATAGGAACATCATGACTTCACTTTCCCCACAACACGGTATCCATTACAGAATATTACGGCTTCACTTTACCCACACTGCGGTATATAGTATCGGAACATTATGGCTTCACTTTACCCATACTGCGGTATCCAGTATAGAAACATTATGGCTTCACTTTACCCACACTGCGGTATCCAGTATAGAAACATGATGGCTTCACTTTCCCCACACTGCGGTATCCAGTATAGGAACATCATGGCTTCACTTTACCCACACTGCGGTATATAGTATCGGAACAATATGGCTTCACTTTCCCCACACTGCGGTATCCAGTATAGGAACATTATGGCTTCACTTTACCCACACTGCGGTATCCAGTATAGGAACATTATGGCTTCACTTTACCCACACTGCGGTATCCAGTATAGGAACATTATGGCTTCACTTTACCCACACTGCGGTATCCAGTATAGGAACATTATGGCTTCACTTTACCCACACTGAGGTATCCAGTATAGGAACATCATGGCTTCACTTTACCCACACTGAGGTATCCAGTATAGGAACATTATGGCTTCACTTTACCCACACTGAGGTATCCAGTATAGGAACATTATGGCTTCACTTTACCCACACTGCGGTATATAGTATCGGAACATTATGGCTTCACTTTCCCCACACTGCGGTATCCAGTATAGGAACATCACGGCTTCACTTTACCCACACTGCGGTATCCATTACAGAACATTACGGCTTCACTTTACCCACACTGCGGTATATAGTATCGGAACATTATGGCTTCACTTTACCCACACTGCGGTATCCAGTATAGAAACATTATGGCTTCACTTTACCCACACTGCGGTATATAGTATCGGAACATTATGGCTTCACTTTACCCACACTGCGGTATCCAGTATAGAAACATTATGGCTTCACTTTACCCACACTGAGGTATATAGTATCGGAACATTATGGCTTCACTTTACCCACACCTCGGTATCCAGTATAGGAACATTATGGCTTCACTTTACCCACACTGCGGTATCCAGTATAGAAACATCATGGCTTCACTTTACCCACACTGCGGTATATATAATCGGAACATTATGGCTTTACTTTCCCCACACTGCGGTATCCATTACAGAACATTACGGCTTCACTTTACCCACACTGCGGTATATAGTATCGGAACATTATGGCTTCACTTTCCCCACACTGCGATATCCAGTATAGGAACATCATGGCTTCACTTTACCCACACTGCGGTATCCATTACAGAACATTACGGCTTCACTTTACCCACACTGCGGTATATAGTATCGGAACATTATGGCTTCACTTTCCCCACACTGCGATATCCAGTATAGGAACATCATGACTTCACTTTCCCCACACTGCGGTATCCATTACAGAACATTACGGCTTCACTTCACCCACACTGCGGTATATAGTATCGGAACATTATGGCTTCACTTTACCCATACTGCGGTATCCAGTATAGAAACATTATGGCTTCACTTTACCCACACTGCGGTATCCAGTATAGAAACATGATGGCTTCACTTTCCCCACACTGCGGTATCCAGTATAGGAACATCATGGCTTCACTTTCCCCACACTGCGGTATCCAGTATAAGAACATTATGGCTTCACTTTACCCACACTGCGGTATCCAGTATAGGAACATCATGGCTTCACTTTCCCCACACTGCGGTATCCAGTATAGGAACATCATGGCTTCACTTTACCCACACTGCGGTATCCAGTATAGGAACATCATGGCTTCACTTTCCCCACACTGCGGTATCCAGTATAGGAACATCATGGCTTCACTTTACCCACACTGCGGTATCCAGTATAGGAACATCATGGCTTCACTTTACCCACACTGCGGTATCCAGTATAGGAACATCATGGCTTCACTTTACCCACACTGCGGTATCCAGTATAGGAACATTATGGCTTCACTTTACCCACACTTCGGTATATAGTATCGGAACATTATGGCTTCACTTTACCCACACTGAGGTATCCATTAAAGACCAATATATAATGGAATAGAAAAAGAAATGCTTATGAGTAAAGTAATAGAATAGAAAAACACAAAGATGATTTTGGAAAATTAGTTGAATAGATAGATGCCACAGCGCCTGTAGGAATGACTTTATTCACACCTAATATTGATCAAAAGAAAGGTGAGGTTTGACAAATGTGCTGCATTCGTCCTCCAACTATTGTACAATGGACTTAGATTCATAGTTAGGTTAGTGGTTGTGATAAATATTCGAAATATTTAAACATTAATTGGTAAATTGGCAGAATTTTGGTAACAAGAGCTACCAGTATTTGCCATTAGGTCCCTGGCATAAGTTGAGAAATTCAAAGTTTCATATTTGGCTTGTTCCTTGAAATATTTGAATGTGTACTATACACACTCTCATAGGGGTAATCTTCAGGTTTTACTAAATATATTGGTTATCGTTAGCTAACTGCATTTCACATGTGTTCAATCTTATCTCGGATGTTGTGTATGTAATAAAGTTTGCACATGTAGTCTCTCACAATAAGTATGAGAGAGAGAGTTTTCGGATTTTGCTGACAATCATAGAACAATAGTTAACGGCACTCAAGCCAAGCTTCCCGTGGCATCAACATACAAGTATTAGAATTCATCAATGGTGTAATTTGGCAAAGAGGATCAGGAAAAGAAACCGATATAATGGTTTTAAAGGATCCTCTTAAATCATGTTTCAGAGTTTCAAAACTGGAATTGAATCAATGTGAATAATTAGAGTGATCTTCCAAATTTGGGACGATGTTTTATTTTTATTTTATTTCGACTTAGAGCGCTATGTCCCCCTAGAGACACTTACACTACAAAGGTAAACTTAATATTGAAAAGAAAGATATTTGAAATATGTACAAAAATTAGTATGCAAGTTTTAGTTAGATGAAAAGAGAAAAATATCAACCCAATTGAAATATGTACAAGAATTATTTACAAGTGTGGAACGATATAATTGGCCTTTAAATATTGATTCCTTAGGAATATAAAAAGGCTATTAATAAATTCCTTTGAGGAAATTTTGCTACTAGGCATCAATTCCAACAAAGGATAGTACCATTAATTGTTGTATCAGAAGGGCCGGATTTACCAATTCTCGATGGGATTGGGCGAGAAAAAGAGAAAAATAATTTTTCATTAAACGGAAAGTAAACCAATGATGTAAACCAAATACTGAACTATTCTCAAACTGAAGCCTCAAGCCTGAAACCAATTTTAAACCGAAAATGCAATTATTAAGGTAACAATCTTTAAATCCAAATATAAAGGGGTGGAAATGAATTCAAAATACGAAACCAAATTTTTGAAACAATGAACAGGGAATAGAACCAACTAATTGAACGACCATACGAATTGGTCACGGAATATACAAATCAATTAATTCTTAACCAGTAATTTTCATCAGGGAAACAACTCCCCAACCAATAAATTGATTGACCACAAGCAAACCGGACAGAACATCGAATAATCATTCTTTTGATCAAACATATCACCAGTGGGGAATCAATGATCAATGGATTAACCAATTAATTGATTGTCGTTAATATATGGGTACGGAATCAACCTTTAAACCATTCAATTAATCAACCATGTTTTTTGACTGGAAATCAAATATATCATTTGATTAATGAGTCTAACTTTTCTAAGATCAATTAACCTAAAATTCATTTATTCAATTATGTGAACCGGTCATTGAATGAACCAACCAACCAATTAATCAATTATGTGAACCGGTCATTGAATGAACCAACCAATCAATTGATCAATTATGTGAACCGGTCATTAAATGAACCAACCAACCAATTGATCAATTATGTGAACCGGGCATTAAATGTACCAACCAATCAATTGATCAATTATGTTCATTCAATGTGTACCGGTCATTGAATGAACCAAACAACCAATTGATCAACTATGTGAACCGGGCATTAAATAACCAACCAATCAATTGATCAATTATGTGAACCGGTCATTGAATGAACCAACCAATCAATTGATCTAGTGGTGAACCGGTCATTTATTAAACCAACCACCCAATTGATCAATTATGTGAACCGGGCATTAAATGAACCACCCAATCATTTGATCAATTATGTGAACCGGTCATTAAATGAACCAACCAACCAATTGATCAATTATGTGAACCGGTCATTAAATGAACCAACCAACCAATTGATCAATTATGTGAACCGGTCATTAAATGAACCAACCAATCAATTGATCAATTATGTGAACCGGTCATTGAATGAACCAACGAACCAATTGATCAATTATGTGAACCGTTCATTGAATGAACCAACCAATCAATTGATCAATTATGTGAACCGGTCATTAAATGAACCAACCAACCAATTGATCAATTATGTGAACCGGTCATTGAATGAACCAATCAATCAATTGATCTAGCGGTGAACTGGTCATTGACTGAACCAATCAAACAATTGATCTAGCGGTGAATCGGTCATTGAATGAACCAATCAAACAATTGATCTAGCGATGAACCGGTCATTGAATGAACCAACCAATCAATTGATCTAGCGGTGAACCGGTCATTGAATGAACCAATCAACCAATTGATCTAGCGGCGAACCGGTCATTAAATGAACCAACCAACCAATTGATCAATTATGTGAACCGGTCATTGAATGAACCAATCAACCAATTGATCTAGCGGTGAACAGGTCATTAAATGAACCAACCAATCAATTGATCTAGCGGTGAACCGGTCATTGAATGAACCAACCAATCAATTGATCAATTATGTGAACCGGTCATTGAATGAACCAACCAGCAAATTGATCAATTATGAGAACCGGTCATTGAATGAACCAATCAATCAATTGATCTAGCGGTGAACCGGTCATTGAATGAACCGATCAATCAATTCATCTAGCGGTGAACCGGTCATTGAATGAACTAATCAAACAATTGATCTAGCGGTGAACCGGTCATTGAATGAACATATCAATCAATTGATCTAGCGGTGAACCGGTCATTGAATGAACATATCAATCAATTGATCTAGCGGTGAACCGGTCATTGAATGAACCAATCAAACAATTGATATAGCGGTGAACTGGCTATTGAATGAACCAACCAATCAATTGATCAATTCTGTGAACCGGTCATTGAATGAACCAATCAACCAATTGATCAATTATGTGAACCGGTCATTGAATGAACCAACCAATCAACTGATCTAGCGGTGAAGCGGTCATTGATTGAACCAATCAATCAATTGATCTAGCGGTGAACCGGTCATTAAATAAACCAATCAATCAATTGATCTAGCGGTGAACCGGTCATTGAATGAACCAATCAAACAATTGATCTAGCGGTGAACCGGTCATTGAATGAACCAATCAAACATTTGATCTAGCGGTGAACCGGTCATTGAATGAACCAATCAAACAATTGATCTAGCGGTGAACCGGTCATTGAATGAACCAATCAAACATTTGATCTAGCGGTGAACCGGTCATTGAATGAACCAATCAAACAATTAATCTAGCGGTGAACCGGTCATTGAATGTACCAACCAATCAATTGATCTAGCAGTGAACCGGTCATTGAATGAACCAACCAATCAATTGATCTAGCGGTGAACCGGTCATTGAATGAATCAATCAATCAATTGATCTAGCGGTGAACCGGTTATTTATTGAACCAACCAACCAATTGATCTAGCGGTGAACCGGTCATGAATGAACCAATAAAACAATTGATCTAGCGGTGAACCGGTCATTGAATGAACCAATCAACCAATTGATCTAGCGGTGAACCGGTCATTGAATGAACCAATCAACCAATTGATCTAGCGGTGAACCGGTCATTGAATGAACCAATCAATCAATCAATTGATCTAGCGGTGAACCGGTCATTGAATGAACCAATCAAACAATTGATCTAGCTGTGAACCGGTTATTTATTGAACCAACCAACCAATTAATCTAGCGGTGAAGCGGTCATTGAATACCAACAAATCAATTGATCCAGCGGTGACCCGGTCATTGAATTAACCAATCAAACAATTGATTTAGCGATGAACCGGTCATTGAATGAACCAATCAACCAATTGATCTAGCGGTGAACCGGTCATTGAATGAACCAATCAATCAATAGATTATGAGGTGAACCAGTCATTGAATTAACCAATCAATCAATTGATCTAGCGGTGAACCGGTCATTGAATGAACCAAACAACAATTTGATCTATCAGGGAACCGGTTATTTAATAAATCAACCAATCGAATCATCAATCATGTGAACTGGTCTTTGAATGAACCAATCAAACAATTGATCTAGCGGTGAACCGGTTATTCATTGAACCAACCAACCAATTGATCTAGTGGTGAACCTGTCATTGAATGAACTAATCAATCAATTGATCTTGCGGTGAAGCGGTCATTGAATGAACCAATCAATCAATTGATCCAGCGGTGAAACGGTCATTGAATTAACCAATCAAACAATTGATTAAGCGATGAACCGGTGATTGAATGAACCAATCAACCAATTGATCTAGCGGTGAACCGGTTATTGAATGAACCAACCAATCAATTGATCAATTATGTGAACCGGTCATTAAATGAACCAACCAACCAATTGATCAATTATGTGAACCGGGCATTAAATGTACCAACCAATCAATTGATCAATTATGTTCATTCAATGTGTACCGGTCATTGAATGAACCAAACAACCAATTGATCAACTATGTGAACCGGGAATTAAATAACCAACCAATCAATTGATCAATTATGTGAACCGGTCATTGAATGAACCAACCAATCAATTGATCTAGTGGTGAACCGGTCATTTATTAAACCAACCACCCAATTGATCAATTATGTGAACCGGGCATTAAATGAACCACCCAATCATTTGATCAATTATGTGAACCGGTCATTAAATGAACCAACCAACCAATTGATCAATTATGTGAACCGGTCATTAAATGAACCAACCAACCAATTGATCAATTATGTGAACCGGTCATTAAATGAACCAACCAATCAATTGATCAATTATGTGAACCGGTCATTGAATGAACCAACGAACCAATTGATCAATTATGTGAACCGTTCATTGAATGAACCAACCAATCAATTGATCAATTATGTGAACCGGTCATTAAATGAACCAACCAACCAATTGATCAATTATGTGAACCGGTCATTGAATGAACCAATCAATCAATTGATCTAGCGGTGAACTGGTCATTGACTGAACCAATCAAACAATTGATCTAGCGGTGAATCGGTCATTGAATGAACCAATCAAACAATTGATCTAGCGATGAACCGGTCATTGAATGAACCAACCAATCAATTGATCTAGCGGTGAACCGGTCATTGAATGAACCAATCAACCAATTGATCTAGCGGCGAACCGGTCATTAAATGAACCAACCAACCAATTGATCAATTATGTGAACCGGTCATTGAATGAACCAATCAACCAATTGATCTAGCGGTGAACAGGTCATTAAATGAACCAACCAATCAATTGATCTAGCGGTGAACCGGTCATTGAATGAACCAACCAATCAATTGATCAATTATGTGAACCGGTCATTGAATGAACCAACCAGCAAATTGATCAATTATGAGAACCGGTCATTGAATGAACCAATCAATCAATTGATCTAGCGGTGAACCGGTCATTGAATGAACCGATCAATCAATTCATCTAGCGGTGAACCGGTCATTGAATGAACTAATCAAACAATTGATCTAGCGGTGAACCGGTCATTGAATGAACATATCAATCAATTGATCTAGCGGTGAACCGGTCATTGAATGAACATATCAATCAATTGATCTAGCGGTGAACCGGTCATTGAATGAACCAATCAAACAATTGATATAGCGGTGAACTGGCTATTGAATGAACCAACCAATCAATTGATCAATTCTGTGAACCGGTCATTGAATGAACCAATCAACCAATTGATCAATTATGTGAACCGGTCATTGAATGAACCAACCAATCAACTGATCTAGCGGTGAAGCGGTCATTGATTGAACCAATCAATCAATTGATCTAGCGGTGAACCGGTCATTAAATAAACCAATCAATCAATTGATCTAGCGGTGAACCGGTCATTGAATGAACCAATCAAACAATTGATCTAGCGGTGAACCGGTCATTGAATGAACCAATCAAACATTTGATCTAGCGGTGAACCGGTCATTGAATGAACCAATCAAACAATTGATCTAGCGGTGAACCGGTCATTGAATGAACCAATCAAACATTTGATCTAGCGGTGAACCGGTCATTGAATGAACCAATCAAACAATTAATCTAGCGGTGAACCGGTCATTGAATGTACCAACCAATCAATTGATCTAGCAGTGAACCGGTCATTGAATGAACCAACCAATCAATTGATCTAGCGGTGAACCGGTCATTGAATGAATCAATCAATCAATTGATCTAGCGGTGAACCGGTTATTTATTGAACCAACCAACCAATTGATCTAGCGGTGAACCGGTCATGAATGAACCAATAAAACAATTGATCTAGCGGTGAACCGGTCATTGAATGAACCAATCAACCAATTGATCTAGCGGTGAACCGGTCATTGAATGAACCAATCAACCAATTGATCTAGCGGTGAACCGGTCATTGAATGAACCAATCAATCAATCAATTGATCTAGCGGTGAACCGGTCATTGAATGAACCAATCAAACAATTGATCTAGCTGTGAACCGGTTATTTATTGAACCAACCAACCAATTAATCTAGCGGTGAAGCGGTCATTGAATACCAACAAATCAATTGATCCAGCGGTGACCCGGTCATTGAATTAACCAATCAAACAATTGATTTAGCGATGAACCGGTCATTGAATGAACCAATCAACCAATTGATCTAGCGGTGAACCGGTCATTGAATGAACCAATCAATCAATAGATTATGAGGTGAACCAGTCATTGAATTAACCAATCAATCAATTGATCTAGCGGTGAACCGGTCATTGAATGAACCAAACAACAATTTGATCTATCAGGGAACCGGTTATTTAATAAATCAACCAATCGAATCATCAATCATGTGAACTGGTCTTTGAATGAACCAATCAAACAATTGATCTAGCGGTGAACCGGTTATTCATTGAACCAACCAACCAATTGATCTAGTGGTGAACCTGTCATTGAATGAACTAATCAATCAATTGATCTTGCGGTGAAGCGGTCATTGAATGAACCAATCAATCAATTGATCCAGCGGTGAAACGGTCATTGAATTAACCAATCAAACAATTGATTAAGCGATGAACCGGTGATTGAATGAACCAATCAACCAATTGATCTAGCGGTGAACCGGTTATTGAATGAACCAACCAATCAATTGATCAATTATGTGAACCGGTCATTAAATGAACCAACCAACCAATTGATCAATTATGTGAACCGGGCATTAAATGTACCAACCAATCAATTGATCAATTATGTGTACCGGTCATTGAATGAACCAACCAACCAATTGATCAACTATGTGAACCGGGCATTAAATAACCAACCAATCAATTGATCAATTATGTGAACCGGTCATTGAATGAACCAACCAATCAATTGATCTAGTGGTGAACCGGTCATTTATTAAACCAACCACCCAATTGATCAATTATGTGAACCGGGCATTAAATGAACCACCCAATCAATTGATCAATTATGTGAACCGGTCATTAAATGAACCAACCAACCAATTGATCAATTATGTGAACCGGTCATTAAATGAACCAACCAATCAATTGATCAATTATGTGAACCGGTCATTGAATGAACCAACGAACCAATTGATCAATTATGTGAACCGGTCATTTAATGAACCAACCAATCAATTGATCAATTATGTGAACCGGTCATTAAATGAACCAACCAACCAATTGATCAATTATGTGAACCGGTCATTGAATGAACCAATCAATCAATTGATCTAGCGGTGAACTGGTCATTGACTGAACCAATCAAACAATTGATCTAGCGGTGAATCGGTCATTGAATGAACCAATCAAACAATTGATCTAGCGATGAACCGGTCATTGAATGAACCAACCAATCAATTGATCTAGCGGTGAACCGGTCATTGAATGAACCAATCAACCAATTGATCTACCGGCGAACCGGTCATTAAATGAACCAACCAACCAGTTGATCAATTATGTGACCGGTCATTGAATGAACCAATCAACCAATTGATCTAACGGTGAACAGGTCATTAAATGAACCAACCAATCAATTGATCTAGCGGTGAACCGGTCATTGAATGAACCAACCAATCAATTGATCAATTATGTGAACCGGTCATTGAATGAACCAACCAACCAATTGATCAATTATGAGAACCGGTCATTGAATGAACCAATCAATCAATTGATCTAGCGGTGAACCGGTCATTGAATGAACCGATCAATCAATTCATCTAGCGGTGAACCGGTCATTGAATGAACTAATCAAACAATTGATCTAGCGGTGAACCGGTCATTGAATGAACATATCAATCAATTGATCTAGCGGTGAACCGGTCATTGAATGAACCAATCAAACAATTGATATAGCGGTGAACTGGTCATTGAATGAACCAACCAATCAATTGATCAATTCTGTGAACCGGTCATTGAATGAACCAACCAACCAATTGATCAATTATGTGAACCGGTCATTGAATGAACCAACCAATCAACTGATCTAGCGGTGAACCGGTCATTGATTGAACCAATTAATCAATTGATCTAGCGGTGAACCGGTCATTAAATAAACCAATCAATCAATTGATCTAGCGGTGAACC
Organism: Cordylochernes scorpioides; assembly: GCA_030710605.1. Taxonomy (NCBI): domain Eukaryota; kingdom Metazoa; phylum Arthropoda; class Arachnida; order Pseudoscorpiones; family Chernetidae; genus Cordylochernes; species Cordylochernes scorpioides. The sequence goes on from CP092882.1 coordinate 55,439,364, forward strand.
GGTCATTGAATGAACCAATCAAACAATTGATCTAGCGGTGAACCGGTCATTGAATGAACCAATCAATCAATTGATCTAGCGGTGAACCGGTCATTGAATGAACCAATCAAACAATTAATCTAGCGGTGAAACGGTCATTGAATGAACCAATCAAACAATTAATCTAGCGGTGAACCGGTCATTGAATGTACCAACCAATCAATTGATCTAGCAGTGAACCGGTCATTGAATGAACCAACCAATCAATTGATCTAGCGGTGAACCGGTCATTGAATGAATCAATCAATCAATTGATCTAGCGGTGAACCGGTTATTTATTGAACCAACCAACCAATTGATCTAGCGGTGAACCGGTCATGAATGAAACAATAAAACAATTGATCTAGCGGTGAACCGGTCATTGAATGAACCAATCAACCAATTGATCTAGCGGTGAACCGGTCATTGAATGAACCAATCAACCAATTGATCTAGCGGTGAACCGGTCATTGAATGAACCAATCAATCAATAAATTGATCTAGCGGTGAACCGGTCATTGAATGAACCAATCAAACAATTGATCTAGCTGTGAACCGGTTATTTATTGAACCAACCAACCAATTAATCTAGGGGTGAAGCGCTCATTGAATACCAATCAATCAATTGATCCAGCGGTGAACCGGTCATTGAATTAACCAATCAAACAATTGATTTAGCGATGAACCGGTCATTGAATGAACCAATCAACCAATTGATCTAGCGGTGAACCGGTCATTGAATGAACCAATCAATCAATAGATTATGCGGTGAACCGGTCATTGAATTAACCAATCAATCAATTGATCTAGCGGTGAACCGTTCATTGAATGAACCAAACAACAATTTGATCTATCAGGGAACCGGGTATTTAATAAATCAACCAATCGAATCATCAATCATGTGAACTGGTCTTTGAATGAACCAATCAAACAATTGATCTAGCGGTGAACCGGTTATTCATTGAACCAACCAACCAATTGATCTAGTGGTGAACCTGTCATTGAATGAACTAATCAATCAATTGATCTTGCGGTGAAGCGGTCATTGAATGAACCAATCAATCAATTGATCCAGCGGTGAACCGGTCATTGAATTAACCAATCAAACAATTGATTTAGCGATGAACCGGTGATTGAATGAACCAATCAACCAATTGATCTAGCGGTGAACCGGTCATTGAATGAACCAATCAATCAATAGATTATGCGGTGAACCGGTTATTGAATTAACCAATCAATCAATTGATCTAGCGGTGAACCGGTCATTGAATGAACCAATCAACCAATTGATCTAGCGGCGAACCGGTCATTAAATGAACCAACCACCAATTGATCAATTATGTGAACCGGTCATTGAATGAACCAATCAACCAATTGATCTAGCGGTGAACAGGTCATTAAATGAACCAACCAAACAATTGATCTAGCGGTGAACCGGTCATTGAATGAACCAACCAATCAATTGATCAATTATGTGAACCGATCATTGAATGAACCAACCAACCAATTGATCAATTATGAGAACCGGTCATTGAATGAACCAATCAATCAATTGATCTAGCGGTGAACCGGTCATTGAATGAACCGATCAATCAATTCATCTAGCGGTGAACCGGTCATTGAATGAACTAATTAAACAATTGATCTAGCGGTGAACCGGTCATTGAATGAACATATCAATCAATTGACCTAGCGGTGAACCGGTCATTGAATGAACCAATCAAACAATTGATATAGCGGTGAACTGGTCATTGAATGAACCAACCAATCAATTGATCAATTCTGTGAACCGGTCATTGAATGAACCAACCAACCAATTGATCAATTATGTGAACCGGTCATTGAATGAACCAACCTTTCAACTGATCTAGCGGTGAACCGGTCATTGATTGAACCAATCAATCAATTGATCTAGCGGTGAACCGGTCATTAAATAAATCAATCAATCAATTGATCTAGCGGTGAACCGGTCATTGAATGAACCAATCAAACAATTGATCTAGCGGTGAACCGGTCATTGAATGAACCAATCAATCAATTGATCTAGCGGTGAACCGGTCATTGAATGAACCAATCAAACAATTGATCTAGCGGTGAACCGGTCATTGAATGAACCAATCAAACAATTAATCTAGCGGTGAACCGGTCATTGAATGTACCAACCAATCAATTGATCTAGCAGTGAACCGGTCATTGAATGAACCAACCAATCAATTGATCTAGCGGTGAACTGCTCATTGAATCAATCAATCAATCAATTGATCTAGCGGTGAACCGGTTATTTATTGAACCAACCAACCAATTGATCTAGCGGTGAACCGGTCATGAATGAACCAATAAAACAATTGATCTAGCGGTGAACCGGTCATTGAATGAACCAATCAACCAATTGATCTAGGGGTGAACCGGTCATTGAATGAACCAATCAACCAATTGATCTAGCGGTGAACCGGTCATTGAATGAACCAATCAATCAATCAATTGATCTAGCGGTGAACCGGTCATTGAATGAACCAATCAAACAATTGATCTAGCTGTGAACCGGTTATTTATTGAACCAACCAAACAATTAATCTAGCGGTGAAGCGGTCATTGAATACCAATCAATCAATTGATCCAGCGGTGAACCGGTCATTGAATTAACCAATCAAACAATTGATTTAGCGATGAACCGGTCATTGAATGAACCAATCAACCAATTGATCTAGCGGTGAACCGGTCATTGAATGAACCAATCAATCAATAGATTATGCGGTGAACCGGTCATTGAATTAACCAATCAAACAATTGATCTAGCGGTGAACCGGTCATTGAATGAACCAATCAATCAATTGATCTAGCGGTGAACCGGTCATTGAATGAACCAATCAAACAATTGATCTAGTGGTGAACCGGTCATTGAATGAACCAATCAAACAATTAATCTAGCGGTGAACTGGTCATTGAATGAACCAACCAATCAATTGATCTAGCGGTGAACCGGTCATTGAATGAATCAATCAATCAATTGATCTAGCGGTGAACCGGTTATTTATGGAACCAACCAACCAATTGATCTAGCGGTGAACCGGTCATGAATGAACCAATAAAACAATTGATCTAGCGGTGAACCGGTCATTGAATGAACCAATCAACCAATTGATCTAGCGGTGAACCGGTCATTGAATGAACCAATCAACCAATTGATCTAGCGGTGAACCGGTCATTGAATGAACCAATCAATCAATCACTTGATCTAGCGGTGAACCGGTCATTGAATGAACCAATCAAACAATTGATCTAGCTGTGAACCGGTTATTCATTGAACCAACCAACCAATTGATCTAGTGGTGAACCTGTCATTGAATGAACTAATCAATCAATTGATCCAGCGGTGAACCGGTCATTGAATTAACCAATCAAACAATTGATTTAGCGATGAACCGGTCATTGAATAAACCAATCAACCAATTGATCTAGCGGTGAACCGGTCATTGAATGAACCAATCAATCAATAGATTATGCGGTGAACCGGTCATTGAAATAACCAATTAATTAATTGATCTAGCGGTGAACCGGTCATTGAATGAACCAAACAACAATTTGATCTATCAGGGAACCGGTTATTTAATAAATCAACCAATCGAATCATCAATCATGTGAACTGGTCTTTGAATGAACCAATCAAACAATTGATCTAGCGGTGAACCGGTTATTCATTGAACCAACCAACCAATTGATCTAGTGGTGAACCTGTCATTGAATGAACTAATCAATCAATTGATCCAGCGGTGAACCGGTCATTGAATTAACCAATCAAACAATTGATTTAGCGATGAACCGGTGATTGAATGAACCAATCAACCAATTGATCTAGCGGTGAACCGGTCATTGAATGAACCAATCAATCAATAGATATAGCGGCGAACCGGTCATTAAATGAACCAACCAACCAATTGATCAATTATGTGAACCGGTCATTGAATGAACCAATCAACCAATTGATCTAGCGGTGAACAGGTCATTAAATGAACCAACCAATCAATTGATCTAGCGGTGAACCGGTCATTGAATGAACCAACCAATCAATTGATCAATTATGTGAACCGGTCATTAAATGAACCAACCAACCAATTGATCAATTATGTGAACCGGTCATTGAATGAACCAATCAATCAATTGATCTAGCGGTGAACTGGTCATTGACTGAACCAATCAAACAATTGATCTAGCGGTGAATCGGTCATTGAATGAACCAATCAAACAATTGATCTAGCGATGAACCGGTCATTGAATGAACCAACCAATCAATTGATCTAGCGGTGAACCGGTCATTGAATGAACCAATCAACCAATTGATCTACCGGCGAACCGGTCATTAAATGAACCAACCAACCAGTTGATCAATTATGTGACCGGTCATTGAATGAACCAATCAACCAATTGATCTAACGGTGAACAGGTCATTAAATGAACCAACCAATCAATTGATCTAGCGGTGAACCGGTCATTGAATGAACCAACCAATCAATTGATCAATTATGTGAACCGGTCATTGAATAACCCAACCAACCAATTGATCAATTATGAGAACCGGTCATTGAATGAACCAATCAATCAATTGATCTAGCGGTGAACCGGTCATTGAATGAACCGATCAATCAATTCATCTAGCGGTGAACCGGTCATTGAATGAACTAATCAAACAATTGATCTAGCGGTGAACCGGTCATTGAATGAACATATCAATCAATTGATCTAGCGGTGAACCGGTCATTGAATGAACCAATCAAACAATTGATATAGCGGTGAACTGGTCATTGAATGAACCAACCAATCAATTGATCAATTCTGTGAACCGGTCATTGAATGAACCAACCAACCAATTGATCAATTATGTGAACCGGTCATTGAATGAACCAACCAATCAACTGATCTAGCGGTGAACCGGTCATTGATTGAACCAATTAATCAATTGATCTAGCGGTGAACCGGTCATTAAATAAACCAATCAATCAATTGATCTAGCGGTGAACCGGTCATTGAATGAACCAATCAAACAATTGATCTAGCGGTGAACCGGTCATTGAATGAACCAATCAATCAATTGATCTAGCGGTGAACCGGTCATTGAATGAACCAATCAAACAATTAATCTAGCGGTGAAACGGTCATTGAATGAACCAATCAAACAATTAATCTAGCGGTGAACCGGTCATTGAATGTACCAACCAATCAATTGATCTAGCAGTGAACCGGTCATTGAATGAACCAACCAATCAATTGATCTAGCGGTGAACCGGTCATTGAATGAATCAATCAATCAATTGATCTAGCGGTGAACCGGTTATTTATTGAACCAACCAACCAATTGATCTAGCGGTGAACCGGTCATGAATGAAACAATAAAACAATTGATCTAGCGGTGAACCGGTCATTGAATGAACCAATCAACCAATTGATCTAGCGGTGAACCGGTCATTGAATGAACCAATCAACCAATTGATCTAGCGGTGAACCGGTCATTGAATGAACCAATCAATCAATAAATTGATCTAGCGGTGAACCGGTCATTGAATGAACCAATCAAACAATTGATCTAGCTGTGAACCGGTTATTTATTGAACCAACCAACCAATTAATCTAGGGGTGAAGCGCTCATTGAATACCAATCAATCAATTGATCCAGCGGTGAACCGGTCATTGAATGAACCAATCAACCAATTGATCTAGCGGTGAACCGGTCATTGAATGAACCAATCAATCAATAGATTATGCGGTGAACCGGTCATTGAATTAACCAATCAATCAATTGATCTAGCGGTGAACCGTTCATTGAATGAACCAAACAACAATTTGATCTATCAGGGAACCGGGTATTTAATAAATCAACCAATCGAATCATCAATCATGTGAACTGGTCTTTGAATGAACCAATCAAACAATTGATCTAGCGGTGAACCGGTTATTCATTGAACCAACCAACCAATTGATCTAGTGGTGAACCTGTCATTGAATGAACTAATCAATCAATTGATCTTGCGGTGAAGCGGTCATTGAATGAACCAATCAATCAATTGATCCAGCGGTGAACCGGTCATTGAATTAACCAATCAAACAATTGATTTAGCGATGAACCGGTGATTGAATGAACCAATCAACCAATTGATCTAGCGGTGAACCGGTCATTGAATGAACCAATCAATCAATAGATTATGCGGTGAACCGGTTATTGAATTAACCAATCAATCAATTGATCTAGCGGTGAACCGGTCATTGAATGAACCAATCAACCAATTGATCTAGCGGCGAACCGGTCATTAAATGAACCAACCACCAATTGATCAATTATGTGAACCGGTCATTGAATGAACCAATCAACCAATTGATCTAGCGGTGAACAGGTCATTAAATGAACCAACCAAACAATTGATCTAGCGGTGAACCGGTCATTGAATGAACCAACCAATCAATTGATCAATTATGTGAACCGATCATTGAATGAACCAACCAACCAATTGATCAATTATGAGAACCGGTCATTGAATGAACCAATCAATCAATTGATCTAGCGGTGAACCGGTCATTGAATGAACCGATCAATCAATTCATCTAGCGGTGAACCGGTCATTGAATGAACTAATCAAACAATTGATCTAGCGGTGAACCGGTCATTGAATGAACATATCAATCAATTGACCTAGCGGTGAACCGGTCATTGAATGAACCAATCAAACAATTGATATAGCGGTGAACTGGTCATTGAATGAACCAACCAATCAATTGATCAATTCTGTGAACCGGTCATTGAATGAACCAACCAACCAATTGATCAATTATGTGAACCGGTCATTGAATGAACCAACCTTTCAACTGATCTAGCGGTGAACCGGTCATTGATTGAACCAATCAATCAATTGATCTAGCGGTGAACCGGTCATTAAATAAATCAATCAATCAATTGATCTAGCGGTGAACCGGTCATTGAATGAACCAATCAAACAATTGATCTAGCGGTGAACCGGTCATTGAATGAACCAATCAATCAATTGATCTAGCGGTGAACCGGTCATTGAATGAACCAATCAAACAATTGATCTAGCGGTGAACCGGTCATTGAATGAACCAATCAAACAATTAATCTAGCGGTGAACCGGTCATTGAATGTACCAACCAATCAATTGATCTAGCAGTGAACCGGTCATTGAATGAACCAACCAATCAATTGATCTAGCGGTGAACTGCTCATTGAATGAATCAATCAATCAATTGATCTAGCGGTGAACCGGTTATTTATTGAACCAACCAACCAATTGATCTAGCGGTGAACCGGTCATGAATGAACCAATAAAACAATTGATCTAGCGGTGAACCGGTCATTGAATGAACCAATCAACCAATTGATCTAGGGGTGAACCGGTCATTGAATGAACCAATCAACCAATTGATCTAGCGGTGAACCGGTCATTGAATGAACCAATCAATCAATCAATTGATCTAGCGGTGAACCGGTCATTGAATGAACCAATCAAACAATTGATCTAGCTGTGAACCGGTTATTTATTGAACCAACCAAACAATTAATCTAGCGGTGAAGCGGTCATTGAATACCAATCAATCAATTGATCCAGCGGTGAACCGGTCATTGAATTAACCAATCAAACAATTGATTTAGCGATGAACCGGTCATTGAATGAACCAATCAACCAATTGATCTAGCGGTGAACCGGTCATTGAATGAACCAATCAATCAATAGATTATGCGGTGAACCGGTCATTGAATTAACCAATCAAACAATTGATCTAGCGGTGAACCGGTCATTGAATGAACCAATCAATCAATTGATCTAGCGGTGAACCGGTCATTGAATGAACCAATCAAACAATTGATCTAGTGGTGAACCGGTCATTGAATGAACCAATCAAACAATTAATCTAGCGGTGAACTGGTCATTGAATGAACCAACCAATCAATTGATCTAGCGGTGAACCGGTCATTGAATGAATCAATCAATCAATTGATCTAGCGGTGAACCGGTTATTTATGGAACCAACCAACCAATTGATCTAGCGGTGAACCGGTCATGAATAAACCAATAAAACAATTGATCTAGCGGTGAACCGGTCATTGAATGAACCAATCAACCAATTGATCTAGCGGTGAACCGGTCATTGAATGAACCAATCAACCAATTGATCTAGCGGTGAACCGGTCATTGAATGAACCAATCAATCAATCACTTGATCTAGCGGTGAACCGGTCATTGAATGAACCAATCAAACAATTGATCTAGCTGTGAACCGGTTATTCATTGAACCAACCAACCAATTGATCTAGTGGTGAACCTGTCATTGAATGAACTAATCAATCAATTGATCCAGCGGTGAACCGGTCATTGAATTAACCAATCAAACAATTGATTTAGCGATGAACCGGTCATTGAATAAACCAATCAACCAATTGATCTAGCGGTGAACCGGTCATTGAATGAACCAATCAATCAATAGATTATGCGGTGAACCGGTCATTGAAATAACCAATTAATTAATTGATCTAGCGGTGAACCGGTCATTGAATGAACCAAACAACAATTTGATCTATCAGGGAACCGGTTATTTAATAAATCAACCAATCGAATCATCAATCATGTGAACTGGTCTTTGAATGAACCAATCAAACAATTGATCTAGCGGTGAACCGGTTATTCATTGAACCAACCAACCAATTGATCTAGTGGTGAACCTGTCATTGAATGAACTAATCAATCAATTGATCCAGCGGTGAACCGGTCATTGAATTAACCAATCAAACAATTGATTTAGCGATGAACCGGTGATTGAATGAACCAATCAACCAATTGATCTAGCGGTGAACCGGTCATTGAATGAACCAATCAATCAATAGATATAGCGGCGAACCGGTCATTAAATGAACCAACCAACCAATTGATCAATTATGTGAACCGGTCATTGAATGAACCAATCAACCAATTGATCTAGCGGTGAACAGGTCATTAAATGAACCAACCAATCAATTGATCTAGCGGTGAACCGGTCATTGAATGAACCAACCAATCAATTGATCAATTATGTGAACCGGTCATTGAATGAACCAACCAACCAATTGATCAATTATGAGAACCGGTCATTGAATGAACCAATCAATCAATTGATCTAGCATTGACACGGGCATTGAATGAACCAATCAATCAATAGATTATGCGGTGAACCGGTTATTGAATTAACCAATCAATCAATTGATCTAGCGGTGAACCGGTCATTGAATGAACCAATCAACCAATTGATCTAGCGGCGAACCGGTCATTAAATGAACCAACCAACCAATTGATCAATTATGTGAACCGGTCATTGAATGAACCAATCAATCAATTGATCTAGCGGTGAACCGGTCATTGAATGAACCAATCAAACAATTGATCTAGCGGTGAACCGGTCATTGAATGAACCAATCAAACAATTAATCTAGCGGTGAACTGGTCATTGAATGAACCAACCAATCAATTGATCTAGCGGTGAACCGGTCATTGAATGAATCAATCAATCAATTGATCTAGCGGTGAACCGGTTATTTATGGAACCAACCAACCAATTGATCTAGCGGTGAACCGGTCATGAATGAACCAATAAAACAATTGATCTAGCGGTGAACCGGTCATTGAATGAACCAATCAACCAATTGATCTAGCGGTGAACCGGTCATTGAATGAACCAATCAAACAATTGATCTAGCTGTGAACCGGTTATTTATTGAACCAACCAACCAATTAATCTAGCGGTGAAGCGGTCATTGAATACCAATCAATCAATTGATCCAGCGGTGAACCGGTCATTGAATTAACCAATCAAACAATTGATTTAGCGATGAACCGGTCATTGAATAAACCAATCAACCAATTGATCTAGCGGTGAACCGGTCATTGAATGAACCAATCAATCAATAGATTATGCGGTGAACCGGTCATTGAAATAACCAATTAATTAATTGATCTAGCGGTGAACCGGTCATTGAATGAACCAAACAACAATTTGATCTATCAGGGAACCGGTTATTTAATAAATCAACCAATCGAATCATCAATCATGTGAACTGGTCTTTGAATGAACCAATCAAACAATTGATCTAGCGGTGAACCGGTTATTCATTGAACCAACCAACCAATTGATCTAGTGGTGAACCTGTCATTGAATGAACTAATCAATCAATTGATCCAGCGGTGAACCGGTCATTGAATTAACCAATCAAACAATTGATTTAGCGATGAACCGGTCATTGAATAAACCAATCAACCAATTGATCTAGCGGTGAACCGGTCATTGAATGAACCAATCAATCAATAGATTATGCGGTGAACCGGTCATTGAAATAACCAATTAATTAATTGATCTAGCGGTGAACCGGTCATTGAATGAACCAAACAACAATTTGATCTATCAGGGAACCGGTTATTTAATAAATCAACCAATCGAATCATCAATCATGTGAACTGGTCTTTGAATGAACCAATCAAACAATTGACCTAGCGGTGAACCGGTTATTCATTGAACCAACCAACCAATTGATCTAGTGGTGAACCGGTCATTGAATGAACCAATCAATCAATTGATCAAGCGGTGAACCGGTCATTGAATGAACCAATCAAACAATTGATCTAGCGGTGAACCGGTCATTGAATGAACCAATCAAACAATTAATCTAGCGGTGAACTGGTCATTGAATGAACCAACCAATCAATTGATCTAACGGTGAACCGGTCATTGAATGAATCAATCAATCAATTGATCTAGCGGTGAACCGGTTATTTATGGAACCAACCAACCAATTGATCTAGCGGTGAACCGGTCATGAATGAACCAATAAAACAATTGATCTAGCGGTGAACCGGTCATTGAATGAACCAATCAACCAATTGATCTAGCGGTGAACCGGTCATTGAATGAACCAATCAACCAATCGATCTAGCGGTGAACCGGTCATTGAATGAACCAATCAAACAATTGATCTAGCTGTGAACCGGTTATTTATTGAACCAACCAACCAATTAATCTAGCGGTGAAGCGGTCATTGAATACCAATCAATCAATTGATCCAGCGGTGAACCGGTCATTGAATTAACCAATCAAACAATTGATTTAGCGATGAACCGGTCATTGAATAAACCAATCAACCAATTGATCTAGCGGTGAACCGGTCATTGAATGAACCAATCAATCAATAGATTATGCGGTGAACCGGTCATTGAAATAACCAATTAATTAATTGATCTAGCGGTGAACCGGTCATTGAATGAACCAAACAACAATTTGATCTATCAGGGAACCGGTTATTTAATAAATCAACCAATCGAATCATCAATCATGTGAACTGGTCTTTGAATGAACCAATCAAACAATTGATCTAGCGGTGAACCGGTTATTCATTGAACCAACCAACCAATTGATCTAGTGGTGAACCTGTCATTGAATGAACTAATCAATCAATTGATCCAGCGGTGAACCGGTCATTGAATTAACCAATCAAACAATTGATTTAGCGATGAACCGGTCATTGAATAAACCAATCAACCAATTGATCTAGCGGTGAACCGGTCATTGAATGAACCAATCAATCAATAGATTATGCGGTGAACCGGTCATTGAAATAACCAATTAATTAATTGATCTAGCGGTGAACCGGTCATTGAATGAACCAAACAACAATTTGATCTATCAGGGAACCGGTTATTTAATAAATCAACCAATCGAATCATCAATCATGTGAACTGGTCTTTGAATGAACCAATCAAACAATTGATCTAGCGGTGAACCGGTTATTCATTGAACCAACCAACCAATTGATCTAGTGGTGAACCTGTCATTGAATGAACTAATCAATCAATTGATCCAGCGGTGAACCGGTCATTGAATTAACCAATCAAACAATTGATTTAGCGATGAACCGGTGATTGAATGAACCAATCAACCAATTGATCTAGCGGTGAACCGGTCATTGAATGAACCAATCAATCAATAGATATAGCGGCGAACCGGTCATTAAATGAACCAACCAACCAATTGATCAATTATGTGAACCAGTCATTGAATGAACCAATCAACCAATTGATCTAGCGGTGAACAGGTCATTAAATGAACCAACCAATCAATTGATCTAGCGGTGAACCGGTCATTGAATGAACCAACCAATCAATTGATCAATTATGTGAACCGGTCATTGAATGAACCAACCAACCAATTGATCAATTATGAGAACCGGTCATTGAATGAACCAATCAATCAATTGATCTAGCATTGACACGGGCATTGAATGAACCAATCAATCAATAGATTATGCGGTGAACCGGTTATTGAATTAACCAATCAATCAATTGATCTAGCGGTGAACCGGTCATTGAATGAACCAATCAACCAATTGATCTAGCGGCGAACCGGTCATTAAATGAACCAACCAACCAATTGATCAATTATGTGAACCGGTCATTGAATGAACCAATCAACCAATTGATCTAGCGGTGAACAGGTCATTAAATGAACCAACCAATCAATTGATCTAGCGGTGAACCGGTCATTGAATGAACCAACCAATCAATTGTTCAATAATGTGAACCGGTCATTGAATGAACCAACCAACCAATTGATCAATTATGAGAACCGGTCATTGAATGAACCAATCAATCAATTGATCTAGCGGTGAACCGGTCATTGAATGAACCGATCAATCAATTCATCTAGCGGTGAACCGGTCATTGAATGAACTAATCAAACAATTGATCTAGCGGTGAACCGGTCATTGAATGAACATATCAATCAATTGATCTAGCGGTGAACCGGTCATTGAATGAACCAATCAAACAATTGATATAGCGGTGAACTGGTCATTGAATGAACCAACTAATCAATTGATCAATTCTGTGAACCGGTCATTGAATGAACCAACCAACCAATTGATCAATTATGTGAACCGGTCATTGAATGAACCAACCAATCAACTGATCTAGCGGTGAACCGGTCATTGATTGAACCAATCAATCAATTGATCTAGCGGTGAACCGGTCATTAAATAAACCAATCAATCAATTGATCTAGCGGTGAACCGGTCATTGAATGAACCAATCAAACAATTGATCTAGCGGTGAACCGGTCATTGAATGAACCAATCAATCAATTGATATAGCGGTGAACCGGTCATTGAATGAACCAATCAAACAATTGATCTAGCGGTGAACCGGTCATTGAATGAACCAATCAAACAATTAATCTAGCGGTGAACCGGTCATTGAATGTACAAACCAATCAATTGATCTAGCGGTGAACCGGTCATTGAATGAACCAACCAATCAATTGATCTAGCGGTGAACCGGTCATTGAATGAACCAATAAAACAATTGATCTAGCGGTGAACCGGTCATTGAATGAACCAATCAGCCAATTGATCTAGCGGTGAACCGGTCATTGAATGAACCAATCAATCAATTGATCTAGCGGTGAACCGGTCATTGAATGAACCAATCAAACAATTGATCTAGCGGTGAACCGGTCATTGAATGAACCAATCAAACAATTAATCTAGCGGTGAACCGGTCATTGAATGTACCAACCAATCAATTGATCTAGCAGTGAACCGGTCATTGAATGAACCAACCAATCAATTGATCTAGCGGTGAACCGGTCATTGAATGAATGAATCAATCAATTGATCTAGCGGTGAACCGGTTATTTATTGAACCAACCAACCAATTGATTTAGCGGTGAACCGGTCATGAATGAAACAATAAAACAATTGATCTAGCGGTGAACCGGTCATTGAATGAACCAATCAACCAATTGATCCAGCGGTGAACCGGTCATTGAATTAACCAATCAAACAATTGATTTAGCGATGAACCGGTCATTGAATAAACCAATCAACCAATTGATCTAGCGGTGAACCGGTCATTGAATGAACCAATCAAACAATTGATATAGCGGTGAACTGGTCATTGAATGAACCAACTAATCAATTGATCAATTCTGTGAACCGGTCATTGAATGAACCAACCAACCAATTGATCAATTATGTGAACCGGTCATTGAATGAACCAACCAATCAACTGATCTAGCGGTGAACCGGTCATTGATTGAACCAATCAATCAATTGATCTAGCGGTGAACCGGTCATTAAATAAACCAATCAATCAATTGATCTAGCGGTGAACCGGTCATTGAATGAACCAATCAAACAATTGATCTAGCGGTGAACCGGTCATTGAATGAACCAATCAATCAATTGATCTAGCGGTGAACCGGTCATTGAATGAACCAATCAAACAATTGATCTAGCGGTGAACCGGTCATTGAATGAACCAATCAAACAATTAATCTAGCGGTGAACCGGTCATTGAATGTACAAACCAATCAATTGATCTAGCGGTGAACCGGTCATTGAATGAACCAACCAATCAATTGATCTAGCGGTGAACCGGTCATTGAATGAACCAATAAAACAATTGATCTAGCGGTGAACCGGTCATTGAATGAACCAATCAGCCAATTGATCTAGCGGTGAACCGGTCATTGAATGAACCAATCAATCAATTGAACTAGCGGTGAACCGGTCATTGAATGAACCAAGCAAACAATTGATCTAGCGGTGAACCGGTCATTGAATGAACCAATCAAACAATTAATCTAGCGGTGAACCGGTCATTGAATGTACCAACCAATCAATTGATCTAGCAGTGAACCGGTCATTGAATGAACCAACCAATCAATTGATCTAGCGGTGAACCGGTCATTGAATGAATCAATCAATCAATTGATCTAGCGGTGAACCGGTTATTCATTGAACCAACCAACCAATTGATCTAGTGGTGAACCTGTCATTGAATGAACTAATCAATCAATTGATCTTGCGGTGAAGCGGTCATTGAATGAATCAATCAATCAATTGATCCAGCGGTGAACCGGTCATTGAATTAACCAATCAAACAATTGATTTAGCGATGAACCGGTGATTGAATGAACCAATCAACCAATTGATCTAGCGGTGAACCGGTCATTGAATGAACCAATCAATCAATAGATTATGCGGTGAACCGGTTATTGAATTAACCAATCAATCAATTGATCTAGCGGTGAACCGGTCATTGAATGAACCAATCAACCAATTGATCTAGCGGCGAACCGGTCATTAAATGAACCAACCACCAATTGATCAATTATGTGAACCGGTCATTGAATGAACCAATCAAACAATTGATCTAGCTGTGAACCGGTTATTTATTGAACCAACCAACCAATTAATCTAGCGGTGAAGCGGTCATTGAATACCAATCGTTCAATTGATCCAGCGGTGAACCGGTCATTGAATTAACCAATCAAACAATTGATTTAGCGATGAACCGGTCATTGAATGAACCAATCAACCAATTGATCTAGCGGTGAACCGGTCATTGAATGAACCAATCAATCAATAGATTATGCGGTGAACCGGTCATTGAATTAACCAATCAATCAATTGATCTAGCGGTGAACCGTTCATTGAATGAACCAAACAACAATTTGATCTATCAGGGAACCGGGTATTTAATAAATCAACCAATCGAATCATCAATCATGTGAACTGGTCTTTGAATGAACCAATCAAACAATTGATCTAGCGGTGAACCGGTTATTCATTGAACCAACCAACCAATTGATCTAGTGGTGAACCTGTCATTGAATGAACTAATCAATCAATTGATCTTGCGGTGAAGCGGTCATTGAATGAACCAATCAATCAATTGATCCAGCGGTGAACCGGTCATTGAATTAACCAATCAAACAATTGATTTAGCGATGAACCGGTGATTGAATGAACCAATCAACCAATTGATCTAGCGGTGAACCGGTCATTGAATGAACCAATCAATCAATAGATTATGCGGTGAACCGGTTATTGAATTAACCAATCAATCAATTGATCTAGCGGTGAACCGGTCATTGAATGAACCAATCAACCAATTGATCTAGCGGCGAACCGGTCATTAAATGAACCAACCACCAATTGATCAATTATGTGAACCGGTCATTGAATGAACCAATCAACCAATTGATCTAGCGGTGAACAGGTCATTAAATGAACCAACCAATCAATTGATCTAGCGGTGAACCGGTCATTGAATGAACCAACCAATCAATTGATCAATTATGTGAACCGGTCATTGAATGAACCAACCAACCAATTGATCAATTATGAGAACCGGTCATTGAATGAACCAATCAATCAATTGATCTAGCGGTGAACCGGTCATTGAATGAACCGATCAATCAATTCATTTAGCGGTGAACCGGTCATTGAATGAACTAATCAAACAATTGATCTAGCGGTGAACCGGTCATTGAATGAACATATCAATCAATTGATCTAGCGGTGAACCGGTCATTGAATGAACCAATCAAACAATTGATATAGCGGTGAACTGGTCATTGAATGAACCAACCAATCAATTGATCAATTCTGTGAACCGGTCATTGAATGAACCAACCAACCAATTGATCAATTATGTGAACCGGTCATTGAATGAACCAACCTATCAACTGATCTAGCGGTGAACCGGTCATTGATTGAACCAATCAATCAATTGATCTAGCGGTGAACCGGTCATTAAATAAATCAATCAATCAATTGATCTAGCGGTGAACCGGTCATTGAATGAACCAATCAAACAATTGATCTAGCGGTGAACCGGTCATTGAATGAACCAATCAATCAATTGATCTAGCGGTGAACCGGTCATTGAATGAACCAATCAAACAATTGATCTAGCGGTGAACCGGTCATTGAATGAACCAATCAAACAATTAATCTAGCGGTGAACCGGTCATTGAATGTACCAACCAATCAATTGATCTAGCAGTGAACCGGTCATTGAATGAACCAACCAATCAATTGATCTAGCGGTGAACTGGTCATTGAATGAATCAATCAATCAATTGATCTAGCGGTGAACCGGTAATTTATTGAACCAACCAACCAATTGATCTAGCGGTGAACCGGTCATGAATGAACCAATAAAACAATTGATCTAGCGGTGAACCGGTCATTGAATGAACCAATCAACCAATTGATCTAGGGGTGAACCGGTCATTGAATGAACCAATCAACCAATTGATCTAGCGGTGAACCGGTCATTGAATGAACCAATCAATCAATCAATTGATCTAGCGGTGAACCGGTCATTGAATGAACCAATCAAACAATTGATCTAGCTGTGAACCGGTTATTTATTGAACCAACCAACCAATTAATATAGCGGTGAAGCGGTCATTGAATACCAATCAATCAATTGATCCAGCGGTGAACCGGTCATTGAATTAACCAATCAAACAATTGATTTAGCGATGAACCGGTCATTGAATGAACCAATCAACCAATTGATCTAGCGGTGAACCGGTCATTGAATGAACCAATCAATCAATAGATTATGCGGTGAACCGGTCATTGAATTAACCAATCAAACAATTGATCTAGCGGTGAACCGGTCATTGAATGAACCAATCAATCAATTGATCTAGCGGTGAACCGGTCATTGAATGAACCAATCAAACAATTGATCTAGCGGTGAACCGGTCATTGAATGAACCAATCAAACAATTAATCTAGCGGTGAACTGGTCATTGAATGAACCAACCAATCAATTGATCTAGCGGTGAACCGGTCATTGAATGAATCAATCAATCAATTGATCTAGCGGTGAACCGGTTATTTATTGAACCAACCAACCAATTGATCTAGCGGTGAACCGGTCATGAATGACCAATAAAACAATTGATCTAGCGGTGAACCGGTCATTGAATGAACCAATCAACCAATTGATCTAGCGGTGAACCGGTCATTGAATGAACCAATCAACCAATCGATCTAGCGGTGAACCGGTCATTGAATGAACCAATCAAACAATTGATCTAGCTGTGAACCGGTTATTTATTGAACCAACCAACCAATTAATCTAGCGGTGAAGCGGTCATTGAATACCAATCAATCAATTGATCCAGCGGTGAACCGGTCATTGAATTAACCAATCAAACAATTGATTTAGCGATGAACCGGTCATTGAATAAACCAATCAACCAATTGATCTAGCGGTGAACCGGTCATTGAATGAACCAATCAATCAATAGATTATGCGGTGAACCGGTCATTGAAATAACCAATTAATCAATTGATCTAGCGGTGAACCGGTCATTAAATGAACCAAACAACAATTTGATCTATCAGGGAACCGGTTATTTAATAAATCAACCAATCGAATCATCAATCATGTGAACTGGTCTTTGAATGAACCAATCAAACAATTGATCTAGCGGTGAACCGGTTATTCATTGAACCAACCAACCAATTGATCTAGTGGTGAACCTGTCATTGAATGAACTAATCAATCAATTGATATTGCGGTGAAGCGGTCATTGAATGAACCAATCAATCAATTGATCCAGCGGTGAACCGGTCATTGAATTAACCAATCAAACAATTGATTTAGCGATGAACCGGTCATTGAATGAACCAATCAAACAATTAATCTAGCGGTGAACCGGTCATTGAATGTACAAACCAATCAATTGATCTAGCGGTGAACCGGTCATTGAATGAACCAACCAATCAATTGATCTAGCGGTGAACCGGTCATTGAATGAACCAATAAAACAATTGATCTAGCGGTGAACCGGTCATTGAATGAACCAATCAGCCAATTGATCTAGCGGTGAACCGGTCATTGAATGAACCAATAACCAATTGATCTAGCGGTGAACCGGTCATTGAATGAACCAATCAATCAATCAATTGATCTAGCGGTGAACCGGTCATTGAATGAACCAATCAAACAATTGATCTAGCTGTGAACCGGTTATTTATTGAACCAACCAATTAATCTAGCGGTGAAGCGGTCATTGAATACCAATCAATCAATTGATCCAGCGGTGAACCGGTCATTGAATTAACCAAACAAACAATTGATTTAGCGATGAACCGGTCATTGAATGAACCAATCAACCAATTGATCTAGCGGTGAACCGGTCATTGAATGAACCAATCAATCAATAGATTATGCGGTGAACCGGTCATTGAATTAACCAATCAATCAATTGATCTTACGGTGAACCGGTCATTGAATGAACCAAACAACAATTTGATCTATCAGGGAACCGGTTATTTAATAAATCAACCAATCGAATCATCAATCATGTGAACTGGTCTTTGAATGAACTAATCAAACAATTGATCTAGCGGTGAACCGGTTATTCATTGAACCAACCAACCAATTGATCTAGTGGTGAACCTGTCATTGAATGAACTAATCAATCAATTGATCTTGCGGTGAAGCGGTCATTGAATGAACCAATCAATCAATTGATCCAGCGGTGAACCGGTCATTGAATTAACCAATCAAACAATTGATTTAGCGATGAACCGGTGATTGAATGAACCAATCAACCAATTGATCTAGCGGTGAACCGGTCATTGAATGAACCAATCAATCAATAGATTATGCGGTGAACCGGTTATTGAATTAACCAATCAATCAATTGATCTAGCGGTGAACCGGTCATTGAATGAACCAATCAACCAATTGATCTAGCGGCGAACCGGTCATTAAATGAACCAACCAACCAATTGATCAATTATGTGAACCGGTCATTGAATGAACCAATCAACCAATTGATCTAGCGGTGAACAGGTCATTAAATGAACCAACCAATCAATTGATCTAGCGGTGAACCGGTCATTGAATGAACCAACCAATCAATTGATCAATTATGTGAACCGGTCATTGAATGAACCAACCAACCAATTGATCAATTATGAGAACCGGTCATTGAATGAACCAATCAATCAATTGATCTAGCGGTGAACCGGTCATTGAATGAACCGATCAATCAATTCATCTAGCGGTGAACCGGTCATTGAATGAACTAATCAAACAATTGATCTAGCGGTAAACCGGTCATTGAATGAACATATCAATCAATTGATCTAGCGGTGAACCGGTCATTGAATGAACCAATCAAACAATTGATATAGCGGTGAACTGGTCATTGAATGAACCAACCAATCAATTGATCAATTCTGTGAACCGGTCATTGAATGAACAAACCAACCAATTGATCAATTATGTGAACCGGTCATTGAATGAACCAACCAATCAACTGATCTAGCGGTGAACCGGTCATTGATTGAACCAATCAATCAATTGATCTAGCGGTGAACCGGTCATTAAATAAACCAATCAATCAATTGATCTAGCGGTGAACCGGTCATTGAATGAACCAATCAAACAATTGATCTAGCGGTGAACCGGTCATTGAATGAACCAATCAATCAATTGATCTAGCGGTGAACCGGTCATTGAATGAACCAATCAAACAATTGATCTAGCGGTGAACCGGTCATTGAATGAACCAATCAAACAATTAATCTAGCGGTGAACCGGTCATTGAATGTACAAACCAATCAATTGATCTAGCGGTGAACCGGTCATTGAATGAACCAACCAATCAATTGATCTAGCGGTGAACCGGTCATTGAATGAACCAATAAAACAATTGATCTAGCGGTGAACCGGTCATTGAATGAACCAATCAACCAATTGATCTAGCGGTGAACCGGTCATTGAATGAACCAATCAACCAATTGATCTAGCGGTGAACCGGTCATTGAATGAACCAATCAATCAATCAATTGATCTAGCGGTGAACCGGTCATTGAATGAACCAATCAAACAATTGATCTAGCTGTGAACCGGTTATTTATTGAACCAACCAACCAATTAATCTAGCGGTGAAGCGGTCATTGAATACCAATCAATCAATTGATCCAGCGGTGAACCGGCCATTGAATTAACCAAACAAACAATTGATTTAGCGATGAACCGGTCATTGAATGAACCAATCAACCAATTGATCTAGCGGTGAACCGGTCATTGAATGAACCAATCAATCAATAGATTATGCGGTGAACCGGTCATTGAATTAACCAATTAATCAATTGATCTTACGGTGAACCGGTCATTGAATGAACCAAACAACAATTTGATCTATCAGGGAACCGGTTATTTAATAAATCAACCAATCGAATCATCAAACATGTGAACTGGTCTTTGAATGAACCAATCAAACAATTGATCTTGCGGTGAACCGGTTATTCAATGAACCAACCAACCAATTGATCTAGTGGTGAACCTGTCATTGAATGAACTAATCAATCAATTGATCTTGCGGTGAAGCGGTCATTGAATGAACCAATCAATCAATTGATCCAGCGGTGAACCGGTCATTGATTTAACCAATCAAACAATTGATTTAGCGATGAACCGGTGATTGAATGAACCAATCAACCAATTGATCTAGCGGTGAACCGGTCATTGAATGAACCAATCAATCAATAGATTATGCGGTGAACCGGTTATTGAATTAACCAATCAATCAATTGATCTAGCGGTGAACCGGTCATTGAATGAACCAACCAATCAATTGATCTAGCGGTGAACCGGTTATTTATTGAACCAACCAACCAATTGATCTAGCGGTGAACCGGTCATGAATGAACCAATAAAACAATTGATCTAGCGGTGAACCGGTCATTGAATGAACCAATCAACCAATTGATCTAGCGCTGAACCGGTCATTGAATGAACCAATCAATCAATCAATTGATCTAACGGTGAACCGGTCATTGAATGAACCAATCAAACAATTGATCTAGCTGTGAACCGGTTATTTATTGAACCAACCAACCAATTAATCTAGCGGTGAAGCGGTCATTGAATACCAATCAATCAATTGATCCAGCGGTGAACCGGTCATTGAATTAACCAATCAAACAATTGATTTAGCGATGAACCGGTCATTGAATGAACCAATCAACCAATTGATCTAGCGGTGAACCGGTCATTGAATGAACCAATCAATCAATAGATTATGCGGTGAACCGGTCATTGAATTAACCAATCAATCAATTGATCTAGCGGTGAACCGGTCATTGAATGAACCAAACAACAATTTGATCTATCAGGGAACCGGTTATTTAATAAATCAACCAATCGAATCATCAATCATGTGAACTGGTCTTTGAATGAACCAATCAAACAATTGATCTAGCGGTGAACCGGTTATTCATTGAACCAACCAACCAATTGATCTAGTGGTGAACCTGTCATTGAATGAACTAATCAATCAATTGATCTTGCGGTGAAGCAGTCATTGAATGAACCAATCAATCAATTGATCCAGCGGTGAACCGGTCATTGAATTAACCAATCAAACAATTGATTTAGCAATGAACAGGTGATTGAATGAACCAATCAACCAATTGATCTAGCGGTGAACCGGTCATTGAATGAACCAATCAATCAATAGATTATGCGGTGAACCGGTTATTGAATTAACCAATCAATCAATTGATCTAGCGGTGAACCGGTCATTGAATGAACCAATCAACCAATTGATCTAGCGGCGAACCGGTCATTAAATGAACGAAGCAACCAATTGATCAATTATGTGAACCGGTCATTGAATGAACCAATCAACCAATTGATCTAGCGGTGAACAGGTCATTAAATGAACCAACCAATCAATTGATCTAGCGGTGAACCGGTCATTGAATGAACCAACCAATCAATTGATCAATTATGTGAACCGGTCATTGAATGAACCAACCAACCAATTGATCAATTATGAGAACCGGTCATTGAATGAACCAATCAATCAATTGATCTAGCGGTGAACCGGTCATTGAATGAACCGATCAATCAATTCATCTAGCGGTGAACCGGTCATTGAATGAACCAACCAATCAATTGATCAATTATGAGAACCGGTCATTGAATGAACTAATCAAACAATTGATCTAGCGGTGAACCGGTCATTGAATGAACATATCAATCAATTGATCTAGCGGTGAACCGGTCATTGAATGAACCAATCAAACAATTGATATAGCGGTGAACTGGTCATTGAATGAACCAACCAATCAATTGATCAATTCTGTGAACCGGTCATTGAATGAACCAACCAACCAATTGATCAATTATGTAAACCGGTCATTGAATGAACCAACCAATCAACTGATCTAGCGGTGAACCGGTCATTGATTGAACCAATCAATCAATTGATCTAGCGGTGAACCGGTCATTAAATAAACCAATCAATCAATTGATCTAGCGGTGAACCGGTCATTGAATGAACCAATCAAACAATTGATCTAGCGGTGAACCGGTCATTGAATGAACCAATCAATCAATTGATCTAGCGGTGAACCGGTCATTGAATGAACCAATCAAACAATTGATCTAGCGGTGAACCGGTCATTGAATGAACCAATCAAACAATTAATCTAGCGGTGAACCGGTCATTGAATGTACCAACCAATCAATTGATCTAGCAGTGAACCGGTCATTGAATGAACCAACCAATCAATTGATCTAGCGGTGAACCGGTCATTGAATGAATCAATCAATCAATTGATCTAGCGGTGAACCGGTTATTTATTGAACCAACCAACCAATTGATCTAGCGGTGAACCGGTCATGAATGAACCAATAAAACAATTGATCTAGCGGTGAACCGGTCATTGAATGAACCAATCAACCAATTGATCTAGCGGTGAACCGGTCATTGAATGAACCAATCAACCAATTGATCTAGCGGTGAACCGGTCATTGAATGAACCAATCAATCAATCACTTGATCTAGCGGTGAACCGGTCATTGAATGAACCAATCAAACAATTGATCTAGCTGTGAACCGGTTATTTATTGAACCAACCAACCAATTAATCTAGCGGTGAACCGGTCATTGAATTAACCAATCAAACAATTGATTTGGCGATGAACCGGTCATTGAATGAACCAATCAACCAATTGATCTAGCGGTGAACCGGTCATTGAATGAACCAATCAATCAATAGATTATGCGGTGAACCGGTCATTGAATTAACCAATCAATCAATTGATCTAGCGGTGAACCGGTCATTGAATGAACCAAACAACAATTTGATCTATCAGGGAACCGGTTATTTAATAAATCAACCAATCGAATCATCAATCATGTGAACTGGTCTTTGAATGAACCAATCAAACAATTGATCTAGCGGTGAACCGGTTATTTATTGAACCAACCAACCAATTAATCTAGCGGTGAACCGGTCATTGAATTAACCAATCAAACAATTGATTTGGCGATGAACCGGTCATTGAATGAACCAATCAATCAATTGATCCAGCGGTGAACCGGTCATTGAATTAACCAATCAAACAATTGATTTAGCGATGAACCGGTGATTGAATGAACCAATCAACCAATTGATCTAGCGGTGAACCGGTCATAAAATGAACCAATCAATCAATAGATTATGCGGTGAACCGGTTATTGAATTAACCAATCAATCAATTGATCTAGCGGTGACCCGGTCATTGAATGAACCAATCAACAAATTGATCTATCAGTGAACCGGTTATTTAATAAACCAACCAATCGAATCATCAATCATGTGAACTGGTCTTTGAATGAACCAGCCATTGAATCCAACAAACCAAACAATTATTTAACAAGCTGAACAAAAAACAACAGAATAAGTCAATCAACCAATATAAGATGCAAAATGATAATGAAACCATTCGATCAACAAATTAATGAAACATAGGATATGGCCACGGTAACAGCAAATCAACTAATTGACAAACCATATAATCTGACCATGGAACCAACCTTGCAAGTTTTCAAAGAACCATGTTAAGTAGCCACATTGGCATAAAGCCGGTACATAGAATTAACTCGTCAGTTATATAAGTTACTAGACGAATGGCCCGGGCAACGCCCGGGTTTTACCCGAGTGCGAATATATTTTAAAAACGTTTTAATCTTCATCTAGATCTTCATCTTGTCTACACCTTGTATACATCTTGATTCCTAGGGTTGCCCGGCAACGCCCGGGTTTACATGATTAAATGTATTATTCAAACACATTAAACATGTGCCCGTTGGCTGCCAGCGAGTAAATGTCGGCGCCCGTTGACTCCCGGCGAGCAAGCGACCGCTCCCGTCGGCTGCCGGCGGGCGAGTGGCTTCCCGGCGCATGCGCGCGCCCGTTGACTCCCGGCGAGCAAGCGACAGCTCCCGTCGGCTGCCGGCGTGCGAGTGCCTTCCCGGCGCATGCGCGCGCACAGGGAAGCCACGTGTCGCAGGCCGTCCAATGGGCGCGCCCCGCCATCAGATTCCACCGCGTTCTAGATGAGCTATTTAGAATAATTTGAATATATAGTTTTAATAATTGATTTATATATTTTTTAAAATAGTCTATCGTCATCCTCGTTATTTTTTACCTATGTATTGAAATTTTGGTTTGAATTAGTGAACTACTGCGAATTTGTATACCGGACATACAAACCAACCAACCAACCAACAAACATACAAACATTCATTTTTATATATATAGATAGGATTTCTATCAACTATATATAATTGACGAGTTAATTTTATGAACCGGCTTCGAGTCAATATACCAAATAATTGATCCAACATGCAAATATGTCACCACAAACTAACCGATCAATTGATGAATTATATTGTAGCGTAGAAATCAAGTCCTTGTATAT
This sequence comes from Cordylochernes scorpioides, assembly GCA_030710605.1. Taxonomy (NCBI): domain Eukaryota; kingdom Metazoa; phylum Arthropoda; class Arachnida; order Pseudoscorpiones; family Chernetidae; genus Cordylochernes; species Cordylochernes scorpioides. Next base: position 55,464,986 of record CP092882.1, read on the forward strand.
CTGAAGGTGTGATGGTATTTATTGATGACGTCACGGCGACTAGTCGACAATTATTAACAAATCAACCTAACTCTCTACAGCTAGAAAATATCGAGCAAGTAAGCTAGGCAACTAAATGATGATTTTACAAATGGGAAATTTTAAATCTGTTTCAATTTTTTTCGTTGAATAATTGAATTAAATTGAATAATAAAATATTTCTTCGCCACAATATGATTCAATCCATAAACCAAACAACCAATAAAAACGATCAATCATACAAATTGAGAAAAGAACCAATATTTGATCAATCTAATGAACCAGAAACGTAATCAATTAATAGATCAACCATAGGAAACGATAATGGATGCAATCAATTTATCAACTACACAAATAGAATGTGGAATTAACCAATTAATCAATCGAACAAAGTTATTCATCAACATAAATCGAACAATTCACTTTTCAATTGATAAATTGAGCATAGATTTCATCAATAAATTGAATAGAGAACTAAACAAATCCATAATCAATCAAGAACAATTCACTCTGCATTAAATAAACCAATTGATCAATCGACCAAAGAAGAAATGAATTGATACACGAGCATGATCATCTATATGAATTGTGCACGGAACCAATCAATTGATCGGCCAAAAAAGGTTCATATCACATTTGAACCAGACGTAGAATAAATGAATAGATCTACAGGGCACAATTCACCAACCATATGAATCGGGCTTCACTCCAATTGATTGAATAACTTAACATGGACCTGAATAATATATAAACTGAACGCGAAGCCAATCAATTGAACAACCGAGCACAATTCAACAACCATATGAATCGAGCATGGAATTAATCAATTGAGAGTGGAAGCAATCAATTGATAAATTGAGCATGTCATCAGGCAATTGATCATTTGACCCTGGCAGAAATCAATTAATAATTTGAGAATGGAAGCAATGTTGTTGTTGTTGTCGTGTCCAATGAATAGCCTCAGATCTCTCCACGCATCTCTATCAGAGCAGCAGCAATGTCCACTATCTTGGGTGTGTAGAGCTGCTGCTCTGGGTCCATGTTAATAATGGAAGTAATCAATTGATCATTTGACCATGGAAGCAATCAATTGATCATTTGAGTATGGGAGCAATCAATTGATCATTTGAGTATGGAAGCAATCAATTGATCATTTGAGTATGGAAGGAATCAATTGATCATTTGACCACGGAAGCAATCAATTTATCATTTGAGAATGGAAGCAATCAATTGATCATTTGAGTATGGAAGCAATCAATTGATCATTTGAGTATGGGAGCAATCAATTGATCATTTGAGTATGGGAGCAATCAATTGATCATTTGAGTATAGAAGCAATCAATTGATCATTTGACCATGGAAGCAATCAATTGATCATTTGAGTATGGAAGCAATCAATTGATCATTTGAGTATGGAAGCAATCAATTGATCATTTGAGTATGGAAGCAATCAATTGATAATTTGAGTATGGAAGCAATCAATTGATCATTTGAGTATGGGAGCAATCAATTGATCATTTGAGTATGGAATCAATCAATTGATCATTTGAGTATGGAAGCAATCAATTGATCATTTGAGTATGGAAGCAATCAATTGATCATTTGAGTATGGAAGCAATCAATTGATCATTTGAGTATGGGAGCAATCAATTGATCATTTGACCATGGAAGCAATTAATTGATCATTTGACCATGAAAGCAATCAATTGATCATTTGACCATGGGAGCAATCAATTGATCATTTGAGTATGGAAGCAATCAATTGATCATTTGAGTATGGAAGCAATCAATTGATCATTTGAGTATGGAAGCAATCAATTGATCATTTGAGTATGGAAGCAATCAATTGATCATTTGAGTATGGAAGCAATCAATTGATCATTTGAGTATGGGAGCAATCAATTGTTCATTTGACCATGGAAGCAATCAATTGATCATTTTACTATGGAAGCAATCAATTGATAATTTGACTATGGAAGCAATCAATTGATCATTTGACCATGGAAGCAATCAATTGATCATTTGACCATGGAAGCAATCAATTGATCATTTGACCATGGAAGCAATCAATTGATCATTTGAGCGTGAAGTAATCAATTGATAATTTTAGCAATCAATGGAAGCAATCAATTGACGTGAAATAAGCAATTGATCAATTGAGGAAGGTTCATAAACTATATGAACCGAGAACAAAACCAATCAGTACAATAACAGAAAACAGTTTATTAGGCATATGATCCGAGCATGGAACCAATAGTGAGGCGACTAATGAAGCCATTACAAACCAAGAAGAAAGCAATCATAACCCGAACGTCTAACTATAAAAATATATAATAAATGAATAAACCCATTCAGCCCTTGGACTTAATACAAAATCTTCCATTAGTTGACTAGGTAAGTAATCATGAATTAAATATGTGCTAAATAATTCACGTATGAAATAACGATCTAGTTAAGTGAGGTAGGAAGGAGATTGAAATTGATTTATCCCAATTCCAATATATAATTATACTAGCGGATGTGTACCCGGCTTCGCCCGGGTTTTATCCGAGTGAAAGTTTGCCTAACGAATATTATTGATAATAATATTCGTTACATTATATATTTATATAATATATAAAATATATTTTTCGAGCAAACATATCAACTCTCTCTACTGAATATATTTTTAAAAGATAAATATAAATAAAAATATCTAGAGATATACTACATGATCTTAGACAAAAGGCCGAGAAACGATATTTTATATATAGAGATGACCTGGCTTCGTGTGTCTTCTGCTCGAGTTAATGCTTCGCTGGTAGAATTTTGTTCCTGCCTACTAAAATTATTATCTGGCTTCGCCCGTGGTCTGCTTAAGTGAATATTCCCCTAAAGAATTTTGTTTATGTCAATCAAGCATGATACAGCAATATTGTCATCATCATTTCTGACTAAAAAATTATTGTTGGTCAGTACCTGGTTAATTATAATTTTTCTTGTTAAAAGTACGACAAAAACTCTTCCAGATTTAACTCTCTGTCATGTTCAAATTTCAGCGAAATTAGTTACATATTAAGGGCGTGCATAGCCGACAAACATATATATGTAATATTGTTGCAAATGTTATCCTGCCGACGTATGGATAAACTGGCAGTCGTGTACGTGAGGCGAGTGTTAATGTTCTTCCCACACGCGGACAACAAGAAGCAGAGGCAGGGCTAGATGTTAGCACCGAGAGTGATCGGGTACAGCCCACGGGACAGAGGTAGAGGTCATGATACAAACTTGGATGCTTATCCCCGAGACATGGAGAGACAGCCTGTAGTGAACTCCAGAGAAACACACTCTCGAACCATCTGCTGACCTCCTGCCAAAACCTGTCCTGTTTACAGGGGGGTCGTCCCTCGGGACCCCACATGGGCTGGGCGTTGGCTTTTTTTCCTCCCCTCTGTCCCTGCCACCAGCTGACCGAACACGCTTTGGATCTTTATTTTGACGTCAAAATTTTTAGTGTTACATACAAATAGGGGTTTGCAGGTATTATCAATAAAGATATAGCATATATACAAAATATGGGGGTGGCAGCAAACAAAACGGTGTACATTCCAAAAGAAGGGCAGGATCCTTTAAGGCATCGGCTCTAACTAATTGGAAGATATGTGACATATGTTGTTTATGTTGTTTTTTGTGCCTCTTTGATAGTATATCAGAATTTAATTCGGATCCTATCATACGCTGGAAATACGCTTCGGATAAGCGAGGTGATGTCATCGGCGTACGTGCGAGCATTCCTACAGCAGAGCAGCTGTTTCAGGGAACGCAAGAAGTGAAATCGTGGCAATGATGAAGAAAGCACCTATAGCGCTGAAACATTCCTTTACTCCGTTGAGTATTTGGAAGGTATTACGTCTCTTGTATTACTCGGACAGCGGCGCTGGTGTAAATGAGGAAGAATTACCAGCGGCCGCGGGATCAGAAGATAAACCATGAAGGATGGACGCCAGGAAGCTGCGATTTAGGACAGCGAAGACAGACTCCAGATCTGTTTCAACTAGTCAGCGATGAGCTGTTACTTGAGATGGTGACAACCTCAGTCACAAGCACAATGTTCCAGAAGTATCACCTGCCCGGAACGGCGTATGACTATCACTCCAGTACTAGGCGAAGATGATGAGATCCCAGTCGCTCGATAATAAGGCTTATCAAGTTAATAGTAGTCTGCTGATTACAGAGAAATGCCAATAGGCCACACAATACTAGTACACCTTGAACATCGAGCGTCGTGATGAAGAGTGTTTCACCATGATGGAGGCAGGGCCTTGCAGAGTTGTAACGTATCGAAAACCCGCTGAAATATCTCTTCAAAAGACATCCTTAATTCGCAGGGAAAATTTCTACGCCATGGTGATCTCTCGAGCGGTAAGCGATGGATATCGGAAACTTTTTTCTTCAGTGGAGATATAGGAGCGATGCAGGGATAAAGCACATGTGCTCGTGGTCAGGGGGGGGGGGGGATGCCTTCTTTATTTTTAATATATTAATATAGCAAGATATATTCACAAACACGTTTTTGAAGTATTAAAATAATAAAAGTTGTTTACAGATGATAAAAAATAATTATTTAAGAATGCTCTTTAAAGGAGTCCTTTCGCCTAAGAATAAAATATTCGAGAGGCATAAATGATTTAGAATGTTACAGAGAATGCTCCAATTTTAAAAGAACGAATTTGTTACGCGTGTAGCTCGCGATTCGATTGATGTTTTATTTATTCTAAAGAACAAGTATTGATTTATATTTCATGAAAAAACGATTTTTAAATATTCGAAATGCCTGAATAGTAAGCGATTTTGTACAAGGTTGTTTTCGGACATTCTGAGAAGAAATACTCATTTATCCGAATAATTAAAATTATGAATGAAAAGAATATTGATATTTCTAAGTGCACATTCAATCATATAATAAGGAAAAAAATGATATCTATGAAATTAAGCGAAAAGGTTTTCTGAAAAGTGCTTAAAGAGAAAAACCTCTTCAACTCTAATCTAAAGAATGATGAAGGAAATGGTTGTTAGAGAGAATTCACCTTCTTAAAGAAACGTGTCCACAAAAACCAACGTATCAATTTCTAACATTAACCATATTTCCAAGAAAAATCGGCTCAAAATACGTAAAAAAGCTAAAATTCCTATTCTCAAGCCGCGCCATATTGAGGAACGCAAGACCTGCAGAAGGACCCTTTACTGAAGTACCTGACAGGTGGAAAATAGAAGAATGTTACACTGGTCGAGGCATGGTTTCTTCCCATGATAGCAACCAACCTGTGTCATTTACTACGCTAACTCTTAAATAAACACCATTCAGATCAGTTTCAAGCAATGCAAGAAAGGTTTCTCAAAGGGTTTCATGATCGTTTCAGGTTTCTGCTACAATGGGAATTTTTTTTATAAAGAGGATGGACCCAAATGTCAATATAAATTCGCAAATCTACCAAAGACTTGTCTTAGATCCATTTTTCGACAATGAGGTCCCGTTTTTTGTATCCAAGTGACTTAAGATCTGTGTGGCTGCACCAGGATAAAGCCACGAGTCATACATCAAGTTCAGCACGTCAATACCTGAACGAAAAAAGGGTTTAACCGGCATTTCGTACATCCCTTTCAAGCACATCCCTACTATATCCCCAGACTTGGCCTCTATGGATTTTTGTGTTTAGGCTTGCTGAAAACGGCTCTTAGATCTAGGAACCCGAAGGCGCTAGTTGATCTCTGAAAGGTCGCTAAGGACTGTTGGGATGGTCTTGATCAAAATATTCTAAGAGGATGCCTTATTTCCTGGAGACATCGATACAGGGCTGTTGCTAGCCGTCAAGGTTTACACATATAAAACAAAAGGTTTTCAAACAATTATAAATAATTTTAATAAAACACTAAGATCGTTCTTTTAAAAATGGAACAACCTCTGTATATACAGATCAGACACATTATCTCTTGCTTTTTCATTGAAGAAAAATATTGATTCTAATAATGGTAATATTTCTCAATTCAGTGAGATCAGCTAGAGTGACTAATGAGGCCAGGCATGTAACATGCCTGGGAGATATATATTAGGTGAAGAGAGCGAGGGTGTCTCAATTGGTTAATAACACAGGCGGCATGGGTCGTCTGGGTTGACATTTTCTGACGAACGGTCGGCGATAGTTATGTATTATCCGAGAGGAAAAAAAATTCCATTTTTCGGTCGTATTCCAGTTTGGTGCAGTGATGGAGTACTGGCTATACTCCACATAGTAAAATTGATTAAGATCCTTGTTACTGGACTTGTAGAGGTGACGGTAGAGTTATGTAGGTAGACTTTGGCAGCTAGGTGTTTTAGGAAAAACGAGTAGTTGTAAAAATGTCTGGATAAAATTTTTGAGGAGTTATAATACGCGAGAATCCGAGTAAAATATTTCAGAAAGTAAAATATTTGGAGAAATTTTTAATTACGCAGTAGATTAGGGCGTTGTATATTTGTATGGTGGGTACTATACAATGTACATTTTCAGCAGAATACATATGTTTATTAACGTATATAGTCTTTGTGTCCTTGTTAAATGTTAAGTCTATTTTTTGATTAAGTATACAAAAAGGATAACATTTGTAACAAATAAATTTATTGGCAATGTGCTTATTTTCAATAATATTGTAACAAAGTATTTATTAATTTTATTATTTTTATTAACAGAGTGGTCATTTTTATGTTTATATTTTTCTACTCTGTAAATTTCCCTCGTGGCTTTTGTTTATCACTCATAGTTTGTTCTTGCCTGAAATAAATTGTTGTCTCATTTCGAAGTTGGTCTTTCCAAATTTTCCACGTGGCAATATTATCAAATAGTATCCTCTACAGACCTTAATGCAATTATATTATTGAAAAGAAACACATTACCAGTAAATTTATTTGTTACAAATATTATAGATAGAGATGGCAATTGAATTTATAAATTTAAATTACAAATAAGAATATTATATCTGAGGTTTCATTTGGGCCTGAGATATATGTGCGGGTTTCTTGTTTTGGGATTTTGGAATGTTTTAACAAGCAATAAATCACCTATTTCTAAGTTTTCCTCTGCTCTGGTAGTCGTATTTTTTAATTTATAATTTCGTGTTTATCGTTTGTATGTAGACTTGTTTCTTATCGACGATATATATTGTGTCATATAGATTGATATAGATACTCAAATATTCGGGTTACATTATACCATAAGGTGAGTTGACAGCCTGTAATTGAATGGAGGATTTTGCTACAAGTTTTAGGTAAATAGTTTAACAAGTTGAGTCCAGGATATTTTGAGGTGTATAAGTATAATCTCAATCTACCTGTAAGAGTAGCATTTTAAGTTTTATCAATGACTTTTTGCCTGAGTGTTATTTATGCTTTCTAGCAAGGGTTGCATTGCCTTGAGCAAAAAGCAAGGGCTTGATTTGATAAGAAGCGTTTTAGAAAGCCAGGGTGTGATACTTGGCTAGCTGCTTGTATATGTCAGAGTAATAGTATATTTGAAGGAATATGCCCTAGCGTATTGGGATAGGTGATCTACTATTACGTGGAGGATTGTTTCAGAATATCCAACTTCATTATATATGTCTATGGATTAATATATATATATACTAGCCGAATGACCCGGGCAACGCCCGGGTTTTACCCGATTAAATGCTATTATTCAAATACTATTCGTTACAATTATAAATTGGCGCCGTGGATGTTATTCTTGTATAATATATAAAGTAGTTTTAAAAATTGTAAAAAAAAAAAAAAAAATGCATCGGCCGGGAATCGAACCCGGGCCGTCCGCGTGGCAGGCGAGCATTCTCGCCACTGAACAACCGATGCTTATAATAAGTAGCCATATTTGAGTATTTATTCCATTCACAAAAGTAAACGGTGACAGAATTAAGAATTGATTGATGACTCTGATACTTGTATATTTTAATATATATATATTATATAATCTAAAATACAAATATATATATATATTTTTAAAACATATATTTTATTTTTTCATTCATTGACTGTTCTGCATTTTTGACCATATATTCAAAAAAAATATCACTTTTAATTATTGTTGTTGTAAATATGTATATTTAACCCTACCTATCTTTTATCCACGATTATAGAATTCATTATATAAATTCTATATTCCTGTGATATAAATAATTTTATGTATATTTCTACTTCAAGAGATTCAAAATAAAAATCTGCTTGAAAGGTAAATAATTATTTTTATTTTTCCACGACTGCACCTCTTTTCAACAATCACACACAAAAAAATTCTAATCTATAACATATATATATTTTTTTAAGTGGCAGGGGTCGGCAAACCTTTGAGTCAGAAGAGTTAAAAATTACAATTTACAAAATTTCAAAGTTTTTAAAGAGCCACATTTTTTTTTTCTTGCCAACAATAAATAGCACTCGCATGAACAATATTTACGTATGGAAATATATAGAGAGCCGCAGCTTTACATCCGCATGTGGCTCGCGAGCCGCAGTTTTCCGACCCCTGGTCTATGGTACCGTAGTTTGGTCCTTTCGGTTTGTTATCTAATTGGAGAGGTGGGCAAGATTTTACATGTTCTTCTAAAGATTTAAATATTATTATCTAATAGTACTGAGTGGTATTGAATCTTGTCATTTGATACATTCCATGGTGGTTATACCCAGTACTAGACTACTGACACAGATTCGTCTGGGAAATTGCCAAGTGAATGTTTGTTTTTTTGTTTCAATACGGTATCACCCACATTTTTTTATTATATTTCCACGTGGAAAATTATGGGAAGACAAACTTCAGTATGACACAGCAATCTATTGAAGGCAAGAACAAACTATGAATGATAAACAAAAGATAAGTAATAGAGGGAAGTTAATAGAGTAGTAAAATATAAACATAAAAAAATAATACTCTGCAAATAAAATAATAAATACATTGTTACAATTATTGTCAATGATGATATATAGTATCAGTTATTATACATATTATTATAACAATAAATAAATTATTGTTATAACATATGGTGATAAATATCAATACTTTCATGAAAATACAACAGGATTGGGTAATAAAATAAACCCCTTTAAACATTCATTCGAAAGGTAGAATTATCTGAAATGTCAACAATGATTAAAAAAAATGGCCTCCGATGATATGTTGTTTCTTGCCTTATTTATACATTCATTATAGATTTTCTGTCAATATTGTCACAGCCGGACTCGTGTAAATATTTTCATTAATAAATTTAACTTATTAAACAAATCAAAATTGATTTGGTTATTCTTTGTTAACATTGTGTAGCCACGCGCCGGTGTTCTTCATTCTTTTTGTAACCTTACCAAAATAAAGCGTTAGCTTTTTAATGAGAACTCGTTCTGGTTTATTCTACAGTACAATGGAAACCGCTGAACAAAAACCATCTACATCTCCAGGTGTAACAATAAACCCGTGTAGAAAGGTTTATAATACCCGAACACGTGAGATAATATAAAAATAAATCAAGAAACATCCTCGGAAGCCGTTTTTTATTATTATTTCAAGGTTATCCCAAAAGTTCGTTAACACTCGCAAAAAAAATTGAAATACCAATATTATTCGCCATTATATTATTCGCCGTTATGTATAATGTCTTTGTATTATGTATAAAGTAATTGTATTATGTATTCGCCGTAATAATATTATTCGCCAATTAATAGGAAAAACAACGTTTTAAGAAAAACACGAACTTTTGGGACAACCTTATATACATATAATCATGTAGTGTAAAATAATAATACTTACTAAAATATTGATTAAATTGACGAGGTTTGAGCACGCTTACTTCTAATTACGGGATAGAAATAGTTACGCTTCTTTTGCTTTGGAAATGATATAAGCAAATTAGTTAATTATGGGACTGATTTGCATATTACGAGCTAGAAACTAGGACAGTGGCCTTTTCTCTCAAAATATTTTTTATAATGTTTTAAAATTTCATTTGAATAGGTAAAATATTGTGATAACGTATGCAGAAAAAATATTTAAGCAAATTCTCACGAATATTTTTTTCTTTATTTAAATGTAAGTTTTTGTTTAGTAGTATGTATTGTAATGTTCCGGTGTGTAATTATTATATTTGGTTCTGTTAAAACCAAAGAAGGTATATCCTTACCACGAGTACATGGGCTTTTTAGATGGCAGAACGTCATATGGTAGTGTGTAACCCGACCTTGTTTATAGATGTATGTTTATTTGTGGGTCTATGTGTATAGGGATGGGAATCGAATCCACATTGTTCCGCTTACCGGGCTGATGCCATGTCCACTAAGCTACCCTGGACATTGTGGGTGTATGTGGTTGGTTGTTAATTATGGTTAAAGTTTAAAATATCCACAGAATATTGATTACAAGATAGGAAGTCGTATTAGTAAGTTCAGAGTCTTATATCTTACCTAAAAGGTCGCCCAGTAGGGTTATTAATGGATTTGTTTCCACTGTAAAAAGCATAGTAGTCAGAGTAGATGTTCAATTTTGCGCTAGTTAGGTAGTTGCTGTTTTATTCACAATTTCTATGATGATACACGCTTGAGCTACGATATTGAATAATACAAAAACTTTTGAGTTTCCTCAGTTACTGGCTGCAATTTTGTACTGGATTAAATTTTCCATTCATATCTAACTGATTTAAGAACCCTGCAATTCCATGCATGCAAAAATCGCAATAAATATGGAAAAGTATTCTTTCTTCAAAATTATAAGCTATTATTTTCCGGAATTTTCTGTTATTGAACATTTTGATATTTCATCTCGATCAATTCCATTTTTTTAACTATGATCGTTTCAAGATTCATCTTGAAATATTATTTAATATTTGTCATTATTATGCTCAATAATTTCTTTTTGGTTTGTTCAATTATCTGTTCGGTTCAATTTTCGTTATTGAAGTTCAATAGTACGGTATTAGAGCCTCAATATTGTATTAATGTTTGAATTGATATTTCTCTTTTGATTCCTTTCAAATATTTCATCATCAAAATGTTCAGTATTTGCATATTGTCCAGAGTAGATCATATATTCCTCCTATTATGATGCCTTAGCGCGCCATCTGTTATGCAAATTCGAAGATATTATAGACGCGTATTATTATTTTAAAAATAAAAAAACTTTCATTGCAGTGAGGGCAGTAGAATTTTTTATTTTTAAAGGAATCATACGTGTCTACAATAGTTTCGAATTAATCTCATTATACATTTCAATATTTTATCCACATTGGATCATATATTCCGTTCATGGTTGTTTCAATATTCCGTCCCAAAGTGGATCATATATAACGTTCATGGTTGTTACAATATTTCGTCCAAAGTGGATCATATATTCCCTTCGTGGTTGTTTCAATATTCCGTCCAAAGTGGATCATATATTCCCATCATGGTTGTTTCAATATTCCGTCCTAAGTGGATCATATATTCCCATCATTATTGTTTCAATATTCCGTCCAAAGTGGATCATATATTACGTTCATGGTTGTTTCAATATTTCGTCCAAAGTGGATCATATATTCCCTTCATGATTGTTTCAATATTCCGTCCAAAGTGGATCATATATTCCCATCATGATTGTTTCAATATTCCGTCCAAAGTTGATCATATATTCCGATCATGATTGTTTCAATATTCCGTCCAAAGTGGTGCATATATTAGGTTCATGGTTGTTTCAATATTCCGTCCAAAGGGGAACATATATTTCCATCATGATTGTTTCAATATTCCGTCCAAAGTGGATCATATATTCCATCATGTTTGTTTCAATATTCCGTCCAAAGTGGATCATATATTCCATCATGGTTGTTTCAATATTCCGTCCAAAGTTGATCATATATTCCGATCATGATTGTTTCAATATTCCGTCCAAAGTGGTGCATATATTAGGTTCATGGTTGTTTCAATATTCCGTCCAAAGGGGAACATATATTTCCATCATGGTTGTTTCAATATTCCGTCCAAAGTGGATCATATATTCCCATCATGATTGTTTCAATATTCCGTCCAAAGTGGATCATATATTCCATCATGGTTGTTTCAATATTCCGTCCAAAGTGGATCATATATTCCCATCATGGTTGTTTCAATATTCCGTCCAAAGTGGATCATATATTCCCATCATGGTTGTTTCAATATTCCGTCCAAAGTGGATCATATATTCCCATCATGTTTGTTCCAATATTCCGTCCAAAGTGGATCATATATTCTCATAATGATTGTTTCAATATTTCCTCCAAAGTGGATCATATATTCCCTTCATGGTTGTTCCAATATTCCGTCCAAAGTGGATCATATATTCCCATCATGGTTGTTTCAATATTCCGTCCAAAGTGGATCATATATTCCGTTCATGGTTGTTTCAATATTCCTTTTAAAGTGGATCATATATTCCGTTCATGGTTGTTTCAATATTCCTATCATGATTGTGTCAATATTCCGTCCAAAGTGGATCATATACTTCCATTATGATTGCTTTAATATTCCGTCTAAACTGGATTATATATTTCTTTCATGGTTTCAATATTCCGTCCAATATGGATCATATATTCCGTTCAAGATTGTTTCAATATTCCGTCCAAAGTGAAACATATATTCCGTTCAAGTTTGTTTCAATATTTCGTCGAAATTGGATCATATATTACCTTCATGGTTGTTTCAATATTCCGCCCAGAGTGGACAATATATTCCCATCTTGATTGTTTCAATATTCCGTCCAAACTGGATTATATATTCCCATCATGATTGTTTCAATATTCCGTCCAAACTGGATTATATATTCCCATCATGATTGTTTCAATATTCCGTCCAAAGTGGATCATATATTCCCATCATGATTGTTTCAATATTCCGTCCAAACTGGATTATATATTCCCATCATGATTGTTTCAATATTCCGTCCAAAGTGGATAATATATTCCCATCATGATTGTTTCAATATTCCGTCCAAACTGGATTATATATTCCCATCATGGTTGTTTCAATATATCGTCCAATATGGATCATACATTCCGTTCAAGGTTGTTTCAATATTCCGTCCAAAGTGGAACATAAATTCCCATCATGATTGTTTCAATATTCCGTCCAAAGTGGAACATAAATTCCCATCATGAAAGTTTCAATATTCCGTCCAAAGTGGAACATAAATTCCCATCATGATTGTTTCAATATTCCGTCCAAAGTGGAACATAAATTCCCATCATGATTGTTTCAATATTACGTCCAAAGTGGATCAAATATTCCGTTCATGGTTGTTTCAATATTCCTTCTAAAGTGGATCATATATTCCGTTCATGGTTGTTTCAATATTCCCATCATGATTGTTTCAATATTCCGTCCAAAGTGGATCATATATTACGTTCATGATTGTTTCAATATTCCGTCCAAAGTGGATCATATATTCCCATCATGATTGTTTCAATATTCCATCCAAACTGGATTATATATTCCCATCATGGTTTTTTCAATATTTCGTCAAAAGTGGATCATATATTCCCATCATGATTGTTTCAATAATTCGTCCAAAGTGGATCATACATTCCGTTCAAGGTTGTTTCAATATTCCGTCCAAAGTGGAACATAAATTCCCATCATGATTGTTTCAATATTCCGTCCAATATGGATCATCTATTCCGTTCAAGGTTGTTTCAATATTTCGTCCAAATCGGATCATATAATCCCTTCATGGTTGTTTCACTATTCCGTCCAAAGTGGATTCTATATTCCCATCATGATTGTTTCAATATTCCGTCCAAAGTGGATCATATATTCCCATCATAATTGTTTCAATATTCCGTCCAAAGTGGATCATATATTCCCATAATAATTGTTTCAATATTCCGTCCAAAGTGGATAATATAATCCCTTCATGGTTGTTTCAATATTCCGCCCGAAGTGGATCTTATATTCTCATCATGATTGTTTTAATATTTCGTCCAAAGTGGATAATATATTCCCTTCATAGTTGTTCCAATATTCCGTCCAAAGTGGATCATATATTCCCATCATGGTTGTTTCAATATTCCGTCCAAAGTGGATCATATATTTTCCTTCATGAATGTTTCAATATTACGTCCAAAGTGGATCATATATTCCCATCATGATTGTTTCAATATTCCGTCCAAGGTGGATCATATATTCCCATCATGGGTTTTTTCAATATTCCGTCCAAAGTGGATCATATACTCCCATCATGATTGTTTCAATATTCCGTCCAAACTGGATTATACATTACCTTCATGGGTGTTTCAATATTCCGTCCAATATGGATCATCTATTCCGTTCAAAGTTGTTTCAATATTTCGTCCAAATTGGATTATATATTCCCATCATCGTTTTTCAATATTTCGTCCAAATGGATCATATATTCCCATCATGGTTGTTCCAATATTCCGTCCAAAGTGAATCATATATTCCCATCATGATTGATTGAATATTCCGTCTGGGGTGGATCATATATTCTGTTCATGGTTGTTTCAATATTAGTCCAAAGTGGAACATATATTCCCATCATTATTGTTTCAATATTTAGTCCAAAGTGAATCATATATTCACATTGAGGTTTTACCAATATTCTGGCGAATGTGAATCATATATACCCATCATGGTTTTTTCAATATTCCGTCCAAAGTGGATCATATATTCCCATTATGGTTGTTTCAATATTCCGTCCAAAGTGGATCATATATTCCCATCATGGTTGTTTCAATATTCCGTCCAAAGTGAATCATATATTCCCATCATGATTGTTTCAATATTCCGTCCAAAGTGGATCATATATTCCCATCATCGTTTTTCAATATTTCGTCCAAATGGATCATATATTCCCATCATGGTTGTTCCAATATTCCGTCCAAAGTGAATCATATATTCCCATCATGATTGATTGAATATTCCGTCTGGGGTGGATCATATATTCTGTTCATGGTTGTTTCAATATTAGTCCAAAGTGGAACATATATTCCCATCATTATTGTTTCAATATTTAGTCCAAAGTGAATCATATATTCACATTGAGGTTTTACCAATATTCTGGCGAATGTGAATCATATATTCCCATCATGGTTTTTTCAATATTCCGTCCAAAGAGGATCATATATTCCCATTATGGTGGTTTCAATATTCCGTCCAAATTGGATCATATATTCCCATCATGATTGTTTCAATATCCCGTCCAAAGTGGATCATATATTCCGTTTATGGTTGTTTCAATATTCCATCTAAAGTGGATCATACATTCCCTTCATGATTGTTTCAATATTCCGTCCAAAGTGGATCATATATTCTCATCATGATTGTTCCAAAATTTCGTCTAAAGTGGATCATATATTCCCATCATGATTGTTTCAATATTTCGTCCAAAGTGGATCATATATTCCCATCATGGTTGTTTCAATATTTCGTCAAAAGTGGATCATATATTCTCATCATGGTTTTTTCAATATTTCATCCAAATTGGATCATATATTCCCATCATGATTGTTTCAATATTTCGTCCAAAGTGGATCATATATTCCCATCATGGTTGTCCTAATATTCCGTCCAAAGTGGATCATAAATTCCCATCATGGTTGTTTCAATATTTCGTCCAAAGTGGATCATATATTTCCATCATGATTGTTTCAATATTTCGTCCAAAGTGGATCATATATTCCCATCATGGTTGTTTCAATATTTCGTCCAATATGGATCATATATTCCCATCACGGTTGTCCTAATATTCCGTCCAAAGTGGATCATATATTCTCATCATGGTGTTTTCAATATTTCATCCAAATTGGATCATATATTCCCATCATGATTGTTTCAATATTTCGTCCAAAGTGGATCATACATTCCGTTCAAGGTTGTTTCAATATTCCGTCCAAAGTGGAACATAAATTCCCATCATGATTGTTTCAATATTCCGTCCAATATGGATCATCTATTCCGTTCAAGATTGTTTCAATATTTCGTCCAAATCGGATCATATAATCCCTTCATGGTTGTTTCACTATTCCGTCCAAAGTGGATCATATATTCCCTTCATGAATGTTTCAATATTACGTCCAAAGTGGATCATATATTCCCATCATGATTGTTTCAATATTCCGTCCAAGGTGGATCATATATTCCCATCATGGTTTTTTCAATATTCCGTCCAAAGTGGATCATATACTCCCATCATGATTGTTTCAATATTCCGTCCAAACTGGATTATACATTACCTTCATGGGTGTTTCAATATTCCGTCCAATATGGATCATCTATTCCGTTCAAGGTTGTCTCAATATTTCGTCCAAATTGGATTATATATTCCCTTCATGGTTGTTTCAATATTCCGTCCAGAGTGGATCATATATTCCGTTCATGGTTTTTCAATATTTCGTCCAAATGGATCATATATTCCCATCATGGTTGTTCCTATATTCCGTCCAAAGTGGATCATATATTCCCATCATGGTTGTTCCTATATTCCGTCGAAAGTGGATCATATATTCCCATCATGGTTGTTTCAATATTCCGTCCAAAGTGAATCATATATTCCCATCATGATTGATTGAATATTCCGTCTGGGGTGGATCATATATTTTGTTCATGGTTGTTTCAATATTAGTCCAAAGTGGAACATGTATTCCCATCATTATTGTTTCAATATTTAGTCCAAAGTGAATCATATAGTCATATTGAGGTTTTACCAATATTCTGGCGAATGTGAATCATATATTCCCATCATGGTTTTTTCAATATTCCGTCCAAAGTGGATCATATATTCCCATCATGATTGTTTCAATATTTCGTCCAAAGTGGATCATATATTCCGTTTATGGTTGTTTCAATAATCAATCTAAAGTGGATCATATATTCCCTTCATGATTTTTTCAATATTCCGTCCAAAGTGGATCATATATTCCCATCATGATTGTTCCAAAATTTCGTCTAAAGTGGATCATATATTCCCATCATGATTGTTTCAATATTTCGTCCAAAGTGGATCATATATTCCCATCATGGTTTTCTCAATATTTCGTCCAAAGTGGATCATATATTCCCATCATGATTGTTTCAATATTTCGTCAAAAGTGGATCATATATTCTCATCATGGTTGTTTCAATATTTCATCCAAATTTGATCATATATTCCCATCATGATTGTTTCAATATTTCGTCCAAAGTGGATCATGTATTCCCATCATGGTTGTTCCAATATTCCGTCCAAAGTGGATCATTTATTCCCATCATGGTTGTTTCAATATTCCGTCCAAAGTGGATCATATATTCCCATCATGGGTTTTTCAATATTCCGTCCAAAGTGGATCATATATTCCCATCATGGTTGTTTCAATATTCCGTCCAAAGTGGAAAATATATACCGTTCATGGTTGTTCCAATTTTCCGTCCAAAGTGGAAAATATATTCCCTTAATGGTTGTTTCAATATTCCGTCCAAAGTGGATCATATATTCCGTTCATGGTTGTTCAAATATTCCGTCCAAAGTGGATCATATATTCCCATCATGGTTGTTTCAATATTTCGTCCAAAGTGGATCATATATTCCCTTCATGATTGTTTCAATATTCCGTCCAAAGTGGATCATATATTCCCATCATGATTGTTTCAATATTCCGTCCAAAGTTGATCATATATTCCGATCATGATTGTTTCAATATTCCGTCCAAAGTGGTGCAAATATTAGGTTCATGGTTGTTTCAATATTCCGTCCAAAGGGGAACATATATTTCCATCATGGTTGTTTCAATATTCCGTCCAAAGTGGATCATATATTCCATCATGTTTGTTTCAATATTCCGTCCAAAGTGGATCATATATTCCATCATGGTTGTTTCAATATTCCGTCCAAAGTTGATCATATATTCCGATCATGATTGTTTCAATATTCCGTCCAAAGTGGTGCATATATTAGGTTCATGGTTGTTTCAATATTCCGTCCAAAGGGGAACATATATTTCCATCATGGTTGTTTCAATATTCCGTCCAAAGTGGATCATATATTCCCATCATGATTGTTTCAATATTCCGTCCAAAGTGGATCATATATTCCATCATGGTTGTTTCAATATTCCCTCCAAAGTGGATCATATATTCCCATCATGGTTGTTTCAATATTCCGTCCAAAGTGGATCATATATTCCCATCATGGTTGTTTCAATATTCCGTCCAAAGTGGATCATATATTCCCATCATATTTGTTCCAATATTCCGTCCAAAGTGGATCATATATTCTCATAATGATTGTTTCAATATTTCCTCCAAAGTGGATCATATATTCCCTTCATGGTTGTTCCAATATTCCGTCCAAAGTGGATCATATATTCCCATCATGGTTGTTTCAATATTCCGTCCAAAGTGGATCATATATTCCGTTCATGGTTGTTTCAATATTTCTTTTAAAGTGGATCATATATTCCGTTCATGGTTGTTTCAATATTCCTATCATGATTGTGTCAATATTCCCTCCAAAGTGGATCATATACTTCCATTATGATTGCTTTAATATTCCGTCTAAACTGGATTATATATTTCTTTCATGGTTTCAATATTCCGTCCAATATGGATCATATATTCCGTTCAAGATTGTTTCAATATTCCGTCCAAAGTGAAAGATATATTCCGTTCAAGTTTGTTTCAATATTTCGTCGAAATTGGATCATATATTACCTTCATGGTTGTTTCAATATTCCGTCCAGAGGGGACAATATATTTCCATCTTGATTGTTTCAATATTCCGTCCAAAGTGGTTCATATATTCCCATCATGATTGTTTCAATATTCCGTCCAAAGTGGATCATATATTCCCATCATGATTGTTTCAATATTCCGTCCAAACTGGATTATATATTCCCATCATGATTGTTTCAATATTCCGTCCAAACTGGATTATATATTCCCTTCATGATTGTTTCAATATTCCGTCCAAAGTGGATCATATATTCCCACCATGATTGTTTCAATATTCCGTCCAAACTGGATTATATATTCCCATCATGATTGTTTCAATATTTCGTCCAAAGTGGATCATATATTCCCTTCATGATTGTTTCAATATTCCGTCCAAAGTGGATCATATATTCCCATCATGATTGTTTCAATATTCCGTCCAAAGTTGATCATATATTCCGATCATGATTGTTTCAATATTCCGTTCAAAGTGGTGCATATATTAGGTTCATGGTTGTTTCAATATTCCGTCCAAAGGGGAACATATATTTCCATCATGATTGTTTCAATATTCCGTCCAAAGTGGATCATATATTCCATCATGTTTGTTTCAATATTCCGTCCAAAGTGGATCATATATTCCATCATGGTTGTTTCAATATTCCGTCCAAAGTTGATCATATATTCCGATCATGATTGTTTCAATATTCCGTCCAAAGTGGTGCATATATTAGGTTCATGGTTGTTTCAATATTCCGTCCAAAGGGGAACATATATTTCCATCATGGTTGTTTCAATATTCCGTCCAAAGTGGATCATATATTCCCATCATGATTGTTTCAATATTCCGTCCAAAGTGGATCATATATTCCATCATGGTTGTTTCAATATTCCGTCCAAAGTGGATCATATATTCCCATCATGGTTGTTTCAATATTCCGTCCAAAGTGGATCATATATTCCCATCATGGTTGTTTCAATATTCCGTCCAAAGTGGATCATATATTCCCATCATGTTTGTTCCAATATTCCGTCCAAAGTGGATCATATATTCTCATAATGATTGTTTCAATATTTCCTCCAAAGTGGATCATATATTCCCTTCATGGTTGTTCCAATATTCCGTCCAAAGTGGATCATATATTCCCATCATGGTTGTTTCAATATTCTGTCCAAAGTGGATCATATATTCCGTTCATGGTTGTTTCAATATTCCTTTTAAAGTGGATCATATATTCCGTTCATGGTTGTTTCAATATTCCTATCATGATTGTGTCAATATTCCGGCCAAAGTGGATCATATACTTCCATTATGATTGCTTTAATATTCCGTCTAAACTGGATTATATATTTCTTTCATGGTTTCAATATTACGTCCAATATGGATCATATATTCCGTTCAAGATTGTTTCAATATTCCGTCCAAAGTGAAACATATATTCCGTTAAAGTTTGTTTCAATATTTCGTCGAAATTGGATCATATATTACCTTCATGGTTGTTTCAATATTCCGTCCAGAGTGGACAATATATTCCCATCTTGATTGTTTCAATATTCCGTCCAAAGTGGTTCATATATTCCCATCATGATTGTTTCAATATTTAGTCCAAAGTGAATCATATAGTCATATTGAGGTTTTACCAATATTCTGGCGAATGTGAATCATATATTCCCATCATGGTTTTTTCAATATTCCGTCCAAAGTGGATCATATATTCCCATCATGATTGTTTCAATATTTCGTCCAAAGTGGATCATATATTCCGTTTATGGTTGTTTCAATAATCAATCTAAAGTGGATCATATATTCCCTTCATGATTTTTTCAATATTCCGTCCAAAGTGGATCATATATTCCCATCATGATTGTTCCAAAATTTCGTCTAAAGTGGATCATATATTCCCATCATGATTGTTTCAATATTTCGTCCAAAGTGGATCATATATTCCCATCATGGTTTTCTCAATATTTCGTCCAAAGTGGATCATATATTCCCATCATGATTGTTTCAATATTTCGTCAAAAGTGGATCATATATTCTCATCATGGTTGTTTCAATATTTCATCCAAATTTGATCATATATTCCCATCATGATTGTTTCAATATTTCGTCCAAAGTGGATCATATATTCCCATCATGGTTGTTTCAATATTTCTTCCAAAGTGGATCATATATTCCGTTTATGGTTGTTTCAATATTTCGTTCAAAGTGGATCATATATTCCGTTCATGGTTGTTCCAATATTCCGTCCAAAGTGGATCATTTATTCCCATCATGGTTGTTTCAATATTCCGTCCAAAGTGGATCATATATTCCCATCATGGGTTTTTCAATATTCCGTCCAAAGTGGATCATATATTCCCATCATGGTTGTTTCAATATTCCGTCCAAAGTGGAAAATATATACCGTTCATGGTTGTTCCAATTTTCCGTCCAAAGTGGAAAATATATTCCCTTAATGGTTGTTTCAATATTCCGTCCAAAGTGGATCATATATTCCGTTCATGGTTGTTCCAATATTCCGTCCAAAGTGGATCATATATTCCGTTCATGGTTGTTCAAATATTCCGTCCAAAGTGGATCATATATTCCCATCATGGTTGTTTCAATATTTCGTCCAAAGTGGATCATATATTCCCTTCATGATTGTTTCAATATTCCGTCCAAAGTGGATCATATATTCCCATCATGATTGTTTCAATATTCCGTCCAAAGTTGATCATATATTCCGATCATGATTGTTTCAATATTCCGTCCAAAGTGGTGCAAATATTAGGTTCATGGTTGTTTCAATATTCCGTCCAAAGGGGAACATATATTTCCATCATGATTGTTTCAATATTCCGTCCAAAGTGGATCATATATTCCATCATGTTTGTTTCAATATTCCGTCCAAAGTGGATCATATATTCCATCATGGTTGTTTCAATATTCCGTCCAAAGTTGATCATATATTCCGATCATGATTGTTTCAATATTCCGTCCAAAGTGGTGCATATATTAGGTTCCTGGTTGTTTCAATATTCCGTCCAAAGGGGAACATATATTTCCATCATGGTTGTTTCAATATTCCGTCCAAAGTGGATCATATATTCCCATCATGATTGTTTCAATATTCCGTCCAAAGTGGATCATATATTCCATCATGGTTGTTTCAATATTCCCTCCAAAGTGGATCAGATTTTCCCATCATGGTTGTTTCAATATTCCGTCCAAAGTGGATCATATATTCCCATCATGGTTGTTTCAATATTCCGTCCAAAGTGGATCATATATTCCCATCATGTTTGTTCCAATATTCCGTCCAAAGTGGATCATATATTCTCATAATGATTGTTTCAATATTTCCTCCAAAGTGGATCATATATTCCCTTCATGGTTGTTCCAATATTCCGTCCAAAGTGGATCATATATTCCCATCATGGTTGTTTCAATATTCCTTCCAAAGTGGATCATATATTCCCTTCATGGTTGTTTCAATATTCCTTTTAAAGTGGATCATATATTCCGTTCATGGTTGTTTCAATATTCCTATCATGATTGTGTCAATATTCCCTCCAAAGTGGATCATATACTTCCATTATGATTGCTTTAATATTCCGTCTAAACTGGATTATATATTTCTTTCATGGTTTCAATATTCCGTCCAATATGGATCATATATTCCGTTCAAGATTGTTTCAATATTCCGTCCAAAGTGAAAGATATATTCCGTTCAAGTTTGTTTCAATATTTCGTCGAAATTGGATCATATATTACCTTCATGGTTGTTTCAATATTCCGTCCAGAGGGGACAATATATTTCCATCTTGATTGTTTCAATATTCCGTCCAAAGTGGTTCATATATTCCCATCATGATTGTTTCAATATTCCGTCCAAAGTGGATCATATATTCCCATCATGATTGTTTCAATATTCCGTCCAAACTGGATTATATATTCCCTTCATGATTGTTTCAATATTCCGTCCAAAGTGGATCATATATTCCCATCATGATTGTTTCAATATTCCGTCCAAACTGGATTATATATTCCCATCATGATTGTTTCAATATTTCGTCCAAAGTGGATCATATATTCCCTTCATGATTGTTTCAATATTCCGTCCAAAGTGGATCATATATTCCCATCATGATTGTTTCAATATTCCGTCCAAAGTTGATCATATATTCCGATCATGATTGTTTCAATATTCCGTCCAAAGTGGTGCATATATTAGGTTCATGGTTGTTTCAATATTCCGTCCAAAGGGGAACATATATTTCCATCATGATTGTTTCAATATTCCGTCCAAAGTGGATCATATATTCCATCATGGTTGTTTCAATATTTCGTCCAAAGTGGATCATATATTCCCATCATGGTTGTCCTAATATTCCGTCCAAAGTGGATCATAAATTCCCATCATGGTTGTTTCAATATTTCGTCCAAAGTGGATCATATATTTCCATCATGATTGTTTCAATATTTCGTCCAAAGTGGATCATATATTCCCATCATGGTTGTTTCAATATTTCGTCCAATATGGATCATATATTCCCATCATGGTTGTCCTAATATTCCGTCCAAAGTGGATCATATATTCTCATCATGGTGTTTTCAATATTTCATCCAAATTGGATCATATATTCCCATCATGATTGTTTCAATATTTCGTCCAAAGTGGATCATACATTCCGTTCAAGGTTGTTTCAATATTCCGTCCAAAGTGGAACATAAATTCCCATCATGATTGTTTCAATATTCCGTCCAATATGGATCATCTATTCCGTTCAAGATTGTTTCAATATTTCGTCCAAATCGGATCATATAATCCCTTCATGGTTGTTTCACTATTCCGTCCAAAGTGGATCATATATTCCCTTCATGAATGTTTCAATATTACGTCCAAAGTGGATCATATATTCCCATCATGATTGTTTCAATATTCCGTCCAAGGTGGATCATATATTCCCATCATGGTTTTTTCAATATTCCGTCCAAAGTGGATCATATACTCCCATCATGATTGTTTCAATATTCCGTCCAAACTGGATTATACATTACCTTCATGGGTGTTTCAATATTCCGTCCAATATGGATCATCTATTCCGTTCAAGGTTGTCTCAATATTTCGTCCAAATTGGATTATATATTCCCTTCATGGTTGTTTCAATATTCCGTCCAGAGTGGATCATATATTCCGTTCATGGTTTTTCAATATTTCGTCCAAATGGATCATATATTCCCATCATGGTTGTTCCTATATTCCGTCCAAAGTGGATCATATATTCCCATCATGGTTGTTCCTATATTCCGTCGAAAGTGGATCATATATTCCCATCATGGTTGTTTCAATATTCCGTCCAAGGTGAATCATATATTCCCATCATGATTGTTTCAATATTCCGTCCAAAGTGGATCATATATTCCCATCATGGTTTTTCAATATTTCGTCCAAATGGATCATATATTCCCATCATGGTTGTTCCAATATTCCGTCCAAAGTGAATCATATATTCCCATCATGATTGATTGAATATTCCGTCTGGGGTGGATCATATATTCTGTTCATGGTTGTTTCAATATTAGTCCAAAGTGGAACATGTATTCCCATCATTATTGTTTCAATATTTAGTCCAAAGTGAATCATATAGTCATATTGAGGTTTTACCAATATTCTGGCGAATGTGAATCATATATTCCCATCATGGTTTTTTCAATATTCCGTCCAAAGTGGATCATATATTCCCATTATGGTTGTTTCAATATTCCGTCCAAATTGGATCATATATTCCCATCATGATTGTTTCAATATTTCGTCCAAAGTTGATCATATATTCCGTTTATGGTTGTTTCAATAATCAATCTAAAGTGGATCATATATTCCCTTCATGATTGTTTCAATATTCCGTCCAAAGTGGATCATTTATTCCCATCATGATTGTTCCAAAATTTCGTCTAAAGTGGATCATATATTCCCATCATGATTGTTTCAATATTTCGTCCAAAGTGGATCATATATTCCCATCATGGTTTTCTCAATATTTCGTCCAAAGTGGATCATATATTCCCATCATGATTGTTTCAATATTTCGTCAAAAGTGGATCATATATTCTCATCATGGTTGTTTCAATATTTCATCCAAATTGGTTCATATATTCCCATCATGATTGTTTCAATATTTCGTCCAAAGTGGATCATATATTCCCATCATGGTTGTTTCAATATTTCTTCCAAAGTGGATCATATATTCCGTTCATGGTTGTTTCAATATTTCGTTCAAAGTGGATCATATATTCCGTTCATGGTTGTTCCAATATTCCGTCCAAAGTGGATCATTTATTCCCATCATGGTTGTTTCAATATTCCGTCCAAAGTGGATCATATATTCCCATCATGGGTTTTTCAATATTCCGTCCAAAGTGGATCATATATTCCCATCATGGTTGTTTCAATATTCCGTCCAAAGTGGAACATATATTCCGTTCATGGTTGTTCCAATTTTCCGTCCAAAGTGGAAAATATATTCCCTTAATGGTTGTTTCAATATTCCGTCCAAAGTGGATCATATATTCCGTTCATGGTTGTTTCAATTTTCCGTCCAAAGTGGATCATATATTCCGTTCATGGTTGTTCCAATATTCCGTCCAAAGTGGATCATATATTCCGTTCATGGTTGTTCAAATTTTCCGTCCAAAGTGGATCATATATTCCCATCATGGTTGTTCCAATATTCCGTCCAAAGTGGATCATATATTCCGTTTATGGTTGTTTCAATATTCCGTCCAATGTGGATCATATATTCCGTTCATGGTTGTTCCAATTTTCCGTCCAAAGTGGATCATATATTCCGTTCATGGTTGTTTCAATATTCCGTCCAAAGTGGATCACATATTCCCTTGATGGTTGTTTCAATATTCCGTCCAAATTGGATCATATATTCCCTTCATGGTTGTTTCAATATTCCGTCCAAATTGGATCATATATTCCCTTCATGATTGTTTCACTATTGCGTTCAGAGTGGATCATATATTCCCATCATGATTGTTCCAAATTTCCGTCCAAATGGATCATATATTCCCATCATGAATGTTTCAATATTCCGTCCAAAGTTGATCATATAATCCGATCATAAATGTTTTACTATTCCGTCCATATTGAGATTAATATTTATTTAATCATTCTTCAATATTCCCTCAATAGAGAGATGAATCAATTTGTCAACCTTTGATGAATCTTCTTCAGGAGATTGGTTCAATATTTCATGATCTGATCAGTATTCCATCGATGATTGGATGAAACTTTGGAATTGATTGATTCTGTATTGGGTTCATCATTGGTTTCCCTTCTGTGTGAAGGCTCTCTGTGGACGAGCACAAAAGGTGGACCACCCATCTCTTGGAAACTTTATCAGAAAGAGACTCCTTTGTTGCAATCGACGCCTGCTTAGTAACCTTTAAATATAGTACAAGTGTCATTCCAAAGATTTTCACAATAACCTATTTTAATTGAAGCTGTAACTTTTAAAATTTCTGAGTTTCTCAACGTATTCACCCTAAACACCTATGCAGAATTTCAGCCATGAAAACCAATTATCGAAGCACTTACACTACTAGTCATCTTCGGGGATGGAATTTACGGCATTGATAAAAGCTTGCAGTGCTTCATCATCAGTGTTAATTTTATTCCTTTCAACAATAACTTAACTTTTGGAAGTAAATAAAGCATTGTAACATACTTGTTATATTAAATTCACTCTCACATGGACAATACTAAAGAAGTAAAAAGTGTTTGATGGCGTCAATTTTTCTTTGATGGAGACAGAGACAATTTTGTTCACACTTGGTTATCTCGTGTATTCTCAATAAAGGTATATCAAATTACTTTCAGAGTTTTTGTCTGAATCCCGATATACATGCGAAAAGGTACAACTTCCTCAAATTTTGTCGATGAGTGTATTTTTTTATT
This sequence comes from Cordylochernes scorpioides, assembly GCA_030710605.1. NCBI lineage: Eukaryota > Metazoa > Arthropoda > Arachnida > Pseudoscorpiones > Chernetidae > Cordylochernes > Cordylochernes scorpioides. The sequence continues at coordinate 55,491,650 of CP092882.1, forward strand.
TTTTGAGCTATTGTATTAATTATAACTTTTAAAACCTTTTCTTCAATCATTTCATATCTGATATCTTAGGATATATCATTAAAAAAGTATCAAAATTTAGCTTAAACTATTAAATTTTGTTGTTTTAAAATAATTGTTCTATATCTCATAAAAATCCTAATCTCATAATATATTACCTATATCATATAAAATCTTTATATATTGCCACGTGGAAAATTAGGGAAGACAAACTACGGGATGACACAGCAATTTATGTGAAGCAAGAACAAACTATTCTATATACAGTTACGAGCGTCATGCGTTCTTAATAATTTTTCATCTCTGTCACCGTTTGCTTTTTTTTTTTTGGAATGGCGCTCTCCTATTGGTTGGCTACGGTCACGCCACCTTTGCCCCCCCCCCCCCCCCTCATCATGCCCCCCCCCACTCGCTTCTTCGTTTTTGTAACTATTGTGTTGGAGCGGGTCGCTCCTTAAATAAATGCATATATTAGTAATAACTAAATGGAATCCTCCCTTTCTTTTTCCTAGTAAGAGACGCCTACGGAAGCCAACAGTACATAGACAGATAAAGCACATAGGCTATAGTTATTAACTAACATATGCATTTATTTAAGGCGCCAGTTTATAATTGTAACAAATAGTATTTGAATCAAAACATTCAATCGGGTAAAACACGGGCGTTGCCCGGGTCATTTGGCTAGTGAATGATATAAAAACGATAAGCAATGAAGAAAGTTTACATAGTAGCAAAATATAAAGATAAAAATAATACTCTGTTAATAAAATAATAAATACTTTGCTACAATATATTCAATCATGATAAATATTTTTCTTTATTTAAGAAAAATAATTATTTTTTATCCTCTCTAGTTCTTCCAGAGACACAACTCCATTTTGACTAAGGATTCTTGAAAATATATATAAATAATTGCAAAGATTTAAATTACATTATATAAATCAGGATTTTTTTCTTATCCCTAGTACACCTGGTAAAAGCCATGATAAGCATGGTGGATAGAGGTAGGCGACTGCTTTTACTGTAAGTGCACCTGTTTACACATGTGAAAAGCAGTTCGACTTTGCACTTACAAATGTGCTTGAGCCTCGTATGGTTAATAGCACTAGTTGGTGGAGTTGGAATTTTGCAAGAATCGGGGGCCATTGGAGATTTGTTGTTTTTTTTTTTTTTTTTTTTGTTTTTTTATCAGAGAATAAAAGTGCCCAATGCGGAAATCAAACCCGGGTCGTAGCGGTCGAAAACCAACGGTTTAGATCATCCTTCCACCGACACCCTAAATCAGGATATTTACAATAATTTTCCTCATTAAAGAAACTTATTGTAATAATCTTTATTGATATTAAACTTTTCAATTATTTTAAGAATCCTTGAACCCCTTTATATTGCATAAACAATCACATATTATACTTTTAAGACAAAATATAATACTATAATTTCTCCAAAACAAAAATAATTAAATTCTAAAATAAATCTCTCTAGTGGTTTTGGAGATGAGGTTGTGTTGGTAGTAATTCGCCGTGAAAACAAACTATACTCTAGCAGTTCAAAACTACAGTGAGTAGGTGGACTATATGCAAATTTGTAAATTCCCGGAGATAAGCAAATATGTAATCGAAGAGATTTTCCTTTTCCTTATTTCGACATACTACTTGAGCATAATAAATACTATAACGTAGTAGAAGGTAGAAGTAATTTAGATTTATAGATATTTTCCCTCTTAAATACCAAGAAAAACTGAATTGGATAGGTCTATGTGGCAAGATAATAATAGGTTGCTATAAAAATTGATTGTTAGCACCAGAAGAGATGGTCTTACAGATTCTATAGATATACAAATTTATTAAAAGAGAAAATTTCTATAAAGTATAAAAATATAAACGATAGCAATGTGTTTTTTTATTCTTAAGAAGTGCAAGCTTTCAGATCTTTATAGATGTCTATGGAAGGATTATAAATATCCGAAAGCTTGTACTTTTTAAGAATAAAGAAACGTATTGCTTGAGTTTATATTTTTATATATAAATTTTAGCTGAAACGACAACACGTTAATTATAATTGACTCACAAAATAGTATATATATAAAGTTATATAAGTTTAAATACAAAATCCTTGTCCTTCCTTATATATATATAAAAATGAAATCCAAAATCGATGTTTGTTATCGCGTTGCGCAAAATCTACAGAATCAATCATAATGAAATTTCGCATGTAGGTAGCTGAAGATTTCGTTTAACATATAGGCTATTCAGAAAACTAAAAAGGTTAATGTGCTTTAAAAAAAAATTAAAACCAAAAAGCGTTAGTTCCAGCCTTTTACCGCTTGGCGCCGCACTGGTCGCGACGATAAATGAATTTGATTGGTTAATATTTTACACGTAGTTTGTTAGTTTGTTCACACGTGAATGTTTTTAAAAGGTAAGATTATCCAATCGCCGTGAAACTTTAGGAAGTCATTTACTATACTACTGGGAAAAAAATGTGTTCCAAGTATAATAAATTTAATATTTAATTTGAGGATTTAGCAATATAATATTCCAATGACGTTGTAAAAAAACTTGTCATTTCAATATTAATTAATATTTAGAAAATATATCTTATTTAAAATTTAATAAATGTTTTCAAAAAAATTATGTGTTTCAAAAATATATTTAAACGCATATAACAATATTTATATACGTTTATATATAGGTGGATTGGATGTTTTCTAGAATCGTTTTAAAAAATATTCGTTAGGCAAACTTTTACTCGAGTAAAAACCGGGCGAAGCCTGGTACATTCGCTAAATACAGTTATTTAAAAATGTTCGTTTGTGGCAAGATACTATTTCTTCAACGTCAAATTACAGAGTGGACCAATTAATATTGATTTTATTCAACTTATCGAGTAATTTCAAGGGACCAGGAAAATATTTCAAATTATCGAGAGTATAGACAAGTATAGATTCAGAAGGGATTGGATGTTTGCTAGAATTGTTTTAACAAATGGTCGTTAGGCAAACTTTTACTCGGGTAAAAACCGGGCGAAGCCGGGAATATATATATATGTTTGTCGGCTATGCACGCCCTCAATATGTAACTAATCTCGCTGAAATTTGAACAGGACAGAGAGTTAAATCTGGAAGAGTTTTTTGCCGCACTTTTAACCAAGAAAAATTATAATTAACCAAGTACTGAGCAACAAAATCTTTTTAGTCAGAAATGATGATGACAATATTGCTGTACCATGCATGATTGACATAAACAAAATTCTTCAGGGGAATATTCACTAAAGCAGACCACGGGCAAAGCCAGATAATAATTTTTAGTAGGCAGGAACAAAATTCTACCAGCGAAACATTCACTCGAGCAGAAGACACACGAAGCCAGGTCATCTCTATATATAAAATATCGTTTCTCGGCCTTTTGGCTAAGATCATGTAGTATATCTCTAGATTATTTATTTATATATATCTTTTTAAAAATCTATTCAATAGAGAGAGAGTGGATATGTTTGATCGGAAAATATATTTTATATATTATATAAATATATAATGTAACGAATATTATTATCATTATTATCATAATATTCTGCGTGTTCCGGAATATTATTATCAATAATATTCGTTAGGCAAACTTTCACTCGGATAAAACCCGGGCGAAGCCGGGTACACATCCGCTAGTAAATATATATATATATCAAAAAACAATAGAAAAAATAAAAAAATGAAAAGGTCAGGTGTTGATATTAAAAATAAAAGAGGCATATCCTGACCAGGAGCACATGTGCTTTTCAAAAGGCAGAGCGCCATCTGGTGGAACAGAAATCAACTAAACAATGATTTAGGCTGTTCCCTGATATTTGGCCAACCCAATTTCTTGATAAATCAAGATTTTCATTTTTATTTATTTTTTCTATTTTTTATTTTATGTGTTAAGCGTATTTACGCAAGTTTGGCCTTAAATACCCATTACTTGGTTTCTCAAGAAGCCTCTGGGACGAAAAATCTTTTTGGTCGCGGTGGTACAGCCTACTCCCCGCTAACGAGCGCCAAAAGCGCGAAACGCGTTTGTGGATGGCTTTTCTTGTTTTATCAAGAAATTGGGTTGGCCAAATATCAGGGAACAGCCTAAAACAATGATTAGTTGATTTCTGTTCCACCAGATGGCGCTCTGCCTTCTGAAAAGCACATGTGCTCCTGGTTAGGATATACCTTCATTATTTTTACATATATATATTATATATATCTTCTATATATATATATAAATGAATGTTTGTATATTTGTTTGTATGTCCGGTATACAAATTCGCAGTAGTTCACTAATTCAAACCAAAATTTCCATACATAGGTAAAAAATACGGGAAAGACGATAGGCTATTTTAAAAAATATATAAATCAATTATTAAAACTATATATTTTTAGTCAGAAAATGATGATGACGATATTGCTGTATCATGTTTGATTATCAGATACAAAATTATATCGGGAAAAATTCCAAAAAGCAGAGATCACGGGTGAACCAGTTCATTATTTTGTACGCAGGAACAAAATTCTAACAGAAAAACATTCATTCGAGCAGAAAACAAAAGCCAGATCATCTTTCTATAAAAATATCGCTTCTCAGACACAAAGTTTGGAGCGGGACGTTTCACAAGAGTGACATCCACGGCGCCCATTTATAATTGTAACGAATAGTATTTGAAAATCAAAATAATATAATTTTCAAATATCGTTGTGAAAATTTACATATTTATTTTTATATTTTAAAAACACACAAAGTTTGGAGCGGGACGTTTCACAAAAGTGACAACCACGGTGCCAATTTATAATTGTAACGAATAGTATTTGAAAATCAAAATAATATAATTTTCAAATATCGTTGTGAAAATTTACATATTTATTTTTATATTTTAAAAACACACAAAGTTTGGAGCGGGACGTTTCACAAAAGTGACAACCACGGTGCCAATTTATAATTGTGACGAATAGTATTTGAATAAAAACATTTAATCGGGTAAAACCCGGGCGTTGCCCGGGTAATTCGGCTAGTATATTATATATATATATATAAATGAATAAAATAAAGCATCAAGGGCTGCGTATCTTTATTATAATAAATATATACGAGCTTTCGGGCACATACGCCCTTCTACAGGAATTAATGAAACAATAATCCAACTAGTTTGAAATAAGATTTATATATAAATTTAAATTTAACGTGTATATCCACGATACACGTGCATATCAATTTGCAAGGTATCCCATCAGACATGTGATATCTTACACTGTGAATGAATTTGTTTTATCTTATTTTATTTAAGTCTATTGAATTATATGCCTCTGGTAAATCAATTCTGCGATTTATACTGCCATATTGTTTGGACATTATTGCTTCAATTATTAATCTTTGATATTTGTTATTGATATTGTTGTAATGTACTTTAGGTTCATTTAAGTTAAATGTGTGTCCTGTTGAATTGGAGTGCTGTACTATTAATGATAATGGGTCATTTCTGTTTATGTTTCTTCTGTGTTCAATGATTCTATTATGTAATTTTCTTCCCGTTTCTCCCACATATTTGGCATTACAATTATTACATTCTATAGAATAAATTACCTCTTTTCTGTTTGATATATATTATGTGTGAATATTTTGTTTTGTCGTTGGAATGAAAAAGAATTGGAGGTGCAGTCGTGAAAAAGGAAAGATAATTATTTACCCATCAAGTAGTTTTTAATTTGAATTACTTGAAGCAAATTACACATAAAATTATTTTTCACAGTAATATAGAATTTATAAAATGAAATCAATATTCTTGAATTAAAAAATAGGAAGGTTAACTATACCTATTTACAACAATATTCAAAGTGTTATCTTCTATGGTCAAAAATAAAAGAATAGTCAATGATGAAAATAAAATACATGTTTTTAAAATATAAAATATTTCCATTTTTAGATTATATAATATGTATATATGATAAATAAGAATATAATGATAAATATATGAATAAATAAATGTAAATACAATTAAACCTGTCTATAGCGCCCCCTCTTGGGACTCACCAAAATAGGGTGTTATAGAGAAGGGGTGCTATAGACAGGTCACTTTTAATGTAAATTGCATCGTACTACGTATTTAAAATCTGCCACAATAGAGAGGGAGGCGCTATTTAGAGGGGGCGCTATAGATAGGTTCAACTGTATTTAAAATATTGATAAATATATATAAAGATATATATAAGGTATTCATTGGTGGCGCCCACCGCGGGAAAGACTCCGCCACTGATGGACTGCAAGAGTTCTTTCAAAAGAGAGAATAGATTGAGATTGAAACTACTTTATTTCAAAGTCCATATAAGATTATATAAGGTTAAATACATAATAAATATGATTATTTAATGATAAATATATGCATAAATATCTACTTATATAATTGCCTTATTCTGTCTGTGGGAAGTTCACTGTGTGAAGTTCACGGATAGATTTTGGTCAGAATGGATAAAATAAAAAAAGTGTCAAGGGATGGGAATCGAACCCACGACCTTCCGCTTACCGGGCAGATGCCATGACCACTAGGCCACATGACCACAATTTATAATTGTAACAAATAGTATTTGAATCAAAACATTCACAATCGGGTAAAACACGGGCGTTGCCCGGGTCATTCGGCTAGTATAAAATAATCGATAAATATAAATATATACAAAAATATATACAAGGTCTTCATTGTTGGCGCCCACCGCGGGAAAGACTCCGCCATTGATATGGACTTCAAGAGTTCTTTCAAGAGAAAGAGAAAGTTGTCCTATTTCCAACAAAAGAAAAATGGCACGGAAATGGTTTTAAAATAAACTCCTGCGGTGTTCAGCAGGTTGGTGTTTGACTTCACGTCCAAATCCTGTTGTAAAAAAAAAAACAGGACAAAAGACATCAGCAGGAAGCCTTGGGTGTCACACAAAGGAAAGTCCCTCGTGGTCCTCCAGGCAAAGAAAAATAAAAGAAGTTCCCCAAGGACCATTAGGAACTAAAGCAGAAGACTACCACAAAGAGACGTTTTGTCGGCCACCTCAGCATGACGTCAGCATTATTAGTGAGCCTCGAGGGGAAAAAGGAATAAAACCCTGGGATATTTGGCCTGGGAGAGGGAGATTTTCTTTAATGCACAGCTTTCTACTGCCCGGTGCTATGTATGCACAGTGGAGGGTATTTGTTTTGAAACAGCCAAACCTGATGCATTTTCAAGTTTTCAAGACGTCAACATGGATCCGTTTGTTTCTTTCTCAAATCTCACCGTTCAGCTCTATTTTAAAACTCTAAAATGGTTTTAAAAACTGAAATGAATCTTTCTGAATATACTCGTAGAGCAATCCTATTATGATGCTTTAGCGCGCCATCTGTTATCAAAATTCGAAACTATTATAGACGCGTATGATTCTTTTTAAGGGAGCCTGTCTCCTATTAATTTTTCCATTGAAGTAAGGATAGTAGAAATTGTTTATTTTTAAAAAGAATCATACGTGTCTATAATAGTTTCTAATTTTTTGATAGAGCAATCCATAATATCTATATTTTTAAAATATTTGTATCTTTATTAAATTACTTCCATTAACAACTAGCCTTAATATAACAGTCACTCGCCCAATAAGCTTGTAAGACGTCCGTGGCTCACCTGTAGCACGCGACCTGCTATGTGCTTCAAAACAAAAAAAAAAAAAAAACTCATAAAAGATGGACGATTGGTCCATTGAAATATTGGATTGATAAAAAATCTTATTAAAATAAAAAATAAGCCTTATTTTTAAAATGATTCTGTGTCTTAGGAGGAAAATTTTCTTTTAAATAAGGCATGTTCATGATATGCTCAGATATAGTATCTTTTTGCTGCTTATTGTTATCCTTTTCAATTTAGAGTTTTAATAACTTTATATATTAAATAGTTTTTAAAACATCAAATATGAGGGATATTGATGTTTTTGTACAGATTTTTGTCATTTCTTGATTCTCACTCCTCTCTCCTGAAATACCGAAGTTAAAAATTACATGTAATTAATCAGAAAATGACCTGTGGAAGCAATTTAACTGATTGACGAATCAGCTTTAGATTTTGTGAATTAAATTTCTGCCTCATTAAATACTTTTTAAATTTACCTTGGATAATATGCAACTAAATCATCTTGTTCAATGAGTATATGATTACATATTAAATCATAAATGCGCTTTATATAAATATATATTTAGAATATATAGAAATAAAAAGACAATTTTTTTAGTACTTATCTTGACCTTTTTACTTAAAACTAATTTTTTTGTCGAAATTTTAATAAAGAAGAAACGAATGTGGAGCAAATATCAGAGTGTAATGAAGGTTGTGTAAGTGCTATATTCATTAACAATCCAAAACAACAACAAAAATAATTTGGTAGAACCAGGTTTTTAATTTATAATCCAATTTTTACATCAAAACTTGTTTTTATACATATATATTTTAGATAAGCATACATTTTTATTATATACCATTATGTCTATGCAAATTATACATATGCTTAGTGTCGCTACAGTTGGGGTAATATAATGAAGCTGAAGTGAGCCGAACGCCAGGATGACAATAGCTATATATGGACAATCACGTTAATGTAACTTAACATAGATGATAACTCACTTATAGATCAAACAATCCCAATCTTCTTCTTCAACTTAATCAAATCCCAATAGTCAATATAAAAAATCTATACCGATGGTATCAAATTTTAAAAAATGATTTTGTTATATAAAAATTATAAATAAATATAAAAAAGAAAAGAGTTAACTAAAGAAACTTGGATCTTTCATCGAATTTTAGAGTTGTGCAAAAAGACAAAGAAATCGGATAAATGAAGTGTTAAACTTTCTGACTGATTTAAATTGTCTTCGAAATTTTCTATAGATTCTCCTAATTCCTGTCGACCTTCAAAGAGATACTTCAAAGAACCTTCAATCTTTGTAGTAGTAGTGTAATGGCTAAGAAGAGACTAAACCTTTTACCTTTGGTCTCTTCTCAGTATCCATCTTGATGTATTTCTGGGAGTAGCTTCTCAATATAGAAGGATTCATAAATACTGAAAAAAGGAGGGAATTATGAATAAATTGATTTCTAACACAGATGACAATTTTGGCCAAGCCACAAGCCACTTTGTCAGATAAACACTTCTTTAGCAGATTGTGAAGATTCCATTTGATACCTTGTGGAACTCATGGAATAAAGTCCAGCCTGGGCTGACGAGAGTCATTAGACTGAAAAAATGGTCTCCAGGTGGGCACTTTTCAGTTTGCCAAAATTAGTGTTGTGGCTTTGTGTTGTATATATATTAATTAATTGTTACCACAGAGTGTGTGTAAGCTCACAGGTAAATAGGCGCTAACCGAAACAGAAAAATGTTCCTTTGTGTTTAATATTAGTTTCCCTTTTATATTTTGTTATCTTTCTTGTAAATCAATAAAAATAATGTTTAATAAATAATTATTGGAATCAGTTTAATTAATAATTCTAAGCAAAGTCAACACTTTGTCATTGACTTGAGTGATGTATATAGTTGTTTATTTGTTTTGCATATTTTTATTTAAAAATTAATCTCATAATTTAGTCTATGAAAATAAAAATATTGGACTGGTGACCAAAACAAACTGTAAATAGATGTCTTAATGTTATATAGTTAGGATATAGAATTGTTTGTAATGATATATAATTAAATGTGATGTTTATGTAATTTTGATCATAATTGAATAAAATATATAAAATGTAAATGTGTTTTAAATATTAATGACAAGCACAAAAAACTGGCGACGAGGAAAAGCGAATTTTGTAAAGAACAAAGAAATTGATTTGGGAGAAGAAATTATACTTCAAATATGTCTTCAGGTACGTTTGAGAAATTTGATGAGAATTTAGAAAATGTGAAAAATTATATATATCGCTTAAAACAATTTATGTTAATTTCTAAAACAAAGGAAGATTTTAAGACGCCATTTCTTATTTCAAGTATAGGCCCTAAATATTTCAGTATCTTGCGAAATTTAATTTTTCCAGAGGAAGTTGCTCAAGTTCCTTTTGATAAATTATGTACGATCTTATTAAAACATTTTAATCCAAAAACTAATATAATATATGAAAGATTCATATTTCAGAAAATGGATCAAAAGTCTGGAGAAACTATTTATAAATATATGATACGCCTAAAAGACCAAGCTCAAAAGTGTTCTTTTGGAGATTTTTTTACAAGAATCCTTACGTGACAGATTTGTTGCTGGCATCATTGATTCATCTACCCAAAAGAAACTCCTACAAGAAGAAAATTAACTTTTGATGGTGCAGTGGACATAGCTCTGTCTGCGGAATCAGCGGATAATGAGCTACATAATATCAAAGGATCCGAAAATGCCCATCAGTCCCCACAGTATCTTCACGCCATTAATAATACCTGTAAACACTGTGGTAAGACTAACCATCTTCATTATAATTGTTTCTTTAAATCTGCTACTTGTAGAGTCTGTGGTAAATTAGGTCATATTTCCACAATATGTTATAAAAAAGACAGGTCTGACCATAATTTGCCCATAAATTCTAAAAATAATTTTAATAAATTTAAGTCGCACCCTAATGTTAATAATCCTTCAAATTCTCAAAATAGTTTGTCATTGTATAATATAAATTTACATCCTCCTTTGACTGAAACTGTGTATGTAAATGATATTGAACTTTTGGCTGAAATTGATACTGGTGCAGCCATTACTACTTTAACTAAATGTGTTTACTTTAAATATTTTAAAAATATTGAATTAAACAAATGTGATACCATCTTAACAGGCTATAGTAATTCTAAAATACCTATTTTAGGCAAGGCTGAATTTGATATTAAATTTAGAAATGTTTCTATGATCATTGAGATACTCATAACTGATTTAAATTGCTCTAAATTTCTTTTGGGAAGAGATTTCCTTAGTTTTTTATATTTCTTTCAATTATTTACATAAATTGGACTCTTTTAATGTAGATTCACTTATAAATGATTATGGATCCATTTTTGAATACAAATCTGGCCCTATTAAAGGTATCAAATGCCATCTTGATGTGAAGGCTGACTTTATCCCAAAATTTTACAAATTCAGACAAGTTCCTTTTGCCTTAAAACAACTTGTGGAAAATGAAATTGATAAATTGGTTGATTTGAATATTTTGTCTCCTATAGATAGAAGTGATTGTGCTTCACCTCTTGTTTGTGTTGCAAAACCAGATGGCCAAATTAGACTTTGCGCTGATTTTAAAAAGAGTTTAAATCCTTACTTAGAGGATGTCAAATATCCTATCCCTAACATTGATTCAGTCTTGAGTAATCTTCAAGGAAATAAATTATTTACTAAATTAGATTTGTCAAAGGCTTACCATCAAATTGAGATGGATGATATTTCAAAAAAGTATTTGGTTGTCTCCTCTCACAAAGGTTTATATAAATATAATCGTTTGGCCTTTGGTATAAAGACTGCTTCTGAAATATTTCAGAAGACAATGGAATCCTTCTTCTCGGGAATCAATGATGTTTACATTTATTTTGATGATATTCTTATTGCATCAGAGGATTTGGAAAGCCATTTAGATATTCTTAAGAGAACACTTAATATTCTTAAAGAAAATAATTTTACGATAAACAAAAATAAGTGCTTGTTTGTTAAAAATAAGATTGAATATCTTGGACATAAAATTAATGAATTTGGTATATACCCCTTGAAAGACAAGCTAGCTTGCATAAAGAATTGTCCAGTTCCTAAGAATATAACTGAGTTAAAAAGCTTCCTTGGATTTTTGTCATTTTATAGTAAATTTTTGCCAAATCTTTCAGATTTAGCATATCCTTTATACAACCTATTAAAAAAGAATGTGAAGTGGTCTTGGAATGTTGAGACGGATGGATCTTTCAATTCCTGTAAAAATGCATTGGATGAGACCTCATGTTTATCGCATTATTCCCTAAATTTGCCTTTGATTCTTTCTTGTGATGCAAGTCAGGTGGGAATAGGAGCAACCCTTTCACATTTGAAGGATGGGGAGGAAAGGCCTGTGTGTTTCATTTCCAGAACTTTAAATGTTCATGAAAGAAAATATTCTCAAGTTGAAAGAGAAGGACTTGCAATTGTTTTTGCAGTAAATAAATTAAAAAATTACCTTTTTGGTAGGAAATTCACCATTTATACTGATCACAAGCCCTTAATAACTATTTTTGGAGATAAAACAAATTTGCCTCCACTCATTGCAAATAGACTTCATAGATGGGCTCTAACTCTTTCAAATTTTAATTTTGAAATTAAGTATAAAAAAGGAAAGAATAATATCATTCCAGATTTCCTTTCTAGATTTCCAGAGTTTCAAAAGAATAGTTTGGAATATAATGATGGGGGTAGTGAAATTTTACTCTTAAATACCTCCATCATTGACCATGTTCTTGTGGCTCATGAAACACATTTAGACAGAACTCTATTCAAATTGCATGAAATAATTGAGACAGGGGAGTTACCCTCAAGTCCCAATGATGATCTCATTCCTTATTTAAAAAGGATTGATGACTTCACCATTCTCCAAAAATGTATTTTTCTTGAGAATAGAATGGTTATTCCAAAAGTTCTACATGAAAAGGTACTTCAATTATTACATGAGAGCCATGCAGGGACTAATAAAATGAAAATGATGGCTCGTTCATCTATTTGGTGGCCTGGCATGGACTCTTCAATAGAAATAATTACAAAAAATTGTAGAACTTGTCTTTCTAATGAAAGTTTGCCTCATCAAAGGACTGAGAGTTGGCCTAAATACGCAGGACCATGGAGGAGGGTTCACATGGACTATTTCAATTTCAAAAACAGACTGTTTTTACTAGCAGTAGATTCATTCTCTTCATGGGTTGAAGTTTCTGAAGTACCATCTACCAGTGCATATTTTTGTATAAATTTTATGAGAAATTGTATTGCTCGCTACGGATTTCCACAAGTAGTGGTTTCTGATAATGGTCCTCCTTTCTTTAGTAGTGACTTTGGTGGTTTTTTGTCTAAGAATGGCATATCCCATGTGACATCTCCCCCATACCACCCAAAGTCGAATGGACAGGCAGAAGTCTCTGTAAGAGAGGTAAAGAAATTGCTTAAAAAGCTATTATATGAAAACGAGCAGGTGGAACTAGATTTGGCTCTGTCCAGGGCTTTGTTCTTTATAAGGACAGATGTAAATATTAGAAAAGGGACATCACCTGCGGAACTGTTTCTTGGAAGAAAGATCAGATCAAGACTTTCTGTGTTGTCAAAAGAAGAAGTAAAAGTCTCCAAAGTCAATGGTCAATATGTTAACAGTAAATTTAAAGTGGATGAGACTGTGAAATTTAGGTGGATTACTAATAATCATCCCTCTTGGTATATATATATATATATACAGGAAAGATAATTAAAATACTAGGAAGGAATGTTTATTTAATAAGACAAGGTGACAGTGAAAAAAAAGTTCATCAAAACTACATTAAAAAAATGTTGCCTGGTAAATCACATCCCACTAATATGAGTGATGCTGAATGTGTGCCAACTCCAATCTCAAAGGAGAAAAGTGTTACAACCCCCAGGTATCCTCAGAGGGAGCGCAGATGTCCGCAGAGATATGGAGAGTAAATAAATAAATGAGGGACCAAGCCTAAGAAGGGGGAATTGATGTACACTGCGTGACATTGAAAATGGAACACCAAGAAATAGTGGCCAGAAAGTGATGAAACTCGGCAGACAGAGAGAGACAGGGACGAACAATAAGTGATCTTTATTTCAAAATGATAGTCATAATACAGAGCGAGAACGGCGTCGGCTTAGTAGCAAGTAGGACCACCGCGGACGGCGATGCACGCAGCAACACGTCTAGGTAGAGAGTCAATCAGAGTACGGATGGCGTCCTGAGGGAAGGCTCTCCATTCCCTCTCAACCATTTGCCACAGTTCGTCTTCTGAACGCGGCTGTGGCAAGGCATGCAAACGGCGTCCAATGATGTCCCAGACGTGCTCGATTGGTGAGAGATCAGGAGAGTACGGTGGCCAGGGAAGCATCTGTACATCTTGCAGAGCTTGTTGGCTAATGCGAGCAGTGTGCGGTCGGGCGTTATCCTGCTGATAAAGGGCATTGGGTACCCCCTGAAGGTAGGGGAGTGTCACCGGTCGCAGCACATCATCAACGTATCGTTGGGCCGTCATAGTGCCCTGAATACGAAGTAAAGGTGACCTGGAATCATACGCGATTGCGCCCCAAACCATGATTCCACGTTGTCGCACGGTGGGGCGTTCCACAATTGCTGCCGGATTGGACCTTTCTCCACGTCGACGCCACACGCGTACACGGCGACTATCACTAGACAAGCAGAAACGCGACTCATCTGAGAACACGGCCCTGTGCCATTCCGTCATCCACGTCGATCTAGCCCGGCACCATTCCAAACGTTGGCGCCTATTCGGTGGGGTCAATGGCAGTCTTCTTAGCGGACGGCATGAGTGCAAGCCATTAGCAACCAATCGACGGGAAATGGTTCTGGTCGAGATGGAATGATCTAGGGTGTCTTGCACATGTTGCAGGATGGCGGTACAAGTGGCTTGTGGGGCCGCCACTGCTTGTCGAAGGATACGCCGATCCACACGTGCTGACGTCACTCTGGTTGCACCGACCTTCCTATAAATTGCCACATTTCCTTGTTCCAACCATCTTCTCCACAGTCGGTGCACCGTGGACGCACCAAGGTGTGTATCAGCTGCGATTTGACATATGGACCAACCTGCCCTTTTCAGTCCGATCACCATGCCCCTCGTAAAAGCGTCTGTCTGCTTGAACTGCCACCGTTTACGATGACTTGGCATTCTCTGTTATTACACGTGTCTTTTGACACAAGAACAAAATTTCTACAATGATTTTCCTTGAAGAAATAATGACACGAATACTGTCCTTTCTGCAAGTTCCTTCCCTTATATCTTACTCCATGTGCGCACGAGAGCTGCGCATTTTACATCATTTGCATAACTCGGTTAGGCGCGTCTACCCTGAAATTTGCATAATTATCTGGCCACTATTTATTGGTGTTCCATTTTCAATGTCACGCAGTGTATATAGATGTTTATTTGTTTTGCATATTTTTATTTAAAAATTAATCTCATAATTTAGTCTATGAAAATAAAAATATTGGACTGGTGACCAAAAACAAACTGTAAATAGATGGCTTAATGTTATATACAGTATAACTCCTCAAATTCGGAAATTCTGAAATTCGGAAACTCCCAAATTCGGAAAGTATTGTAATGTTTTTTTTTACATACAAAAAATCAATTTTCACATGCTTTTATTTTGTTGATATTTCAACATTATTTTATTTTATTTTATTTACTTTTACTTTTGCTTTTATTTTATTTAATTTAATTTTTATTAGTAATTTATTTTTAATTTAAGTGTTTAATTAATTTACTTTTACCGATTATTTATAATCGCTAATTAAGGGTTTATCCCCTTTTTTAAAAGCTTAAATAAATCAACAGTTTCATTTGACCTTTGTGCTTAGTTTAGGATATTGTCCAATAAGAAGGCAGCATTATTACGTCATAAGCCATTCACGCATTTTTTATTGCAAAGTTGATTCACCTAAAGTTCAAATTATCAAACATTTTCAGACATTGTAAGTTTCAAATTCTTTTATTCAACTCTCAATTTTTTGCATTTACAAGTTTGTTCTTCAACAAAATGGCATCCAAAGAGGAGCGGCAAAAACGAGGCAAGTACCGAATTCTTAAGCTTGGTGAAAAGTTAGATGTTCTTAGTGACATTAAAAAAGGATTAAGCTATACAACAATAATGCAAAAGTATAAAATTTCTAAGACAACTGTTTATGATATAAAAAAGTCTGAGCTTAAACTTACAAAGTTTGTTGATTCTACCGAAAAAGATGTCAAAAAGTTTTCTCAATTAAAAAATCCGTTATACGAAAATGTTGATAAAGCAGTTAAGAAGCAGTTAAGAGTAAATCAAGAAAGCATTAATGAATGGATCGATATAGACCTTGATGATCCAGGTCACAATGTTCTTAGCAATGATGATATAGTTGAAGCTGTTTTGAGTGAAAAAATGGAAATCAGCAGTTCTGATGATAGTTCCTCAACTTCTGAAGACAGTTTGGAGCCGGATGTTCCCAGATGCGAAGCGTTGAAAAGTTTGGATGTTGCATTAAAATATTTGGAAAAGCGCACTGAACCAGAAATGCTTGCAAGCTTCAACACCATCAATAGTCTTCGAACTATGCTTATGAGAGAAGAAGAAGCTTTGTTAAACAAGCCAAAGAAACAGACAACAATCAGCAACTTCTTTGCCAAGCCATAACTTACTTGGCCATCAATTGCATTACATACATAATAAAATATTTTACTATTTTTCATCGGTTTCAAAACTCATAAAAGTCAAGGAACATTTGATTAAAAATCGTAATTAAAATTATGTAATGTACATATAATATTCAACCTAAAATTGTTCATATGCTTCAAAATCTTTGTCTCAGTCATCTAAATGCCTATTTATGCCACATAAATATTCACAAATCTAACTCTCTCAAATTCGGAAAATCCTCAAATTCGGAATACCTTGCGCCCCAAGCTTTCCGAATTTGAGGAGTTCTACTGTAGTTAGGATATAGAATTGTTTGTAATGATATATAATTAAATGTGATGTTTATGTAATTTTGATCATAATTGAATAAAATATATAAAATGTAAATGTGTTTTAAATATTAATGACAAGCACAAAAAGTTCGCTAGTTTGAGACAATGGTCAATAGATAGCGTCTAGGTTTGAGTTTATTTTGATGGAAGATGCGATTATTATTTTATATACTTTCTAATATGTTGGTTTCTTTAGACTAACTCCTATAAAACGATTGTGGGTGTGATCTATAAATTTTCAAAAGAGTCTAATAATAGTCAAAAACACATTTATAACATATATCTCTTTTGATAAAAATGGGCTGGCTAACCATTTAAGGTCCCGTTGTCCCGTACATATCGAAGAGTAGCCCGTGACACGGGACAGAAAGGGGACAATTAGGGTGTCAACCCATCTATTAGCTGTCCATCAAGTCAACCATGTCAGTCCATTAGCGTGGAATAATGGACAGGACGCGTGCCACGCCATAAACAATAGCATACTGGTTGTCATCCATCTAATCTAATAAGACCGTTTGAAACTTACTTTGCCAACAAATCCTTCATCGTTTAGTTAAACTGTCCTTACAGGACGTTTGTGTTATACTTGTGGAAGTATTAGTTGAGATTTGGAAGTCCATTTTGTTGCGAAAAATCTAGATTAATTTATTCGAAATTTAGGCGTCAATTTAGACATACACTCATTAATAGAACTTAAGAAAGTTCTATACGTTCTACTTCTATTCTAAACCTCACCAGCGAGTGTAATTAACCAAACGGGGCTATGGCACATTTGTAAGTGCAAAGTCGAACTGCTTTTCACATGTGTAGACATGTGGTGCACTTACAGTAAAAGCAGTCGCCTACTTCTACCCACCATGATTATCATGGCCTGTACCACGTGTACTAGGGACAAGCAAAAAAAAAAAAAAGAAAAGAAAGTTGTACCTTTTAGCCTCCATATCGGGATTCAGACAATAACTCTGAAAGATATTTGCACAGTGACCGTTATGGAAGACACACGAGATAACCAAGTGTGAACAAAATTGACTCTAACTCCTTCAAAATATATATATATATGTTATATTGAAATATTTTATTTAAAAATGTTATGTATCAAAATGTTATTTTATTTAAAATATATATATAATTTCATAGATATAAATACTCTGTTTTTAATCGACCGCCAGAGGTCACGCTTCTACTATATAAACTGATTGTTGTTCTTCCCCGATTGGCCGACCCAAAACTTTGTAATTATGTAAATAATATTTTGTTTTAATTATTCTTACGCCTTAAGCCAGGCAGTACTTGTACAAAATTATGTTTTTCATATGAATTCATACCTCAGCTCAAATAAATCAATATCTGATCAAAACCATTTTTATTATTATACTTTCACAAGATTTTAGCCACGACTGCATCACCAATAGCATTTAGTCCTAAAAAAGAACCCGCAAATACCACCATAGCATAATCATTGTTAAAACTATTTTACCGTGCATTACTTTTGTACATAGAATGAAAGACTTAGGTGAAGGGAGACGAGGGGCAAGAAATCTACATGGTCGGGGAAACTCCCAGCTGGAACCGATCAGGACAAAGGTCGGTCGATGCCCGGGAAGGCAGAGTCAAGTGGACGTCTGGAATTTTGTTTGGTTGTTCTGCGAGCCCCGGGACGGGGGCCATGTGGCGTCATCTTTTTTTTTTCTTAGTTGGAAGCAGCGGAGCAGACGCGCCTGAGAAATATCCTACAAGCAGCGTCTTGTGGACGGAAAGACGTCCGAGAAGTATCCTACAAGCAGCGTATTGTGGACGGAAAGGACGCCTTGGAGTATCCCACAAGCAGAGTCTCGTGGACGGAAAGGACGTCTTGGAGTATCCCTCAAGCGGCAACTTGAGGACGGAAAGGAAGCCTTGGACATCGCACGAGCCGCGACAAGAGGAAGCCAAGCCAAGAGAGCGACGGTGCTGCCACCCGAGGTACTGTGTGAACACAAAACTCGACACCCCCCTGCCAATTATTTTTATCTCCCTTCCCTAAGATTAGTTAATTTTACTTTTTTTTGCTTGACCTTGTTTCTTGTTTTTATGCATAATTCTTTATATATAAGTATAATTTTGCTTAACCTTTTTTCTTGTTTTTTATGCATAATTCTTTATATATAAGTATAATTTTGCTTAACCTTTTTTCTTGTTTTTTATCCATAATTCTTTATATATAAGTATAATAGTTTTTAGCCCTTTTTAATTTTTAAATAAAACCTTTTATTATACTGTGTAAGTGTGCATTTATTTCCCCCATTGTTTTTCCTTTCAATCGATCACCCTTTTTTTTTTTTTTTAAACGAACACGAACAATCATCAATATGATCCAAAACAACAGAAATCTTATCTTTTTTTTTTTTAATATAATATTTATATAGATGGCCGTCGATATCAAAGACCTTCCACTTCCTTATGTTTTATCTCCTTGAGTGTATATACCATACAATTTGCAAAAAAAAATGATAATAATAATAAAGAAAAATATATCTATTTTCAAAAATTATATTTAAAAAGCTTTAGCGTACCACAATTTTTCACACCCCAGTGTATAAATATAATAAATTAATTAAATAAGTTTCAAAGGAATTTTGCTAACCACTTTTAAAAATTACAATAATAAAAATATAATCATACAAACTACATATATTTTATATTCTTAATTCTCTTAATTGAAATAGTGGTAGAGAAACTCTATATTTTATATATTTTAATACAAAATATATCAATATTTCCTATTTCCTATTTCTAAAAATATTTTTGGAAATATTTCCAAGTATTTTTGTGTAAAAATATATTTTAAACTTTTGGATTAAATGTATTTAGAACGAGAAAAGTTTCTGCGACACATTTATCTTAATGTATTTGCCAACCGTTTAAAATAAATAATTATAGAAAATGACAAGTTTTTTATTTCTAAATTAAATCTAATAAATTGTCATTTAATGATTACAATTATATATATATATATTTAAAATTTACATTTGGTAAGTCAAATTTAATTTAAAATAAAAATAATATTTTAAAAGACAAAAATAATATTTTAATCACATTTTTATTTAATAAATATTTCTATTTTAAAAATAAATGGGTGAATAGGATTCATAGAATATTAAATATTTAGAATAAATATTAATTTATGATTTTGAAATTTAACTCATATTTAAAAATATTAAATGCAACTTGATTTACATCAATGTAAATAATTAATAAGTTACTTTAGAATATAACTCATTGTAAATCTCTCAACTTGATCAATTTTCTCTATCCACGATACTAATTATCACAGATAACTTCATTAAATCAACTTCCATCATTGCTTAACGTATAATAAATACCATGCGTCTGTTCATGTTGTTGCCTTTTTGTTTAATGTATATGTTTATTTAATGCTCTTTTTCTTAATTGTTTATTTTCTTTTTGACAATTCTGTTACCTACTCTACTACAATATGAATTATTGTAAATAGTTTCACGCGCAATTATTCAGATCGGATATAGCGTGTTTTGTTTGCAAGTGGTAATTAAATTGAATATTTACTCATTCACGTTTTAGCCGAATAAGGTCTTGCCCGAAATATTTATTTATTTACTTGAGTAAAGGAATCTTTCGGGCAATTCCTTCTTCATCTAACTAAAATGTGAATAAGTAAAATATTAAATATTTTAAAAATTTTGTAATTTTGTAAACTAATGGTTGTTTAATTCTCATTACATAACAGTAGTCAAATACTTTCTAGCATTTAACAAACAAAGTTCAACTATCAAAATTAGAAACTATTTTGAACGCGTAATATTCTTTTTGAAATTAAACAATTTCTACTGCTCTTACTGCAATGGAAAAATTAATGGGAGGGCCTAGCTCATCAGTGGTGAACCCTTCCCAGCAGTTTCGCCAGTTTAATATACCATACCGCTGTTATATTGCATTTTTGGAACTTCTTTTTATAGTGATACTGATGCTAGACTCTTAGAATGGGTATTTTTCCATTGCAGTAAGGGCAGTAGATTTTTTTTTATTTCAAAAAGAATCTTACGCGTTTAAAATAGTTTCGAATTTTGATAACAGATGGCGCGCTAGTATATCATATTATAAAAGTTCAACTATATCCACGTTTCGGGCTATTGGCTCTTGTCAGCATGTTGCAGGCTCTGTTCGCCATAAATTTATTATTAAATAGTAATATTAAAGTGTTTTCAATTATATGTGTGTGTTGTTTATACTGATTGATTACGTAAGCTCTCAGTAACGTTTAGTTCTATGATAAGGAGATCAAAGAATAAAGAACTCCTCGCCGTTTGACAGCTCTCACCCAACAGGAGTAGAAAAAAATCAAGATCGATTTATTTAACTTTAGTGGACAGGCTGTGGCTCCATCTATCAACGGGGAAACAAAACACAAGATGTATGACCAGGTTAGATGACAAAGCAAACAAAGATTGATCGAGGTAGTTTGAAATTTCACTTCAATCCGGTAACACTGGACAAAGATAATTATTTAAGTTTTTATATTTACATACTCTGTGGCATGTTAGAGGCGGTTGTAACTGGCCGTTTAATTATGCAAATTTTTCTTTGTCTTCGTTAATTAGTCTATTCCCCTGAAACACACGACGGCGGATCTTCTGGTGCACACCACTCACTAAATCCACAAAAAAACGATTTTTAAAAACCTCTGTGAATGGAACTTGGAACCTAGCGGACTAATAGAATATTGAATGAATAGATGACCAGAAAAAAATATAGTGGCAACGAGTTGAGAAATTTTATTGTGTATGTGTATGAATGCATTTAAAACTACATTAGAGTGAGTCATCAACAAAGAGATATTGACTATGCGAGAACATAACGAATTTTTATATATAAGTATATAGTACGTAGGGCTTGTAAAATCACAGCATTCGTAATCTGAACGAATCTGGGAAAGTCAACAAGTAGTGCTGAGTGTATGAGCTGTGGAATATCATATTTCGTATGATTTTTTTAAATAAAAGATTTGGAAAAACATTGTTTGTTGTTCTAAGGGTGTTTTAATAAGGAATGTCCACATACTGTCCTGTTCCCATACTGTCTTGTCCACATAATAGTCTGTACACATACTGTCCTGTTCCCATACTGTCTTGTCCACATAATAGCCTGTACACATACTGTTCACATACTACCCTGTCCACATACTACATTGTTCCCATACTGTCCTTCCCACATACTGTCCAGTTCCCTAACTGTCCTGTCCACATACTGTCTTGTTCCCATACTGTCCACATACTGCTCTGTCCACATATTACCCTGGAGAATTCGGTAAAGACAAAATGTGAAGAAAGATTCGGTAAAGACAAAATGTGAAAAAGAGAATTCTACTGAATTTGTCAAATTAGAAGATGTGACTCGATAAAGACAAAAAAAATGTGAAGAAGAGAATTCGGTGAAGACAAAATGTAAGGAGGAGAAATCGGTAAAGACAAAAAAAAATGTGAAGAAGAGAATTCTTCTAAATTTGTTAAATTAGAAGAAGTGACTCGATAAAGACAAAAAAAAAATGTGAAAAAAGAGAATTTGGTTAAGGCAAAAAATTGTGAAGAGGAGAATTCGGTAGAGTCAAAATTAGAATAAGTATTTCGGTAAAAACAAAAAAAAATGTAAAGAAATAATTCGGTGGGGACAAAAATTTGTGAAGAAGAGAATTCGTTAAAGCAGAAAGGGAAGAAGATTATTCGGTAAAGTCGAAAAATGTGAAGAGGAGAATTCGATTAAGACAAAATTAGAAGTCAATCTGTTGGCGAAACCGCTTGGAGGGTTCACCACTGTTGAACGAAACTTTCCCAATATTTTCTTTCATCGCAGTAAGGACAGTAGAAGTTTGTGTGAAAAGAAACATTTGTGTTTTAATGCTTTCATTAGCTGTATATATATGGCGCTTTATATATTGCTTTATATTAAAAACGAAAAAATGCAAAGAATAAAAAAAAATGTTGAGAAGAAAATTCGGTAAAGCAGAATGTGAAAAAGAAGATTCGGTAAAGTCCGGATGTGGGAGAAAGGTGCTGGGCCATAGGAACGGGGACAGGTGGAGCCACTAATGGCCCAGATATTTCAATAATGGACGGAGGAATTTACATCTTCTTCCAATTATCTCTCGGCTCGGCGGCAGATCAATGGTGGCCCACCTGGCAGGCGTCCTACAGGAGGGATTTGTACAGATGGACGGTGACATCGGATGGGGATTGATCAATGTAACAGAGAACCTTTTATTTATTGGAAGACAAACGTATGGGTCCTTGAGAAATGAAGTATGAAGTATTTTTAAGGCATAAAACTATGAATCACACACACAACAAATTGTTTCTAATTTATTGTAAACTAGCCGAATTACCCGGCCAACACCCGGGTTTTACCCGATTAAATGTTCTATTCAAATACTATTCGTTACAATTATAAATTGGCGCCGTGGATGTCTCTCTTGTGAAACGTCCCGCTCCAAACTTTGTGTGTTTTTAAAATATGAAATTAAAAATGTAAATTTTAACAACGATATTTGCAAATTCTATTATTTTTATTTTCAAATACTATTCGTTACCATTTTAAATTGGCGCCGTGGATGTCACTCTTGTGAAACGTCCCGCTCCAAACTTTGTGTGTTTTTAAAATATGAAATTAAAAATGTAAATTTTCACAACGATATTTGAAAATTCTATTATTTTGATATTCAAATACTATTCGTTACAATTATAAATTGGCGCCGTGGATGTCACTCTTGTGAAACGTCCCGCTCCAAACTTTGTGTGTTTTTAAAATATGAAATTTAAAATGTAAATTTTCACAACGATATTTGAAAATTCTATTATTTTGATATTCAAATACTATTCGTTACAATTATAAATTGGCCCCGTGGATGTCTCTCTTGTGAAACGTCCCGCTCCAAACTTTACATGTACATTAGGTCAGCTGATATTACCTCCCATCTTCACCGGTAGAGGCGCTGCTCGCGAGCGAAATATTCGGGATAGAGATCTGAAATTTTCACTATATGTTTTCCAGATTTTACTCTATATACTGTTAAAATTTCAGTCAGATTAGTTACGTATTGTGGACGTGTATAGCCGACAAACATACAAACATACATGCATACACTAACTTATATATATATATATATAGAGGGATATACCTGACCTTTTAAAGATTTAAACCCTAATGGGACATTAATATAAAGCAATATATGCTCGATGCAAATATTTATATGTAATTCTACTGTCCTAAAAGCTTATGTCCATAGTTTGCCCAAATACCATTTCTCAGATTCCATCTTTCAGTGTAGCTTATATAAGCAGAACGATACAATACAGTATTAGAGTTCTGAAGAAACGGTCTGGTAGAATAAATTGGTGAAACCGCTGAAAGAGTTCACCACTGATGAGCCAAGCTCATTTTAAATCACGGGAGAAGAGATGGAAATTATGTATAGATGCGGGAGGGGACTATTTTGAAAAACTCTAATAATTTTTTTTAAATCATTCTATTTTTTTTTTATTTTTGACCAGTCTCATTATTTATTGGACACACCTTCTATTTAGACTGCTTTTTAATCAATTTTCATAATAAAATAAAGGATTTATAAAACAAATATATTCCCTTTTTAGTCAATATAATTTTTTTTTCCTAAACAAACGAATTAATGTCCCAATATAACAAATCAAACAATATACGACGATAAAACATAAAATGAACAATCACCAACTATCATACTTCATTCAAATTAAACATTTTCCAGTATATAATCGAACCTCCCCCCGATGGCTGTGAGTCATGGACATTACTAAAATCTTCAATCAAACGAATATATAGAATCCTTTGAGACATACCTTTACAGAAGAGCTCTCAAAATTACTTGGACAGATATGGTAACAAATAATCAAATTCTCGATGGAATGGGTACAGAATGCCAGCTGATAAAGTTCATAAAACAACGGAAACTGACATGTGATGCGCGGCTATGTATGCCGGCCAGGCAGCCTCTATCTTACATAGAAGAGTTAAATGTCAA
The DNA here is from genome assembly GCA_030710605.1 of Cordylochernes scorpioides. Classification (NCBI taxonomy): domain Eukaryota; kingdom Metazoa; phylum Arthropoda; class Arachnida; order Pseudoscorpiones; family Chernetidae; genus Cordylochernes; species Cordylochernes scorpioides. Next base: position 55,516,447 of record CP092882.1, read on the forward strand.
TTTACATATTCCTATGTGAAACGTAACCATTTTCATCAATATATATTCACTGTAAAGTATGTAATGAACGATATATGCAGCCATTATATAAAGTTTCTTTCAATATTTACAATGTGATGCGCGGATTAGCAGAAGAGACATTGCTGACAGTGTTGGAGGGTAAGCTCCAGGGGAAGAGATCGAGGGGAAGGAGACGACAGGGATACACAGACGATCTAAAACAATGGACTGGATGACACGAGTAGATGAAGTGAATGGCGGAGGAAGTATGGAGAGACCGTGTGGCCCTCCCTCAGTCGAGGAAGGCATTGAAGGAAGGAATTGAACCTCCTATTAGCAGCCACATAGGAATACGGATATCCATTATTTGGAGCAGTCTCGCATGGTAGGGTTTACTGTATCTACATATTTACAAATTTCTTCTATTCCATAGTACATTGGGATCATATTCTATTTATTGAAGGTTACATATTTCAAGCATAAACTACTCTATATTTGCATATATAACGGCAGATCCGCCGGAATGTTTAAGGAATTCCCAATCTAGAACTGTCTTGTTGGGTTTCTTAATAAAGGCGTGGAATGCGGCCAACTTCACCACAGACAGTCTTAGAAGAGGTGATAAATCGACGTCTGTCAAAGATATTGCCTCATCTTTGCTAAACTCGAATATGTATTCAAACGTGGCTTGACGGTTAGTCTATATGGGTTGGTATTCTTGACAGCCTTGGTTCGAAACTGGCTATTTTATCTCTGGGTATTAGACATTCTGTGTTCCAAGAACCTAGGTTATGAATATATCTCTTTCTCTTTCTTTCATATAGACTTGACAATTTAAACAATTTAATTGTTTCTTCTAATCAATTGTTACAAAGGTGGAAACAATTTATAATAAAATCCCTATATATATAAAAGTCAGTGTATGTATGTATGTATGTATGTATGTATGTGGGTATCTATGTCGGCTATACACGTCCACAATACGTAACTAATCTGACTGAAATTTTAACAGTATATAGAGTAGAATCTGGAAGAAATTATAGTGAAAATTTCAGGTCTCTATCCCGAATATTCTTAGAGTTATTTGCAAATTGCGTTGCAAATTTGCCTTTTCGCTCGCAAGCAGCGCCTCTAGCGGTGAAGATGGGAGGTAATATCAGCTGACCTAATGTACATGTAAAACGTGTTTTGACAGGACATAGAGAAAAATCTGGAAACGATATTTATCGGATTTTTAGCCAATAAAAAATAAAATTGACAGGTTCTGGGCAAAAATAGTTGTTTTTTTTTAGTCAGAAAATGATGATGACAATATTGCTGTATCATGTTTGATTATCAGATATAAAATTATATCGGGAAAAATTCCAAAAAGCTGAGACCACGGGTGAAGCCAGTTCATTTTTAGTGTGCAGGAACAAAATTCTAACAGAAAAACATTCATTCGAGCAGAAGACACAAAGCCAGATCATCTCTTTATAAAAATATCGCTTCTCTGACACAAAGTTTGGAGCGGAACGTTTCACAATCCACGACGCCAATTTATAATTGTAACGAATAGTATTTGAATAAAACATTTAATCGGGTAAAACCTGGGCGTTGCCCGGGTCATTCGGCTAGTAAGGATAGATAAAATGTAGGGGAATATATATAGTTGTGTATGTGTACAAATTTCTTCAGCAAGGAAGGTTTCCCCACCTTGAGAGAGTTCTCCTCCAGACAAGGTCTTCTTGAACACTCCTCAGTTCCACGCCGAGGAAGTACTTATAGATGTATGTATTGGCAGACGTCAGGATGGTCAGGGCGTCATCGTCTAGGCTATTACCGAAGACCCAGCCCTTCATATAGACTTGATTAGGTAAAGAAAATGATCTCCACTATAAGGTTATCTTACATAGATGTAGGCACTCTTCTATATATACCACAATATTTCACGAATTTATGTGATTTGATTTTAAGTCTCGAAATATCGTTCAACCAGCACGCATCATCCACTATGCGCGGATATTTTCAAAAAGTTGTTTTTCACACACAAAGAATGTAATATATTTTCTCTCTCTTTCCATATCACTAGTATTTAAAATATGTAAATGTCATAATTTGTATATAATTGTATGCCCCCCCGACCCACTATGCATGTACAATGTATGATTTTCAAAGATTTAATAAAGAATAAGGTAACTGGAGGAAAGAAAGTGGCAACAAGACATAGGAAGCAGGCGAAAAGCGGGCACAAGTATAAATAACTTGTACAGTCAATACTTCCTGGCAAGCCCGGACGTATCTGGTATCCGCAGAAGTTATATTAGTATAGAGACGCCCAATATTTCCGGACAGGACCGGACGTATTTGATAACGCGGAAGTAAATAGAGTCGAACACACCCGATACTTCCTGACCAGGCCGGGCGTAACTAACACCAAAGAAAGCCGCCGGTCCAATTAGAAAGCCTCCCCTAAATAGGTCAACCAATAGAAAAACGGGAACGTTCCATCCTTCGACCAATGGGAAGGAAGACAACTCGTGGTGTTAAATCGAAAGGCAAGAATTGTCAGTAGTGCTTTGGCTCCCAAGGAGGTGACATCGGCTCAGGACCTCTCTCCCTCTGCTCATCCCGTAGCTAAGTACAATCACCGCCATGTGATCAGATAATTAACAATCAAAATCGCTCCGCTCTTCTCAAGCTTTCTTTCCTCCAACCAGTTGCCTTTTATTTTCAAACCCCATCACGTGTCCTGATTATTCCTAACTGTATGCTTAAACTTCCACTCAAACGACTGCGTTTCAACCAATCCTCACCATTCAAATCGAACAACAAGAAATTCCGCAACGATATTTTCACATAAATAATAATTTGTATATCAAAAAAGTGTATATCATTAATTTATTAACGTCATACTCCTGTTGAAGGACTGACAAGTCCGAAAGCTTGAAAATAAAAGATTTGTACAAGAAACTTAACCCTGGAAGCTTTATTTATTTTATAATAAGGTTATATTTATCCACAGATTCCTAGCTATGATCAAATTTGGACTTTAAAATTTCAGAATACATTTGGCTCAATTACGGTTTCATGACAACCTGTGCAAATTTGATAGTTTCTTTAAAAGGATCTAAATTCTGACCACGGAAAGAAAATCCCATTTCAAAATATGAAATTTAAATCAATTGTGACTCTCTAAATGGTTAGGATTAAAATAGGAAATGAGGGAACTTTTATAAAATCCATGAAACTATCTAAAGCCAGGCCCTCCTATTAATTTTTCCATTACAGTAAGGACAGTAGAAATTGTTTATTTTTAAAAAGAATCATACACGTCTATATTAGTTCAGAATTTTGATAACAGATGGCGCGCATCATAATGTAATCCTAATATGTTTACGAAATTTTGGGACAACCTTATAGTTTGAAAGAGGTGGATAGAGAGGGGATATTCTAATTCTTTAAAATAACTTTCATTGTCACCTGCCTGTCATCTTACAATCCACATATCAAATCTCTTAGGCCTAGCTCTCGGATCTGTGTATGTGTGCCTCACATTCTATACAGGCTCTTATATGATAACATATCATTTGATAAACTATCTTTTGATACCATTTACACTACATTATAAATAGTCTCAAAATGTCTATACACTCTGATGAACATCGTCTTGTGTAAGAAATAATGATTTGGAATAGATTATAATCTTATAGATTATAGTGGAGAATCAGTTAAACCATACACTCTATCTCATCACGTTTAGGAACTTGTACTCACCGGTGTGATCTGAGATGGCAGGTCAACTTCTAGGCAAGTTTAAGAAGGATTCTCTCATATTTTATTAGACAAGAGTAGATATTAAGAGAGATTAAACATGAATAATCCATTATAAAACCGCAAATTGGGTAAATTACATGGTAATGTTGATCCGCAAAGAAATCGTTCCAAAGCCATTCGTAACTTAAACTCTATGTGAGGGTTCGGAATTGAAATATACAAATCGCAAATACTTGATCGAATTACCACCTGCGGCAGGATTCACGGTATGCATGTTTGAAATATACTGCTAGAAGTTTACAACAACAACAACAACAAAGGCCTTTATTTAGGGCATTCCGCCCCATACAGGATTCGCCGTATTTTATATTTTTAAAGTTTATCGGCCCTAATAATAAAACTGAAAATTGTTACATGGAGCCTAAGGCCAAAATTAAATTTTCCTGGTCAGTAGATAAAATCCCAACATATATAGAAACTTTAAAAGAATTAACTCCCGAACATCCAGCGGACTCCACAATTGATACTCAGGCTGAGAATTTTACTGGTTTAATTCAAACAGCAATGTTACGCTCGGGGACGCGGATGGAGGCAAAAACAAAAAATATAAAATCTAAGCCATGGTTCGACAAAGACTGTTATTTGGCTAAAAAGGAAATGAAACAAAATCTAAAATTATACGTAAAACATAATATCTCGGCCGATAAAATTGCATACTTGTCGAGTAAGAAGAAATATTCAGCTATCCTAAAGCTCAAAAAAAGGGAATATACTGACAAAATTCAAGTTATCCTCAGTAATGTAAAAGATCCTTCCCAATTTTGGAAGACTATTAATTCACTTAAATATAGGAATAACCTACAAGGTGAAATTTCTACTGCAGACTGGCAAGTCTTCTACCGGGAGTTACTTGGTTCAAATTTAACAAAAGTTGTACAGTTACCACTTGAGATATTGGACATTGACCCCGAATTAGATTGTGAAATATCTCTAACTGAGGTCACCAAGGAAATTTCCAAATTGGGTAAAAATAAGGCTACAGGACTTGATGAAATTCCTAACGAAGCGATTAAATATTTGTTAGAAGAACATACAATTTATCTCAGGAACTTATTTAATAAAATCTTAGGGACATCCCAAGTTCCTCAACAATGGACAAAAACGATAATCCACCCAATTTTTAAAAATGGAGATCCGGACAACCCGTCAAATTACAGAGGAATATCCCTGATTTCTAGCCTATCGAAATTATTTACATCTATCTTGAAGACAAGATTGAATGATTGGATGGAGAGAAAGTCAATTTTGGCAGAAAATCAGGCTGGTTTTAGAAAAGGCTACTCTTGTCAGGACCACATATTCACGCTCGTATCATTAATTCAAATGACCCTTAGCCGTAGAAGGGAAAGTTATATGCCTTCTTCATTGACCTGAGGAAGGCCTTTGATACCGTGCCGCACCATCTACTTTGGAAAAAATTAGCATTAAATGGTCTGAGTTGCCGATTTATTAAACTAATTAAGAACTATTATACCCAAATGACGGCAACAGTCAGATGGCGGGGTTCCTTCACGGAGGCTATCAAAATACAAGCGGGAGTATTGCAGGGGGAGCCGTTGTCACCTTATTTATTCATTCTCTTCCTAAACGATCTGGTACACCTGTTCGATGAATCAGAATTGCCAGGCATAAATCTTGAGAATTATGGAACTATACACCTTTTACTGTATGCAGACGACATAGTGATCTTAGGAGAATCGAAAATAAATTTGCAATTGAAGATTAACTTACTTAAAAAGTACTTAGAAGATAACTGCCTAACGTTAAACCAAAATAAATCTAAAATAATGGTGTTTAGAAACGGTGGAAGAACAGCTCGTTCCGAGACATGGTTTTGGGGTCAGCAACCCCTGACAATAGTAGCTAAGTATACATATCTGGGTTACCCTCTGACTACAAAAATCTCGACCCAATATGCTTCCCAATACTTTAGAAACAAAGCACTGAATGCAATTAATGCACTTTGGAGAATCCTTACAAAGGCGCGAATAGAGTCCTTTACCTCAGTGATGAAACTTCTTGACACTATTGTTCTTCCTACTTTACTATATGCGGCACCAATGTGGGCAATCAACCAGCTGAAGACAGTCAATAATACCCAAGATACATTTCTTCGTCGTCTCTTAGACTTACCAAACTTCACACCAGGATATGTCCTCAGAAGAGAATGTGGAAGAATATCAACTGAACTTAATGCTGTAAAACTCACATTAAAGTTTTGGGTCAGGATTTTAAAAATGGAGACGAGCAGATTACCACATGCTTGCTTAAATTACCTCTGGAAAGTCACCGCGAAAAAGGAAATAGAAAACAGCTTTACTCAAAATTTAATAAAAATTCTAGACTCCAAGGGATATTCCTTTCTGAGGGGCTGCGAAGACTACTTAGCCATACAGAAAGAATTGCCAGGCATAATTAGAACTACCACAGACCAACTAATTCAAAACGATCAGATGAAAATCACTGATTCAACCCACTTTGCTCACTACAAATTTTTGAGTGAATCATTCATGACAGAGGAGTACCTACGATTAAATATCTCGCTTCCCAACAAAAGACTAGTTGCACAACATAGAGTTTTATGGCAATTTTTCAGGGAAGAAAGAAAAGACTTCTGGAAAGAAAATGGCCGGAACTGTTTACTTTGTAAGGATCTCATGGATGATAATTTGGTTCACTATTTCTTCCAATGCCCTCTCTTAACAGAAAAACGTACTGAAACTTTCCCAAGCCCTACCTCTGGTCAATTTAGATACCATAGAATATGTCAACTTCTCTCTTCAGATCTGAACGATAAATTAATGATTGATAAATACTTTAAGTTCTGTACAGAAGCTGGGCGCATGAGAAAGAATGCAGGGCAAAGGATACTGGAGGATGATCCATCTGTAAATAGGTAACAAACCTTATTTTTGTTGTAAATGTTTCCTCTTCCCTCTCCTCTTGTTGACGTTGACGTACTGCTAGAAGTTATCAATTTTACCATGATCCACCGATCGTTAAAATTAGCCCGAATGCGCCAGTAGTATATTATCAAATCTTGAACCTTTTAAATAGTGATTCTAACAAGTTTTTTATTAACAAAATATTGGTGATTACTCTGCTCGATGTTAGAATAGGAAAATCTTAGCTCCCAACACAAAATATGTCTATTATTAAATTTTGAAGAAAATTCTTCCAGGTAAATAATATTTTAGAAGTAAAATAATATTTACAAGTTTTCTAAATTAGAATAGATAACTAGAGATATATCCAAGACGTATTTCACCAGAGCAGTACAGCGTAGATACAGCAGTCTAACCAATCTACAAAGTGTAGATACCAAACCTACCTGTTTCCAAGACGTTTCCATTCTAGATTGGTTGATCATCAAGGTGTCGACATTTCTGCATCATCATTTATACGCTTATGTTTTCAATTTTAAATTATTTTATTGTTGTAAATTATATATATATAATTACTTTTCATAGATTATTTGTATCATATATACACTCAAGGGCAAAACTTAAGTGGAAAGTCTTCGATGTCACCGATAATCTGTTTTTTTTTATAAGGAAATTGAGACAATTTGTTCACATTTGGTTATCTCGTGTGTCTTCATAAAGGTCGCTGTGTATCAAATATCTTTCAAAGTTATTGTCGGAATCCCGATATATATGCTAAAACGTAAAACTCCCTTAAGTTTTATCCATGAGTGTATCTTTGAGAGTTATTGTCTGAATCCCGATATACATGCTAAAAGGTACAACTTCCTTAAGTTTTGTCCATGAGTGTATCTTTCAGAGTTATTGTCTGAATCCCGATATACATGCTAAAAGGTACAACTTCCTTAAGTTTTGTCCATGAGTGTATCTTTCAGAGTTATTGTCTGAATCCCGATATACATGCTAAAACGTAAAACTCTCTTAAGTTTTATCCATGAGTGTATATATTGACAGAGAATTCATATATTAATATATTTTTAATTAAAAAGGCATATATTGTATCAAAATATAATTTATTTTACCTTTTATTTTTATTATGCCTTTTTAATTAAAGATTTATTTATGATTTGCTCTATTTTCAAAAAAAAAAAATTAATATATTTATTAGATAATAAAAGGCATATATTGGATTTAAAAATATATTTATTTTGCCAATATTTCGGCTGGCTGAACGCCAACCTTTATCGAGGCATTACATTTTTGTATACACAAACTCAGCGCCGCATAGTGTTATAATATCACAGTTGAAATCAATTAAAATACAGAGTAGGTGGGAGAAATTTGTGAATGTAAAAAAATAATTATTATAAAAAATTGCAATCAAAATGTAAAATATATTAAAATATTAACGGAAAAATATGGGTTCTATCTTTATATTTTAAAATGTTTTTAAAAAGTACATAAAAATTATTTTTTTCACACATTAGTTATTACCTGTAATTAATACATACCACTTGTTTAATTATTTTTACATTTATCGCTTTAATACACAAAAGTATTGATACATTAAATATATAACTTATTACATGAAATACTTTAAACTTTTTTAGTTTCCTTTTTAATCTATTTTTTCTCATATATTCTTCCTAAATTGCTTTAACTTCCATTTCAATGCATTTTTATAAAATATTTTTTACTTACATTTAAATCGATCTCCATCAATTTTGAAATGAATTTTTAAATACCCACATTTTTTGTTAAACCTTTTAAAAGGTTCTTACAGTTTATTGTTTAAATCATTTTAAATTCATTTTCAAATGTTTTAATAGATACATATATTTTTACATTATTTTTATGTACTTTTTAAAAACATTTTAAAATATAAAGATAGAACCCATATTTTTCCGTTAATATTTTAATATATTTTACATTTTGATTGCAATTTTTTATAATAATTATTTTTTTACATTCACAAATTTCTCCCACCTACTCTGTATTTTAATTGATTTCAACTGTGATATTATAACACTATGCGGCGCTGAGTTTGTGTATACAAAAATGTAATGCCTCGATAAAGGTTGGCGTTCAGCCAGCCGAAATATTGGCAAAATAAATATATTTTTAAATCCAATATATGCCTTTTATTATCTAATGAATTAAGTATGGATTGCTCTATTTTCAAAATAATATATTTATGTCACAATCGTGATGACACACTACTTCAAATGTTGACGTGTGGACAGACCAATTGCGGCAGAGAGCTACGGACTCGAAGATCAACAACGAGGAAGATAAAAAAATAAATAAACACAATAACTTTTTTATTTATCTCAATTATGTAAACCCGTTCGGGAAACGTAAATGACACAAAGAAGTATAAAATCGATGTCGATGACCTTGTATAACTGAAACCTGGTGTCCAACACTATAGCAATCTAACTAACCTCCAAAACGTGCATGTACCAAACCTTTCAATCTGCAACACGTGTCTATACTACACTGTCTTGAAGATAGAGGGTGCGTGGCCGGCATTCTTAGTTCTTTAATGAGAGACACTCTTTGGGGCCAGTAAATGTTTTATTTTAAGTAAAAACTTTTCTTGCCCTGAAGTGTCTCTTATTTAAGAACCAGCCTAATTAAATTTCAAAATGAAAGCACTAACTAACCTATCTACAAGATAGAAAACTCAATGTAATGTATACAATATAGGTATACCATTCTAATTAATTTACAAAGTACAGTTATAAATCCAATCGATCTTCAAGACATAAAGGCACCGAACCGGCCCATCTACAGGACTTAAAGACTGGTCGATCAATGCGGCGTAGATACACCAGCCACAACTACCTACAGGTACCTATCAACTTACAAGACGTATAGGTAACAAACCGATCCATCTACAGGACACAAAGACACCAGACTGGTCAATCAATGCGCCGTAAATATACCAGCCACAACTATCTACAATTACCAAACCTATCAATTTACAAGACGTATAGTTATCAAACCGGCCCATCTACAGGACACAAAGACACCAGACTGGTCGATCAATGCGGCGTAGATACACCAGCCACAACTACCTACAGGTACCTAACAACTTACAATACGTATAGGTAACAAACCGATCCATCTACAGGACACAAAGACACCAGACTGGTCAATCAATGCGCCGTAAATATACCAGCCACAACTATCTACAATTACCAAACCTATCAATTTACAAGACGTATAGTTATCAAACCGGCCCATCTACAGGACACAAAGACACCAGACTGGTCGATCAATGCGGCGTAGATACACCAGCCACAACTATATCTACAAGTGAAAAATCTATCAAATTCACAAGACGTATAGGTATCAAACGATCCATCTAAAGGACACAAAGACACCAGACTGGTCGATCGATGCGGCGTAGATACACCAGCCACAACTATCTACAAGTACCCATCAACTTACAAGACGTATATATAGGAGGTAGGTACCAGTCACAAATATAGAAGAGGCCACCATTAGGGACCGTAATAACGCTGTCGTAAAAAAAGAAAAATCCCAGTAGTAAAAACCCGACGTCGATAGTTCACGGACGGACGGAGCCCGGGCAAGCGGAAGATTGCGTTTGAAGAATTTTTCCTTGATTGAACTCGAGGATTACTGGGAGAGCGGCGTCAGCATAGTCCGTCATCTTCCTTTGGATCGCAGTGACCTTCCGACAACATATGCTCTTGTTCGAATATATGTACCATTGGGTAGAATACATAACTATAATGACACCTCTGGGATCTACATATGTTATATTCTCATTGCCTTTTTCCAAAGCGTTCTAAGAAATTGGGAATAAATTCGTGAATGGAATGATCTCTTCGCACAAAAATCATACAAATTCGTAGATAGAATGGTAATAGGTCCGAATACACATACCATTTCATGAATAGATTTGTCTTCGGGCTTAAGGCCAATGCAAATTCATGTATGGATCATAAAAGTACTTGCATATAACAAATATATTGATTAAAATCATCACTATATATTTATAATTGTTACTTTTCGTTGGACCTAGAAAGCAATGACTTGTAGAAGAAGTAATTTTACGACGAGATACTATTTTGTGTGAGATATACAGGTCGGCAGATTTTGTTGATGTCCTTCAGTCGACTTTAAAAATGATAGTCAGAGCAGTAGAATATAATATGCTGTTTCATAGTTTGAGTTCTTTCGCAGCCACAGCGTTCGAGTGGGGGAAACTCGTTGATCTCTTTCTCTCTCTCTCGACTAGTTGACCTTATTGATGCTCTTCAGGTGTACATAGTGTAGATTTCCTGATGCCTTACTTAGTCTATGTAGATATTAGTTCCTTTTTCTCATAATTATCTTCTCCAATGTCTTGTAAGGATCTTTAATTCCATATATATTGACCCACAAATCGTTTAATAAACGAAGGAATATTGCAGGGAGCTACTTTTATTAAATAGAGACGGCGAGAATTTTGTATCATTAGCTTTCTATCCGGTCAATAGGTCTGTGAAGACATGCAATACGTTCATGGAAAAGACTTAAGGAAGTTGTACCTTTCAGCATGTATATCGGGATTGTGATAATAACTCTGACATATATTTGATACATTATTAACTTTATTGAAGACATACGAGATAACCAAGTGTGAACAGAATTGTCTCTGTATCCTTTAACAAACAAGCCGACCGGCTTACATCAAAATATGAAACCTCCTTAAGTTTTGTCCATGAGTGTATATATATATACTGAGGGGAAATATTACTTTAATAGACCGATAAACTCCACACCAATATCTATCGGTTTTAAACTGGTTGAAATTCATTTAATAAACTCTCACTTGTGATACTTTGATCTTTTCCAAAAGGCTTTGAGACGATACACTTATGTAGGAAGTCTCTTCGAGATATTCATGAGAGAATATATTCATACTTGGCTCATAACCAAAATCGAAATTTGTTTTTAATTTATCGCTGTGTTAAATGGTGGAGAGTAAGTCTGTTTTTGTCAAGAGAATATTTTTTACATATATTCACACTATTTTAAAGCAAAAATTATATTATTTGATCTAAACAAAACCTTGAATTTCGTTATCCAAAAGTCATTTCGAACCAATTAAAAAGAAAATTGAACATGGAGTATTAATATTGGAAAATTTAAGTAAACAAAAAAGTGATAAAAGGTGCAATATTTATAACTACGACGAAATAAAATGCAGTTTGAAACATTTCGTAGAGCATTCAGTTTCAAAAATGAAATATTTACAAATTTTATTATTATTATTTTATTTAAAAAGGGGATGCAAAAAAAGTACAATCCCTCAAAAAAAGGTGCTAAAAGGTGCATTTTATTCAACTATGACAAATTAAAATGCAGTTTTAAATATTTAAAAGTATTCAATTTCATAAATCGATGTTATAAAAAAGATGCTACACTCAAAAATCCACTCAATAAATAATTAGTATATAAAATTGTACAATGGAAGTTTTAAACCAGCAGGGTTATCTAAAAGAGCAGCTTGATCAGGTGTCATGCTGAGAGAGGAGGAAACATTCATCTAGCGGTGGATCGAAGATTTCAAGTCCAGGAATGGCGACAAAGAAGTTCACAGGCAGAATATTAATGTCGCAGAGTCCTGACAACAAAATGGAGAGAGGGGGAGGGGGAGGAGAAATGTATCGGCCTTTTCTCTACCCACCCACTTCCCTAATTATCACTTTTTATTAATTATTTACAGGAAGAGAGCATCGTACCATCGACTTGTAAGGATCTTAAAGGAAGAAGAACATTATAGCCTTGATGTTGTTCAGGTATTGTTTAAAACATGGCTTCTAATGATGTTTGAAAGACTGATAGAATTACATTGCATTAAACCAGTCAATTTATTCTATGAAATTGTAACTATTAATTATGAAGACCATTTTGTAATTAAAATATTTAATGCTTCGCTTTTTTCACCGGGTAAAATGTAATTAATCTTAGTTACAAAAAAAGTTAATTCGTTGATGTTTACATTTTGTTTCCACTGCATAGTTGAATTGACTATGAAAATGGACGAAATTTAAAAACAAAATTCTCTATAAATCACTTGATGCTGTATTAGGATTCGCATGTATTTTTATAAAATTATTATTTATTGTATATCCTATAAATTTAATGATGCACTTAAATTATATATTTGTAACAATTAAATGGCACATTTGTAAGTGAAAAGTCGAACTGCTTTTCACATGTGCAGACATGTGGTGCATTCACAGTAAAAGTTGTCGCCTACTTGTACCCACCATGATTATCATGGACTGTACCACATGTACTAGGAATAAGCAAAATAAAATTGTTATTATGGAAACAAGATAAGTATTTTATTGTATTTCCATTATTGTTTCAAACACACTCAGACGCACTCTCTCACACCTACACACTAATACGTACTCATGAACACATGTTGTCGTATGTTTGTTTTTTTAAGGAGACAGAGGTAATTTTGTACACACTTGGTTATCTCGTGTATCTTCAATAAACGTCACTGTAATATATTTCAGAGTTATTGTCTGAATCCCGATATACATGCTAAAAGGTACAACTTCCTTAAGTTTTGTCCATGAGTGTATATTTCAGAGTTATTGTCTGAATCCCGATATACATGCTAAAAGGTATAACTTCCTTAAGTTTTGTCCATGAGTGTATATTTCAGAGTTATTGTCTGAATCCCGATATACATGCTAAAAGGTACAACTTCCTTAAGTTTTGTCCATGAGTGTATCTTTCAGAGTTATTGTCTGAATCCCGATATACATGCTAAAAGGTACAAATTCCTTAAGTTTTGTCCATGGGTGTATCTTTCAGAGTTATTGTCTTAATCCCGATATACATGCTAAAAGGTACAACTTCCTTAAGTTTTGTCCATGAATGTATCTTTCAGAGTTATTGTCTGAATCCGATTAACATGCTAAAAGGTACAACTTCATTAAGTTTTGTCCATGAGTGTATCTTCCATAGTTATTGTCTGGATCCCGATATACATGCTAAAAGATATAACTTCCTTAAGTTTTGTATATGAGTGTATATTTATATGGAATATTCGATTCATTCTTTCGTTAATTGGCCCTTTTCTGTTTCTTAGCCTCCTCCAGGTGACGCATAGACCATTCACTTATCCTCAGCTACCGTTTGTTCTGTAGGTCGGCGTTTTAGCTAACACAGAGGAAGGCCAGTATGAAGAATGATGCAACTTCCAATGATATTTAGACGGTGGGACGCATGCGTGAGATCACTCGCCCAGTTTTGGCAAGTTATAAGATAGCTTGAAAAAAAGATGCAGGTATACATTAATCCATCAAAATACGAAACTATTATAGACGCGTATGATTCTTTTAAAAATAAAACAATTTCTACTGCCCTTACTGTAATGGAAAAATAATAAAATTTAAAAGAATCATACGCGTCTATAATAGTTTCATATTTTGATAACAGATGGCGCGCTAATGCATCATAACATTGATCCATGTTTCTAAACACAAAACTATTGAATTTAAATATTATATTAACATCAAAACTATTTTTATTTTATTTTATCAAAGAATGGATTTTATTAACTGACTGTATAAGACAAAGTGTTGTAAAAAATATTTTATACTTATATTCTATATATTTGTTATTTAGAAAAAATATATAAGGAAAAGGGAAAAGGTTGTAAAAAGAAACCAAGCCCTAGATTCCTTATTGATTGATTTTGTCAAAGTGTAAAATCAGGGGAAAATCTTTATTATATATCAGAATGTACTGGAGAGAGAGAGAGAGACTTCCTACATAAGTGTATCGTCTCTAAGCCTTTTGGATAAGATCAAAGTATCACAAGTGAGAATTTATTAAATGAATTTTAACCAGTTTAAAACCGATAGATATTGGTGTGGAGTTTATCGGTCTATTGAAGTAATATTTCCCCTCAGTATATATATGTTATATTAAAATATTTTATTTAAAATTATGTTATATTAAAGTATTATTTTATTTAAATTTTTATTTCATTGATTCGAATACTCTGTTAAATCGACCGCCAGAGAGAGAGAGAGAGAGTGGTAAAATAATGTTTGGGTTATTGCTTGCATTTAAACAGTAAAACATTCTTGCAAATGTCCAACCTCACCAGCGAGTGCAAGTAACCAAACGGCGGCTCTGGCACATTTGTAAGTGCAAAGTCGAACTGCTTTTCACATATGTAGACATGTGGTGCACTTACAGTAAAAGCAGTCGCCAACTTTTACCCACCATGATTATCATGGCTTGTACCACGTGTACTAGGGATAAGCAAAAAGTAAACATTATAATCAATTATGAAAAAGGCATCT
Source organism: Cordylochernes scorpioides (assembly GCA_030710605.1). Classification (NCBI taxonomy): domain Eukaryota; kingdom Metazoa; phylum Arthropoda; class Arachnida; order Pseudoscorpiones; family Chernetidae; genus Cordylochernes; species Cordylochernes scorpioides. The sequence goes on from CP092882.1 coordinate 55,531,544, forward strand.
CCTTATCGTGCAACTGTAAGTTGCTGATGGGGCTTGCGCCACTGTTGCACTCAGTTGCATGATAAGGAGATGCCTTTTTCATAATTTATGCACCTTATCCCAGTACAATACACATTTGTACTATTTTTTCACATTATAATCAGTGCTTTATCATTTAACCAGCATTATTTACATACCGTTTTAAGGTATCCCAGAGAACACCAACCATCCAACCGAGTCTATTCCCCCACACACGGGAACGTATTTTTACATTCACCACCGAACATGTCAAGTTTCCAGAAAAGGAAAAAAAAACCGACAAATTGGATCTCCATATATTTCAGGCTTAGGGAACAACCAAATTTACATAACTCCGGAAAATGTCAGTTTACGATTGTCCACCCTTTGTATATATATATTGGATAGGTATTTTCTTTTTAGAATTAAGTTCTATAGTCTTGAAATAGTTCATTAATAGAGAGCTCATAGCGTGTTTTATTCTTGAAATAATTAAAGAATATAGAGAAATTTCGAAAAATATAAATCTATTCTCTTATTTCTCAACGATCATCCGCCGCTTATCTGGAGATTCAACTGGAGAATTCGATAACCGAATCACTCGTTTTCTGCAATCACCTTACAGGGCTATTCCAGGCTGTTTACTTATAAATTATTCTTTCTCATTATTATTATCAGAGGACCATATCTGCGAAGGCCACAGCACTGACCAGGAGTCAAGATAGCAATTGTAAATAGCTTTGTTTACTTAGATGTTATTATTTAGTTATTTTTTAGAAGTTGTAAATAAAATTGTGTAAATAGACTGACCATTCGTTACACTTTATAGAGAAAAACTTGTAAGTTATTATTATCCCTAGTACACGTGGTACAGACCATGATAATCATGGTGGGTAGAAGTTGGCGGCTACTTTCACTGTAAGTACACCACATGTCTACACATGTGAAAAGCAGTTCGACTTTGCACTTACAAATGATTCTCGCAGACTTGAGTGGTGTGTGGTCGTTATGGGAGTGTAGAGGAACTTCCTGACAGACGAGAGTTTTGCTGATTGAAATATCAATGCATAAAATGATCAAAAATACAAGCTACACCTCGGATAACGAAGAATTTATTACTGATTGTACATTTTGAAAACGGAATTTCTCTAGAGATGATCCTCCCTTCTCTAGATTGATATCAAATCTTTGAACAATTCCAATTTTACTAACCTGGGATATAAACCCGTGTTGATACTCATTTTTCTATTCTATTGCTTCAATGACGTTCTGATTCCTGCCCGAGTCCATCCACACATCAGAGAGTGCAAGTATTCAAGGGATGTCTGTTATTTACAATGTCTAACTTCTCTTAACATGTGTAGCAATGTGGCGCACACTTCCATTACACGATGAGCGACTCATGGCGATGAGTAATCTGCCTTAAATAGAAAATAATTCTTTGTTCTGTAGACCACACTCATGGACAAAACTTAAGGAAGTTGTACCTTTTAGCATATATATCGGGATTCAGACAATAACTCTGAAAGATATTACAGTGACATTTATGAAGAAATACGAGATAACCAATATACACTCATGGGCAACACTTAAGAAAGTTGTACCTTTTAGCGTGTATACCATGGTTCAGACAATAACTCTGAAAGATATTTGATACATAGTGACCCTTTTATTGAAGACACACGATATAACCAAGTGTGAACCAAATATTTCCTCTGTTTCCTTCAAAAAAAAAAAAAATACAAAATATAAATAGTCTACCTGTGACAACAAAGACTTTCTACTTCCTTAAGTTTTGTCCATGAGTGTAACTATCAGATATCTCAACGCTCTACATTGATGCATATTCACATGTACACACTATTAATCAATTCGCAGTCTATGTATGCAACATGGCATCGGGATGGAGAGACAGACTTCCTGTATAGAGCCTGAGAATGGCTTCCACCATGGGGGACGCTTTTTATCCTTAGTGCACAGAATTGTTTTCATTGAATATGGTCACCATAGTCTCACCATTGTTGTTATTTAGTGAATGTCTCTTTCCAGATTTATTATTTGGAATATACAAGAAAAGTTACTAGAGATATCGACACCGGAGAAATCAAAAATTTAATTTCCTTTGAATCCGTAGCAAAACGAGGTGGACAATGCTTCCCCCCTTTCTTTTTCTCTTTTTCTCTTTATAAGAAGACTCGAGGGAGTTGTCTTGGACACCTAATAGATTGCCATTGTCTCAAGTTGGAATCCGATGCCAAATATTTTTTTGATCAACTTTCAGAAGACGATGCTCTTAGGTCAGGAGCACAAAGAACCTATCTATAGAACCTATGGGTCTATGACCCATCATATAGGAATCGTCCTAAGTTCGAGTTGATCATAAAGTTTCCGGATGTTTGAGTCATGGAATAAGATAAAGGGTCCTTAATTCACAATTGGCTCTGAAACTGACACGCACTCATGGTCGAGATCACAACGCAACAATAGTTCTTATCCAAGAATATCGATGGATTCAAGACATTAACTATGTATGGCGATGTTGAGAAGTCTGTGATTCCTCCTCAATGGAGCGAGGCTTTCTGTCAAGTGGTTCGACTACCAGCAAGAAGTGCACTGCGCCAACAAATAACATCCAGTATAGCTGTGCTGGTAGGATCATCAGCGAAGTAGCCAGAGCCAGAGGAAGGTTTAAGACAAGTTGATATCGCCATGCAAAAACATAACGAGTAAAGTAGAAAGACCCAAAAGAAATATTCCCGGGAGAAATTGATCTTGTTAATGTAAGAATATTATCAGAAAATAACCCAGCAGAAAGTTTCCATGGCAAGTCGATCTCGCTATACTTGGAACAATATCAGCGAAGTAGACAGATCTAAAAGAAAACTTCACAAACAATGGAACTTGCTACGTTGGGAGCGATAAGCTAATGTTGACCAACAGCTACATTAATATGCGGATCTCCAGGATTTGTGAAGCTATTGAACCTCCAATGTAGAAAGAGATTTGGAGATACAAAGATACTAACGAGTATGTATTCCGATTTGTCTTTAGTATGAACTGAATGTCACCTGGGATGAACAAAAAAGACTTTCTTCTCGCGAATAGGATATATCTTAAAATGGAATATCGGAGGTGATCTCTGAACAGAAAAAGGTGGCTCTGAATAAGCGATTCTTCTTGGCCTCATTGAGACGTGATGAAGTCCTTTTTAGGGTACAATGGTAACTCAAATTAAGAGTCCCACATTTACACACTAAGTCGATACAACAAGATCGTTATTAGTACATAACGTCAAGTTATGTCTTAAGTCCTATTGAAATGACACCTAGAGTCCATACAAAGCAGATTTAGAAGTAGGATAATGAGAAAATTGGTGTAATTACGAAAAGGGAATTAGCGGAATGTCAGAAAGTGCTATGCAAAAAGGCATAGTTGTCGATACATCTGTAGCCCTGAACCATAATATAATTTTAACATCGAGTTCCTGTTTATTAGATCGACCTAATTGTTGTTACCAATCTCTTATATTCTCAGCTGAATAACACCAAGGTCGCTGTCATTGGAAACCGGGTCGACATGCGTCGTTCAAAACAGAATCCTACTTCCATCAAGTCTGTGAGATAGTGTATTTCAATACCAAATTGAAGATTATTTAATTTCGACCATCATCCCTTCCAGATCCTAAGGTGATAGCCAGTTTCTACAATACTTCTCTGCATCGGCGAACTACTACAGTCTGGTATGTTCGAATAGGAACACTCAGATATCGGAACACTTGGAATCCACGATGCTGTGAAAGCAATGGACTAAGATCAATGCTAAGATCTGGCTGCGTAGAAGTTCAGCGTGAAGTCCCTCTTCATGAAATATCGCGCCAATGTCTGATGAAGTCGCCTCGGTAACGACACGTGATACTCCACAAGCTGTCTTTCAACTGGCCTTGAAGTTGTTTTTGATAGACTGAACCGAAACTTCCCGATGGCCATGTCTTGAATTCCTAGGTATCTGTCCTCCACGGAGAAGCAAACACCGCCATCCTGGTCGTTACACCAGGGACTTCTAATTTTCCTACGGATTGAAGGACAGTTGCGTCCTTACTTCCACTTTCTTCGGCATCAGAGCTGTCCCTCTTCTGCGTCGCTCTAGAGAATATTTGGCCAGAAACGCAAGGCCGCCTATACGGATGACATCGTTACTTAACGACTACTCACAATGTGATCTCTCCGTAGATATTTTATGTAGCTTTCGTGATTTTTTTATTTATCAATAATCTCTGTCGCTGATGTGATTCCTGAACGCACCATTTTGACTCTACGTTGGGAATCTACTGATCATCTGAGTGGCTAACCGTCCTGAACAGCATGATCCGTTCATTAACTACATTGTGAGATGGCTTCTATTTACTAAAGGCGGATCATTATTGCGTAGGGCCCATGTGGCCAACAGCATCCTGGGTACCATTACAACTACGCGCCATCTGAGGCCACCATTGCAGGCTTGAATGACGCACCTCATGTGCAAAAAGGGTCTAGTGGCTTCTCGGACCGTCCAGGCTCCGTTGGTCTCCGAATGTGTGGTGGAGATGCTCTAATCGTGGGTCAATTTCGGCTTGTTATCCTGAAAAGGTGCGGGATAAAAGCAAGGTGCTGACAGTAGTTACTCCTAGCTGGTTCGCAGCGGGACATGGCTGATACCGGCGGCACATGAAATCCGGCTTCCTATAGGATGAGAAAATAATCGAGTATCTGGGAAGCTGATGTCTATGTTCTCAAGCTTGGATCACTGGGCCTTCTCCACACCGGTTATAGGACTCTGCATCCTCGATATTGACCGCTGGGCTTTATCTTCACCGGTCATAGGATCTGAGTCCTCGAGTTTAGACCTTTGGTTCTTCTCCTCACCAATCATAGAACTCGGCGTCCTCGATCTTGGGATTCTAGGCTTTCTACCCACCAATCATAAGTCTCTACGCACGGCAGTAGATGTCTGCAACCGCATGATGAATCAACAGGCGCACTCAATGCGTACTAAGATCATTGAGGTATGGCACTTGGAATAATTTACCAGGGTATATTGCTCGAAAATGAACCCTTCAGTTATTGAGTTAGGCTTCTTATGAAACCCACCGTCCTGTTACGGTCAAAAGAGATTATTCCCTACAATCACCAGCCTTTAGCAAGCTTTATTTGATACGGCCGAAAAGATATCCAGTCGGGTAGCTGGTGATTCGTCCATGCCCTGATGGTGCGTCCTCACTGCTCTGATCCGACTTCCATTTAAACTGCTTAATATAAAAAAGTTATTATGATGCATTAGCGCGCCATCTGTTATCAAAATTCGAAACTATTATAGACGCGTATGATTCTTTTTAAAAATAAACAATTTCTACCATTTCATTGCAGTAAAGGCAGTATAAATTGTTTATTTTTAAAAAGAATCGTACGCGTCTATAATAGTTTCGAATTTTGATAAACAAGTACATTAGAGGACTATCTGTTTTAAGAAATTGTAATTATTTATAAATTTATATAAAAGAAAAACAACAAGCTACAATAATAGAGCGGTATGGTAGATTAATCTGACTATACCGCTGGAAAAGTTCACCACTGATGAACCAGGTATTCCCAATATTTTAATCATCGCAATAAGGGTAGTAGAAAATTGTTTTATTTAAAAAAATAATACACGTCATTAAAATAGCTCAAATTTCTGATAGATGATAATACTTAATATTTATTTGTTTAAAAATTACTCTAAAAACAAGATTCCAAACCGGTTATACATTTGTTTGTATCTATAAAAATAAAGTCCCCATCAAAGAGGACACTAAAACTAACCTCCATTAGATGACAACCTTAGCTTCTCCTTTGACGGGGAAAAGACAGTTTTCTTCTTCTAGATTAACATCGTCTCTCGGTCAAATTGTCTTCTTTTTTTGTTGTATATTTTCTTTGACAATTGTCCAATCACAAGTTACAATCCATTATATTACAATGAAAGTTGTTATGAAATATTTTGAGTTTTTTATTATAAAATTATTTATCAAAAATCGAAACTATTTTAGACGCGTATGATTCTTTTTTAAAATAAACAATTTCTACTGTCCTTACTGCAATTAAAGAGATTCCATTGCAGTATAAATTGTTTATTTTAAAAAAGAATCATACGCGTCTATAATAGTTTCGAATTTTGATAACAGATGGCGCGCTAGTGCATTATAATATAATTGTGTAAATATATATTTCTATGATGCATTAGCGCGCCATCTGTTATCAAAAATGTAAACTATTTTCGACGCGTATGATTCTTTGTGAATTAGGATTATTTTCTACTGCCTTTACTGCAATGATAAAATAATAGGAAGGTCTGGCTCATCAGTGGTGAACTCTCCCACTAGATATATTTAATTGTGAATAACTTTTACTCTTGTAATTGGTGGAAGAGAGGTGAAAGATAACTGGGAAAATATTAACTTCTTCTTCTTTCTTATCTCCACTCAATCATATTAGGGTATCAAGCTTGTAGAGCTTGAGACTTGACAACCATCATGACTGGGTGAAGTTGAATGCGTCTGCCTTTGGCATTAAGACTGGGAGCACTACTCAGTAGCAAGCCATTGACTTAGCTCTAAAAGAAATGTCCACCTCTGACATGAGGAACAGACGCCATGTGCAGCCGCTCCTAACATAGAATAGAAAACGCTGCTCATCCTGTATCCCTGGATTAGGAGCCCTTACAGGGTACTATCAGGCGTGCTAGCTGAGCCCAGGCTTTTTAGTGAGTTTGTTACTGCTCCCCCTCCTCCTTCGGAAAATATTGCCACGTGGAAAATTAGGGAAGACAAAAACTTCAGGAGGAAACAAAATTTATTTCAGGGAAGAACAGACTATCAAAGGTAAACAAAAGATAAGCCACGTGGGAAATTTACAGAGTCGCAAGATATAAAACATAAAAATGACCACTCTGTTAAATAAAAAATAATAAAATTAAGAAATACTATGTTACATAAATAAAATTAATAAATACTATATTACAATATTATAAAAAGTAAAACTTCCTAAATTTATTTTGCAATGGTAAACACGCCTCCCTACAACTTAAAAAAAAAAAACTTTTATTTTTCAAAATTGTAATTTATCCGACATAATATGTTTTATAAATCACATAATCATTATTTACATATTCTTAATTAATATGTTAATGGATCTCAAATAGAGATAAAACACTAAGTGTATCGTCTGCGTTGTTTTTAACTTTAAAAAACAAACAGGAGATAATCACCATCAAATTGAAAAAAGAACCGTCTCTCATTCAATTAACTCCAAGATCATTATAAGCGATATCATTAGAAAAAAAAATTGTGAAGATTTTTATAAGCCTAAAGCTTTTCTACAATGAACTACCTACGAATCAAAAACACGGAAGACGTTAAATGTAGTTTTTTAGAAGACACAAGTTTGCTTTAAATCTTTGAGATTTTTTGTTGAAAATTTTTCAATTAAATGGCGGTCCACCTGGGCACTAATTGTCTTTGGTTTTTCCTTGAGCAGCTGGAGGCGGCAAAACCTCGGCCTGGAGTGATCAATAACCAATTTGGAGCCAAAGGGTTTCTCCGGACCCGAGCATTGGGGCAATATGGCTGCTCACTTTGTTGGCTTACTCCATGTTGCTAGGAAATTCTAGCTTCTCTGTTGAATCAATGTAGGTAGGCTGCAATAGGGATCTTTCATTTGTCAAATTACTTTGACAAACATTTGCACTTTTATCTTAACTCAGTTTTAGTGGGAAGATTTTTGTTTTTGTTTGTTAGTGAACCAATCTCTCCCGCCTTCTCATTGGTCGAATGTGGCCATGTTTGTATATAAGGGGGCTATGGTATTGCGAGGGAGAGTGTGGTGGATTATTGTGTGGAGACGCTTAAAGTGTTCTCTGCGTCCTTTATCCGTGTCTGGCGATCTCCTCGCATACCTGTGTAACCCGGTCCGATCCCTACCAACGCTACAATAAAGGATAAGTACTGTTCTGTTTTTATATATCAAATCGTGAGTTTTTTTAATTATTATTTTGCTCCTTTTTATTGTTGTTGTTGTTGTACTCTTGACTGTACGCTTTTCTGTGTGTTAGTTACTATTACTTTAGGCCCTAGTAATTTGCAACTTTATGCGTTATCCTGTAAATAGTAACTTTTGTCACGTTAATCTTAAAAATGTCCCATGTTGGTGTCATTTTTTAATTTTATTAATTTTGTTTAGGGGTTGGTTAGGAGAATTAGTGTGTATATATGTGACAATATAGTGGTAATGATGTGGTGAGGTGAGAAATAATCACACGACGAGTTGGTAGAGCAATAATCCAGGCAGCCAGACGAGAGAGAAAAAGGGTAGCGAGCGCGCTGTCCGCTGAACGACTGTTTTCCCTGTGTACACAACCGGGGGCTAACCAGGAAAGTCGCCAGGTGGTGACGGCCCCCCCCCCCTCAGGAATGTGGCCAAAAATGGTCGTAAGTTAGTTGTCTAAAGTGTCTCGCTTTAGCTGCTCATCTCTCTCTCGTTGGCTGTTGGTTTGTTTTATTAATCCTGGAAGAGCATATATTATGACATATGGCCCCCGTTGAATAAGGCTGAACATGGTTTAAGTATATTCAAAGCTGGAGAAGCCAGGAATAGAGAAAATAATTTTACAGTTAAAATTAGTTAAGGTAATAGTGACATAGTTTTATGTAAATAAAATATTGTATAGTACACAAGTAAATATTATTTACAAGCAGTTTTACAACACCGGGGAGTTTGACATATAAGGAAATCTTTGAAAATATCAAGGTTATAAAAGGCTATATACAACAAAATCTAATGTACTATAAGGGAAGTGATATGGAGGAGTGTGAACAACGAGAAGAAGAGTCACATACATATGGTGAAATTCTGAAGATCATTATGACTGGGGAACTCTACACTTTAAGATATTTTCAGGCGGACATGGCATGGGGAAACTTGTCATGGGCTTTCTATGCTATAAGTGTAGAGTACGAGAAATGAGGTTGAGGTTGGCAATTGTGTGAGCTCAGGACTGAGGTAAATATCGAACTACATACAATGTTAGAATTTCGGCGAACAGAACGAGGGGAAACTTGCTTTGGGCCAATCTAACTTATCTATGCAGTTACTTGTGTAGCGAGTCCGAGGGGAAAAGTCCCGTGTGTAGGTGAGGAAGTCGAACGGACTTATATTTAATTTGCGGAAAGTATGCGCGCACAGTGCCAAAAATTGGGACGAGGACTGCGTTGTCCGTTACAAGTGACAAGCTGCTCGGACACGAGGTGTTTGAACCGTCGTGGGAGCTTGTGCAAGGCGATGATTTCGCGGTGGGTTGAAAGTAAGACCCATGTCTGCGCGAAATGATGACGGACCGGACAAAATCAGCGACGATGTTTAACGTACCTCCGTGGGAAATATCGGAGGTAGGCTATATCGTGCTGGTTTGGACAATGGACAAACATAGATTTGAAGACAGGGTCCGTGTGGCGAACGTGTGGCGCGAGAAGAAGAAGCGAACTGTGTCGCTCGATGCAGATTGTTCAAGTGCGAACAAAAAGGGGTTGATAAATATCTAGCAGTTAGTCAATCTGCACCCTGTGACGAACACACCATTGGCTAGATGGTGTGGGTCGGTGGATAGGCTAGAGATGAACTACGAAATAAATTATCATAAATGAAGGGCGAAGGTTAGGATTTTGAAATGACAATATAGAAGTTCGATAATTGATTAATCAATAATTCTATAAAAGGTCCTGAGCTGGTATAAGGTTAACAAAGTTGTAAGAATGAGAGAGGCATTCAGGGGAAGATAGATAAGAGTCACCAAGGGTTGGTTGTAAGCAAGGCTCACGTGATGGTTGAAATTCTTCGACGCCTGTCTTACAGGGTGAATTTTGAATCGATTAGGGAAAGAAATTATTTTTCGTGAGCCGTGCTTACAAGTAGGAGAGGTCTATACAAATAGACATACAAAAGTTTAGGTGCTGGAGGCATATTTTTATAAATAAATTGATTATGAAAAATCTATTGTTAATAGTAAAAATCGTAAAGCATTAATAGGTAGAATTCCAATTTTTTTTTTTAAGAGTTTTTTTTTTTTAAGAGTTACGTTAAAAATGGAAATTAATTAATTAAAATAACGATTGTTAAATTCTACTGGTAAGGTAACTAATTAAATGAGTTACAAATATCTAGATAAATAGTATGGAGCATAAAATCATTGTTAATAGGCATGGAGAGAATAAATGGAGCTAATTATGTAAATATTGGGACAATTTACAAGGAATGACTTATTTAAAGAATGAATGGAAGGGGTAAAACAATTTCACTTACAGGTTATGCTGGTTTAGAGAGCAGGTAAGTTCATTGAGATTCGGGAGAGTTCTGTCTGTGACACTGAGCGTACCAGTGTTGTACATCACAGTAGCGGCAGGGATATGGCGGAGTCTTGTCCATGATGATGGAAGGTGTCCTGCTCTGGCACGGCGATCGTTCTTGAGTAGATCTAGTGCTGGTAGAAGTGCGTGGCAGCTCCATCTCCGTCGTAGGTGAATACTTCTTCGGGATCACGGTTCAAAGGTTGGCGAAGAATGGGGTTGAGGGCTCGAAGAGGAGTGGTTACAGTTGAGTTGGGTTTGGCCGATCATCGTGGCTTGGCTTCTTGTTTCTTCATACTCCGGTATATGAGGGATTTGCTTCCCGGCCAGGTCTTATCCTGTCGACTTTTCAATGTGACAATATAGTGGTAAATGTGTTGAGGAGAGAAATAATCACACGACGAGTTGTTGCTTTGCCCAAGCTCCTAGCTCGTCTGAAGCCATGGCCGACTTCCTCGCTGAAGTTACTCCCTTGGAGTTCGACAAATGGGACCAGCTCTTTCTCTTCGACATCTCCCACGACCAGATTGCGAAAGCCATTTACCGCTTGTCAAATAGCCCTGCCTCGAAAAGGTACGAACTACCCTAAGAGTTGGTCAAGAGAGGCCTTTGAATGCTTCTTCGCCGAATTCTTCGAGGTTTCTCGGCCCCGCGGAGATTTGTTCTCGTCTTCGATACATAGAAAAGTTATCCTGCTTCCGAAACTACACTGTGGTCCGGGTCTACAGGAATCCGGGTCAATCATCCTTCCAAGGATCGACCACAAGATCCCCCCAGAGGCGTGCTCATTGTCCGTCTGCGCTGTTATCCTCCCGACCTCGTACTCGATTGTCAGACCTACACCGTTCCAGGACGATCATCCTCCTGCAACATTGCGCGAGTGTCCGTTAAGTCGCCTGGGCAGCGAAACATAAAACGCCATTGGATGTCATATCTCTAGACCTAAGGTCGGCGTTTCACAGTTTGAGAGCCGCCATCCCGGTCGTATATGTCTACAACATCGTGGTGAGAAATGCTGCAGCCTCAGCGCCGGAGTTGAACCTCTGCTGAACCGTCTCTAGAGGATATTGGACTGAAGAAGCGTGGACACCTATGCACATAACATCGTACTCTTAATCAGGGACGGCGCTTATTTTGAGTCTGATCTTCGAAAAGTTTCATATGACCTCCGGGGTGGCTGTCAACTTTGAAAATTACTGCGGGCTTTGTTACGGTCTGGAAAGATCGGACGGATTTTCCTCTGGGAATCTCCTGGACGTCCGAGTCGTTGACCGTTCTAGGCTGCACGATCTCTGCCCAGGCCTCCGACCTATTGGGGCTGCTGGAACGAGCTATCGTGAGGTGGTACCCTTCACCCAGGGCTTATAGTTGGTGGGTCGTGCCCGCGCGGCATCACCTTGGTCCTGGAATCAATCCTATACCACCTTCACGGCTATGTTTTACCAGGGACCACAATCAACCGGCTGGCGCCCTGCATGTGGAAATCAATCCGAGTTTCGTTGGTTCCCGAGGACATCCTGACTCGTTCAGTTTTCGGAGGTGGCCTCGGATATCGCGGGCTAGTTTCGACTCGCCTGCATTAAGGGGATCAAGGCCTCTCTGCGCAGTACCTCCAGGGGCTACTCATGGTTGGTCTGCAGTCGGGCGTGACTGACCACCGAGGAAAAGGAGACTCCTGATTCTCTGGGAGTCCGCCTGTAGCATCCTTTATCTGAACTACCAGGTTATGCATCCTTCCACAGCCTTTAACCCTGCGTCTTCGAGGCAACAATAGGTCTCTGCGGCCTCTAGACCTGCTGGCTCCCGAGATCTGGCTGAGCGGTGTACCTCCACCGTGGATATTTCCAGCTCCATCCCCTGGAATTAATTGCTCTTGCAATTTCTTTTTGGAGCACGACGCAGACATCGCCCTACAGCTGTCTCTACCCCATCCTGCTTCGAGGCGGGCCACCTGTGCCGCCTGTGGGTCCAGCGGCAGATCGCCAGCCACCACATCGACCTGCCCACTCTGTGGGAGATAACTCTGGCGGTCGATCGTTGGTGGAGTCTTTTCCGCTACTGAGAAGACGTCAACGAAATATTTATATAGGTGTACATTTAATTCCTGTACAATTTAATCAGAATCACTGTTATATATTTATTTAATCCATATAATTTTATCATATATACAGTTAAACCTGTCTATAGCGCCCCCTCTAAATAGCGCCTTCCTCTCTATAGCGCCCGATTTTAAATACATAATACGATGCGATTTACATTAAAAGTGACATGTTTATAGCACTCCCTCTCTATAGCACCCTATTTTGGTGAGTCCCAAGAGGAGGCACTATAGACAGGTTAACTGTATTTATTTTGTATTTACCCGTATATAATCTTATCTGAACGATGTAATAAAGTATCATCAAGCTCTCTCTCTATTTCGGCCGTACGGTCACGCGGATTGTGGAGAGCCCTGTGCTTCCAATCTTTAATTCCACCCAGGTGTTGGAAGATGGATCTGTCACTGAGAAAGAAGATGGCATGATTCTCGATGATAATGAGCGCTCTGTAATCGAGTTATCAGAGAATAATAGAATTCCAATGGAACTAGGAAATTCCAAGAGAAACAACAATCGACGTAAGATGATGATAATTGAATTATGTATTAAATAAAGGATATGCAAAATGGGCGGACCAATTCTAAGTTTGCGAAGAGGAATCGACATCTCAAAAAGTTGAAAAAAAGCCTAAAACTTAACCAAAAAATATCGAGTTTTCAATCCAAACAGAAAATGTTGCGAAGGCTGAATCCATCGCAGCCAGTCCACACCACAAATACTAAATGGGGATGGGGGGGGGGGGGGGTATTCTGTAACTGAAAATAAAAACAGCAGACAGCAGCAAGACCTCACCAGGCTAGGTCGGCAGCTGCGAATTTTGACAAATTCTTCGTCCAGTGTGGAGCACGGACTTCCATCCAGCCCAATTAATGTATGAAGGCGCCAGGCCGGCTACGACTTCCTGGGACATAGAATCGTCATCCTTCCCCTCTAGAACGATCTGGCCGTCGGCGACTGAGCGTGCCAATGAAAGCAGAACAGGCTTTGCACCGAAGAGCAGGAAATATTAATCCGCACGAGATTTCGGGACTTATAAAGCTTTCCGTTTGAAAAATGTTGGTTGGATCTCTCTCTCTCTCTCTTTGAAAATATCAACCTATATATAATGGAACAGATGCTGATATAGATGTTCGGCCAGGTTGTCGTTGGGCTGCCAGCGTCGATTTATCGGTCTTAATTCGAGCGCAAAATGGATATCCAAAATAATCGTTTTAATGTATTTGTTGAAATTGATAGTCGCTTATTTTGGAAAACGAATCATACACACGTAATTTCTATTATTTTCAATTGAAAAAATACTTGTATGATTATTCATGGTCATAGTTGAAATCCTTAAACTAATAAAAAAAAAATCCATTTTTTTTTTTTTTATTAATTACAGAAGATTCAGGTAGCATTATGAAATCAAAATATATATTGAATTTTATAAATTAAAAAATCGTTGTGTTAAATTTTCTTTTGAATCACATTCAGAGTTTTTAAAAGAAATTCTCAACTTTTAATCAAATTTCCTGAAAAAGTGAGAAATATTTAAAAGAGAAACAGCATTGATTCTGTGGTTCCTCACCACCTTTTAAAAAAGAAAAATACATTTTTAAAAAAGGTTCTAAAACGAAATTCCCCAAGAGAAAGCAAATATTAAATAGATTTAGTTGAGTACAATGTAAATAACACAAAATACAATTGCATACCAAAGATACAAAAGTATTGTATTTCTCTATTTTATTTCCCTACGCGCGGTGTATTCAAGTAAAGTTTAAAATTGAGAGAAATGGGGGAAAATGAAACTCCTGATCTGTGGAAATCCTAGTCTCCCCTTTCTATCCCCTAAGGGTTTACACCGTTAGACATTTCTTGTAAATTCTTCACATTAATCGTCGCCAATAGGGACAGGTTGAATGCAATTTGAACAGGCAAAATTGCAATAAAAATACAAAATATATTCCAATTTTATTACATTTATTAAAGGGAGTCGGTGGAAGGCTGGTTAAACCGTTTGGTTTTCGACCACTACGACCCGGGTTCGATTCCCTCATTGGACACTTTTTTCTGTTAAAAAAAAAATGTTCCAATCGCCCCCGATTCTTGCAAAAGGCCAACCCCACCAGCGAGTGCAAGTAACCAAACGGGTTCTGGCACATTTGTAAGTGCAAGAGTCGAACTGCTTTTCACATGTGTAGACATGTGGTGCGCTTACAGTAAAAAGCAGTCGCTAACTACCCACCATACTTATCATGGCCTGTACCACGTGTACTTAGGGATAAGTAAAAAAAACTTTATTGTAATGGCTGTTCAAATATGGATCGAAATTTATCTTGACGTATATGTTATATGGAAAGATATGAATAAATATAAAACCTATAAATTTAAAACCCTTGCGTATGTTATATATAGGGTTCACCACTGATGAGACAAGCCCTTCCAATATATTTTCATCGCAATAAGAATAGTGGATATTTGTGTTTATGTGTTTGGTGCCTAAAAGGAACATTCATGCTTAAATGATTTCATTTATTAGCTATAGATGGCGTTATTGCTTTATATTAATATAATATTTTGTCAAAAGATTATATTCCACAATCGCTAAATTTTCAAGAAAAGATACTTTTTGAAAATTTTTAAAACATATATTATAAGAATAAATAGAGAAGAAGAAATTGTAGACAAAAAGGATCTAAACTTGTATCGAATAGGTTTTTTTTAAAGAAAGATTGTTTGATTGGATCCCAGTATTCTTGTTAGAGTTCAATCCTACCAGTGACTTTAAGTAGCCAAACGGAATCTTGTAAGTGAAAAGTACAAGTGTAGACATGTGTGGTACTTACAGTAGAAACACTGCTTCCTACTCAACATGACGATCATGACCCGTGCCATAAATACGCTGGATAGTAACAAAACCTATCCTAATACAGTAGAACTTGGATAATTCGAACTTCTTTAATTCGAAAACCTCTTTAATTCGAATATTTATCTTGGTCCCTAGAATTTCCTATATAAATAATTTAACATCTTTAATTCGAATTTTTGGATAATTAAATTTTTTTATGGTCCCTTGGGGTTCGAATTATCCAAGTTCGACTGTATAAGCCTCTCCTGATGTTACAACTGAAGGCTAAAAGATACTGTATTTCAAATATGTATAACAAATACCTATTAATACAAAGCAATAACGCATTAAGCATTTATGCCTAACTTGTCCTTATTGTTTGTGGAAGAGCATTGCTTGAAGCAAATATTTAAATGTAATTTTACTGTCCTAAAAGCTTATGTCCATATAGTTTTACTTAAATACCAGTTCTGAGATTCCACCCTTCAGTGTAAAAGCGGTCTGGTGGATTAAAAATTAGCGAAATATGGGAGGGTCACCACTGATAAGTCTAGCAATATTTTTTCATCGCAGTAAGGACAGTAGAAGTTTGATTTATTTGTGAAAAAAACATTCGCGTCTTAATGTTTTCATGTGTTATAAATATTGGAAATATTAACGAATGACTCGTTAAAGCAGAGTGCCAATTGATTTATTGGTTATACAAGTTTAGAGAAAATCAAAAGAGGGATAGAATGACAGTTGTAATCAGCCAGCAGCAGGCAGGAAGGGAGGAGGGGTAGGTAGTGACGTCACACATGGTATCAGGTGGCGCCGCCGCAGTGTACATGTGCCAAAGGTCGACTTGGGATGAAACAGCGACTCTATAAATTTCACATTTCTAACAATAAATACCTATTAATTGTTTTAATATACACTCTCACCCAACACATGGACAAAAGTTAAGGAAGTGGAAAGTCGTTGATGTCACTGGATTGTTCACATTTAGTTATCTCGTGTGTCATCAATAAAGATCATTGTGTATCAAATATCTTTCAGAGTATTTGTCTGGATACCAATATACGTTACAAAAGGTAAAACTTCCTTAAGTTTTGTTCATGAGTGTAGTTCTTATAAAATAACAAAAGTCAATAACGTGTGTACGGGTTTCGGGGTATTTGCCCTCGTTAGTGTGGTGTAGAGGCAGAAGACCAGGATCAAATCTCTACAGCCGAGCGCCCCTTCCCCCCCGACAAAATCCCCGACAAATTAAATTAGAGAGAAAATAATTTTTCTTTGATGTAAAATACAATATTTTAACAACATTTTCCCCTGAAAATGTAAAATAATTTACTCAAATGCTAAAACTTGTTTTACTTGTTTTTTATTTGTTGAAATTTGACCGTGTCTCGAGATTTCGGGTTTCAGGATTATGTTGTAAGAGTGTTATGCAAATATGCTTATATGATTTGTCTATTGTTTGTTTGTTATAAGATTATATATTTATTATAAATAATAATTTTCATCCCAACATATATATATGTATTTGAAAATAGAGCAATCCATAGATAAATCTTTAATTAAAAAGGCATATATTGGATCAAATATATGCCTTTTTAATTAAAAAAATAAATAAATATATATGTATATAACAATATATAAATTAATGAATACACGGAGAGACATCCATTAAGATTCTTTCATAAAATAAATACCAAAAAGTTACCGTATTTTAATGGTAAAACTTAAATTACTTTGACAAAAAAATAGTTGTGGGCTTAACTTTAAAATAACTTATAAATATGCAAATTTGTTTGTCGTTATTTTATCCCAAGATATTGGACGTGAGACTCAATTGGTCTCCCCATATAGAGCCGTTCTACCCGATGTCCTGCTGGTCAGTCAGTGGAATAGAGATGGAAATTATCTTGTCTCGTCTATTCTTGACCCTCGCGGCTGCCTAGAAGTATGCAAATTTGTACACTTGCAATGTTAGGTGTATTGAACTAGTCTGTTGAATACCAGATTCTTTCTCTCACACATTGACCTGCCCACTCTGTGGGAAAGAACTCTGGCGGTCCAACGGTGGCGAAGTTTAACCCGCGTTGGGCGCCATTAATGACGACATTCTATATATTTCATATATATATATATGTATATGTATCAATTATTTTATATATTTACATCTATTTTATTCATATTTTTGCACCAAGTTTCAGCTTTGCAGGGTCGTCGACCTTGGTTTCTTCCTTCTTGGTGTTATACACGTTTCCCGAGCGGGTTTCCATATTCAAAGCAAATAAATAAAAGTAAATAAAAATAAATTACCTTTTAAAGTTATTGCGCTTATTTATTCGTTGTCTTCCTCGTGGGTCCCGATGCGCAGTCTTGGTCTAGGTCCTCTCTCGCTCCAATAACCAATCAAGATATATGTACAATGAAATATTACAAAAGAAATAAAACTATGAAAAAGAATGATGATAATCTAAATAATCTGTTTTAAATAAATACTAAATATCATAGAATATTTTGAATGAATGTAGGGCGCATTGAAATTTTGATGCAACAATATATTAATCATTATTTAAGCAATTTTGTATTTAACCTTATATAACCTTATATATGGGCGTTGTAATAAAGTGTAGTTTTAATCTCGCTCTCTTTCTCTTAATCTTATTTATTTAATTTTGTATTTGTATTTTAACAAATAACATAACACAGATAACCTTATATTGGCGTTGTAATAAAGTATTTTCAATCTCAATTTTCTCTTTCTCTCTCCATTTTGAAAATTGATCTCAAAATGCGAAACTGAATATAGAAAAAAAATCCATTACCGACCCCCATAAATCTGAATTTTGTCAACTTTCTTTGTTTAGCTGCATTAAGCGAGTCAACAAATTTTTAGACTTCTCCTTGATATGGAAGTATATTAATATTGAATACAAAATTTGAAATTAAGTATAGAAATTAAGAATTAATCCATTGTCGATACTACTCTGATCACTCAGAAGTCTGATATTTTGTTAATTTGATTTGTCATCAGGTTTAAACAAGTGTACTTAATTTCAGGCTTCTGCGTATGCTCTGTAAGTACAGGGTGATCCAAAAGTCCCGCACTATTTTAAAAATTAATAACTCCGCGAAAATTTGCGCTAGAGCAATGCGGTAAACACCATTGTATTCAGGATGCAATGGGATTTTTTATGGCAAATAATGAAAAATTCGAAATTGATTTTAGTTACAATTTTATTCGCCAGATGGCGCTCTACCAGAATCAGAGATTCAGCGGCCAAATTGTTTGATAAATTGAAAAATATAACTGATCGACACGTATTTTTCCTTTTTGAATACCAGGAAAGAACCCTAATAATATCAAATAACAAATTAATAAAACACCACTTCGCCAAAAGTATGAAGAATTGGTTAACGATTTTCAAATACAATCAGAGATATGTAAAATAGGTAAATGCAAATTAAAACATGTAGCAAAATATTTATTTTTATATGAGGTTTTGTGAAATAGATTGAATGTTTGAAAAACACTGCTGATATCAATACACGAATTTTTGAAATGTTAATATAGTACCAAAAATTATGATGGCACTATTAATAGGATTTATTGCTATAAGAAATGTGTAGTTTCTTGACTGATTGGCGACCCTTGACTATTTAACTGGATATTTGTCATGATCCAACAAATGAAATATAGAGGGGAGTGACAAAATATATTTGTCGTACTTTATTCCAAATATCCTATGGGCTTGTCAAATGTTATCATTGTTTATTATACTGTACACAATTTTAAAAATGTGTCCCCTCAAATAAAAATAAATTTCAAATCGACCTTTTGCGTTGAAAAACGTGGTAGTAAAATCATTTTGTATTATTTTTTTTTCACAAAATTTCTAAAGTTATTGGTGTACAGAAAATATTCCTTATGCTACATGTATTTCTTCAAATCAATAGGCTTGAGGGATAAGTCTCTTTTAAATACCTTTATTTCAAGCTTTCGGGCTCAACCGCCCTTCGACAGGAAAAATTATAATAGCTACTAAAGTTTTCAGATCCAATCTAAATATAAATTTAAATTTGTGAGACGCTTGTGTCTCGAGTGTAATGCGAGGCTTGCCGCGGGAGGGGGTGAGATCTTTGAAAAAGATGGCCGTTTATTTTCAAAGATCTCACCCCCTCCCGCGGCAAGCCTCGCATTACACTCGAGACACAAGCGTCTCACAAATTTAAATTTATATTTAGATTGGATCTGAAAACTTTAGTAGCTATTATAATTTTTCCTGTCGAAGGGCGGTTGAGCCCGAAAGCTTGAAATAAAGGTATTTAAAAGAGACTTATCCCTCAAGCCTATTGATTTGAACATAATATTATGGGATTATCTATTAAATGTATTTCTTATGTATTTATTTCTATGTTATCTATTATCTATTATCTATGTATTTCTTCTAATGAGCGAAAAGCGAAAAACTAAACATAAGGGGTAAAATTGTGTGTACCAGTGTTATTCGAGAAGTTATAACACTCTGGTTTGCACGACATAATATGTGAGCAAATGACAAACAAATTATTACTGTTCACAAAAAAAAAGAGTCAAGATGTGAGGACAGCATTTATTATCCCCATATCCCAACACAAAGAGCTGCAAAATATTGATAGATAATATAATACATGGCGGCTTATACAACACATGAGGTAACTGCCTTCTCTCTTGTATTAGGTCACAATCCTTGCTCAATGTGGCACCCTTCATTCTCAATCACCGCCTGCAGACGATAAATGACAGAATGGACAGCATTAAATAACATATCTGTTAAATTGATAAAGCGTGCCATCTGATAGAAGCCTTCAACATGGCCAATGTGGTAGGCCAGCATCGATAAACACACGATGTATCCCCATGAACAAAAATCGCAAGGCGTCAAGTCTGTTGATCTTGGAGGCCACTGGTATATAAAGTGGCGACCTATCACACGATTTTCACCGAACGTATCCTTCAGCAATTGTTTGGCACCTCGGGAGATATGAGGAGGTCCTCCATCTTTCATGAATGTTATTTCGCTTAGTGCTTTTACCCTGCAATATGGGAATACCCTTTTCTCATAACGTTCACCAGTTACAAAAGCGGTTTTAAAAGTTCTTCCATTGATTTTTCAAAGAAAAATGACCCAATAATAAAAGAAGTGAACCCACACAAAACTGTAACTCTAGGCTGGTAAAGTGGCATTTCTGTGAAAATCCTAGGGTTTTCTGTTGCCCAAATGCGGCTGTTTTGAATGTTAAATTCTCCGTTTAGAAAAAAGTGAGCATCATCTGTCCACAGAACATTCGACAGCCAGTTTTCATCAATATCAATTTGCCGGAAAACCCATGCAGCGAATTCTTGACGCATCTCAAAATCGCCAACTTTCAGCTCGTGAAATCTTTGCATTTTGTATGGGCACACACAATAGAGACATTAAGTGAAGAGTCTTCGGATATCACAATCATACTTCGGCGAATTTAACGCCAAAAGTTCAATTCAGGGATCACCTGTTCAGGATAACAAAAGTCAGTAGGTTGAGGACATGCTAACCGACCTCGACCTTACACCGTTAAATAACGGAGAGAACACCTATTTATCTAAATCCACAGGCACAGAATCCTCAATAGACATCACAGCGATAAATTACAACATCGCACCCACAACACATTGGAAAATCCTGAGAGGTGCAATCAGTGACCACAGACCAATTTTAACAACCCTAAACTTCAAAATTGAGAGTGTCCATTAGAATAAAAGAAAATGGAACTTTAGGAAAGCCGACTTGAAAAAAATTCACAGAAAAGCTTGAAGAACTGCGCAACGAAAAATTGAATTACAGAACGCTTGGCAAAAGCTTGGAAAAATTCTCTTCAAACATTTAAAAAGCTGCAAAAGAGCATCGATAACTAGAGGTAGACGTGAAGACCTGTGGATACCTTACTGGAAGGACCACAACATCGAGGGAATGATTTCAGAGAGAGAGACAATATCAATGGACTTCTTAAAACAAATAAAACAGAAAGGAACTCATTGAAATTATTCACAAAATATAACAAGAAATTTGGATATTCAAACAAGAAAAATGGCAGAATTCTGCGAAAAAAATGGATCCAAGAAAGGACAGCCAACACTGGAATATAATTAGAGTGTTAGAGAACAATCAAAACCAACACCAATCCTCCAATACTCTAACCGATATGAATAGAACAGCGAGAACGAACAAACAGATGGCTGACATAATTGCTGAATATCTTTCAAGCACTTCCATTCTCAACTATACGAATGAAGACAGGACTCTAAAAATAATTTAAACCAGTTAGTTAAACAAGCAAGAAACTTCCATCAACAAGATATTTTCTCGAGAGACTTCACACTGAATGAGCTAAACTCATCAATAAAAAATCCAAGAGGTCACCAAGAGATAATCTAATCTTTGGTCAAATGATTAAACACTTTGAAGTCAAAGCTAAAAATCAACTCCTACGAATACTGAACATTTCATGGCAAACTGGTAAACTACCAAAGAATTGGAAGATATCAATTATAGTGCCAATACTGAAGCCAAACAAAGATGCCAAGGAATACAAGAACTATCGGCCAATTGCTCTCGCCAGCATACTTTGTAAAATACCAGAACGAATTATCCACTCTAGGCTCATAGTCTGGCTACAAAAAATAATAAAATAAACTTCTACCAAACTGCCTATAGATCCAGACATTGTACAACTGATCAGCTGTTCTACTTCTGTCAATCAATAATAGATTCTTTCCGGGAAAAACCACCAAAGAAGACCACGGCTATATTCCTTGATATGACCTCAGCTTTTGATCGAGTGTGGAGGGAGAAATTACGTGAAAAGCTGCACAACATCGGAGTAAGAGGGAAAACCTTAATCTGGATTGCAGACTTCTTAAGGGGAAGAAGGTTAAAGGTTCGGGTCAATGGAGAATTTTCCAAGGAAGGAAGAACATGGGCTGGTGTACCTCAGGGATCTGTGCTCAGTCCTCTACTCTATCTGCTATATATTAACGACATACATCCTTACCTCACTGAAGACACAAAGGTTGCCTGTTATGCAGACGATAAAGCCATATGGCACACAAGTAGCAGCATAGAAAAATCGTAAAAGATACTGAAGACATCAATGAGAGGACTGGAGAAGTGGGCAATGGAACTCCAAATGACCATACACCCAATAAAACCAAACCTATGCGTCTTCTCCACTCCCAGGGAAAAAGGCATAAATATAACCACAAAATAAGCATAAACAAACAAATAATTGATAAAATTAGAAATCCATAATACCTAGGTGTGATACTGCAGTCCTGGATCTTTCCAGTTGGTCTCGAGGACCACGCCATCATCATCTCCTAAGCGGCGAAGTACGCGATCTACGTATTCATCGTAGATCGCAAAATGCGTGGTGTCGCTGGAGACCCACTGGCGATTCTCCACCAAACTCTGCAGCGCTGGCAGAGGCGCCATATTCATTGTACATAGTGTATATAATGCATATTATATTTTTTAATAGTGCAGACTGTGTATGTATTGACAAGATGTCAACAAAATTATTTTAATTATTATTTATGGGGAATTTTAATTTTCATATCACATAATTAGCACCTCAAATAGAGCTATCAGAAAACTAAACATTCTGAGAAGGCTATGTGGAACAAATTGGGGAGCAAAACCCAGAATTCTCAGAACAACATATACCACCTTAATAAGACCGATAATGGAATATGCAACACCGGTCTGGGCTCCCTCAAGCTCATCACTAAAAGTAAGACTAGACAGTGTTCAAGCAAAAGCGGCCAAAATAATCACTGGTGCTGTTTCATCCACCAACAATGAGAAAATTCAGAGAGAATGTGTTCTAGACCTACTCGCTCGAAAGCAGAAGACAAAATAAAAACAACTTGGATCGGCACTTCGGAAACGAGGAACCAGAGGACGAGATCTCTCTGACCACTTGTGGTTTGGTGGATCCGCCCTTTTCTGAGAATGAGGTGAAACTGACGGCTTTCAAGTTCGGGAAAAGGAAATCTTCTGGTCCCGAAGGGATCGATAACACGGTCGTGAAAGCCCTGGTAAGGATGCACCCATCGCTTCTTTCCAGGTTATTCAATAAGTGCCTGGACACTGGTACATTTCCTGAGGCATGGAAGGTTGCCCGAGTAGTGCTTCTCGAAAAGTCTAGTAGAAAGGGTAATTCTCCTAATGATTACCGTCCGCTTTCTTTACTAGTGTGTCTAGGTAAGGTCCTGGATAGCCTACTAGCTCAGCGACTGAAGCACTGGCTAGAGAGTAATGAGCTCCTTTCCTCTTTCCAACATGGTTTTAGGGAAGGGAAGTCCACAACCACAGCTCTGAACGAGGTGTTAGAGGGGGTTGAGATGGGCTTGAATAAGGGTGCTTGGGTTCTTTTCGTGGCCCTGGACATTGATGGCGCGTTCAACTCCATGAGCTGGAACAAGTTGATGATAAATTTGATGGACATGGGTTGTCCATGATAATTTGTGCAGCTTGATTCGTGACTTCCTGAGGGATAGACGGATTAGCCTCAGTTTTGGTGGGCGAAGGTTGGAAAGAAACTGTGCTAGGGGTTGCCCCCAGCGCTCTTGCTGCGGACCTATTCTGTGGAATATCCTGGTAAACACCGTTTTCCAGGAGGAGCTCCATGAGGGAGACAGGCTGGTTCTCTATGCTGACGACCAGTTCCTCATTTAAGTATTCTGGATTTTGGTATTGTTTGTTGGTGGGTTCCTTTAAAGTGGCATTAAAAATAACATATTGTTAGTGGTTCGCATGTAGATATTTTTTCAGCTAAATAATATTTTTCCACTTTATATTTTAAAAATCCATTTCTTTTGGCCAGGTGGAGAGGGCCTTCTATCCTTTAAGGGAATAATGTCTGCCTCGCAAAGTACAATATCTGGGCCCATAACTCTGGCCTTAAGTTCAATGTCTCCAAAACTAAAGCCCTCAGCTTTAAGCCTAGGGACATAAGAACTAAAAGGAAAGGGATCAAATGGGAACACAAGCCGGCTATCCGGATGGAAGGACGGAGGGTAGCGTTGGTCGATAGGATGACCATCCTGGGGGTGGTCATTGATGACAAGATGGGTTGGCAATACCAGGCGGAGGAGATGGTGGCGAGAGGCAGGGAGGCGTTGTGCAGGCCTGTCCTGGTTGGCCCTCAACAGGGGGGGGGGAGATAAGGAGGGTACTATTTTTAGGAACCTCTGCCTCTCCTGTGTCGAGCCAATCTTGCTATATGCTTCCGGGGCTTGGTAGCGCCGAAACAGGGATCAGAAGGTGGCAACAACTCTAGAGAGAGTGCAGAGGACAGCGGCACTCTGAATCACAGGGGGATATCGCACTACCAGCAGTGAGGCCTTTTTGGTCCTCGCTGGGCTTATTCCCCTGGGATTGAAACTAGAGGAGGAGACCATCAGACAGAAGATCTGGGAGAAAAGGGAAGATGCCCTGGGACTTTAAGCGGGGGCCCTGGAATCGAAGAGGGACACAAGGAAGCCTCCGCAGTGGTTGCCAAAGTGGAATTGGAGTCCTAGAGGGCCGACAGGGATTGGCACGGAGGTTTTCACTGATGGTAGTAAGTCTGGAACCAATACTGGAGCTGGGGTAGTGATATACACTAATGGAGAGCTGATCTACCAAGAAGGTTTAGCACTCAGAGTGGACGAATTGGTCTTTTCAGCCGAGCTGGTTGCGATCAGGGTAGCCCTCAGAGTGTGTGCCGAGAAGTTCAGCCCGGACCGCCTCTATTCAGATTGTATGTCGGCCTTCGTCGTTATCAATCTGGAGAAAGGGCAACTCGCGCATCAAATAATCCAGGAGCTGGAGATGATGACGCGGGCTCCGGAGCCCCCTTGGTTTAGGAGACACAGCCTCATCGAAGGTAATGAGTTCGCAGACAGGATCGCTAAGGCAGGATGCTTTAGAGGTAGATCACTGAGGACCCCAGTGACCAAGAAAGAAGTTTATAGGAGGATCAGGGGTCACGTCCAGGACTTATGGTTGGACAGATGGAGGAACAGTGTGAAGGGGAGAGAGGTATTCAATGGGGTAACAACACCCAAGTACCTCTGTAAGGTAATGTCCCACAAACTCATTAGGGTAGTTCGGGACATGGGCTCTTCCCCAAGTCTCCACAGATTTAAAATTAAGAGAAACCCTGATTGCGTCTATGGAGAAAGGGATGTGAATGCACGCCACTACGCCTTGGAGGATTGTCCAAGGGTAGTGGGCGTGCAGGAAGAGAGAAGGAGGGCGAGGGGCGCGATCGAGAGTAAGCTGCTGAGAAATCACAGCAAGCTTCTTGAGAAAGCCCACGACGTGGCAGCTGAGCTTTTCCTCAGCTGTGAGTGAACAGAGTCGACCGGGTGCTGCCTCCCCGCGGTCCCTGCTGGACACAGTAGATAGTTTCCTATTTTGCTGTGATTAAAGGCCACCGGTATAGAAATCCTTTCAGACACGTTGTCTGGGAGGTGGTGTTTCCAGGTACAATGTCCAAGCACTAGCTTGGATACCGTTACTTGGCTTATGAGTTGAACAGAATAGCAGCGAAGGGCATGCTTCGCATGCCGGCTTGTGGACTGAAAGGTCTGGGTGGCCATCTGCTTCTAGGGTGTACCAACTGTGCTTAGGTGGGATCCTCCAGTTCTTGTTTATTTTGGCTACTGTTTCTATTTCTTTAAAAGTAAGTTTATTTTTCTGTAGCAAGGGTTCTTTTGTGCCTTTTTTCGCTAGCGCATCAGCAGCTTCATTGCCTTCAATGCTAACATGTAAGGGTATCCATTGAAGGTGAATTTTTGAGGTATTGAGAGTTTTTGGAGATAACCAATTATGTTCCTGTTTACTTTGTCTCTAAGTTCCCCTGTGTGACTCAAGTGTTGTATGGCACTTCTACTATGAGTAAGAATCCATATATCGTGATGTTTAGTATTTCTGATGGATTTTAAGACTTCATAGATGGCTATAAGTTCTGATCTGAAGATTGAGCAAAAATCTGGGTTTCTTCTGTTCATTTTCTCATTGACATTTGTGGTTTTAATGAGAGAGCCACTGCCAGTGTGTCCCAACTCGTCTCTGCTACCATCGGTATAGATAGTTATTGCATTTTTAGGAATTTTATATTAATTATTTCTAATGATAATTGTTTTAAGTATTCTGGATTTTGGTATTGTTTGTTGGTGGGTTCGTTTAAAGTGGCATTAAAAATAACATTTTGTTAGTGGTTCGCATGTAGATATTTTTTCAGCTAAATATATATAATATTTTTCTACTTTATATTTTAAAAATCCATTTCTTTTGGCCAGGTGGAGAGGGCCTTCTTTTTTGAGTCTTATATTGGGTTCCCAAATAAGTATGTAATTGAAAGTTCTGTGTTTATTTTCATAACTCTTGATTTTGTTTATATATTTTGGCAGATTGTAGCTTATTCTATCCTTTAAGGGCATAATGTCTGCCTCGCAAAATACAATATTATTAGGGCAGGTATTTCGAAGACCTGTAATAATTCTAGGTGCATTTAGTTGTATCCTTTCCAGTGTTTTTAGATTTGTTTCAGATGCTGTACCATAGATTTGATATTCATACTCCAAGATAGGTCTCATTAGAGATGTGTATGTTAATTTTAGTGTTGTTGCTTCAGCTCTCCACTCTTCCTGAAATATATTTCAAGATTTTTAGTCGGTCTCTTCCTTTTCTAACAACTCCTTCAATATGTTTACTGGAGTTAATTTCTGGATCCAGGGTGTAGCCGAGATATTTAGGATGTTTATTATATTGCAATTGTTGTTCTTTCAGAATAATATTTGGTCTTATTTTGTATAGTTTCTTATCGGTAGTAAAAAGACAGGTTTCAGAATTTTGGGGGTTAAATTCTAATTTATGTTTATTAGCAAATTTTTCTAGGTGGAGAATAGTCTTGTTCAAATCTCTTTCAGCTTTTTTTCCAGCTAGTGTTGCTGCTCCATAGAATAATGTCATCAGCGAAAAATCCAATATTGGTTTTATGTGAAAATTTGTCTTCTATGCTTGCAATAAATAGGGTGAAGAGAGTTGGGCTAAGGACTGATCCTTGTGGTAATCCTTGGTACAATTTGAAGGTTTTAGATAGAGTGCCATTATATTTTACCCTGATGTATATATTTTTAAGGGAATCATTTATCCAAGTGATAGCTTTTCCATCAATTTTGAAATGTTTGTATAATTTTGTAATTAACTTGTTTTTCCATACCTTATCAAAAGCTTGTGTAAGGTCTAAAAAGCAGCTATGGTGTGGTTAGTTGAATTTTTGTTTTGTGCATCTTTTACCTTTTGTGTGAAAAATAAGAGTTAGACTATTGTCCCATGTCCTTTCCTAAATCCATATTGTTCTTCTGGTAAGAGATTTCTTGTGTCGGGGTGGTAGGTGAGTCGTCTGAATATAATTTTTTCCATTAATTTGCAGCAAATATTTGTGAGGGAGATAGGTCGGTAGTTTTTTGGGTCATCAGCAGATTTGTCAAGTTTTTTAATGGGAATTATTGTTGCATTTTTACAGTCTTGAGGCAAATTTCCAGTTTTCCAGGAGTTATTGAAAATATTAAGAAGTCTTTCTTTGCCAATTTTGCCCAAGTTTGATATCATTCGGCCATGGATTCCATCTGTCCCAGGAGTCTTGTTTAGGTCAGTGTTTTCTAATGCATAAGCTAGCTCTTTCATATTGATTATTTTCATTGAAAATATTATGAGTGCTGGTGACATTTTTACAGTCATGAATAATCTTTCGGGCCTATTTTCAACCTTGATTTTACTACTTATTTGATATGAATTACCTAAAAGATTGGCAGCAATTTTGTCATTAGTTGCTGGTGTACCATCTGTATTCTCAATCATATTTGTGTTTTCAGTTTGTGGCTGGACTCTGTCAATTTGTTTTGCCAAATTCCAAAGTTTTGTATTTGGGTTTCTTGGGTTCAGGTTTTTACAAGTTTGTTTCCATTTTTCCCTTTTCACATTTACGTATAATCTTTTTATTTTTGCAATCACAATGTTCAGTTCAGTTCTACAATTTGTTTGGTTTTGGGTGCACTTTTTTGTAGTTCATTTCTTTTAGTTATAAGTGTTTGAATATTTTTTGCCTGGTGTGTATAATTTGGAATCCATTTCTTAATATAACCTCTTGGTATTGAAACTTTGGCTGCTTTAATAATGGTGTTTTCGAAAGATATCATATTATCCTTTTTGAAGTTCCATAATTTTTCTTAATTGAGCTAGTTTTGGTCTTGGTGCTAATTTCTATCAAATTAGGCAAATGATCACTTTCAAAACCTTTTAATATTTGCTATTCGCATTTGTGGAAAATGTCAGGATAGTAAAAACTTATATCAAGGGCTTGTGCAGTATTATAGCTGTAGGAATGATGGGTAGGATTCCCATCATTTAAGCACATGAGAAGGCATTGTCGTCAAATATGTTTGATAGTATTCTGCCTCTTGGGTTTGGCGTAGAACATCCCCATAGTTGATGTTTGGCATTAAGGTCACCTACAATAATAGTGTTGTCTGTAAGAAATTGAGCCATTGTTCCATCGTCAATAAATGTATTGTTTGGAGGGTGATACATATTGTATATGTTGATGGCTTTGTTTTGATTGAGGTAGACTTTGATACCTTGGGTTTCGAGGTCTAATGTGTTTGGAATATTAACGGCTATGTCCTCATAGTACAAATTATTGATTAAAAATGCTAGGCCACGCCCTTTAACAGCATATACAGATGGATCTTCAGACCTTACTCTGAGTAATGGAGGGGCCGGAATTAACATAATACTGCAAGATGGAACAAACATCAAAATCAAAGAAGGAGCAGGACAGATTTCGTCAAACTTCACTTGTGAACTGACAGCTATCTGGAAAGCCCTTGATGTATGCCTTAATCAACCATCCCTGCATCAAGCAGAAGGAATTTTAATATACAGCGACTCCATATCCGCTCTAGAATCAATTCAGAAGGGCAATACTAAAATCACACAGAAAATACACTCGTTACTTACCCAACTGGAACCATTGGAGAATAACTGCATTCTACATTGTATCCCTGCCCATGCTGGGATCGGGAGTAATGAAATGGCATATGAATTGGCAAAGGAAGCCAGAAAGTTGAGCCAAAGGAAAGAACAAATGTCATTATTTGACGCTGATTCTTTGTCAGAATACAAGATAATTAAACAAAAAAATAAGAAAAGATCAAAATGCTAAATAAACTCTGAGAGAAAAATGACAAAAACTATAACAAGACTTAGAACAAAACACTATAAAGGAATAACAATACATCCAGATGGCACAATAACCTATAGGGCATGCAACAATTGTCCTGGTGTGGAACTTACACCTACCCACATATTCTCATGTCCAGCAATGGCCGCAGCCTTGCAGAAATTTGACATAGACCCAGAGCAGCAGCTTTACACACCCAAGATAATGGACATTGCTGCTGATGTGATGGAGATGCATGGTACATCTGAGGCTCTTTATTGGACAACGACAACAACAACGGCATTCCAGAGTAAAATAAATTATCAGAGATAGATACATATTTTTCAAATGAATTAAAATAAATATAATCGATACTGAGTGAGAGTTGAATTAAAAATATTAGAAATTTATTATCTTCGGAAACAAACCGTATCTAAAATATCAATTTTCTTTTTGCTACATGTTTTAATTTGCATTTACCTATTTTACATATCTCTGATTGTATTTGAAAATCGTTAACCAATTCTTCATACTTTTGGCGAAGTGGTGTTTTATTAATTTGTTATTTGATATTATTAGGGTTCTTTCCTGGTATTCAAAAAGGAAAAATACGTGTCGATCAGTTATATTTTTCAATTTATCAAACAATTTGGCCGCTGAATCTCTGATTCTGGTAGAGCGCCATCTGGCGAATTAAATTGTAACTAAAATCAATTTCGAATTTTACATTATTTGCCATAAAAAATCCCATTGCATCCTGAACACAATGGTGTTTACCGCATTGCTCTAGCGCGAATATTCGCGGAGTTATTAATTTTTAAAATTGTGCGGGACTTTTGGATCACCCTGTATATTAAAAATTAATTACAGGAATGGGGACAAACACACTGAACGACAGACCAACAGAAAGATCAGAAACTTAAATTAAAAACTTTTTATATATAAAAATCATAATAAATAACACTTTTAAAAATGATATTCGATTACTAAACATTCGCTCGAGAAGAATCTGGACGAAGCTGGATCATTTAGTTTGTATAAAATAGTTTCGATCATTTTTATAACTATAAAAAATATGCAAAATTTTAACCTTTGAATATCCTTTATATTATTTTATCAATTCAGCTATAATAAGTTTCGCAGTAATTTTGGTGGAAAATAGTAGCAAACATCACTATCTTTAAAAGAATAGATTTAATAGTTTTTAGTGTTTATTTTAAGAAAGTAAAAACGCCAATATTACATAAATAATAATGATTATGGCATCAATTTCTTATCACTAAACTTCATCATAGCTTTGAAGAAATTCAAGAGGTTTGAGGTGATCACTTTTATTGAAATGTTTTAAAGAAATTGTTTTATTTTCTTATCTCTCAAGAGAAATTTATGCATCACCAGACCAGATCATAAATATTTTGAAAAGGGTTTCCCGCCACCCAGGAGGTACCTGCTCGACACGTTAGCCTTTATTTATAATGGCGCTTCAGCTTCCGTAAAAGTCTTATTCCACTCATCTGACAGAACCAGGTCGTCCAAATCGCTCGGGTACATCCAAATTGCATGTTTGGGATGATCCGACCGAGGCAGATGGCACAAGCTATGCCAGGACTGGTCTGCCAATAAGATGGACTCCATCTCTAAGAGTCGGGGTTGGGAAAGCTAAAAAAAGGCCCGGGCAGAATTCACATCAGACCCGCCAACCCCCCATTTCCCAACCAACCGATTCATTGTTGGACCGTTGGAAACGAGATTTATATAGATGGCTCCAATTATTGTAAATTCAAATTTGAAATAGCAAGTTTTATATGAATTATATATAACAATTTATAAATAAATATTTTGAAAAGATACCCATTCAAATGAAATTGAATCACTTTGAAATACTTAAAATTTGATAATTGAATTGATATTATTATAATTAAAATATTCATTTATAGTCATATGTTATTTAAAAATTGCTAATATATCAAAATTTATTAACATCAAAATGTTTGTATATTTAAAATAACCAACAAAAATACCAGAAAAAATGACCAGACTTCACATATTCATGTTTTATTTGAGTGAAAGTTTGCCCAACCAATATTGTCTTGACAAATGTTTGTTATTATTATTAATTTATATTTTAGTAGTATCAGTAAGAGTGAATAATTTTTTTTCACCGCATAGAAATAGTAAAAAAGATTGGTGAACCTGGTTCAAAAAACGATAGTATTTTACGAAACCTACAACACTTGAAGATGAGGCCTCTAAAAAAAAGAAGCCATTAAGGCATATGAATTTTTGAATTTTCATGTGGAAGTATATATATATCTTTATCAAAATTCGAAACTATTATAGACGCGCTTGATTCGTTTTTAAAAATAAACAATGTCTACTGTCTTTACTGCAATGAAATTGCATTGCAGTAAGTGCAGTAGAAATTGTTTATTTTTAAAATGAATCTTACTCGTCTATAATAGTTTCTAATTTTGATAACAGATGGCGCGCTAATGCATCATAATATAATATATTTCTTTTTAGTCTAAAAAATTGTAAATATGTATATGCAACTGTAGAAACACACATGTATGTCAGCGCAGGTGTTCCTAGGGGGACATAGCGCTTTAAATTTAAATTTAAAAAATAATTTTAAAAATAGTAATCCACCAGAGTAAATTATTTTAAGTTTCCACCATATAGAAAACAAATTTATATTATGAATATTAATTATTTGAAAAAGAATTAAGTGTAAACACTCGATTAAAAAATGCACTATGAAACCTAGGGTCACAAGGCTAGTAATTCTATTTAATAAATGGAAAATATTTTTAAACAATTTTCTCATCTTAGCAGAAACTGCAGAAAATTGACTTTTTTAATCAGCGTTTAAAAGATTCATTTTTATCAATAGATGACACTTTTATGTAATCTATTTAAAATGACAATTTTAAAAATTGACTTGAACCCATATTTAAAAATGTAGATAATAAATGCATATTGGTTTAAAAGTATGTTTTATTTTATATATATATATTTTTTTAAATAAAATTCTAGATTTTCATAGAACAAAATACTTTTAAATATAAAATAGACGCCGTTGTTGGTCTTCATAAACGCCGTTTATTAAATACATGTATACTTTATATTTATAGTAATTTATCACACTAATACCTCTCAAGGGCAAAACCTAAGAAAAATGGAAAGTCTAGAAAAAGACAAAGGCAATTTTCTACACACTTGGTTATCTCGTGCGTCTTCAATAAAAAGGCCACTGTGTATCAAATATCTATCAGAGTTATTATTTGAATCCCGATATACAGGCTAAAAGGTATAACTTCCTTAAGTTTTGTCTATGAGTGTATTTTTATTATCGAAATTTTATCTTATTGTATGTGTAAAAAGAAAATAAATTTTATAGGGATCTCAGAAATATCTTGAAGAGATAGTGGTTGCCAAAAAAAAACATTTTTTCTCAAAATATTTCGAGGGATTTTTTCTCTCTTTATCAATTTATTACATAATATCAAGTTAACGTTTTTAAATGAGTAATATTCAATGGATCGACTTCTGTCACTCTAATTAATTCTATTCCCAAAAATAATCATTAAAACATATATTATGAATAATATTTCAACATTAAAGTTTAATCATATATTTCTTTAAAATATAATTACATTGATTTTAGAAATAGAGCGATCCATAGATAAATCTTTAAATAAGAAGGCACATATATTGGATCAAAATATCCTTTATTTACCAATTATTCAGTTGGCTGAACGCCAACCTTTTTTTCAAGGTGTTATAACATATTTATTATCTAATGATTTAAATATGGATTTCTCTATTTTCAAAATATTTATGTGTGTCAACACAACAAACTCAGCGCCACATAAGGTCAATAGTATTAAGTTTAAAAATATATTTTTGCCTATATTCATTGGAGAGGGAGAAATATTTGATATATTTATATATATATTACAGATAAAATAAATTTTGTAAAATAAGGGTATGAAAATTTGAATATTAACAATAAAACCTATTTTATATTTAAAACTAGCGGACCCGCCCGGCTTCGCCCGGGTTTTACCCGAGTGAATGTTTGTCTAACGAACATTTGTTAAAACAATTCTCTTTAAACTTATAAAACGTACTCGGCTTCGCCCGGGGTTTTACCCGAGTAAAGGTTTGTCTAGCGAACATTTGTTAAAACAATTCTCTAAAAACTTATTAAAAAATAAAAAAGATATATTTTGATAATTTGAAACTCGTAAATTTGAATCTCTCGATAAAGTGAACATTTTTTCCCGGTCCCTGTGTGCCTTGTCATCCTAAATTTTGTCTTTCCTAATTTTCTACATTAGAAAATCATAGTTTTATCTAGTGAACATTTTTTCCCGGTCCCTTGAGAAATACTCGATAAGTTGAATAAAATCAATATTAATTGGTTCCCTCGGTAATTGGAAGTTAAAGGAATAATATCTTCGCCTTGGAATTGTATCATTATTCTTGTCGCAAATAAATTGCCGTGTCATCCTGAGATAATCTTACTTTTGATAAATAATATTTAAGATAACAAACTTAGTGATAAGAAAACTTGTTATCATCGTCACAATGGGGGCGCTGCTTGCGAGTTAAATCTACAAATCTGCAAATAACTCTAAGGATATTCAAGATATTCATGAAATTATTTTTCAAAAACCTTCCCGGTGATATACCTAATAATATCCCAAAATTTCACGGCGATTGGATGTATGGTTTTTGAATCTATAGAGTACAGACAGACAGACATTCAATTATATATATTTAAGATAATATAAAAGAGTTTTAAAAATTGTAAAAAAAAAAAAAATGCATCGGCCGGGAATCGAACCCGCCCGCGTGGCAGGCGAGCATTCTACCACTGAACCATCGATGCTTAAAAAAATGGCTATATTTAGGTATTCATTACATTCCGGATTAGTCCGCGTAAAAAAGTTCTTCAAATGAAAAAAAAAAGAAATAGCCAAAAAACTAATCAAAATGCAGCCGAAAATTTTCCTCAGGTTTATAAAAAGCGACATGCAAAATATGGTACCAATTGGTTCAGTAGTTTTTGAGTTTATCGCGAAACAGACAGACAGACAGAAATTGACTTTTATATATATATAGAGATCTACTCTTCATTGTTGGCTTTTTATCTTACATTAATTCTTCATTGTTGACTTTTTATATTACATTTACTCTTCATTGTTTGCTTTTTATCTTACATTCACTCTTCATTGTTGGCTTTTTATCTTACATTCATTCTTCATTGTTGGCTTTTTATATTACATTCACTCTTCATTGTTGGCTTTTTATCTTACATTCATTCTTCATTGTTGGCTTTTTATATTACATTCACTCTTCATTGTTGGCTTTTTATCTTACATTCATTCTTCATTGTTGGCTTTTTATATTACATTCACTCTTCATTGTTGGCTTTTTATATCATATAGAAAATCATAGTTTTATCTAGTGAACATTTTTTCCCGTGTCACATTGCCGTGTCATCCTGAGATAATCTCACTTTTGATAAATAATATTTAAGATAACAAACTTAGTGATAAGAAAACTTGTTAACATCGTCACAATGGGGGCGCTGCTTGCGAGTTAAATCTACAAATCTGCAAATAACTCTAAGGATATTCAAGATATTCATGAAATTATTTTTCTAAAACCTTCCCGGTGATATACCTAATAATATCCCAAAATTTCACGGCGATTGGATGTATGGTTTTTGAATCTATAGAGTACAAACAAACAGACAGACAAACAGACAGACAGACATTCAATTTTATATATATAGAAGATTATTTTGTACTATGTGAAAAAAGAAATTTCTTTTATAAAAAAAATAAAATAATTAGATATATATTATTAGATAATTATATGTATAATTGAAAAATAATTGATAGGTTTTGAAGCGTCAAACATCATAAATTATAGGAATGGGAGCTCGTAAATTGGGCAATAAAAATATCCTCTCATTGAGTAGAAGCTCAATAATTATCATATGAAGTGATAAAGGCTAGGTCACGTGATCCCAGAGTGATTGACCCCAGAAGACGAGCCTTTAGCCCCATTATTACCCCAAACTTTAGGCCTAATTCAAATTCATGAGAGCTCTATGGCGAGTTCTAAAGTTGATTAATTTTTGCCGAGTTTCTCTGATTAAAAATCAATGGTTCGTGACTATGAACCAGTCACGCTAAGTTATAATGAAGAAAAAAAAAGAATTTTGACCAAGGTGCTCTACCATTCTTGCAAGTCTGATGAGCTCATTGTTAATCCCTCAAATTTTCCTTGTGGACGGCGGTCTAGAAATTAAAACAAAATCGTTAGGTTTGAAGATTACATCCTCTATATAGAATCAGAAACTCTAATTAACTAAACTTCCTAATTAATCAAAACGTCTTTAATATAAAGATATAAACATAACGGAACAATTTTATACAGTTTTAAAATGATTAGATTCCGTTTCAGCTATTTTATTTGTATTAATAAATATTGGTATTACAAAATATTTCTTCACAATGAGTTTCTTTTTTATTTTAAATTGCTATCTTTCAAATGATAATCGCTCTTCAACGGGCTTAATAAATCGACTATATCTAACAATTTTAAGCCCGTTGAAGAGCGATTATCACTTGAAAGCTAGCAATAATTAAATAAAAAGAAACTCATTGTGAGGAAATATTTTATAATTTTAAAAGTTTTTCACAATTTCATCATGAATAAATATTTGTATAAAAAATAAAGGCCGCCTTTCCATTCGAAATATTTTTTAAAACTTTGCTCGCCATCTATTGATCGTCTTTGCAAACTATCAGAATCGAGTCAGTGAAAAGCAACAACACCAGCTTTGATAGAGTCAGACGCTCACCCATAGACCACTGTTTCTGTCTAATGACCTTCTTCAGTTATAAGATACATATATGAGATTATATCAACTTAAAATCCTTCGACAATTATTAGTAAAAGAAAAAGAAAACTACCAAGGAGGAGTTTCTTATTATGATGCATTAGCGCGCAATCTGTTATCAAAATACTAAACTATTTTAGACGCGTATGATTCTTTTCAAAATAAAGCAATTTCTACTGCCCTTATTGCCCTTAAACTGGCGAAACCGCTGGGAGGTTTCACCACTGATGAGCCAGGCCCTCTTATTAATTTTTCCATTACAGTAAGGGCAGTAGAAATTGTTCTATTTTTAAAAGAATCATACGTGTCTGTAATAGTTTCGTATTTTGATGAAATTCTTATACAAGGTAACACACTAAGACCTATTGTAGCATATCATTTATCAGCTATAGCTCCCCTAATCAGATTTTTATCAAGTTTTCTCATTCCCATCCTTAAGGACGACAATAACTCAACATCCATATAATCCACACCTAAATTTATACAAGTCATACAGAATACCTGTCCCCAATAGATTCTTTTGAAATTAAACAATTTCTACTGCCATTGCAGTAAGGGCAGTAGAAATTGTTTAATTTCAAAAAGAATATTTCACGTTTAAAATAGTTTCGGATTTTGATAACAGATGGCGCGCTAGTGCATCATATAGTCAACTTATATCCTAGCCTACCCCACCAACTTATCTTAGATTGTACCACAGAGTAATCTCAACTATTCATAACATACCTATAGAATATAAGAAACTCATCTTTGGTCATTTTATTTTTATTCATGATGAAATTTTTGAAAAACGTTTTAAAATTACAAAATATTTTCTCATAATGAGTTTATTTTTATTTTTCAAAACGCTAGCTTTCAAGTGATAATCGCTCTTCAACGGGCTTAATAAAACATCGAATATATCTTACAAGATATATATTAGAAGAATAATTTCTAACACCTTGCCAAATGTTTTAATTTTTGTTCGCTTCTGCCGAGGACAAAAGAATTTTGTCGAAACGTAGAGACAATAAAAAGATTTACTGGCCGAAGTGTCTTTTATTTGAAGAAAAAGATATATCTTACAAGAAATATTTACAAAAACATAATGGTTGAAGAGCGATTATCACTTGAAAGCTAGCGTTTTGAAATAAACAGAAACTCATTGTGAGGAAATATTTTGTAATTTTAAAATTTTCTTTTTCTTTCAGTAATATACGAGATTGATTAAATCTTCCCAATTTTTTCAAAATGTACTCTGGCCTAACTGTTTGATATCATTCAAATATTAATTTTTATTCATTGACTATAATAATCTGTGATTTGATAATCTGTGGTGTTAGGTATCTACTTATATAATTGCCTTATTCTGTCTGTGTGAAGTTCACGGATAGATTTTGGTCAGAATGGATAAATAAAAAAGTGTCAAGGGATGGGAATCGAACCCACGACCTTCCGCTTACCGGGCAGATGCCATGACCACTAGGCCACATGACCACAATTTATAATTGTAACAAATAGTATTTGAATCAAAACATTCAATCGGGTAAAACACGGGCGTTGCCCGGGTCATTCGGCTAGTATATATACAGAGTGATCCAAAAGTCCCGCACTATTTTAAAAATTAATAACTCCGCGAATATTTGCGCTAGAGCAATGCGGTAAACACCATTGTGTTCAGGATGCAATGGGATTTTTTTATGGCAAATAATGAAAAATTTGAAATTGATTTTAGTTACAATTTTATTCGCCAGATGGCGCACTACCAGAATCAGAGATTCAGCCGCCAAATTGTTTGATAAATTGAAAAATATAACTGATCGACACGTATTTTTCCTTTTTGAATACCGGGAAAGAACCCCAATAACATCAAATAACAAATTAATAAAACACCACTTCGCCAAAAGTATGAAGAATTGGTTAACAATTTTTAAATACAATCAGAGATATGTAAAATAGGTAAATGCAAATTAAAACATGCAGCAAAAAAAAATGATATTTTAGATACGGTTTGTTTCCGAAGATAATAAATTTCTGATATTTTTAATTCAACTCTCTCTCAGTATCGATTATATTTATTTTAATTCATTTGAAAAATATGTATCTATCTCTGATGATTTATTTTACGCTGGAATGCCGTTGTTGTTGTCGTGTCCAATAAAGAGCCTCAGATGTATCCATGCATCTCCATCACAGCAGCAGCAATGTCCACTACCTTGGGTGTGTAAAGCTGCTGCTCTGGGTCTATGTCAAATTTCTGCAAGGCTGCGGCCATTGCTGGCTATGAGAATATGTGGGTAGGTGTAAGTTCCACACCAGGACAATTGTTGCATGCCCTATAGGTTATTGTACCATATGGATGTATTGTCATTCCTTTATAGTGTTTTGTTCTAAGTCTTGTTATAGTTTTTGCCATTTTTCTCTCCGAGTTTATTTCTCATTTTGATCTTTTCTTATTTATTGTTTAATTATCTTGAATTTTGACAAAGAATCAGCGTCAAATAATGACATTTGTTCTTTCCTTTGGCTCAACTTTCTGGCTTCCTTTGCTAATTCAAATGCCATTTCATTACCCCCGATCCCAGCATGGGCAGGGATCCATTGTAGAAGGCAGTTATTCTCCAATGGTTCCAGTGGGGTAAGTAACGAGTGTATTTTCTGTGTGATTTTAGTATTGCCCTTCTGAATTGCTTCTAGAGCGGATATGGAGTCGCTGTATATTAAATTTCCTTCTGCTTGATGCAGGGATGGTTGGTTAAGGCATACATCAAGGGCTTTCCAGATAGCTGTCAGTTCACAAGTGAAGTTTGACGATATCTGTCCTGCTCCTTCTTTGATTTTGATGTGCGTTCCATCTTGCAGTATTATGTTAATTCCGGCCGCTCCATAACTCAGGGTAAGGTCTGAAGATCCATCTGTATATGCTGTTAAAGGGGGTGGCCTAGCATTTTTAATCAGGAATTTGTACTATGAGGACATATCCGTTAATATTTCAAACACATTAGACCTCGAAGCCCAAGATATCAAAGTCTACCTCAATCAAAACAAAGCCATCAACATATACAATATGTATCGCCCTCCAAACAATACACTTATTGACGATGGAACAATGGCTCAATTTCTTACAGACAACTCTTATTGTAGGTGACCTTAATGCCAAACATCAACTATGGGGATGTTCCACGCCAAACCCAAGAGGCAAAATACTTTCAAACATATTTGACGACAATGCAATCATGTGCTTAAATGATGGGAATCCTACCCATCATTCCTACAGCTATAATACTGCCCTTGATATAAGTTTTTACTATCCTGACATTTTCCACAAATGCAAATAGCAAATATTAAAAAGTATTGGAAGTGATCATTTGCTTAATTTGATAGAAATTAGTACCAAGACCAAAACCAGCTCAATTAAGAAAAATTCTGGAACTTCAAAAAGGCTAATTGGATATCTTTCGAAAACACCATTATTAAAGCAGCCACAGTTTCAATACCAAGACGTAATATTAAGAAATGGATTCCAAATTATACATACCAGGCAAAAAATATTCAAACACTTATAACTAAAAGCAATGAACTCCAAAAATGAGCACCCAAAACCAAACAAATTGTAGAACTGAACTGAACATTGTGAATGCGAAAATAAAAAGATTATACGTAAATGTGAAAAGGGAAAAATGGAAACAAACTTGTGAAAACCTGAATCCAAGAAACACAAATACAAAACTTTGGAATTTGGCAAAACAAATTGACAGATCCCTGTCATAAACCGAAAAAACTAATATGATTAAGAATACAGATGGTACACCAGCAACTAATGACAAAATTGCTACCAATCTTTTAGGTAATTCATATCAAATAAGTAGTAAAATCAAGGTTGAAACAAAGGCCCGAAGGATTATTCATGACTGTAAAAATGTCACCAGCACTCATAATATTTTCCATGAAAAAAATCAATATGAAAGAGCTAGCTTATGCATTAGAAAACACTGACCTAATCAAGACTCCTGGGCCAGATGGAATCCATGGCCGAATGATATCAAACTTGTGCAAAATTGGCAAAGAAAGACTTCTTAATATTTTCAATAACTCCTGGAAAACTGGAAAATTGCCTCAAGACTGTAAAAATGCAACAATAATTCCCATTTAAAAACTTGACAAATCTGCTGATGACCCAAAAAACTACCGACCTATCTCCCTCACAAGTATTTGCTGAAATTTAATGGAAAATATTATACTCAGACGACTCACCTACCACCCCGACACAAGAAATCTCTTACCAGAAGAACAATATGGATTTAGGAAAGGACATGGGACAATAGACCAACTCGTATTTTTCACACAAAAGGTAAAAGATGCACAAACAGAAAACCATTTAACCATACAACAGCTGCTTTTTTAGACCTTACACAAGCTTTTGATAAGGTATGGAAAAACAAGTTAATTACAAAATTATACAAACATTTCAAAATTGGTGGAAAAGCTATCACTTGGATAAATGATTCCCTTAAAAATAGATACATCAGGGTCAAATATAATGGCACTCTATCTAAAACCTTCAAATTGTATCAAGGATTACCACAAGGATCAGTCCTTAGCCCAAATCTCTTCACCCTATTT
The DNA here is from genome assembly GCA_030710605.1 of Cordylochernes scorpioides. NCBI lineage: Eukaryota > Metazoa > Arthropoda > Arachnida > Pseudoscorpiones > Chernetidae > Cordylochernes > Cordylochernes scorpioides. The sequence continues at coordinate 55,572,685 of CP092882.1, forward strand.
ATTGTAGGCATAGAAGAAAATTTTTCACATAAAACCAATATTGGACTTTTCGCTGAGACATTATTCTATGAAGCAGCAACACTAACTTGAAAAAAGCTGAAAGAGATTTGAACAAGACTCTTCTCCACCTAGAAAAATTTGCTAATAAACATAAATTAGAATTTAACCCCCAAAAATCTGAAACCTGTCTTTTTACTACCGATAAGAAACTATACGAAATAAGGCCAAAAATTATCCTGAAAGAACAACAATTACAATATAATAAACATTCTAAATATCTTGGCTACACCCTGTATCTGAGATAAGAGGATGCCAGCGGGCGACGCTGGGAATTCTGCGAGAAGCGGCGGCTGGCCAGCCGGCCTGCGCGCGCACCGGGGGCTGCGCGCGCACTTTTCGAACACCGCCTGATGTCGCCGGCTGTTTACCGCGCGTCGCTACAACCTGCGGCGGTTCCTTCCATTATATAATATTCTAGGCGCTGGTGGAGTAAAAACTGTACTCCACCTGCCTCTTATAATTGTATGTAATTTTTGGACACTTATTAAAATATAAATTATTAATTTATAGTTCTCACTGCAGCTCGAACCTTTACCCTAACGCGGTAGAACATGGCGCAGTCGACATTCGGTTAATTATAGCCGTTTTTTAAGTGACAGCTCAGTGACAATTAGTAATCAAGATGCCCTCAAGAAGGAATCGCCGACCATCCCAAACCCCTCCAGAGAACCCTGCCTCGCCGACCAGCACCGACATCCTCAGGTCCATAGCCGCACTGTTGCAGCAGATGGCTACTCGGAATCCGACACCGACAGTCCCATTAGGAGCTCCTCCTCACCACGCCACAAAAATCATCCAGCTTCCTAAACTGGCTTCCCCGGAGGAGTTAACGATGTCTTTTTTCCGCGATTGGAAACAACGTTGGAACGACTACGTGGACGCCCAACAAGTAGCCACCTTCCCGCTATCCACACAGCAAGTGACTTTGCGTGCCGCCCTCCATTCCGAATGGACCATCCTTTGGCAATCAGGCCGCCTTCATATTTCTACCACCACCACCCTCGATGAAGCCGTGAATGCTCTCAAGGCCTACCTACGCAAGAAGCGAAACCCCCTCCTTGATCGGCAAGATTTTCATCGTAGGGACCAACAAACCGGAGAATCGGTGGATCGCTACTTCGCAGCCCTTAAAGCTCTTGATGACTCGTGTGCACATGAGCTGGATTTTAAGTGCAGCACATGCGGCGACCCGTGTATTACAATATGCACAAAAAGAGCTTGTGGGAAAACGTTTGCCCTTGCTGGTTATCAACAGCAACTCCGTATCCGTGACAGGTTAATATGTGGCCTGTTTGATAAAGACCTCCAACGAAAAGTACTGGCGGAGCAGTACAATTCCGACCTCTCCCTGGACCGAGTCCTCTCAATTTGCATCGCACATGAGAGTGCTACCGCCGTGGGCGCGACTCTTTCACCCTCCCCAACCACCTCCCCCGAAGCCTTCATTGCAACCAGACGTGCACCATCAACCTACAAGCATCAACAAGCCAGCTCGTCTGAAACCTCACCTAAGGCCAACCGTTTCTTTCAGAAACCCTATGATCCTAACGACCCCTGCTCCGGATGTGGGGCGAACCCAAGACACCGCCGTGACCAGTGCCCAGCAAAAGACATAGAGTGTAACAAATGCGGCATCACCGGGCATTACGGAAGGGTTTGCCGACAACTGAAACGGAAACCCACAACCAAACCTAATATCCCGCCACCCGCAACCAGAAACAATCAGTCCCAACCAGGACCCTCAAACACAGTTGTCGCAGCTGGAGTACGCAACGAACTCATAACCATTACGACCGATATCAACCATAAGTTACACCAAATCCGTTGGCTGGCGGACCCGGGGTCAGATCTGGATCTAATCCCAGAATCAGAATTCCTGTTACTGGATGAGCAGACCCGATCAGCACTCAACCCGAAGAACGTCCCTTGCGTAGGAGCCAACGGCATCAGCTTAAGTCCTTGTGGATCGTTCGTCGCGGCACTGCATCTCAACGGGAAAACATACAGTACTACCGTTGGAGTCTGCAAGCACCTGAACGCCCCTCTCTTGAGCAAGAGCGGATGCAAAGCCTTAGGACTTCTGCCGGATAACTGGCCCCATTCAATGATCGTCAATGCCATAACCAACGGACAAGTTCTAACGTTCCCGCCGACCCCGGTGAGAGCCAATGAGATCGATAAGCAGTCTATCCTTACCCATTATGCTAGAGCGTTCGACGACACAGTGTTAAAACCCATGCAAGGACCCCCCATGTCTATCGAACTAGTTAAAGATGCCGTTCCTTGCAAACGCTACCGGGCATACAACGTTCCCTTTCACTGGAGAGACCCCGTCAAAACTCAACTCGATACCATGTTGGCGAAAGGGATAATCGAACAGGTACCCGTCGGCGAAGCCATCGATTGGTGCCATCCTATGGTAGTCGTCCCGAAAAAAGGCTCATCAGAACCGCGCGTAACCGTGGACCTCACCGGACTGAACAAATACGTCCGACGACCCGCCTATCCAGTCAGGGTACCCCGCGAGGTTGTTGCTCGCATCCCACCAGGCATGCAGTTTTTCAGCACGCTAGATGCCCGTCACGGTTATTGGCAAGTCCCCCTCGATGTAAAAGAGTAAAAAACTAACCACCTTCATCACACCATGGGGAAGTTACCGCTATTGTCGCAACGTGATGGGATTGTGTTCCGCCGGAGACCGGCACAACCGTCGTGGAGACGAAGCCCTATTTGGAATAAAGAACGTAGAAAAAGTGGTAGAGGACATCATTATCTTCGATTCAGACTACAAAACACACGTCCAACGTGTTCGACAGGTCATTTCCCGGTGTCAGGAACATGGAATCACCCTCAACCAGAAGAAGTTCGTATTCGCTCAGCCAGAAGTCGACTGGTGCGGCTTCCGTATAAATTCTTCCGGTTACACACCTTCTCCACATTTGTACTCCGCTCTAAAGAATTTCCCGATACCAACCAACAAGACCGACGTGCGTTCCTTTAACGGCCTTGTTCAACAGTTTGAGGCCTTTTCCCATCATCTAACCGAGCTATCCGCGCCAATCCGATCACTTTTGTCAGCCAAAGCCGCCTTCGTTTGGGAGAACCCCCACCAGCGAGCTTTTGACGCAGTCATTCAAGAACTCTGCAGCTCACGCATCCTAGCACAGTTCTCCCCAGGACAACCCCTCCGCCTAGAAACGGACGCAGCACAGACCCAGGGACTAGGATATGCCCTTTATCAACAACAACCTGATAGTCAATGGAGACTTCTCCAGGTAGGATCCCGCAATGTGACTCCTGCAGAGTCCCGGTATAGCGCCACGGAAATTGAGTTATTAGCTGTCGTGTGGGCAGCCAAGAAATGCAAGTTATTTCTTATGATATCTCATTTCGAACTTATAGTCGACCACCGTCCCCTTATTCCCATACTGAACTCCAAAACTCTGGACGAGATAGAAAACCCAAGGCTCCTCCGGCTAAAGGAAAAGCTGACTCCGTACCTCATTACGGCAGTTTGGCGTCCGGGAAAGAAACATACCGTTGTCGACGTGCTCTCTCGCCACCCATCCCCAGTTCCCGACGTTTACGATACCGATGATCATCCTGATTCTGATCCCGCACCTCTCATTGCCGCTGCAGTAGTAGACCCGGTCGACGGATCCAGGGTAATGGAGGATTCGTTAATACGACAAATCAGAGCAGCCGCAGAGCATGATGGAGAGTACAAACGTATACGCAATATCATCCCTCAAAAGATTCAACGTAAAGAAGACCTCGACGAAGATCTTCGCCCCTACTGGAGAGTATTGCACCAACTAAGCGTACGCGAAGAACTCGTTTTCTTAGGCTCTCGCCTACTCATCCCAACACCATTACGCTCAGAAGTGCTAAAAATACTCCATGCTTCGCATCAAGGCCAAGACCGGACTCTTCGACGCGCTGGCCAATCTGTCTTTTGGCCGAGCATCACTAATGACATCCGGAACGTAGTAAAAACGTGTGCCGAGTGTTCAGCCTATCTACCCTCGCAACAGAAAGAACCACTCTATTCCGACCCGCCGCCTAGCTACCCATTTCAACATGTTTCCTGCGACCTTTTTTCGCACGCTGGATACCAATATCTCGTTATGGTCGACCGCTTTTCAGGTTGGATCAACGTGACGCAATGTGGCAGAGCACCCACGTCCACCACGGTCATCCGTCACCTTCAAAAGTGGATGGCAGATTACGGCATCCCAGAGATACTCACATCCGACAATGGTCCCCAATTCTCCTCTCAAGAGTTTCGGAGTTGGACAAAGCGTTGGAACATCGAGCACTCCACCTCATCTCCACACTTTCCTCAATCAAATGGACTTGCCGAAGCGGCCGTAAAAGCGATAAAGTACCTAATCAGCAAGACCACCACCAATGGGAATCTCAAGTCCGACACATTTTAGAAAGTTTGATGGAGTTCCGAAACACGCCCAAAGCAGAGGGACGAAGTCCAGCGCAGATTGTGTTTGGTGCCCCGACACGTACCAAGCTACCGCTTCACCGTAGTCAGTTTGCCAAGGAATGGAGAACAAGGATTTCAGAATGCGATCAACGAGCCCAGAACTTAAGGCAGAAAGCCCTCAAGCGATACAATCGCAACGCCAAGCCACTCTCACAATTGGAAGTGGGAGCAATAGTCCTTGTCCAGGATCACCGCACAAAACATTGGACCCTCCTTGCTGAGGTTCTCGAACAACTTCCACGCGGTCGCAGCTACCTCATCCGGACCGACGCCGGACGCCTTCTTCGCCGTAATCGCAGATTCTTACGACCTTTCGTGCCTCCACCGTACACCACCCCACCCAACTCAGCTAAACATCAGCAGACCTTATCCCCTCGAACCCGAGAACCGAACCCGCGTTATAGCAACTACGTTGGATCGGTCCCAAGTCCCAATCTCCAGGGGGGGCATGAGATAAGAGGATGCCAGCGGGCGACGCTGGCCTGGGACGCTGGGAATTCTGCGAGAAGCGGCGGCTGGCCAGCCGGCCTGCGCGCGCACCGGGGGCTGCGCGCGCACTTTTCGAACACCGCCTGATGTCGCCGGCTGTTTACCGCGCGTCGCTACAACCTGCGGCGGTTCCTTCCATTATATAATATTCTAGGCGCTGGTGGAGTAAAAACTGTACTCCACCTGCCTCTTATAATTGTATGTAATTTTTGGACACTTATTAAAATATAAATTATTAATTTATAGTTCTCACTGCAGCTCGAACCTTTACCCTAACGCGGTAGAACAGTATCCAGAAATTAACTCCAGTAAACATATTGAAGGAGTTGTTAGAAAAGGAAGAGACCGACTGAAAATCTTGAAATATATTTCAGGAAGAGTGGGGAGCTGAAGCAACAACACTAAAATTAACTTACACATCTCTTCTAATGAGACCTATCTTGGAATATGGATATCAAATTTATGGTACAGCATCTGAAACAACTCGATAATCACTGGAAAGGATACAACTAAATGCAGCTAGAATTATTACAGGTCTTCGAAATACCTGCCCTAATAATATTGTACTTTACGAGGCAGACATTATGCCCTTAAAGGATAAGAGAAGCTACAATCTGCCAAAATATATTTAAAAAATCAAGAGTTATGAAAACAAACACAGAACTTTCAATTGCATACTTAATTGGGAATCCAATATAAGACTCAAAAAAGAAGGCCCTCTCCACCTGGCCAAAAGAAATGGATTTTTAAAATATAAAGTGGAAAAATATTATTTAGCAGAAAAAATATCTCCATGCGAATCACTAACAAAATGTCATT